>CM026065.1:16503679-17103679 GCA_014839685.1 Anableps anableps | reverse complement strand
AAAGAAACTTCCCACCTTGACAGTAGAATACTCTGAAAGCATTGCAGGGTGCCATGAAAATACGCAGAATTTCTGTCTTTCAGCTCAAATGATTTTCACCACTATTCCAATGTTTTTCATGGTTTTCACAAGTGGTGAAAATGGAAAAAATAAACTAAAATAAATCTCCACTGTGTGCAACAATAAACTTCATATTTCTGTGGTTGAGACCAAATGAAGTTTACAGATGAGTGCAATCTGATGAGTGTTAAATATTATTGTTGGACAACATGTTTTGTTTTTTGTTTTTTATTTGGAAAGTGTGTGTGTGTGTGTGTGTGTGTGTGTGTGTGTGTGTGTGTGTGTGTGTGTGTGTGTGTGTTTGAATTTCAAGTTTCCTATAGTAAAGACAAAGAGATTTCTTCCTCAATATTTCTATTCTTTAATTCCTGGATGTCTTGTTTAGGTTTGAAATCCCTACTACAGTAACCTGAGTTTCCTTTTTTTAACTTCTATTTTCTATATCAGGAACATATCTAACAATAACTCTCGCCTCTTTGCACTGAAAGATAAACATAGCTACCGTTTCTCATTCAAATTACCTGCTGGGAAATTGTGTAGGCTGAAGTGAGGCTTTAACCTCAAACCAATACCACAGCTTCTCATCTAACATTTCAGGAGTAAACAAGCCAAGTCATTTACCAGCTACTGTGATTAATGTTAAAATTTGATCTCATGTGAATGGTGCTCACTTTCTCACAGCTCCAGCACATAAACGTCTGATTTGTGTTTTTGTCTTTCGGGAACGTTGCGATTTGTGGAGGAATTCTGCAGACATGCCAAGCAGGAGGAAGACATGGTGAAAAGGAAGTGATGAGATCACCTGCACAAAAATAAATTTGTGCTGAATAAAATCCAGCTTGACATCTATTCTTGCTTTGCTGTAATCACACTGAATAAAAATGGAAACTACAAGCACTAAAAGCATTGCAGATATGCACAAGAACATCTTCTCATGAGTGTGAATGCAGTGGTTTGCCTTACTTGTTCTTATGACCCTGAGGTTATTTAGTTCAATAATGTGAGCCTTGACCCTCTGTGAAGAACCTGTAAGAATGAAGCTTTTGTTCAGTGGGCTGTTTTGGTGTCCAATAAAGAAAAAGATTGACAGATGAGGATTCTTCTTCTTTTGCATATATGGGGGAGCTACCTTTTCCACTATTGTCCAGTTTTAATAGAAAGATGTCTTTCAGGTTTAAAAAAAAGTAAATGTTATTGTTTTTTGTGTGTGCTACAAGATACTGAACTAAGAAATTTGAAATGATGTTAGATAACGATTGAAATAATAACAACAAATCAAATTAAATGTAAAAAATAAACTAGAAATAAATATCAGTTTATTAGGTGTTGGTCCTAAAAAAAAGGCAGCACCTGGAGTAAATTTGACCTCTATAAACTGATTTTACAAACATCGCGTCAATTTTATCTCCCCTTCCCAAACGCCACTTTTATCAACAGTTAATTATTTTAATACTGAGTGTTGTTTAAAAGAACACCCCAAAACAGCTCAAGCTGTCATTTATAAAACCTGGAGAACAGAACCCAAGAAGGTGTAAAATAATACAATCAAGTTCAGCCCACTTTCATCAACATGCTCTATTTCACAATGCAACAGTCTGCAAACCAAAGCAGTCTGCAGTGCAAATAACTATTGATACTTCTTTGTAATTAGCTGTCTTATGCAAACGTTGGAGCGTTTCATAGGTTTATAACGTGGCATTTACGTGAAGACGGATTTGAAACTTTTTCCACTCTTACTGGCCATTTACTTAAATCCATGAAGAAAGCTAATGTTTTGCTTCAGAGAGAAGCTGTTCAGAGAACTGCAGTATAAACTGCAGGTGGGTCTCTGATTGTTAGTAACCTCTCCATAGAAACCCACCCCAAAACTATCCCTTTATGTTGGTGCTTAACTGTGCATCTCAACATGCATGTAGTCATCTGCAAAACAGATAAAAGGGTTGGTACCAGAGACACAATGACCATAAATCATTACATTAACATTAAATCGGAATTATTTATTACCATGAAAATAAAGCTCACTGCTAAAAAAAAAAAAAAAAAAAAAAAAAAAAAAAAAAAAAAAAAAAAGGACTGTTTCTTTGAAAGCATGACAATAATAAAAAAGTAAATTTGGCTTTAAAACAGAAAAAACTTTAAACACAACAATTAAATCTTAGTTATAATTACTTAGCCTCCATTTACTTGTGTATGTTAAGTGGAGAATGGGTTCACAGATCTGACTGCACATGCATTGATCCATCTGTTGTGTGATTCCTGAAACTTCTCAAGCCTGCTGTTGCCACACTGACACCACAGCTGGCCCATTAGAGCACTCAGTAAGGGAAATGAAAATGCGGTGTACCCACATCCTCCACACCCTGGCCTTCTGCCATCTTACATTCACTTCTCCTATTTTCACACAAAGAGGAACTCTTGGCCAGTGTCAGACACAGGACTCAAACATCCGCAGCTCTGGGGCAGTAGCTGCTCTGCTCCCTGACCTGATTCTGAGGACAAGGACCAGCCTCAGTCCAGGTGTGATCTATGACTGGAGGAGTGATATAAAAAAGGAAAAATAGGATCAATTTTGTTTCATTTTTTTTGTGTCAGAATGACTTCTGCTCATATCCACAGGTGTGTTTGCAGAAAATCCTAAACTTGGTTTATTTTTCTAACATTGAATTTAGCTATTTTGTTAAACGGGGATCATAAATAGCTCAGTTCTTACTTTTACTGACCATTAAAGTAAAAGTTATTCTTCTCATTTTGCCAGAAGCTGTTAATACTAATAGAAATACATGAGCATTTTTTTCCCCCATAACGTTGTTTGAGTCAGTAGATCAGAAAAGAGAAGCTCTAACTGGTCTCCAAAATCTTTTTGTTTTTTTTTAATTCAGAAAATTAAATCAGATTTTTGTAACTTTTCTGGGGTTTTATGGATAAAAAAGAGGTCAGATGATTTTCCTAACCATTGACAGAGATGGTCTCTTATCAGGTGATGTTTGCAAACCTCCATCATATTAGTTAAATAAGATGGAAAAGTCCATGAAAGAAAGTGTGACGTGCTGTGAGGCACCTTTGTAAATGCAAAGTGCAAAAATTTCAAAGAGTCATGAAAAGAGTGTCAAGAACATCTTCCCTGTGGGTAGAATGATCAGGCTCTGAGCTTGTGTTGAAGGGAGTGCCTTAAGTTAATTTCACTCACAGTGGAAAGAATGGATTATAGTAAATCCTGGGAGCAAATATTGCAGAAAAAGCAGAACATAGAAGTATAACAGTTCCTACCGCAGACCTTCCATAGTACCCAGAACAACACCTGACACACCTATAAAACACAAGATTCAGGGTGTTGCCCATCACAACAATGGCCTTACAGTTCAAAAGAATTACTATATAAAGCTTTGCTTGTCTTGTTTAAGTTGAAGAGATGTGTTATCATTACCTAAACTGTGTCCTATAAAATAATAAACATTTTCCTTTTTCGTCTCATTACAAGACTTTAATGTGTTTTAATTGGATTATATGGGATAGAGCAACTCAAAGTAGAATAGAATTGGGATCAATTTAACCCATTCCATTGTAGCTCTGGGTGTTTGGGACAGCTAAAAGGTGAACTTCTACTCAGTCCTATACAGCTTCTAACTGGTTTTCTTTCAGTAATCCCCACAGCATAATGCTGCCACCACCATTCTTTCACACTGGAGATGAGGGTTCAGGATGATGTGGAGCACTATTTTTCTGAATTCTTTTTTTTTTTTTTTTTTTATGTACCAGAATAAAGTTACTGTAACTGTGAATTTATGCATCACTTTTAATGATCTATCACATAAAATCCCAATAAAATACAATGAGATTCTCAGCTTTAACTAAAGGAAAAACCTCAAGGGGTGAAAATACTTCTGCAGGACACTGTTTGCCACATACATGTTTTGATCTGAAGCACCAACAGCTTTACTTACTGCATTAGACATGTTTTGTTAACAAATATATTAAATACTGACGGCTGTTGAGACTTCTGACCTGCAGACGTTTAAGTATTTCTTCTGATGAACCTTTATGATGTTGATAAATGGGGTTTAGTATCAAATGTATCAAACCTTTACAATGATTATTAAACAATTTGACAGATGTTTCATGTTCCTGAGATAACTTTTTGTGCTGGCTTACATAAGCTTTCAATTAGCACCCTCACTATCATCGTTTTGTCCTTCACTCAAAACAAAGTGGCTGACAAAACAGCCGGCCCTGCTAATAAAATAAGTGAGCATGTAAAATCAGATAAGCTTTAATTGCCCTACTTCCCACCGCTTTTTTAAATTTTCCTTATTACAGAATGGCAGAGTGGCATGGAGATAAAGCATCTGTGTGGATGGAGGGGATGTGGGAAGGACAGCTCCATATGCGTTACGTCAGCCTGAGGGGACAGCTTGGTCCAATTGTCTTTTCCTGCCACGCTCATTTGGCCTCAGCAGTCATCATGTCTTGTGCTAAAGGTCTCTCGTTGCTACGAGGCTGCTTGGCACTATCTGCAAGCTACAGACGGAGAACGCACTGATTAAAAGATGTCTTCATTAAAACGATTAGATGCACAAGGCGGTTCAATTCCCACAGGCAGCCAGCTAACGATGAAGGGGTGGAAGCAGAAGGAAAAGGGGCTGTTGGGAAAGATGGGAACATGAGGTTCCCCTCATCTTCTAAAGGTTGTTTCTCAGCGTTAATTTAATCGACACAGTCTTAAAGGACTAACAATGTTTGGACTTAAAGTGCTGCACGAGGTGATGAGCTGTCCTCTCCTTTAGGGAACAGCCATCTATTTGCCCTCGACGAACATCCCTCTACCTGACTCACCACAACTACAGGCCACTTCCAGGTCACCGAGCTTCCAACGTGGAAGACCTTGCCAAAGACACAGGAGAGACATTACTTCTGGTTCATTTAATGAAGTCGACAAGTGTTTTAGAAGGGGAGGAGAGCGTTAACGCTGGCCAAGTGAACATCGGCAGCTTTGAGGCGTTCTCTAGTTTTGTCCTTTTCCTTTTCTGCTAAAAGTTTTGCAAAGAAGATGACAGGAGAATACAACATCTTCTGAAGCTGCAGAGAAATATTTTCCTCCTTACAGATTTTCTGGCTTTTTTATCAAGACTGTTTTAATTTTTTTTTTCAAACAAATTTTGATACGGGACAACCCTGAGCATACACCTGAGCATAAGGTCACAAACTGATGGCCAGACATTCTCCGTCATGATTTTCTGGATAACAGCAAACGTCATGGTTCCATGAATTAGAGCAAGTCATCCAGGTCCTGAAGCAGTAAAGCAACCTCAGAGCATCACGCTACCACCACTGTTGTCTGCTGGCAAAATGTTGTTTTCCTGAAATGCTTCGTGTCATAAGCTTGTTAGGTGACAGCATGGTATATTTATGTTTCTATTTTTTTTTTTTAATCTTTGTTAATCTGCTCTGTACAGTTTCTGAAAAAAAAAAAAAAATGGCTTGGATTTGGGGTGATTGAAGGGCTTGCACTAAATGTAGCGAAACAAACTGAGTGAAATGATCCAAAATGCCAACATGCAGTGACTGGCTGCTGCCAGGAAGATACAGGAAGATGCAATTTTATATTTTGTAGATTTGTTTTAAAGAAGTATGACACCCAGCTTCCAAACTTTTGCCTGTCCAGTCCACAAATTATTCCCCCAAAAGTTTTCAAGATATTTTTTGGCAAGTGTGAAACAGGCATTTGTCTTCTTTTTGGGCTGCAGTGGTTTTTACCCTGGAGCTCTCTCGTGGAGGCCATTTTTGCCCAGTCTCTTTATTACTATGAGTCATGAACACTAACTGAGACAAGTAAGGTCGTTTAGGTGTTGTTCTGAGTTCCTTTGTGACCTCATGGACAAGTGGTTGATGCGCTCTTGGAGTAATTTTAGTTGGCCGGCCACTCCTATGATTGGTGTGGCTTGAGGAACTGTAGTCAGCTGTCCAATGGTGTTGGACTGGATAACTTTTTTTCCCTGTAATAAATGAAATCACCATTTGAAAACTGCATTTTGTATTCACTCAGCTTATCTATATGCCTGTTAATAAAATGTGTTTGCTTTCTAAAAGATTTCAGAGTGACAAAAAAGACATTTAAAAGGGGGAGATACTTTTTCACAGAACTATTTCTTTCGCACTCAAACTGTAGTAGTGGGAAGTATTTTACAATTTTGACCTTTGACCTCTCTCTTCACACACAGTTTAAATCCTCTGTCAGAAATGCTACAAACAAGCTGCTTGTAGTTATCTCTTGATGATTCAGAAAGCAGGTTGCTTAATTCTTGGAAAAAAAAAATTTTGTAAGTATGATTCATGATTAAACCAATACTGATTTGGAGCTCACATTACAGATTTTCTATTCCTTTAATGATGCATTCATATAGTAGAAAAAATTATAAAAACACTGCATTTCCTCCGAGGTGGAGCTTCAGGCTTCAGCCTCACTCAGCTCACCTGTCTTCAGTCTCACCTCCAGGCTCAGCCAGAGGCCTTTATGTCCTACTACAATGTGCTAATGGTCATTAACGAACACAAAAAGTGTCTTTATAAGACTTAGCCACAGGCGCTGTCGGCTCCACTGTGGCTGATTGCACCTACACACTCCTCTTCTACTTTCATGGCTTTTTTCTCTCATTCTGCTGCTTTGTTCTCTGTGGTCTTATCTGTCAATGTGAATCATACTTGTGTTCAAAGAAAGTGACAGAATTGCTTGTATGAGGTGTTTGCACTCTGCTTCGTTGAATTTTTGCCCATCGCTGTGTATAATTATGCACAGTTGAACAAAAATAAAAACGGTTTAGCGCTCCAGCACTGATAAGGATCTCAGATAGGAGGTCACGTATATTCAAATGTTTTATCATCAGTTCATTAAAGAAAAAAAAACTTCATAATCGATAACACAATGAGCCATTCCTCAAAATGATCATGACTTCGGTGACCTTTAAAGATGAGGTCATGCTGAAACTGGAACTGACCAGTGACTTCAGTCCATTTCCCTTAAACGACTTCTGTTTTTCTGTTTCCCCCGATGCTCGTCTTCCCTGACAGGAGAACCAGACCGGCACATCTGACCGAGGTTTCAATGGGAGGAGGCAGGCCCAAACTGACCACTTTGTGACTGCTGCCCTAACCTTATGCTCCCGCAGGGGAGGGGAAGGATGCCGAAAGCTGTGGCCAACGTTGCATCAGACGTTCTTGCAAAAAACAAAAAAACGTTGCCTTGCAAAGATATTCATACTCCTTAAACTTTTCAACTTTTCGTCACATTACAAGCACAAACTTCAATGTATTTTATCAAGATTTCTATTTGACAGAAACACAAAATAGTCCATGTTTGTGCAATGGAAGGAAAGGGAGACATGACTTTCAAAATGTTTTTGCAAATAAAAATCTGTGTGCCGTTTATCTGTATTAAGACCTGATGAGTTCATGCTTTACACCTTTTTACAACCAATAAAGTTACAAGTCTTCTTGGGTATGTTTCTATCAGTTTTGCACACCTAGAGACTTTTATTTTTGCCCATTGTTCTTTGCAAAATGGCTTAAACGTCAGTTCACATTTCAAGGGTTGACACAGATTCTCAATTGGATTTAGGTCTGTACTTTGACTAGGCCATTCGAACACATACATCGATATATTTTATCTAAACCATTCCAGTGTAGCTCTGGAGTTGTGTTTAGGGTTGTTTTCAACCACCCTACTCTCATCTTTTATAGCTTCTAACAGACTTTCTTCAAGGATTGCCCTGTATTTAGCTGCATCCATCTCCCAGTTAACTTTGAAAACTGAAAAGCACATGCAGGACAAACATTTAGAGTTTCGCTTCATCTGACTGGAGCACCTTCTTCAATACATTTGATTTGTACCCTACATGCCTTCTGGCAAACTGCTAATGAACTTCATATAGGGTGATCTGAGTAAAGGGGGTTGAACACAAAACACTTTGGGGATCTTTGTTTAAAAAAATATATATGAACAACTCTTGGTTGGTTTATCCAATAAGATCCCCATTAGATATGTTGAAGTGTGTGGTTGGACCAGGACAAAATGTGGAAAAAGTTGGTTACAGTATGAACTGGTTTTTGCTACTGAATCCAGGATATTAGATTAGTCAATATTTATTGTATCACCATTCTGTAAAGAGGGAGTGTATAAAATCTATGGGCTGCAGGACAACTAATCATGACAACATAGCCTTAAAATGGACACTGGAGCATCACAAATCCAATTTTACACATGAAAATTTGTGAGCTATTACTCAGCCTGTGACAAAACAACATGTGTGGATTCGAAGGTGTTATACGCCTGATACAAGCCCAATTATGCCACAGCGATGTCATCACATTATCTTACAACGTTTATCTTGAATTTTGAAATTGTGGGAGAAAGGCAGAGACACATTGGCTCTGAGAATTTTCATGAATTTACATTTGATGGCTGGACATGCAGACAAAGACAAACTGTTTTACACATGTGATTACAAGAAAGCATCAACTATTTTGTCAAACAAAGAGGTTTACAAAATTACAACATAAAGGTTCATCTTTTTGTAAAAGCACATTCATGCACATTGGAGGATGTTTCCTATATAAAGAAATATGGAAGAAAATTTTTCTTTTGACATGGTAGTTTTCCTGGATTTAGCTCTCTCCAGCTTTTCAATAAGTCTGACCAGATTCTTTCTACCTGCAGAAAAATGATGGTTCCACCCCGATTTGTCACAGCTGGGATGGTGTGTTCAAGGTGCATTGTTATTTTTCTGAAGGCAATTGGCTGAACTGGGTTTCTTTATGGATATCAGAGTATGTGGGACTGAATACATATGTCACAGTTTTCAGAAAATGTATCTGCAGACCAAGTTTGAGCAATTTTACAAAATTATCAGGCAAACATATCAGTCTCTCAGACATGCTAAACATGCCTGAAAAAGACTTGCAGCAGCAATTATAGTAAAAAGAAATGACTCAGAGGGAGTGGATACATTTGTTCGAGACATTTAGACATTTTTATATGCCTTTGAAAACCATGTAACTTTTTTCTTCTACTTTGCAAATTTTCATTACTGTGTGTGGCTTTATCACATCAAATCCAAGAAAAATACATTAAAGTTTGTGGTTGGGAATGTGAAAAAGTTCAGGGATTATCTATACCTTTTCAAGGCACTGTATGCCTTAAGTGTATTTTGATCTGGAGGACCCACAGCTTTGGATACTGCTGCAGGTGTGCTTTGTTATCAGATACTTTAAATAATGTAGCTTTAGGTTTAGACTTTTCTGAAGAGCCTGCATGATTTTAACTCAGGGGATTTTACAGTGATTATTATACAACAAGATGGTTCTGATATGAAAACAAAAACAAAGCACAAATAAGAACAAATTCATTTTGATAGGACAGTTATTTCATATTTGGGTCCAAGACTTAAATTATTACCATCTGTCTGATATGGCAATAAGCGTTCATTCAAGTTTTGAGTTTAGAGTTTGAGAGAGTAAAACAAAAAATGCAGTCAAATCAATACAACCTTAAAAATGCTACCTGAATGCTGGAATAGTTGGAAAGCTAAAGGAGTGTGGGTGTGTGGCCCTCTGGGCACTGATTCAGAGGTCATTACCATACAGACAAGACAAAATGTCTTTTTATCAAACAGGTGTTCAGTTCAGGAAATATTTCTTCCATCACAAATTCCTAAGCTGCTGTGTCATGTGTTCTCGTTCATTCAGGAATGCTTCAAGCTATAAATGTATATGTAATTTAAACATAAATGTATAAGCCACAACCAGATTTCCTCCAGTTTTTAGGGTTTTTTTTCCTAAGTGGGTAGCAAAAACTTAAATCAACATGGGCTTTTTGTTAACATTAGGAGCTTACTCTGACATTTACCAGTTCTTTGCCAGATACTTATTGGCATGTTTGACAGTTACCCATCCTCTCCTTCCCTCTGGTTGGAAGAGTGCAGAAGTACTACATCTCCTCCTCCCACAGCTCTGTTGGGAACTGGAATCGGGCCAGGATGGGATCGGCTTCCTGCTCCAGGCAGGGAGGAACTGGTGCTCCAGGATATCCAAATATGGAGCGGCCCGTATCAGTTTGGATGGCATGACTCACCGTCAGACTATATATCCTTGGACTGGAGGAAAACTGGTTCCTTAAGAACAGCTGATCACATAAGGATTAATAAGGCTCTCCGGCTCACTTTTTGATTTTAATACATTCTAAATCACCTTCTTTATATATAGATGTATATAAATGTGGATTTAACTTAAGAGTCGTCTGTTTACCTGTACCGAGTTTCCCCTCGTCTTGTTTATGGCCTTGTGTTACTGGCAACAACGTCAACGTCAATCTCACGGCGTCAGGCGGGACCTCTAATGAAGCAGCCAATCAGCAGGCACCTCTTGAGCCGCGCTATAAAAGCAAAGGAGCGCGTCTGCCGCTGCCAGTAATAAGGAAACTGAGGAGAAGTTCAGACAGAGAGAAGAAGAGGAATCAAAACATCTGAATAAATCTCTGGACTCCGCTTTGAATCCATCTAAAGGTACAAACCGACGACTTGGTACAGTACAGTTCCCATGTTTTGGAAGTTTTGCTGTTTTTCATAGCTTTAATAAATACAGCGGGACTTTGCGCTGGAGATTGGCACATTTGGGACACAGCAGCATCGTTTGCAGCGCACTCTTGTATTTGACTGTCTTCTTTTTTTTTTTTTTTTTTTTTTTTTTAAAAAAAACCCCACACACAATATGTCCACAATAATGGAACAGCCTTTTTATGACGACTCGTTTCTCTCTGCTTATGGCCATCCAGGCGCAGCCCTGCCAGACTACAAGCTGCTAAAGCAGAATATGAACTTGAACTTCTCCGATTCATATCGGAATTCGAGCTTCAAGACACAGCACCTGCGCGCAGACAGTGATTTCTACTCGGCGGGGACCGCGGACGTGGGCTCGCTGAAGCTCGCCTCGCCTGAACTCGAGCGTCTGATCATCCAGAGCAGCAACGGGGTCATCACTACGCCGACCCCCGCACAGTACCTCTACAACCGCGGCATCACAGAGGACCAGGAGGTGTTCGCAGAAGGCTTCGTTAAAGCGCTGGACGATCTGCACAAAATGAACCAGATGGCGCCTCCAAACGTCTCCATCGGAACCGGTGGGATCGGATGTCCGGCTCCGGGCGCGGTGTTCGCCCACTCTATGCAGTCAGAACCGCTGGAGTACACGACCCTGAGCAGCTGCACCACGAACCCCAGCCTGACCTCTACAGCCAGTTATCCGTCCACAACCATCAGCTACCTGCCGCACCACCAGTACCACCAGCATCCCCAGGCAGTGGCGCATGGGTCCCATCACTTCCAGCACTCCCTGGCCGGAGCTGGTATTCACTCGCAGCGCTTCGGGGGGTTGAAGGAGGAGCCCCAGACGGTGCCCGACATGCAGAGCAGCGACAACAGCTCCCCGCCGATGTCTCCCATCGACCTGGAGAGCCAGGAGCGGATCAAAGCGGAGCGCAAGCGGCTGAGGAACCGGCTGGCAGCTTCCAAGTGTCGGAGGCGCAAACTGGAGCGCATCGCCCGGTTGGAGGACAAGGTGAAGGTGTTGAAAACAGATAACGCCGGACTGTCGAACACGGCCTCCTTGCTGCGGGAGCAGGTGGCCCAGCTCAAACAGAAAGTCATGACTCATGTGAGCAGTGGCTGCCAGCTCATGTTAGCGCCGAAAGTGAAGTCTTATTGAAGAAATTATGCACTTTTTAATGAACACTGGACAAAAACTGCACTGAAAAACAAGACTTTATACGCTGAGTGTATGAGAACTGAATCATATGTGGCTTTAAAAAAGCCAGACAAGAAATCTTACAATCAGCTTAAAAAAAAAAACACTTTGGGGCATTTTTGAATAAGATTTTAAAAGTGTCGTCTTGGCTTTCCCTGTTTACATTTTTTGTTTGCCCTTTGTGATGCTTTTTAAGTGTATAAGTTATTTGTGTTTTTTCTTTTTTCTTTTTTTACCTGTACAATAATATTTAAGTAAAAGAAAATGTGTAATTAAAATACCATGCTGCTTCTAAATGTCTGCTCTTTTAAAAACACGGTCGTATTTCTCGTAAATATAACCACACTGTTGTCACTGATCAGAAGTTTACACCAGAAGTTGCTAAACGTCCCAGCGTAGGACTTTTTCCTCCCCTCCTTATTGACGTACGTGCGTAAACCCATATATGGCAAATGTTGCGTGCGGACGTCATATCACGACAAGGTTTCCGGGAACTCCCTCCTACATTGCCAGGCAGAGGCTGCGCTCTCCCCTTCACACCACAGCCGAGAGGTTTGTCAATGAGTTTATTCTAGAGAAGGGAGTTTCCCCCCCCCAATTCTGCTTTTAGTTTCCCAAAACAAGCCTTGTGATCAACAGCTCAGGAAAGAGAAAAAAGTTCCATGAAAACATGTCGTAATGAGGTTTAGGTTAGAAAATAGTCGGAAAGAAAAACAGGCGGAAATACTTAAGAAAAAGGTCAAATTTGAAAGATGTTGATGTTTTTAGAGCGGGGCCCAGAAGTGTTGCGTAATTAAAAACTTAGAAGGCAATTTATTAAAAAAAAAAAAAAAAAAAAAAAAAAAAAAAAAATTAAAACCAGACTGAAGCAATTTTTTCATAACCATTTGATTAGCATCTAAAAACAAGTTAATGCTAAATTCGTCAACTTAAACTGTGTTCACAAAACTTTTTTCCTCCTTCAGTTACAAAACTTGTCAGGAAACAAAAGTTGGTGGAAATAATCGAGGGATAAGTGGTCCGGTTTTGGTCGTCTAAATTTGGAGAGTAGGCCACTGGATTAAAATTTACTGTTGGAATATATACATCCTTGCTGCCAAGAAAAAACTCCCCCTCAAATTTAAAGTAAACTACAAATAAATGCATCTATTCACAAATAGGACACACCTAACCTCAACGGTTAGGGTCAACAGATATAAAATCCCAAAGTGCTATGGCACAACTGTTGACAGGTTTAAAAAAAATAAAATAAAAATAAAAGTTAAAATCTCACATGTTGATTTACAAACTTTTTTTTTTTTTTTTTTTTTAACTGTCCAATTTTCAGTCATTTACAAAGCGTTGATTGAATTGGGGTACTTTTAGACCTTAATATTATGGCTTCAGTTTATGAGCACCTGTAGTCAAAATTGCTGAAATTTAGGATAATATTTCTTCTCACACAATCTTTCCTAACAGGAACTGGAGCCATTTGGCAATAGCTGATTGTTGTGCTGAGTCAACCACCACAATAACTCCAATATTAACCAAGACTTGGCAGCTTTGTGACGTACTGTGATCTTGTGCCAGGCAAAGCTGTTCAACTGCTTCAGGTCCAACAACCCTCCTACAAGTCAGCTTTAGTCTTAAGGTCAGATTCAGAATTTTGCTGCCACCTAGAGGCCATTGGTGAATTAACAGTCACAAAAGTAAAAAATAACCCCACAATACACATTACTTTTCCCAGTTTTAATAGAGATTGTAGCAAATGACAGCAGGGGAAGAAAAAAAAAAAAAAAAAAAAAAAAAAAAAAAAAAAAAAAAAATTATATATATATATATATATATATATATATATATATATATATATATATATATATATATATATATATATATATATATATATATATATCACTTTTTCTGAAAAAAAAAGGGAGAGCAAAACAAAAACTATACTTTCAGTGCGTGAGACTAAGAGGTTATCCCATCAACTGCAGCCTGAATATACAAGGATAATACTTGTAGAGGAAGTTGAAACATTTGTTCTAATGAGTGAGATCTGGACGCTATATTACTTCACAGGGACACCTCTGATCCAAAAACAAGTGCCGTACTCCTGAATAATCTGCTGGACTTTGGAATTTACTGCTTTGAGAAGAACGCTTTGCTCTTCTCCACGTCGGGGACGATTGTGTCGCTCCCAGGCTTCCAGCCGGCAGGACAAACTGTGCAGAGATAGAAAAAGGGATAAAGTTTACTTGAAGGGTCAGAGGTGGTTGATAAACTATGTTATCATAGGACAAAGTACACGTGTGAATGTCCAGGAGGATAAACCAATAACAATGTTAGTTAAGCTATGAAGTCAGATAACCGCTTCCATTTCATTACATGCTTTTTGGACAAATATGTTCAGTACATGTTCAGATGCAGTTAAGGTTTATGGGAATTTTAAAATTCCTTAGACACCAGCATTTCTTCACTTTGCCTCTAAAGAGCCATTTTCCCAGGTATTATTTGGTTGTGTGCAATAAGCTGTCTTTAATGACCAAGACCTCATTTTCTTCTTTTGTTTTTCACATTACCAATATAGAACTGAAGTTACACGTTTAAAAAAAAAAAAAAAAAAAAAAAAAAAAAAAAAAATTAAAAAAAAAATAAGATGCATTTTTTTTTTTAAGACAACAGATATTACTGAAAATGATTAAGGCAGCAACTAACACTTATTTTAGTAACTGATTAATGGAATTAAAAAAAAGGCACATTCTGCAGATTTTTCATTTAACCACTCAAGCTTTTTTATAAATATTAGAAAAGTATTAAAAGATGCAAATAATTATTTTAAATAAAAACATTTTATTGCCTAAAATGCAACAACACAGCATTCCATAAGTGTACGCTAGATCATTTGTAGCAAAGGAAGCATCTGCAGCTTTAAAAAAAAACCAAAAAGAAGAAAAAAAAAAAAAACCCACACACAGCCAACGTCATGTGAAAAGCTCAGCTCTTTCTGATTGACTTAACATTAACACAGTGTAGGCCTAAGCTGATGACTTTTTTTGGATTAACCAATTAATAATTGGATAGAAAAGATGCTTAATAGTAGCTTTTTTAAAAAAACAAAACAAAAAAAAACAAAAAAAACAAAAACAGAATTTGTACCAGGTGAAACTAAAATTATGCCACTTGAGTTCTAGGATATAATTAACAACAAGATTTAAAAAATCTTAAATGCAAATGTATATATTTTTGTACAGTTTTGGCTTAATTACTGATTTGAGTATGTTGTTCTTTCAGCAAGTGGCCTTCATCTGATTAATAGTTTCAGCCCTAAGAATGATAAGAAATAATTCAAAAAGCTTTACAGCTACCAAGATCCCCACCATCTTAGATCAAGACGTTAACCTCCAGACATCAAAGACTGGATGTTTTAGATGAGCTCCGACTCCAACACAGCTCAATGAAACGACTGAACTACCTCATCCTGACACCATCGGTACACCAGTTACTAAACATCTACATATGATGTGGATTAGATTAGAGACCATCCAACTGGACAACTATATTACTGGCATGCAGAATGTGAATGCATGGCACAAGAAAAATGATAACCAACCAGTTATTGCATCCAAGCAGTCCTTTGCAATATTTCAAACATTCATATTCCAACGACGACTGTGATTCGACACATTGCGCAGCTCTACTACTGGTGCTACTCTTTAAGGAGAACAGCAAAAATAGGCCAATATTCCAAAAGTCTAAAGAGTTATAAGTTTTGACCTAAGATTACAAGAAGAGTTCATTTTGAACCCACTTAGCTATATTTAGCTTAAGTTAAATATAGCTTTGTCCACTTCTTTATGTTACTAAAGTTCAATGGCTTTCACAGAGCATCTTCAGTCGACTTCACTACAGTGGTTTCCTGTGTCTAAAACCAAACATAGTGGTAAATAAAAACTTGAAGTTAGGAATAGATGAGGCAACACGAATCTTTGTGTCGGTTTTAAACCAAACTAGAATAAGCAAGTTTCAGGAACAGAATTCATTTGTGATTTTGCTGCTCTGCATCATGGATTGTGGTTTTCTTGCTGTGCAACATCAAGTTACTGCACCAGATCGTCACACAGAATATGTGATGCTTTCTCGGTTGATGTAGAAATGCATGACTTTACAGATCTAAAATTAAATTTACAACCCAGTATGGACAATCTTTATGAATCCAACATTGTCCCCATAAAAACCTTAAAAATAGTGTCTTTTAAAGAGCAGCATTTAGCATGTATATATAATACTTGCATGGGCTGGTTAATTAGAATGAGCATAGTGGATCAACTCACCCTCTCCGTGTTTGTCAGTGTGCTGGAAGGCTTGCACCAGGCGCAGGGTCTCATCCACAGAGCGACCCACAGGCAAGTCGTTGATGGTGATCTGCCTCAAGATCCCCTTATCGTCAATCACAAACAAACCCCTGAGGGTACAAAAAACACACCCCAGGAGCATAGATTAAACTTCATGTTCCAACTGTTACATCAAACGTTTCCCCTACCCCAATCAAAAACTTTGAGCCAAGGGTCCAACTGACCTGTACGCAATGCCTTCATCCTCCTTCAACACCCCATAGTCTCTGGAAATGGACTTTGTGAGGTCTGCAACAAGGGGGATTTTCATAGTACCCAGCCCTCCTTGTTTTCTTGGTGTGTTGATCCTGAAGAGGTGGGGGGGGGAATAAATAAATAAATAAAAATTTTAAGCAACAAATGACAAAATTTATTGAACCTCCCCTTGAGAAAATTCTGCATGTTCTGATGCAACGCATTCCTGGAACCATTTAATGATTGCTATATTAATCTAAGTTACAGAAAGCACAAAGCAGCTGTGTAATATAGCAACAAAGCTACACGGGAACTTTAGTGCAAAAGCAGAAATCAAACAAAATGCACCTGACCAGCTTATTAAAGGGGGTGGGTTAGTATAAACATAAGACCATGCAAGTTGTGTAACGTCTCATCTCATTCCTTCTTGAAGGAGCGAGCAGAATCGGAGGCCGTTAGTATAACGCTTATCAGCAGCTGCAGAAAGGCAGCAAAGCAGCAGATAGACTAGGGTGGGTGCTTCTTCAGAGCTAGCACCCTCTCCTTTAGATACTATACAGACGTCAACGAGGAGACAGCCTGGTGCAACGGTTTTCTGTCCCTGCGCACACATTTTAGAGCAGGAAAAAGCTTCAATTCCTGATACTCTATTTTTTTCCCCCCTGATTTTTAAAATTTTAGTAAAAAGATGCACCAAGCAATCCATTTTCCCTTCACCGTTTGTTGAATTGAGGGTAGAAGGGGAGGATAAGATTCTGAACTTTCACAGCCTGCTGATTGATTCAGCAGTTATGTGTATGCATTTTAAGTCTAAAAGTCTCTTACCATGCCAAGTGGGTGAAATGGGAGTCAATGGAGCAGCCGACGACCTCACAGTTAATACGGCGGAAGTCGTCTGATCTGTCGCTGAAGGCAATGATTTCAGTCGGACATACGAAGGTAAAGTCCAAGGGGTAGAAGAAGAAGATCACATACTTCCCTGAGGCACACAGAAGGGGGTGTTAATCTAAACTTTGGCAAAGCTGGCTTTGATTCTGGCCAGACACTGAGTGTACAGTGCACAAGCTATTATTTTTCAAGCAATGACTTAAACACAAAACACCAAATAAGATTGTTACCTTTGTAGTCCGACAGCTTGATTTCTTTAAACTGCCCATCTACCACAGCCGTGGCCTTGAATTCTGGGGCAGGCTTGCCAATCTGAGCGTTTCCAGAAGACATGGTGGTAAATAGCTAAAGAAGACACAGCACATTTGGAATATAAAGTTGTTGTTTTTTGTTTTTTTTTTTAGTTTAAAAGCAAAGTCTTAACATAGTAAACCTCCATTCAAACACCTGCTGGATGTCACATGCAAGTCACGGTCTCCCACCAGAGAACAATAGCCTCTTAGAAAGCTTATGTAACCATGATCAGCACAAACCAAGAAGGGAGCCATCTAATGCAGGATGTATGTTTCTGAAACAATAAGCCATTTGGCTGCAGTGAACGTCAAGTTTAACATGCTTCAAATTATTTCAGTTATTGGGGAATATAGTGATTATGCTAAATAAGTGCATCAATATTTTTTTTTATTTGATTCATTGCAGAATGCAAACGTTAATTACAAAGACATTACTTTTGCTTTCAATCTAGAAATAAAAATTACGTTCTGCGTCACTTCGGCGTTTTAGGAAAACATCCCTGCAGTGGGTTTCACCCGGTCGAAGTTTAATAATGTTGCAGAAAAACGTCGCAGTTCAAACGGTTTAAAGCAACAATAAAGTCGAACAGGCCAGAGCAGAACCGAGCAGTGCGAACAGGAAGCTGCGCTTCAGGAACAAAGAAAGAGCCAGAAACACTTGGAAGAGGAGGAGGAGGAGGGAGCAGTTCACCCAGACAGCCTGCCGGGTTGGTGGTTAGCTTATTCTTAGCTCAATCTACTGCACGCATACTCCAGCGCTCCTCTTTACCTTCAGGACAAACATTATCTTGTGCAAACACTCCTAAAAAAAACAACAAAAAAACCCCCAAAAAAGATTCAACTAAAGACGCAAACCTTGTATTCTGTGCTCACCTCAATTCCTTAAGGCGGTGGAAAACTTGGCAACGGAGGTCTATGGCTTGCTGAAGGCAAGAGGATTCAAGGGGGGAGATCTGCGCAAGAAGTACTCCCGGACAGCTGTGACCTCCGGAAGTACAAAGGTATCCCTTCACAATAAAAGCAGGGACTTTGAGTCCCAGGTTACACTTCTTTAGACTTCCACAAATCGAAAATAATGTAACTTTTCCACACGCGTAAAATAAGATGTAGCGGGGCGTTTAAGAAAGAAATTAACGTCACATTTTTTTATGTTTTGCAAGCATAAATGAAGCTGATGATATAAAGAGTTGATGAAAAGTTATTTAAAAATCACCAGTTTTTTGGCAAGAAAAAAAAAAATCCTAACATTGCATAGTTAGAGCCTCACTAAAACAAATGGTGCTCCTAAATAAAACCTAGCAATAAATAAACCTAATAGCATGTTTAACGAAACGTTTAAATCTAACGAGGGCCCATAATAATTTGGGGATTTAAAGATTAAATGGGATTATTGACTGGAACCCACGTGGGCTGACTTCATTAAAATTATATTTACAGGAAAAAATAAATACTTACCTCAACATTTAGCTCAATGTATTTAAAGATTTAACACTTTATATATGTATGTTAATAGGTAATATAAATGTGCTAAAACAACCGCGATGTATTGACTTTTATTTTGAAAAGAACAGCTCCAGTTGCGTGTCACGCTACTTCCGGTTAGCTCGGCGACTCTGGTGTGCAGAGCACTTTCCTGAATGTTTAAGGTAATTTTGTAGTTGCTGATAGATGAATATATTCGCTGAAATTACAGATGTGTAGAATTTGTAGTTTATTCGTACTTCGCTTGAATGAGGTGCGGCATCAATAGCATGCGGGTAATTTTAGGATTGCAAAAGAAAACAAAAGACTAGAGAGGTAGCTTAAGTTAGCTTTTACTTAGAAAATACGAATTAAATATTTTCTTCGCTGTGTCTATTTGTGCAATCGGCTCAAATTAGATCAACAAAATTAGGAATCAAGTGGATAATGTTACATTGCGACAGCTGGTTGAAATCCGACTTCCGTTAAGACATGTTTGAATGAGCTCATTTCACTCGATATGTTAGTTGTGTCGCGTTATTTTCCTTGGTTATTTCTGTCGAAGTATAATCTTATGAAATATTGTTTTATGCCAGCAAAAATCATTACTGTTGTTTATTTATGTAATGTGATTTTTTTTTTTATTTTTTTTTTTAGGGACTCTGCAAGAAGACAACTCCTTCTCCTCTCAAATAAGCGATACCGCGATATTATTCAGTGTAAATGGACTCACAAGGTAAATGGACTCACTTCTTAAATGAGTTACCAGTAATAAGATTGTTGTGTAGAGTACAGATTCCTTTTTCAAATAGCTAAGCATGTGTGAGGCCCACATTTTCAACTTTAATTGAAGGTGTGATATTCTGTACACATGGTATTCTCCCTGAAATTTGTTCAATCGAGGCAGCACAAATCTTTAAAAAACTGCAATCTCTTCGTATAGAAATGGAGATACTGATTGTGACTAAATCACCTTTTTCTTCACTCCTCTTTTTTTTACTGTCATGATGACGCCGCCATTTTCTTTGAGTTTTAAGGTCTTATGGCTGTAAAATTATTTTCCATATCATTGTTTCATCAATTGTACTCCTTTGTTTTTTTTGTTTTTTGTTTGTTTGTTTTTTCCCCATTTGGATGTATCTTGTTTGGTTCCTATACACAACGAAAAACACAAAAACAAAACAGTCACAAATGAACGTCATGAATATGAATGACTGCTGTTTCAGCTGCTCTCTATGCACTGCTAACATCTTGCCTACACATCCAGCTCCAGCTGACACACACAGGGCTTTGCAGCCAGCCGCCATTACAGTCAGACTTTCATTGCTCTTTTATTGATATAAATAGTTAAAAAACACTTAGTTTGACAGTGAAAACACAGATTGGTTAGGTCAACAAAAGAGTGTTCACAGCCTACAACAGTTCTGCAAGCTGCGTACATCAACGTATACCATGATTTTTAAAAAATTGGTTGTGTAAACACAGCCGCGCTGCAGACTGACTTAACATCGTGATTGGCGGGTGCGTAATCAAAATTCCAGTCGCATTGTTAGTGTCCACTTCCACTGGTATCGATATAAGTTGTAGAAACTGTGTTGATCACTGTTTGTTTTTAAAAATGTTATGCTTGTGCCTCTCTTCAGCTGTAGTCACCATTACTTTACTTTTCACTCTGTGTTCACCGTCTGTCTTTAACTTCAATGTCTGTGCAGCTAACTCGGGACCCGTAGTGTGTGAGGTGTGTGGGGCCTACTTTGAGACGCGCCGAGGCCTCTCGAGCCACGCTCGCCTCCATCTGCGCCAGCTCGGCGTGACTGTGTCAGAAAACAGCGGGGCTCCCATAGAGCTGCTCTACCAGCTCATTCAGGAGAAAGATGACTCCCTTCCAGACCTCAAACCAGATGCCGCTCCATCTGTGTCTCCACCGTTGCCTAAGAAAACCTCCCAGCAGGAGCCAAAGACACCGGTACCGCAGGAGGACGCTCATACTTCCTCCAAGACGGCTCCGAAGGTCATGACAACTCAGGGATCTCCATCCAAGTCTAAAGAAGCAGGAGCGTCTTTTTTCCCATCCTCTCCCTCTTCTTCTAGGCCGACTGAAGGCAGCAGCTCATCACAATCAGACCAAAAAACAATTACCAAGCCACTGTGGGCACCGCTAGAAACTGATGCTCCGCTTACTTTAGGTAGGTTGAAGGTACAGAGCAGTGAAAAAGTATTGACCCCCTCTCCCCCAATTGAGTTCATCTGCTTTTTGTTTTTTCATCATATTTAAATATCTCTATCAGCAAAGAATTTTTAGCATCAGGCAGAGAAAATCTGAGTAACCATAAAAGACAGCTTTCAAATGATGATTTCATTTATTTAGGGAGAAAAGCTGCCAAACGCACCTGGAGGCCAGGTGGGTTTGGCAGCTTTTCTCCCTAAATAAATGAAATCATGATTTGAAAGCATATTTACTCCGGTTGTCTTTATGTGTTATTAAGATTAGTTTTCTCTGAAATATTTTAAGTGTGACAGAAACATAAAAACAGAAGAAATCTGTAAGGGGACAAATTCATTTTCACAGCATTGTATGGTAGTTATTAAAGGTATTTGATGAGGGGAAAAAAATAGTTTTGTAACAAATTTTATCCTTTTTCGTCTTCCGTTACTCTGACAGCTTCAGAAACTAACAATGAGATCCATGTCTGCCAGCTTTGCGGCTGCTGGTATGAGACGCGCAAGGGCCTCTCCAGCCACGCTCGGGCCCATCTGCGACAGATCGGCATCCCGGACGCCGACATACAGGGCGGCCCCATTGAGTTTCTGTACCAGATCATGAAGGAGCAGGACTTTGAGCCGATCAGCAGCTTGCGACAGGACGAGCTTAAATCAAGCAGTCCCTCGAAGTCCTCCTCTAAACGCCCCTCCGATTTTACCTCCCCCCCCACGTCTCCTGCCGGCAAACGGCCCAAGACGGCCGACAACTGCACGTGCGTTCTCTGCGGGGAGAAGTTTGAGAACCGGAAGGGCCTGGGCAGCCACGCGCGCTCTCATCTCAAACACATGGGCGTCAACGACTTGGTGGGGAAGAGCTCTGCTATCGAAGCTGTGCAGGAGCTGGTCAGCAGCGGAGTGCTGGAACCAATGCATCTTCCGAAAACAGCCAGCACAGCCAGCTCATCGACGGCGCCGTCCCCAGCACCACCCTCTCCCGCGCTCCCTGCTCCGTCTCCAGCCGCGAGCCAGTCCAGGAACTCTTTCACTCCCACAGGTCTCTCTCCGAGCCCTTCCACCAGCTCTCAGTCCCCTCAGCCCCCGCTGAACAGGGCGCCGAAGGCTAAGAAGGGATTTCGACTAGCTGTGGACCCGCTTCTTCGGAAACCAAAGCCCGAGCCTGTGGAGATGGAGATTTCCGTTCAACCAAAGCCCCCCAGCACCGACAGCAGCTCCTTTATGCAGAAGGCACCTACAGCAGCCGGCTCCTCAAAACCTCCTGATTCAGGTAAAATTGACTCTGTTGTCTGAATAAAACTAATTAATTTATATGATCTCATAATGTGTTTGCAAAAGTATTCATATGCCTTGAATCCTTTCCCGTTTGATTGGTGCTAATTCGTCTCTGTGTTTGGTGAACACAGAGCATCACGGAGAAGTGTAAATAAAAGTACTAATTACAGGGTGGCCGCGCATTCTTAAAATCTAAAATTAAGACCTTAAAATGTCTTAAATTCATTGACCTTAAATACTTTAATCACGGGTCTTAAATTTAGTTGTGGCAGGACTATTTAATCTTCTATATTCAGGTCTTTAAAAGTCTTAAATTTGAGTTCATGAAACCTGCAGAAAGACTGAATTATAGAAGTAGCCAAGAGGCCGGTTGCTGCTCTGGAGGTCAGGGTTGATAGGAAGATGGATGGAGCTAAATTCAAGGAGATCATGGAAGAAAATCTGTTAGTTTGGACCAGAGGTTCAGCTGACAGCCAGACTTATGATGGATTGGTTTAGAGCAAAGCACCTTAATATGTTAGAGCGTCCCAACAAAGGTCTGGACCTAAACTCAGTTGATGATCCAGTCGGACTGAAGTGTCGCTATTTCTGCTAAGAAGAACAGACAAAGATTTCACTGCATCGAAGCTGGTAGACATATCCCGAAAGACGTCCAGCCGTCACTGTTGCAAAATAGAAAGCATTGATTCAGGGCGGCTGAGTAAAAAAATGATGCCAGACTTTTCATATTTTTATATTTCTCTTCCCTTTCACAACTATCCGCTGCTTTGTGTTGGTCTGTCACATAAAATCCTGATAAAATTCATCACCTTGTTTTTGTGAGATCACAAAATGTGAAAAAAATTGAAGGGGTGTGAATACTTACGCGTGAGTTCACCATGCTCCACAGACCTGCAGTCTCCACCAACAGTCCTCTGCGACTTCTGCGGGCAGCTGTTCGACACTCGGAAAGCGCTGTCATGCCACGTTCGCGCTCATCTCCGGCAGCTCGGCCTCACCTGGTCCATCAGAACTTCCCCTATCGACCTGCTGAAAGAAGTCATGTTGCACCGTGAAGAAAGGAAAGAGTCGGCACAGAGCGGGCCTTCAGCAGTGGGGAAAGCATCGTGGAGTCCTCAAGGCCCCAAAAGGCCCCCCAGGGAGAGGCTCCCATCCAGGGAAGGAGCTTCCAACTCTTCAGCAACGCCTGTTGATTATTCAATGAAAGAAAAAACTCCACATGGGAAAACTGGTGTCTCAAACGTCGGTGAGTCGGATCAAGTCTTGAACTAAACCCATGTAAATATCTTGATGATCATATGATTTTATTAAAGGTTCAATTCTTTGCATCTTTTCATTATCAGTTTATGGAACTGCAAGCTTTTTGCACGTTTTATCAGAGGTGCCGATGGATGTGAAGGGAGCTTTATGCATTCGTTCCTTTTTCTCTGCAACACATGTTGGATGAGGCCTAGAAAAACAGGATTTGCTATGTTTCCAACATGCAGGCGCATCTCATTAAATTAGAATAGCATCAAATTAAATTATTTCAGCCATTTAGTGTACATTTGTTTAAACCCATTACACGTTAATAAGTGTTTATTTGAGTGGTTACAGCTCATAGCTAATGAAATGGCTAGATTACTGACTGTGGAAACTTCACATCTCTATAAAGCTTAAATTTCAGTAAAATATAAAATTTACTTTAATCTGAACATTGGGATTTGACCCCATTACCAGTAGTCCAGTTATTTTTCTCTTTACTTAGGTGAAATGGTAAATGGCCTGTATATAGTCCTTTATCAAGTCTCAGTCGTTCACGCACACATTCACACGCTGATGAATGTGTGCAAGCTACTGAATTGTAGCCACAGCTGCCCTGGGGCAGTCTGAGGTGAGGCACTTCTGACATGGTCTCTGGTTCAGGAGTGGTTGAAAAAACAGGAATGCAACATTTGCAGTCTGTGCGTGGTGTCTCTTGAAACTCTGACTCCAGTTGCAATCCACACCCTCTTTAATGGGCTTTGGTTCACATTCCTCTGAAGGCTGCTGTAATCCCAATCGCTTGTGCACTTTTCCTACCACATTTGTTCCTTCCACTTAATTTCCCATCAATATGCTTGGATGCAGCGCTCTGTGAACACCCAGCTTCTTTAGCAAAGATGTTCAGTGGCTTACCTGCTTGGTGAGGGTGTCTGTGACTCTCTGCTGGAGAACTGTCGAGTCAGTTGTCTCTATGATTGTGTGGGCCAAAACACAACATCTCTTCTTACATAGTTTTCATATTTTCTTAGAAGCTGAATTTCTGGGTTGTCTAGCCCTCACCCATAATCATCAAAATGAAGAGGAAAAAGTCCTTGAAATACATTAGTTTTTATGTATTGAATATATGTACATGTACACAACGTACTGTCAAATATTTGTAACCAAGTCAGTGTATTTTTCACAAAACATGACTCGTGTTGCTGCTTGTGTCAGATGCCACCTGTGAGCTCTGTGGATTCGACTTTGAGAACCGCAAGGCGTTGGCCAGTCATTGTCGGGCCCACCTCCGCCAGCTGGGTCTGTACGAGTGGAAGGCGGATGGAGCGACTTCACCAATCGAAACCCTCAGCGAGCTGATCCGAAGAGACCCGAACAAGGTGGCAGAAATCACCAGACGCTATCGCTATGGAGACCTTTACATCAAGAAGGTGAGCTCTGCGATGAATATAGTAATGGTTTTAGACATGATGAGGACCGAAACTGACGTAATTAAAAATAAAATCAGAAATATATATACTTTTTTTTGTTTTCCTTATACATGCATTTTCGTCAAATGTATATATTTAGTTTTGCCTTTTTCCTATACATTTCTTGATGAAAACGCATGTATAAGGAAAACGAAAAAGAAAATGTATATATTTCTGCTTTTATTTTTAATTATGTCAGTTTCGGTCCTCCATAGATAGGTACTTGAAATACTTTTATACAGTGCTATAAAAAATGTTTCTTTTTCTTTTTGACTTTTTTTTTTTGTCACACTTGAATGTTTGAGATCGTCAAACACATTTTTAATACTTGACAAATACAACCTGAGTTTATACAAAATTCAATTTTTAAACTATGATTGAATTTATTATGGGGAAAAACCTGTCCAAATAAACCTGGCCCTATGTGAAAAAGTATTTAGACCGAGAGTTCAATTTCAGTAGTCACACCCGTACTTGATGGGCGTCAAAACTGTACAACCAAGAAATCACTTAAACAAAGAACCTGTCAGGCAACATGAAGTAGACTAAAAGATGTAAAAAAAAAAAAAAAAAAAAAAAAAAAAAAAAAAAAAAAAAAAAAAAAAAAAAAAAGCAACACCTCACCCCTAATTTTATAAACAATAGTAGAAGAGAAACAAAGTTGCTGATATCTATCAGTCTGGACATGATTTCAAAGTAATTTCTAAAGCTCTGGGACTCCAGTGAAGCACAGTGTGAGCCACTATCCACAGATGGAGAAATCATGGAACAGTCGTGATCCCTCCCAGTTGTGGCCGTTTTCCCCAAATTACTCCAAGAGTGGATCAACGACTCATCCTAGAGATCCCAACAGAACCCAGAACAACATCTAAAGCTTTACAGACCTCACCTGCCTCAGTTAAGGTCAGAGGTCATGATTTAGCAAGAAGAAAGAGAGACTGGGCAAAAATGGCCTGCAGGGTAGAGCTCTGAGGCCCAAACCACTGCAGACTAAAACAAACATAAAGACCCATCTTGTTGCCAAAAGGAAGATCTTGATGATCTCCAAGACTTTAGAGAAAACATCCCATGGACTGACGAGACAAAAATGGCAAAAGACCGTCATACCTACAGTCAAACATGGTGGTGGCAGTATGATGGTGTGGGGCCGCTTTATGGATCTGGACAGATTGTAGTAGTCGACGCATCCATGAATTCTGCTGTTTATCAGAAAGTCCTGAAGAAAATTGTCCCTCCCCCAGTTTAGCCTTCAGCAGATCATGCAGCCGCTAACTTAAAACAGACCTGCAAAGAAAAACGCGCCAGCATTTTTTCACAGCGATGTTAAAGACTCACTGGCAGTTATCATAAATGGGCAGTGTCTGCCGGCAAGAGTGACACAATCAAGTATTCGGTTTTATAGGGCAATTAAATTTCTTCCTTTTCTCTCCTCTTAGTCCCAGAGATCGACTTCTTTGGCCTCGACGTCAGTGAGTTCTGACGCTGTGGCGAGCAGCAGCCAGAACTCGTCTCTGCAGCATCATGAGCACAAAGCAAGCAGGAAGGACCACAGCATCCGAACAGTGAGGGGTGAGAAAGGCCAGGTCCAGAAAGAGCTGAAAGCTGTGTAGGTTTTTTTTTTTTTTTGTTGTTTTTTTTTTTTTTTTAGTTGTTCATGTCATTCCTCTTGGTGTCAGGGGTCCATGCCCCACAACACGGAGTTTCTTCAGGGGATGAAAACCGCCACTCGCACTCTCGGCAGCCGTCACGGTCCGGCAGCATCCCTGCTCTGCTGCCAAAGCCCCCTCTGACTCCACTGGTCAAACTGGTGGGTAAAATCTACTCCCTCAAGTGCAGGTGAATGAGGAAAGATTTTCCTTCAGATATCTTCATGGAAATATTGGAGTCAGTTTGAAACTGTGGTGATTACCTTTCGTTCACTCCCGCTCGTCCTGCCGTCCAGGTTCTGTGATGAGGTGTTTCATGGGCCCCTGTCTGTTCAAGAGAAGTGGATCTCCCACCTGCAGAAACACATCCTGTCTCTGGGCTACAAAGGTAAAGAGGCTCCTCCTTCTCCTGCTGCATCTGCTCCTGCTCCTCCTGCTGTTCCAGCACTCGTCCATGCGGTGGCTGTTTAGACTGATAGATGTTCTGTAAACAGTGTTGTGACTTTCCCGTATCAGACTCTACAAAGAATTAATGTCTTTAAGTCGGTTTTTAAAAAATAGAGTGCATGTTCCCTTCTTGTCCATGGGAGGGCAGACATGAGCTGTGAGAGAGAGCGGCAGCTCAGTGGAACCCACTCAGGTAACATCCACTTTTTATACACAGTTCTGATCAGAGCTTCCTCCTCCTGCTCATAAGATTTGTTCTTTTTTTTTTTTTTTTGAGCAAATCAGTTTTCCTATTTTGTACATTTTCTACTTAATGGTCGAAATCACATTTATATTGTGTACTTTCAAAAAATTTTTTTCTTATGCATTAAAAATAAATTGTTTTTTAATCATTTTATGTATGAATTAAATTTTCTGTCAAATTATTATTATTATTATTATTATTTTTTTTTTTGCCAAAGGTAGTGGGTTATCTTTGCAGAATGTTCCCAGATTGTTTTCTTAAAAAAAATAACAGTACACCTCTTGGGTCATTTATTATGTTTTCTGTTGAATATATTCTTTAATGTTTTTCTGCTTTTTCAATTTAAATGTATGTTAAAGAAATCTAATTATGTCACATATTTATATTTTTTAAAATAGTTTTTGGTCATTTCCAAACAACATACAGTAAAAGGTCAATGGAAAATTAACATTCACTATTTTCTGTTTTGATAAGAGGCTTCGCTGGTAGTTTCCTAGCAGTCCTTTTCTACTACGATTTAAAAACAAACAGGTTGCGAGCGTTGTCCATTACATGTAAATAAAATTTGTCATGTTTACCTTCCTTCTTTTTTGAACTCTACTATGTTATCTGTTATATGCACCAGCAAAACCCCGCTTTGTAAGGTGGATATAAACTTCTTTAATGCCTCTCTAGAATGTGAGGAAAAGGGAGCATTAGGCTATTCACAAAATTAGCAGTGTTTGCCCTTCTCTTTACTAACTCATACATTTCCTGTAAAAAGTGAAAAATCGTCGAAGATTTATCATCCCTGTGGTTCCTTTATTGAATTATGTAACTGTTTCTTAGAACTGCTTCACATCTGTTGCTTGGAGTCGACTAACATCTGGCAGCTGTGAGCAGGCTACCAGATGTTAGGATGGTTGGACTACATTGCACAACTTCAGTGCATTTCTTGGTTTTGCCTCAGAAACCGCATCCCTAATGTCACTGTCATAGGAACGTGAACAGTGGCGCAAATGAAGCAACTGTTCCCCTGTTTGTAAAATTGGGGGAACGAACATGTTTTTGCTGCTGCGCTTTTCGACCCAAAGAACTGCTGTTGCTCCCTGTTGAACCTCGGTTCATTTTTTTATTTATTTATTTTTTTTAAACCACCAAGCAAAGAATAAATATTATAAATAATTGCAAAATTTTAGTCTCACTGTCATGGTTCAAGCAGTAAAGTACAATGACAATGGTAGAAAAATATTCTACTCATAAAAAATCAATTTAGAAAAAGCAAATCAAAAAATGAACACGCAGGGGATGCATACACAACGGCTAGCCGACAAGAAACAAGGTGGGGGGGTAGAGGAGGAAACTAAAACAATGAATAAACCTATGAAAACTAATTCAAACCAGCAAAGTATAACTATATCACAAATATTAAAACTAAAACATCATGGCACAAAAATGTTCCCAACCGTAGAATTTAGAGATCTTTGATTGTTTCTCCCGCTTCCAGCAGCCTGAGGGATTTCTCCTGGTGTTGCACCATAAAAAGAGCTCTCCCCCAGCCAGCTCTACAATAAATAAATACAGTTAATGATCTCATTATACGAGGTATTCACCGAATGTGCGCACCCATATTAGCAAACAGCTGTTTTAAACCAATATTACAGAAAAAGTGAAATTATAATCCATTATAATGCAGGTGAAGTGCCCTGCCCAAGGCCACAACTGAGAAAGACGGAGCCGAGACTCGAACTGCCAACTCATTGCTACTACTCTAGGGAAACTAGAAATCATGGTTTGTTAATATTACCCCATTTAGTAAAATTTAGTCAAATTTAAGGTTGAATGTTTCAGTTTGATTGGTTATGCTGCTGTAATGAAAATGTTTTTTGCTAGTGGTGCCAAAATGGTGTGGAGGGTGTTTATTTTGTTTGGTTATTTTAAAAGTCTATAAGATTCTTTGTGCTACTATCTCTTTCTTTTTAATCAGATATGAATTATATTAACCCTTTTTGTTCTTTGAACAGCTTTAAGCCTGCATTTAAAACACAGTTTACAGCAGGCCTTTCCAGAATTGCACTTATTGCAGCAGCTCTGTTGGACAGTCAGCAACTTATTGTTTTTGAAATATTTGCTTTTTTTCCCCACGACTTTTACATAAAACAGCATCATCTGCAACAACTTGGACAATCACAGCTTCTGCAACATCTAATTTCCGTTGAGGATTGATAATTTATTTTGGAGTTGAATTAAGTTTGAGCTGGGATCTTTTGGGTTTATTTAAGTTTTTATTTTATTCTCTGCAGCAGGTCAGACCTTTAATGGTTTATTCTATCGGAACATCTTCAAAATCAAGGTAAGTATATTTAAAGTAAGATAGATGTCCATGTGGTTGGTGATTGTTAGAAGGCTACAGGTGGGTCAGAGAGAAATCAAAAACACAATTTAGGTGCTCGTCAAACACTTGATGGGATGTTTCCAATATATTTGAGCAAAGTAACAGCAGACAGGAGAATCTATTTGACATCTCCAATAAGTACACTTCTGCTTCATACTTCCTTCCTCTCTCTATTCAAGGTTCTTTCCAAACCTTTTCTTCTTCACTGTGAAAGTCTCTCAGGCCTCTCGCCGTGTGATTTACTGCCAGAAGCAGTCCGCCTCCAGCTACTGATGGATTATTCTGATGGGTGCTGCTCTAATGGCATGCCAACCTAGAGGCATTTATGGTGTTTTGCAAACTTTCCAGCCTGACAGGACCTAACTGAGAAACTGCCTGATCATTCAACGACAGGCACAGGGGACTAAAATCAGCGATTTTAAAGCATTTATTGAACTGAGATCCCAAATTAGAAGGTCATCTGTCTTTCAGGGACACTGGGTTTAAAGCACTTGGCAAAACAGTTTGGGGGTTTACAGGTTTTATAGTACAGCTTCAGGAAGGATTCATTTTCCCCAAGGGAGCTACAGAGTCTGGCACAATCTGGCAGTTACACCTGCTATAATACTTCTGTTGAAAGGAAATGAATGTGAACTAATAATAAAGAGATTTTAAAGACTCAACAAAAGAGCCATTACACAAATTACCTCATTTTGTAACCTTAAAGTGGCTAAACATTTTATTAAATTGTGTTCGTAGATTTTAAATTGTATGCCCAAATGCAGCAGCAAACTATAAGTGTCAATAGTTTTACAATTTTTAAAAGGTCACTTTTTATGTCTACTTTTCTACATTTCAGGGTTTGTTTTTTTTTGTTTTTGATATTGACATGCCAGCCTTAATAACTACTCTGCATAAGCACTGTCTAAATTTATTTTAAAGAAGAGCATGTTTTGCTTGTGTGAATCAGAAGTATGAATGAGCTGCATTTCACATGGTGATCCACTAAATAATACAGGTCAGACAGAGGCTGATTTCAGGAACTGGAAATTTCTGCTTTACGTAAGATTTCTCACATTAGGGATTCTGACAGTGCCTTGTAAAAGTATCCACTTAGCTTTTAGTTAGTTTTTTTTTTTTTTTTTTTTTTTTTTTTTTTTTGGAGGGTCGGGGGATTCTACATGATAGACCAACATAAACATGGGAAGAACTGTGAAAACAACTTAAAATGGTTTTCAAATGAAATTCAAAAAGTGTGATGTGCGTTTGTATTCAGTCTCCTTGTGTCATGCTCTATGGGCCTTATTGTTTTGTTGGTCATTTTGGTTTTGTAACTAGATCATTTTGGGTTATTATTTTTTTGCTTCTGTTCCTCACAGGCTTCCATGTGTCCTTATTCACTGCTTCCATCACTCTGTGTTACTGGAGTTTTGTTCAGTGTTCTTCATCTGCAGTATGAGAATGCCACACTCCTCCCTGCATTGAGGTCCATCTTCACCACATGCTTTGACACCATGAATCAATGTTTTGTAGAAACAACTTCTACTGAAACTGCAGCTGCAGCTCTTTAGTGAATGTCTCTAACAGCTTTAAACATCTGCGGTCTGAACATTTCACCCGTCCTTTGCAAAATATCTCAAGTTCAGTCAGATTGGATGGAGAGCGTCTTTGGGTTCGGGTCTGGGTCATTCTAACGTGAATATGCTTTAGTTGAAACCATTCTATTGAAGTTCTGGCTGCATGTTTCCATCTAGAATTTGTCCTGAATGTCACTCTACTCATCTTTACATCAACTCTGACCGCCTTTTTACTTCCAAAGATAATCCCCGCAGAATTATGCTACCTCCACCAAGTTAGAGGGTGGGACATTTTGCATGTATTCCAACAAATTCTATTCCAGTCTCATCTGACCAATGTACCATCTTTTAATTATAAATTGGGTGTGAATGTTTTACGTGTTGACCTTTATGGCCTGTAAAAGACTGAAAATCGGACTCCTTATGGCTACCTTTGAACAACAACTTTATCACCCGTCTAAGAGATTTAACTAGAAGGGCTCTATTTTCTATTATGTGTCTTCTGAAGATAATTGGTTCCAATGGATTGTATTTAGAGGTATTAGAGTAAAATATATATCCACACCACACGTTTCAGAATTTCATCTCAAGTTCTTTTTTTTTTAAACCTTGCATAATTTTTCTTTCACCTTCACAGTGATGTACTACCTCATGCTGGGCTCACAAAATGTACTGACATTTGTTGTTCAAAAAAAATTTAAGGATGTAAATTAGATGAATTAGAAACCACAGTATGTCACACCATTAAGATGCAATGCTTCTGTCTACTTAAAGGGGTAATACAAACTGAGTTTTTGACTGTAGCCTATAACAGTTTGCTTTGATCTTAACTTAAAGCGACAGAGACGATCTGAGTGTTTGGACATATCCCAGATAGTTTCTGGTCCCCACACTCTCTACTAATCTGTCGATACAACTATACAGTGATAAGATGTAACTAGTAGGTTCCTATTCATATCCAGTATACAAAGAGTTTTGCATTCTAGTTTTAGATCTTTTGAGACAAAGGATCCTTCTAACAGTGAACAACACTTTTTGTCCCTCCCTCTCTTTGTCTATGACTCATGCTTCTGGAAGGGAATTCATCCAGCATTTCCAGTATGATTTATAGCTTGTTTTGGACCTTGGCAGAAAATGGGCTTTTATCACACAACTTGTGGCTTTACAATTATCCTTCGGAGAGGACAGATTCCCCAAGACAAGTCTGACATTGCATCTGAACATTTCCTTTCAGTTTTCTTGTTTCTACTTTTGCTGTGTGATACTTCAGCTTTTGAATAGCCAGCTAAAGAACAGTTTGCAGATTAAAGACTTTACTGCAAATTTATGTTTGTATTTTTCCTTGAAACTTTTTGCATGATTAAATCCAACGTCTCCCCCTTAAGACTTTCACTTCTTCATTGTCAGGCTGTGAGGTTATAACTTGGTGAGCAGTGTGCACGTGGCAACACAGTGTTTCAGATTTGTAGTGTTTGGTTTGACTGCATTGAGACTAGACATCAGAGACTAGCTCAGAGAACTGACCTACTGCTGGTGTCATGACTGTGTTCCTGGGGCTTGTTACATGACCTCAGAGGACTCCTTCATCAAAGTCACAACAGGTCGCAGATTAGCAGAGACATCACTGCAGTGGTTTACAATGGAGGAAAAGCTTTATTAGCTGGAAAGATACTTTCTGAAAGTACTGTATGTGTGTATATTACAGGTCTGTTTTGTGATAAAATGTAAACAAGGTATAAAGTCTAACTGATTCAGGACAGATAAGATGTATCTTTACTACTGGTCTGCAGCACATAGTTAAAGCAAGCAATTTCTTAAATTCACCCCAAAAAGATATTAACAGACTCCTATCACACCAAGGGTTTCTACAAGGAAAAAAAGTGTTTATGGATTGCAATCAATTATGGAAAAGCTCAATACTGTGCAAAGGTTTTCCTTTCAGGAATATTTGATTTATCAAAATAGAGTATAGAAATGAGTTTTTCTTCTGTGTGCCCCAGGTGTTTGCAGCTATAATTCAGGTTTTTTTTTAATTATAAATTACAGAACAAACTTCCCATTTCTTTGATGGAGAGACTTTAGACTGAGCTGACTGGTCTTTACTCTCTAGGATCTCATTCATGTTGCACAGAGCAGACAAAACATGGTGTCTCTGATCAGGTTCCACAGTTCTGTGTCTTCACTCAAAGAAGATGGCCAAAAAAAAATGAGACACAAATCACCTTCAAGGCTTTTATAGTGACATCGTCTCACATTCACTGCAGATAGGTCAGCTGCACATAAATCAATCTCCTTTTCCTTCATATTCCCAAGGTGCTGGATTGAGAGCTGGTGTTTCAAGGCCATGTTGAAGAACCAGTTTGTGATGGTTTGAGCTTTGCAATATGGTGGACTATCCTGCTGGGAGGGTCCAGCCAAAGATGGATACACTATAGTCAGGAGATGGACATGGTCAACAAAAATTGTCAAGTCGGCTGAAGGGTTTAAGCAAGGCACAATCATCTACAGTAGATGCCCAAATGTGTTTGAGTAATTGTTAAACTACTCAGCAGCAGTACCTGGGGAAGATTGGTGGACAGTCTACTTTCTTTTGCTCCTCTGGGGGACTCAGACAACTATGAGGCAAATAATAAATTGTCAAAAAAAAAAGATGTCATCCAGAAGGTATCCATCCTTCCTAGATGACAAAACCCCCACCGCTGGTTTCTTTTGGAGGCAGCAAAGCAATGACTCTGATCTTGTCCTGTGTAGCCGAGCACCTAACGCTAAGGATGAGTCCAGCCATCCTGCAGAAAAAGTCTCATCTTTCAACTTGCACCAGTAGCCACCAGTGCCTACTGGTGGCTCCAATTCGATAAGTTAGCACCATGGCATCTGGGAGAAGCACCAGTGAAATCTGAGGGCCTCAAATTGGAGACAAAAGTTAGCAACAGAATCTTTGACACAGCAAAACCTAAGCACAAGGCTTATAGGTAAATAATTTTATTACCAGCAATTCAAATCACCACTTGACTCTGCTTATTTCAAAAGGCACTGGCCGTTTCTCAATATTCAAGTATGCATATTGAGAAACGGCCACTGTCTCTGACCTCTGCATTGCTACACAACAATGAGTCTCACATTAACACAGCTCCCACCAGAAGCAGAGATAGTGTAAGGGTGACACATTGATTTTTAAGGTCTTTGTCAAGCAGAAGAACTTTGACAATATCCACCATTCAGGTGAACAGCACCTCATCCCTGCTGTCAAAACACTGTTTCTCCACCCTGTGGCACCTAATAATTTGTTAGAACCACTTGGAAGCCATCCAAATGTTCTGCTCCAAAGCCTCAAACTCTTCCCACACCTGAGTTTTTAAGCTTGTGCAACTGTTTTACCAGCCCATAGGCAAGATTCTGCACTTGAAGTTCAGATGTCAGGCAGTAGAGACCCATCGTGGGCGAGACCAAGCGGGGATAATCCTGGAACATGAAAAAAGTCAGAAACCTGGAGGCAAACGAGGGCAGAAAGGAGCACTGGAATACTACTGACTCAAGGGTTTCGACATTCTGGCAGGGAGGCAGAGACTGAGGTGACCGAGCATAAATACTGCAGACAGCAGGTGAAGCCGGCAGGCAATAAGGCCAGGCCCAGGTGGAACAAGGAGAGCTTGGCAGACAGCAGATGAGGTGGAAACATGAGAACATCAAAGATGAGAATCATGATAGAGATTGACAAAGGAACCAATTGACAGCTCAACTCCTTTTGTCACCATGATGAAAAAGGACATGATCTCAAATTGTAGTAGCATGAAGGCAACAATGTTTTCATGTTTTGAGGTAGCTTTCTGACCCACATGCAGAGTCAGCACACAAGGGCACAGTAAGCAGGAAAAGGTGATTTACAACATGTAAACTAAAATGTGCTTGGGACTTTGGGATGTGACAGAGTCCAGGTTTTGTAGAGAGATGGGAACAGTTAGACTTGATCCAATAGTAATCAAGCAGAAGTTTTGCTGATTTGTGGTTTGGAAGTAGGCTTTCTGTTTCCAGAGGGACGATGAGCATGGAGAGGGTGACATGGATCCTGGTGTGTCTTTGCATAGGCAAGATCTTTATTAAATTGAGAGCAAACAGTCAGAAAATGGTTTGAGGTTGGGTTTGGCTGAGAGCAGTCGTGGAATAAGCCCAGTCCTGAGTTTTTGGTAACGGGTGAATCCAAGGTGAGGTACTAAACCAGGAAATGGGAGTTCTTCACCTGAGAGAGTGCAAAGCATAAGGTAAGGTCAAAAATAATCAAAACTCCTTCTTTCCTTTCTTCCTTAAGAGGCCCTAAGCATGACAAGGCAACAGAGACCATGAGGCTTGATATACCAACTATGTGGAAGTATCAAACAACCTCACAGCACTCCTTTAGATGTGTCTCTGCTTCAACACACCTGAGTCAAATAATGAAGTCATTAGCAGGACTCTGTAGAATACACTATTAGCAAGTAAACATGATGCGGAAAAAAGGCAATATTGTGGAGAATTTTAAACAATTTTAAACAGTTGAACATGTGATTTTAGTAAGTTGGAGATATGAGATAGAAAGAAGGTTAATGTTGGAGGAATTTAGGAAAAATAAAGATTTAATTAAATAAATATACTACAGGGAGACTCAGAAAGTAAAAGTATTCAAATTTTAATGAGGTCTTTTAGGAAGACAAAGTTGATTAACAAAATATGATCATCGGTAATACATGTATGGGATAAAATAGACATTTTGAGACACACTCCATACCATTAGGTGGCGATAATGCACACCAAACATTTCTGGTCAACCGCCAATAAAAATCAACTCAGTTAAGTTTTTGGTTGCCTTCGGCATACTGAGAAGGTGATTCAGCCATTTTATTCAGATGTGTTGGATTAGGGTCACAGTTCTGCCAGTTCTTTTGGTTTTTATGTAACCCAAATGTTATGTTTTATGTTGTGACTCTTGAATGGATAAAAATTTGTTGAATACTTAGCTTGAAGGCTCTCTGCTACTTTTTCAAACAGATAACCCAAAACCCCTATATCTAGATTTGGTTTCTTGGTCAGTCAGACAGATGGCACTAATTGTTCCATTTTCTCCGAAAAAGAAAATAATGCCTTTGGCTTAGACAGAGCTGGGAACAATCAGATATCTGGCAGTGGTAGTCAGTGGTTAAGGCTTTGGGTTACTGATCAGAGGGGTGAGGGTTCAACACTATCATGGAGCAAGGCCCTTAACCCATTCTGGTCTAGAAGCCATGTTCTGGGACTCATCCTGATTGTATTTCATATTACAAGACAGCTGGAGTTTATTGAGCTGAGAAATGGGATACAACTTTTGTTTCTCAGAATACTCTTGTACACCTTTTTAGTTGTTCACAGTCAAGATCAGTTATAGCTGGTAGATGTTTCTGGTGCCAAATATAAGTCCTTCCAGTCTTGTATTTACTGTTGTCCAAAAGCAACAGACTGCAGACTGGCCAGTAAAATTAAGGAATTTTCATTATAAGCACCGCCAAATAAGAATCTGTAAATGCAAATTTTCCATCCGTGTTAGTTAGGTCTCAGGAATATGTGTGCTCAGTTAAGTTTTTGGTTGCCTTATTTTATACTCGCAATAATAGCAGCTACTTGACACCCATTACCCAGTATAGCCTTGGGGTGCATTTCTGTGCACCCCAAGGCTACTGGGTTTAAAGCATAAACTTTTTACCAACATGATAGATGCCAATGAAATTATTTGGCCCACACAGAATATCTCTTCTCTGTCAAGGTCTGGCCAGGGTGTCTTTCAACATTTTTATGTGGAGAAGCAATAAAATTTTCTGTGGCATTATATTGGATGTCTGGTAGAGAAGCAGAACAGCTTCCCAGTCTTTCACAGCGTTCCCAGATAGTGAATGCCTTCCTGGCAGCTGTCTTACATGAGGAAAACACACAACAGCGAATGAAAGTATGATCTGGTTGTATTCAAATGGCTTCGTTCTGCAAAAAGTGTCACGTTTGCAATCCTTTAAATTCAACATTTTCGCATATTATTCTGTTATGTTTCTCTGATCAATCTGCTGATTCATAAATGTGTTATAAAATTAAGGTTCTATGATGCACTTGAAGTTTTCCTTTTTGCTGGGGTCAATAAGGTTCTGGCTATTTCAGCACTCAGCTTGGCAGAAGTGGTGGAGTCAATTTAAGCCGTGTGGTTTTCTGGCACGAACCCAGTTTTCTAGCATAGTCCATATATTTTTTTATATGTTTGAGATTGGGGCCATCCCAGAAGCTTTTAGCTTCCTTTGTCTAAATGCATTTAAAATGTAAGGCAGCATTTAGTTTTAGTGCTCCTCAGCTCTGGAGCAAACTCCCTGAAAACTTGAGATTTACAGAAACTGCTTGCTCCTTTAAATCTGGACTGAAAACATTTGTTTGCTAAAGGTCAAAGATTATTTTATAATGCCCTTTCTATCATGTCTTAGCTATTTATTCATTTTTCATTTGTTTCTTTTTATGTGATGATTACATTTTTGTGTATTTTGTCTTATTATTGTCCTTCTTTTCATGTCTTTTCATTTATTTTCATCATGTTGAGTTTCCTTGTACATGAATGCTGCTATACAAATAAGTTTGTCTTGTCTTGTATTTATCCTTTAAAAACAGATTCAATGTGTATTTGGGATCATTATCATGTTGGAACACCCTCTGTATCCATGCTTTACTCATCTAACCCAAACTGAAACTCTCAAATGAAAGGAGACTGGTTACCATTGTCAGGAAGGATCCAGCAGGAACATCGATCCTAATGTCTGCCATAAGCTGGAAGATGCTGGAACAGCTTTAACACTGTCCATACTGAGGCCAGTTTTACGCTTGCATGGACTGAGAAAAAAAGGCTCTGCTCCATAGTCTGAAATTTGCAGCTGCCCACATAAATAAGCCGTAATGTCGTCTGGAGAAAAGTTTTATGGTCACAAGAGACAAAGATTCAAAGGTTTTAGACACAACGCCAAGAAGTATGGAGGAGTCAAGGTGAGGCTTTCATGCCAAAGAACACAGTATCTTTGGTGGCGTCGTAATAAGGAGAAGTGTCACTGTTGGTGGTACTGATGGATTGTACGAGGTGGAAGGAGTGATGAATAAAGATTAGAGCTCCTAATTCTTCACTCCAGAAAACAGCTGGTTCAAATTTTGACAAAGTTTGATGTCCCAAAAAAAAAACATTGATCCCAAACACATAACTATGAAATGAACAAATAGGCTAACATTAGTCTTCTGAAATGACCACAACCTCACTGACTTTGCCTGAAAACCAACTACGTGCTAAGAAACATCATTTTAGATCAGTATAACTATTTCTAAAAAGATTTGCCAAATATCCATCAGAATCATGTCATTATCTTCCTGATGTCAACAAGAGGACGTGTTTAAATGTAAGCCTATATGTACTATTTTGACATTTTGTTTTCAAGAGAAAATACACAGTAGATCCCATTTTGTGTACATGATTACTTCTAAGAGGGGTTTAGTCTGTATTTTTTTTATCAGTCCTCAAAATGTAAATAAATTCCCAGAAGTACAAAATTAAAATTACATTCATGCTGATGATGAATGGTTGTCTTGAATGGTTGATCTTAACTTTTGAGGCAATCGAAATAAGATGTTTTGTTGTCTTGTCTTTTTTGTATCACTTGGAACATCTCCCGCTGACCATCAATAAAAGGGGTGAAGATGTTTCCATAGAACCCGGTTTCTAAGAATCAATCAGATGGATGAGCTGGCACAGCTTTCATCAAGAAAGCACTGCAGCATGTGGACGTCCGTTGCAGACCTAAAAAGATAAGTGTTTCCATGATATCATTCTACAGACGCACTACTGAAAACCCTCTCACATGTTGCATCATTTGGCAGCAACACAGCAGAAGAGAGACACAATCTCAACAGCATAGTGAGATCGCTGGTGCCGCATCTGCAGGACATGTGTGTGCAGAGCAGGCAGCATTTTAAAAGGCAACACAAACCTCTGTAATGGGTTGTTCACCTTCCTTCCATCTGGGAAAAGATCCAGGAGCATGAACTCAAGAACTGCTATAGATGGATTCTCTTTGTATTTATGTTTTAGCCCAATCTAAACATATTTATTTACACTCTTTAGCTAATGATTGGTTTTATTAAGCACTGAGTATTACATCTGTTTTACATTTGATGCATAAAAATGAACAAATAACTGTCATTCATTGATTCATCCATTTATTAATTCATTGATATAATTGTATAACATCTTATTGAATTGCAATCTATTATAATGACATATACAGTAATATAGCAACTATATTTATTAATATTTCTGAGCTGTTTCTGTCTGGAAAAATAATTTCAGTATGAATCTTTTCAGTTAAAGAGAAAAGATTAAGTATTTTATAGTTCATTAATCATTGCTCATAACTTGTCTCAGTAGGTTTACCACATTAAATATTAATTTCCTAATCTCGTGTTTCCAAATCCCACTTATCCACATCTGACTCATAGATGCATAACATAATATAGTCATTAGTTTTCTGCTTTAAATGGCCTCCCCATAATAACCACAAAATGTGAATGGTCCCAAGGAGAACACTGCATGACAGAAGAATGGGCTGAGAAATGCTGGAAATTCAAAGCAAATTTTAAGAGTTGCTGAATGTCCACTCACTACCAAAAGTTCAGCCTGAGCGTCCTCCCTCATCAACACAGTATAGCCTTACATGAACCATTTTTAACTTTGCAGGATTGTGTGACAGGACACGCACAGGTCATTTAGCTCTGCTCGTTTACACAGGAGGTCACAAGTCAAAGATACTGTACAGCTGAGAGGAAGCTTTTAGATATAATCCGTGCAAATTAACTAATTATCTATCAGAAGAACGTTTGATTGTACTGATTAGAATATTTTTAATGACTCTAAATAAGAAACAGTTCACTTATTTTGAGGTAATGACAATGAAAAAGCAGAGGCAAAAAACTAGCCAGAATAGAAATTAAAATAGCAAAGATTCAATTTCAAAAGACTCCAAAAATAAGACCAAAATAAAGTAGAAAAGAAATAGCAGTTATCTTAAAGCAGTGAGGGGTTGCATGAAAAACACAATAATGCAAATGAATAAGGGGAATAGGTACACAAACTTTGATAGTTTTGTAAGATTGCAACTGCATTGAATTCTTTTTTATTTTTAATGAATAGTTTGATTTCAGAAACATACATAGTTATCTGTTTTGTACACTGAGCACCCACAGGTCAGGTATCTGCTTCGTAAAGGCTGTGATATGGTTACTGGCAAACCTTTTGAAGTTTGTGCAGATTATTAGTCCAATAATTTTACAGACTAATTTATTTGTCCTTCACTCTGCATAATGCTCCTAAGCGTTGAAAAAAAAAAAATCTATTATTGTACTGGTAACTGCAAAGAAATCTCAAATGAAATTAAATGACTTTCATCCTGTCAGTTGAACTAATCTGAATCAAAATCCACCAGGGTATGTAAACTTATGAGCACAACTGTATAGAAAACCCTCAGGTGTGCAAACTTAATTTCCATCATTGGGAGGTGCTTCTCTTGATTTTTCTGTCCTGGAAAGTCCAATTTTTAAGTTCAAATGAGACGGATCATGAGGCTATTGAGTAAACTGTAAAGTTTTACCCTCACTGCTCTACTGATTATCTGGCTCTGGTGTTCTGGTATTCCTCCTTATTTATGAGAGGAAAATTTTGAGACTGACTCATCAAAATCATACAAGTTCATTCCAGGAAATGGATCCAGACCAGCTGGAGTTTATGATTGTGTAAAGTGTCACAATTTGTCAATTTTTTTCCAGCCTGTGTTTCAGTAAAGAGTCCGCAAAGGACAGAAATATTAGCCTACCAGGAGTCCAGAATTAGTAGATTAATAATTAAACAGAACAAGTGACTTTCACACATGGAGGTTGTTTTAAGGTAAAGATCCTGCCTAAAATAGGAAAATAACTTTCTCAGTATGTGTTTTAGTCATTTAAAATGCAACATTAATTAACTGAATTAACGTTGCGTTAAATCTAAGTTTAAACTCAGACCAAGGTCACAATAATCTTTTGTACAACATGATGTACTGTGATTTTATGACGATATCAGCTGTCCTTTACTAACAGGAACCTTTTATGACCTATTTATGTGTTTCTAATCATCTGAAGAGGAGAAGAGTGAAAATGTACATAAGTCTTGTTACTGCACTCTGAATGACTCTTCATTTTGTCATATAAACACATGACTCCACTGCTGTAAAATGATCCCGAGCAGGGCAGTGTAATCTCCAAATATGGAACCAAATAAGATTTAATGGGAAGCAAGCAGAATCCTACAAAGCTCCCAACTCAGTTATATTTTTGTGTTGTTTACAACAGTGTGTGGGTCAGCAGGTGAATATAGCCTCCTTCCTCTTTTTAGCTCCAGCTGAGAGAACAAGTGGATTTTGGTTGTTGAGTGTTTGACTCATACAGTTTCATAACAGACTGTTCATTTACTTCTTTGCCCAAATCTTAGCCTGAACTCTGAGGAGGGTTGTAAAATGGAAAACACCTTTAATTGGAAAATTACTTCAAAACATTCAGAGCTATTCTGCAATTCCTTTTTAGCATTCAGTGATGAGTTTTAAATAGGCAGAGTTTTTCGTTTTAAATTTGAATGTTTGTCAGACTTTAAGTGTGCTCATGTATAAGCTGATTTAAAGTTACAGTGCTGACTAAATTTATTGGTAAAAATGGGTAAAAAGCTTTACAATAAAATCAACTTTAATTGCAAATTTAGAAAAAGTATTTTTTTTAATTACATTTACTTAGTGGGGAACACAACCTTATGTTAGGAGCAGTGAGCGAGAAGGTTGATACAGAGAGCTTCCTCCAGAGGGTGGCTGGACTTAGCCTTAGAGACAGGGTATAGGAGCTCCGTCATCTGGGGAGAGCTCAAAATAGAGCCACTGCTTCTCCGCATCGAAAGGAGTCAGTTGAGGTGGCTTGGGCATCCGATCAGAATGACCCTTGGGTGACCTCTGGAGGTTTTCCAGGCACATCCCACTGGAGGAAGACCCCAGTGAAGACCCAGACCTCTGTGGATGGGTTATATATCCCGTCTGGTCTGGGAATGCCTTGGGATCTCCTAAATGAGGTGGAGGATGTCGCAGGAGAGGGAATTTAAGTTCTGAAATAAATTATGGATGGCTGGCTGGATGGATGGATGGATGGATGAAAATAAGTCTTTCAAAAGTTCTAAATTGTTTGATATATTTTGAAAGCAAACTTGGACTGGGAACATTTGGCAGCCCTAATCACACTGAATCCCCAGTTTTGAAGTTGACCTAACTGAGCCTTTTCTTATTGTCAAAAGGAAGGACAACGAAGGATGCAAAAAAGTTTTGCATCTGTGATTTTGTCAAAAACAGCCGTCTTAACGTAGTGGGTTTGTCTTATTTTTTTCAGTGAGGTTTTGCTGCTGCCATAAAAGGTGAATTTATTTTAAAGCTTGTCACACATAATAAAAAGGAGGCCAAAAAATGTGGTTGGCACTATATGATCCTTGAACACACAATGTTTTATGTAAACTTGCTCACTCATAGAAATATGTTGTTTTGTTGCAATATGTTGTGTGTTCATGTGGTGACTGGCTATAACAATGTGACCAAAGGAATGGGAGGACTTTGGAATAACTGGGTGGCAGGGAGGAAGAAACCAGACAACAAACAAGACAAACAATACAGCTGGTAATGAGATGGCCATTCTTCATCCCTTTGCATCAAACAAACACTCCTGTCTGTATCTCTATGTGGAGTCATTAGCTGCTACCCTTCAAATTTCTCATGAGCTGTTTTTAGAAGATCTTGGAAGTCGGCCAGACACCAATTGCTCCCTTGGTGAAAACATAGGAATCCTGTATTCTCATCACCATCACCGCATTGCACAGAATCAATGTCATCAGGATTTTTTAATATTTATAATTGTATCGTGGAGATGTGAAGTTTAATCACCTGATATCTGCACAATGACTGTCTTGTGTGCCATACCTGGCTGTGAAACTGACCGTGAGTTCATTAAGCATTCGTTTGAGGACAAGCTGCAGCTCCCAAGACAGGCTGTCTAAAAATATTAATGTGTAATGGTTTATGAAAAATGACCCACCCAGAGCAGTTTAAGCCAGACCCGACAGAGAGGGAGGGAACACATTATGTTCAAACTGCATCGTACACGTCTCATGTGAATACTGAGAACAAAATAAAAAGTACTGCCAATCAGTTCAGTGACCTGCCAGATAAAATGTAATACTTTAACAGCAAAAAGATGTTTCAAAATTCATACACATTTGCTCAACCTTCGGTGTAGTAACCAGTTTTTCATGATCTCCTCCATCTTCCTTACCTTCCTCCACATTTCTTCTGGGGTTAGATCGACTGAGTTCAAGCACCTCAGAAACCTGCAAGGAGCCAAATTTCCAGGATAGGGCTACCAGGGGGGTTCAGACATCCACTGAAACACTGCTGGCTCTTGGTTTGAAATATCCATGATGTGATTAGAAAGGACTGAATATTCCAGGGGAAAAACAAGCAGAGAAAAATTGTACATTCCAGTCCTGCTGCACCTGCTTCACACTTCCATGTCATTTTAATGGGAGCTTAGTTTTTTCAAGAGCTGATGTCTAAGGCCAGATCTCAAGGCTGTTGACACAGATTCTTTAAAAAAACATTATCCAGAGCCAATACCTGGAATTGGATTAGGGCATCCCTTGTTTACTTGTTATTTCAATAATTTTTGGCACTCTATAATCCATACAGCCATTGTCTTCCACTTATTTGAAATGGGAATCCCAGAAATCCCTCTCCCCAGCTGGAACCACTTCAACTAACTTGTTTTGATATGGAGAAGCAGCTGCTCTACTCTGAGGTCCCCCTCAATGACGGAGCTCCTATACCCTGTCTCTAAGGCTGGGTTCAGCCACCCTCTGGAGGAAGCTCATTTTAGCTGCTTGTATCCAGTATCTCGTTCTTTGCTCATGATACACATCTTGTGACCATAAGTGAGAGTCTTAACATACATGGACCAGTAAATCAAGAGCTTTGTTTTTGACTCAGCCTTTTCTACACCACAACAGACCAGAGCAACACCTGCATTTTCGCAGACTAAGCTCCCATTCCATCCTACCATCAATCGTGAACAAAATACAAAATATACAAAAGAGATCATTTTGCTGAAAATGTGCATAATTTCCCTCAAGAAAATATTAGTGTTGATGTGAAATAAGCTGTTGGAACAATCCACAGAAATACATTTTACAGTCCGTACTTTCCCAGAACTCTTCCTGGAAAGTACTTTCCTGAAATGTCCATCTCACTTTCCCAGAAATTTACAAGTTACAGAATTTTTTTTGTCACTTTCAGTAAAATGCAGGTTGCTTTACGTTACTCTTGGGTTTCTTTTCTGAATCCTACAGATGGCTTTTCTTCCTCTTACACCATTACCTTTATCTTTATACAGCTTTATCTTTCTGTATCTTACAACATATCTTACAAATGTTCTGTGACTTTCAGAGTCATATAGGTTACTTTCCTAAAAATTACAGATGACCTTTCTGGAACCTACAAGCTTATTGTCAGAACCTGCTGGTTACATTCCTAAAATGTAAAGTTTACTTGTTCTGAGCTTACAGACTAATTTCTGAAGCTTTTTAGCTTTCTGGAACTTATGCATTAATTTAGTTCTATTCAATTTATTTATACAGCACCAATTCACAACAAATATTGTCCAAAGGCACTTTTCCAAACCTGCACATTTTCCAAATACATTCATCTCCAAAACTAACAGGGTAGTTTTCATGAAATACAAACTAGTTACCTGGAACTTGCAGATTATCGCTTAGAACATACAAAATCAAATGAGTACATTTTGAGTTCACAAGTTCACAACTCTTTAGCTCTATGTTGAAAGTAACTTTTGCACAATTCTCCAATCACAGCTGCACTGAGACAACCTTCTTCCAGTTTAAGTTTTACTATAGCTATCGGATCCATCTAGTTCTGCAGGAACAGGAACTCAGGCTGGTTTAGATCATCAGCGTCAACAAGGAAAATAAATCAGCTTTTAATTTACTCTGAACTGGCATGAACATCAGAGAGCATTGTGTGATGACAGCTGCCTTAAACCAACATTCCTTGACCAACAACTTCCAATGATTTCACAAAAACAGATTAGCATTTAACTTAATTGTACAGATGATGGCATGAAACAGATCTTTCCATCTTTTCAAAATTAACTTTAAAATGCAATCACATTTGCTTCTTACCAAATGCTGCCACATTACATGCAAACAACCACCTGACACAAAACGTTTTATCTCCTTGAAAGGACACCAAGAGTCCAGCTTAAGTTAGAATAATCCTCCAGGATCCAGTTACCTGATCCATTATTTATTATCACATATTGATTAGGGAACACTCACAGCTCTGTTTTTTTTACTGTCGAATTTTACTTTTTTTGACAGAATCTGCATTAAAGTCCAACATAATCCATATTGATTCAGGACACCTGCTCACAGTACGAGTGAAATGTGAGGAATCTCTCGTCTTGTCCAGAACTTGAAAGAAGACACTTTATTTTTTCCAGATGTCTAAAGATCTACGTCCTGATTACCATAACTTTAGAAAGTGTAGTTCTAGTAGTGTGTGGAAACGTATCTGAATAATTTTTTTTTTTTCATTAAATTTTCTTTCATGTAAGCTTTTCCCTCTCAATAGACTTGTTTAGAATTACATTAAGTTTGAAAAAGCGTTAGCCACTGTCCTACTGCCCCTAAATGGAGATGGCTTATAGTGAGCAGCACTGTGTGCCACACATGTGCTTTAAGTTTAGTGTGTGAGGATGCCACTATCATATAAGAGCACATATTGCATATACAGCAAGTGAAGACCTGAGATTTCTTGTTTCTGTCTGCCTTTGCTGGTATCTTACACTGAATACAGTGAATTAGTGTGCAACACAAGGGAAGTAAAACAATTCAAGTACATGTGATTTAGAAGGAAAGTGTGGAAATGATGAAGTCCTCGTAGCAAAATGATTCCTACGAGTCTGTCATGATCTGTAGGGGTTTGGGTTTTCACTTGTGTTTGTATTTTGATAATTTAGATTTTGTTCTATAATTGTTGCTAAGGTCTTTCTATATCAATTTATTGCTTTGTGTTAAGTTTGTTAGTATTTTCTTGTCACCTTCCCTCCATTCCCTGCTTAGATTCTCCCTCAGTCTCATTCTCCTGCTTGTACTCACCTGGTTCTCATGTAATATATAGTGACATCTCCTTTGTGTTTAAGCTGTTGGATTTGTCTGTTCCATTTACTGCGGTTCTGTGCCATATTCTCCTTGTGCAACATCTCATTTATTTTCTTTCTTATTTTGATTAACATATTCCACTTACAACCATGCCCCACCTGAAGTCTTGCATCCATTTGGCTCCACCTCAACAGTTTATGACAGTTCCTGGTCGGTAACTGCAGATGTTGTTTGATACACAGTGAAGAAAATGTGTTCAACAAATTATACTTAAAGGGGCAGTATTATGTACTTTCCAGCCACATAAAATCATTTTACAGCACAATCAAGTAACTAGTTGTTACAAATCAGTTGTTACAAAAATGCTGTATATGTCAAATAAGACTTAGAAGAAATTTGACTTCGTAATATAAAGCCTTGAAATTGGGCCTCTGTCTCTTTAAAACTCCTACTCTTTTCAACACTCCGCCTTCAGGAAGTTATCACAATAGTCCTCCTCTTTTAACCCTTAAACAATGTTTTTATTAGTGTTGCACTGAGAAGTGGCTCGTATAATGAGCTCTGTAGATGCGCAGTTCCACCAGGAGTTTAATTGCTGTTGGCTAGTCTGAAGGAGCTGAGTGGGGAAGTCACGGGGGAGGGGTGCTCTGTGAGGCAGAAGCTTAGAAGGAGGTGCAGCTCTAAGGAGGAGCTGCACCTCGAAGGTGGAGCTCGGTCCACCCAGGCGTTTTGCACAGCTGAATGGTTGCCACAGGAAATTCAAGGATTTCTCAAGCATATATGAAAGAATCAAAGCAACACTCCAGGTATGTTTTTGATTTGGGAATAATATTATAGCATGATGTAAAGCTCAAAAAAGTTGATTTTACATAATACTGCCCTTTTAACCTTTCTAATCCCACAGGCAACAATTGTTGCCGCTAGCATACCACATAGGCAGCGCTGTGCCAGGTGTCAAAGGTTTGGCTGTTTGTTTGTTTATTTATCTTCTGTTTTTTCCCACACAGTTTAAAACTATCAGATGTTTTAGATTTTTTTTTTTAGGCAAAACAGGTCTATTTGACTGTGAGACTGCTGAAGCAGAAGTGAGCTATCTGGTGGATAAGGAAGATATTAACATAAGTCCAAACCTACCCACATACCTCCTCTACCTCCTCAGTTGCCCCATTCCCTCACCTCTTAAGGGGCAAACCAATCCAGTTTGGGTACAGGCTATGGAGCCTTGCTTCACTCACAGGGTACATGTTTTACATGGAGCCCTATTGCAGAGTCTATGCACATCTTCCTGAAACTGGCTTAGAACAAGGCCCAAGTGTAGTGCTTGGTCTGGCAGAGGAGGCAGATATTCCTCCAGGATGCACATTTGAACATGATCACCTTGAAACCTGACTTAGCCTCACTGATGAACTAACCAAACGAGGTTATAAATCCCTTGGTACATTGAGACAATGCAATCTGCATGATATGCCATTGAATCTTTATGTATCTAAAACTGTTCTGAACATACTTCTAATCATGCCTTGTTATAATAGATTATGCATGACATTATCATTCTTATTTTTTATGTGTGTAAATAGCTCAGGTTAAAGAATGTGTGTATGGTGTAAATTTAGACTATGCGGTTTCCCACTGGCAACAATTGTTGCCGAGTATAAAACCTACATTTTCACTAACATAACCAACATAAAATGTAATAATTCATAAATATTACATGTTAGGGAGGTTTAAGGATTGAATGCATGCACGTATTTTGCAGGGAAAAATTTGGGATTAAACGGGTTAATGTTAGGTACAGCATGAACAAGCCATTAAAAGGAAATATTTATTTTCATGTTGCGTAACAAGAAAAAGATTACATAAGCAGAAATGGGATGAAACTTTATTATTATCAAATAGTTATTAATACTTTTGTGTTTGTGTGTGTTGTTGAATGATAACCTTAGTTTGACTACTACTGTATTTCTGTTTAACTTCTATTATTCCTGGAGAAATAACAGAAATATTTAAGCAAACTGTACTTTTAGTCAGTTCTTTGGTTGAAATATAAGAAGGCTGACAGTAAATATAAAAAACAATCCCTCCAACAAAAAATAAATAAATAAATAAATAAATAAATAAATAAAGTGCATCCGGTATTATTAACAGTGCTTCACTTTAGCATGGGGATGGCAGCATCATGATATGGGGATGTTTTGCAGCAGCAGGAACTGGCAAACTAGTCAGAATAGAGGAAAAGATGACTGCAGCAATGTACAGAGACATCCTGGATGAAAACCTGCTCCAGAGCGCTCTTGACCTCAGATTGGGGAGACAGTTCATTTCTCAGCAGGACAACGACCCAAAGCACATGGCCAAGATCTCAAAGGCTTCAGAACCACTCTGTGAATGTCCTGGAGGGGCCAAGCCAGAGTCCAAACTAGAATCTGACTGAACATCTCTGAAGAGATCTGAATGGCTGATAGTCATCTCCACCTAACCTGATAGAGCTGGTGAAGAACTGCGAAGAAGAATGGGCGAAACTACCTAAAGGTAGGTGAGCTAAGCTTGTTGCATCGTATTGAAAAAGATTTGAGGCTGTGATTGCTGCTAAAGGTGGAACGACAAAGTATTAAGCAAAGGCTGTGAATACTTATGTTGAAATTTTGCATTACTCCACAGTAGTTTTTATTCTTTATTCTATTTTTATATATATTTTATATTACATCTTTGTGGGAGTCTGTTTTCTGTTATTGCCTGTCACTGTCACTTTGCTGCTGTTGCACAGAAATTTCCCCATCATGGGACAATAAAGGATATTTATATTCTACTTACATAAATGTGATTTCTTGGTTTTCTATTTTTAATAATTTGGCAAAAATCTCTAAAACTTTTATCCATGTTGTCATGATGGGATATTTATGTGTAGAATTTTGTGGAAAGAGATTAATTTAATACCATTTGGAATAATTCTGTTACTTAGCAAAATGTGGAAAAAGTGAAGCGCTGTGAATACTTTCCTGATGCACTGTACTTTTATGCCAGACGCTTGACTTTATCAGCCTCCATGTTTGTCTATTAATCATCCACCCTCACACACATTTTCAGCAGAGACCCTAGCTATTTGGAAGAAGCAACTTCCCTGACACACACACACACACACACACACACACACACACACACACACACACACACACACACACACACACACACACAGCCTAAATAAATGTAATGGCTGTATGTACCATAAAGTTATGTTAAACATACCTAAAGCTTGGTGTATACTCTGCAAGAACAAAGAATTTTATTCTTGTACTCGAGGTGGGAAGAAGTTATTTCTGGCCAGGAAATTTCATATTTCACAACAACTCAAGTGCAGAACTCTTGGGAAGTCCTCATGGGTTACTCCCAATACAGGATAATCAAAGTAGTAACTACATCCACAACAAATTTCTGACCAATGACACAAGAAAGATGCTCTGCTCAGATGATGTGTCAAGAACAAGCTGCAAGAACTCCCAAAGGACTCTGGTTGTTAAGCCTTGGGAGAGAGAATAAATTTCTCTGTTTATGACAAGTGTGTGTAGACCATAAGAAGTTTGTTTATGTTTTGGCTCAGTACTTCAGTTCATCTACGATCTGAGATAAATATATGTCATTTGTAGGGACTCTAGTTACTGTAGAAATTTCAAATACTTTATCATATGCTGTTGTTTTGTTTCTTAAACTCTGTTTATACATTTGTTCTGTCTCCTCTTCATTTATTGTAGTTGAGTTACTCTAAACTCAGATATGACAGGTCGTTTAATAGTATTTAAGCACAACATAAAGTAGATGTGCAAGTGATACTAATCAGCTACTTAAAGGAAATGAATCAAAAGAAAAAGGTCTAATGTGCTAATTTTTCTTTCATTTTCTATTTGTTTTCAGGTTTTGGGGAGAAAATGGACATAAAACAATTATATACACATAAAGAAATAACTGCATTTTATTGTGTAAGGGAAAATCACTCAGAGGTTTGAATAGATAGAAAACCCTTTTCCAAGGTTTAAAAAATACATGCATTTTAGAGAATTGTATTATTTGTGCTTTTAAGTGACATTGTGCATTTAGCATTATAATTAAGCTTATGCACAATATTATATCCCACATTTTTATTATCTTTGGGTTTCCCTCACCTTCCTTTTATGGGTGCCTTCACTTGGGAGTGAGACAATGCTACACTCTGTATGAACTCTTTGACAGAACATGTCTGGGTTGTAAAATCAGGAAAACCTTCCTTAATGTGAAGAGAGTAATGACGCTGCTATGCTCTTGATAGTTGCAGGTTTCCCATGCTACTGTGCTGTCAACGAGCTCTATGTCAGTAGTACAATCCTGCAATGATCCTGTCATACTATCAATGACACCAGAAGATCAGACCATACCAGCATAATGCTTCCTCACCAAAATTTAAAAGGTTTCTGACCCTCCAGTAGTTTTTTTTGCTGTTGAGGATTCAACAAAATTTAATCAGTCATTATTTTACAAACTCATCTGTCGCATGAGAGGATGCGGATGAAGGTGTTCAGAACCGAGTGCTGAGCACAGCCAAGCATGCCATCCTGCACACTCTGCTTTCAGCTTGATACAGCTCTCTACGAGGATACCTTGCCAAATGCAATTACACAAAATCACGCAGGGCAAAATGTCTCTGTGTTTGTGTACCAGTCACTGTCAGACTATCACTCTGAAGCTCAGAACTTGGCTGTTATTTTTTAGATTGAAAGGAAATTATAAACACTGTGCCCAAGCAGATGAGTTTTTCCTAACTGAAGGTGAAAGATTAATCACAGTTTGTCAACATGCTTTGATAGGATTCATGATTTCTCACACAAACAATTCTTTCCAGAGAAAAAAATATTTATTAGATCCTACTTTCAAATTAATCCTGTGTTGGTGTGTTAACATCTAAATCAATGAAGCATATACTTTTACCTTTTAATTAATGTGAAAAATGATCTCTTTTCGCACGACATGTGGGTCAATCTCTTAACGGCAGGAACTGATCTTCATTAGACATGTAGATTGTGGATCTTATTTGACAAACTGCCCTGCAGTAAGAACAGAAAAGGTCAGGCTGGAGGTGAATCTACCGCTATAATCATCAGCTGTATTGTGTCGAAGCTGAGGCAGTCCTTTTCCTGTGTCATCAGATACAGCATGTACCTCGGTAGAAGTTATGCTGATTAAAGTCTGGACGGTCACTTTCTGGATTAGGAGAAAGTGAGTTATCCGTTTCCTGGCCAACACCGTCTCTTGTAGCGTCACTAAGCTGCGTGCAGCCTGCTCTAAATCTGTCCCACACAGCACACTCATCCCTGCGTAACTTCTGAGTTGGAAGACAAAGACAGGGAAAGTCAGAGCCCACACCTATTCACAATCCGACTAAGCTTAATGGAACATTTACCTTAAAAAAAATATACATCTAAAAAGAATATATAGTGCAGAAGTTACATTTAGCTTCTAGACTTTGGGGTGTGAAAAATGAGTATTTAACCTGTATATCAGGGGCTCAGTTTTACCACTTGTAAAAAATTCTGCTGGTTTCCATTCTCCAGCTGCTGATAGTGGCGCTGACATTTCATCACAAATGATGACAAAACAGAAACTAAATGGAGGAGAGAGGGGAGTGAAGAGATGAATAAAAAACCAGTCAACACTCAGCTCTTGCTGCTCAATGTCACCAGACTGAGACTCTTTTTGGGTTTTTTAAATACTGAAATATTTTTTTCTCTACTTTTTCTTCATCCCTCATTCCCAACTGTACTACATTATTGTCACAATTTGTAAATTATTTTTAGATCTATTTTTTTTTCGAAGCGTTTTAAGGCAATTTTTTCCTCTGGAGAGAAGTTTGATGTAAAGAAATGTTATGTAAATTAAACTAAAATTAGTTAACTTTGTTAATATGAGACATTTCACTGCCTTGCAGAAGTTTTCATCTCCTTGGACTTTTCCTCATTTTGTCATTTTGCAACAACAGATCTTAATGTAATCTATTAAGATTTTTTATATACCAACACAAAGCATGTAAATGTGAAGTGGAAGAAAAATAATGTAAGATTTACAACATTTTTTTGAAATAGAAATTGGAAAAATTTTAAAAATTGGTGGACAAATGTTGTTAGCTGTCATTCAATCTGATACTCCTTAATAAAATTCCAGTGAAACAAGCAAGTTGAGTTTAGCTGTGTGTAATTTAACCTCAGTATAAATGCAGCTGTTCTGTGAAGGCTTCAGAGGCTTGTATGAGAGGATTAGAGCACAAACAGTATCATGAAGACCAAATAACACAGTGGAGAAGGCAGAGAGAAAGTTGTGAAGGTTTTGGTTTTAAAACAATTTTCCAAGTTTTGAACATCTCACAGAAAACTGTTCAATCCATCTTCCAAAAATGAAAAGAGTGTGGTACAACCGCAAGCCTGCAAAGAACTACCAGGCCAATCAATGAGAGCATTAATTTACAAGTACAAAGCCATAGCTGAAAGAAAACAATAACATGCTCAATCGCTCAATCTGCATTTTGCCACAATTCATGTTGGAGACACAGCCAATATATGAAAGAAAGTGCTTGGGTCAAATGAGAGCAAAATCGAACCTTTTGGTCATGTAAAACGCTGAACACTAACACTGTACATTTCTATAAGCACACCATCCCAACATGTGAAACATGGAGGTGTCAGCATCATGCTTCTCTTCAGCAGGTAAAGGGAAGCTGGTCAGAGCTATTAGGAACATGGATGGAGCTAAATGCATGGGAATATTGAAAAAAAACCTGTTAGAGGCTTTAAAAGATGTGAGACTGGGGCAGAGATTGACCTTCCGGTGGGACAACAACCATAAACATACTCCCAAAGCTACAATGAGATGGTTTCAGTCAAAGCATATTCATGTGCTATATTGGCATGGTCAGAATCTAGACATAAATCCAGCTGAAAATCTGTGATAAGACATGAAAATACTGTTCACAGATATTCTTCATCCAATCTAACAGAGCTTGACCTGTTTTTCAGAGATGAAAAGGCAAAAATGTATCTTTTGATGTGCAAATCTGGTGGAAACGTTCCCTGTAGGTCTTGCAGCTGCAACTGTGGCAAAAAATGGTTCTACAAAGTACTGAATAAGGGGGCCTGAGAACACATGCTCAAAACATTTTTCAGATTTATATTTATAAAAAACAAATTTTAAATCATGTGTCATTTTTTTCCACTTCATAAATATATGTTGGTCTATCACATAAAATCCCAATAAAATACATTAAAGTTTGTGGTTGCAATGTGATAAAATATACAAAAATTCAAGAAGCATGAATGCACTGCATTTTCCTCATGTCAAAACCCAGATGAGTCCTGGCATTCAAAACCACTGGGTTCCAAAGACAATTAATATTGTTTAAAAATATTTTCTTCCTGTCAGCTCTGTTTCATATTTTCCATGGCCCACTGATGACAGATGCAAACTACTGTGTATTGAAGCATAAACTTTTTTTGGCAAAAGAAGAGACAAAATTCTAAACACATTGTGCACAGCCTGAAATCATCTAGCAGTTAGTACATCACTGATGGGAACTAAAGATTTAATCTTCTATTTTGTATCAAAAGTGTTGAAACGGACTCAGCTGATGGCTTCATCACCTGTAGATAGATTCAGTTTATCATTATTATAAATAGGGTTTTCTTTTCTGCTCAGCCCCTCATGTGTTTTTGCTTTTTTTTATTCTGTGTTTGTTTGTAGTCATATTCATTCTTTCACTATGATGTTAGGTGTCTCCAAGGTGAGTTGACCAATTAAGTCAGAGTCATGATAAATTGCTTCTTTCAAAAAACAACAGATCATTAAATAGTTTTTTTTTTAATCAGCAAAAAATGAAGGAAAAAAACATTTTAAAAAAGCCACTGTCTTCACATCTAACATCACAATGGTGCAATGGAAACCCAGAAAAATAACCTTTACCTTTTTTTCCCCAAAATGTTTTGCTATATATTGGGCAGTAACTGTATATCTAAAGTTGATTTCTAATTACACAGTCAAATAAATCTCCATGAAAGTAATTACAACCTTTTGTCAAAAACAGTTGCGGAGTAGACCCGATAGCAGGCAGGAGGTAGGCGGCATTATCATAAATGTTGGTTTAATGAAATAAAAAAGACAAACTTGTGGAACATGAGGGAACAACAGGAACAAATGGTGACACATGTCAGGCAGGATCACACAGATGGATCTGGCAAACTGACTGACTGAACTGAGAGGTATGTAAGCTGGGATGGTGATTATTGAACAAGGAACGAGTGAAACTGACTAATTGGCTGTGGAAGTGGGTAAAAGATGTGATCAAGAAACAACTGAGTGACACTAGTTATGGAGAAACTACAAAATAAACACTAAAAGGAAACATCAATAAGGTCTATTCAGGGATTCTGGAGAGGAGGGTCCATCAGACAGTAGAATCTCGGATTCAGGAAGTGCAGTGTGGCTTTTGTTCTGGCCATGGAACGCTGGACCAGCTCTACACCCTCAGCAGGGTCCTGGAGGGTGCGTGAGAGTTCGCCCAACCAGTCTACATGGTTTATGGTGATTTGTGGACTTGGAGAAGGTGTTCCACCATGTCCCTCGTGGAATCCTGTGGGGGTTCTCTGGGAGTATGAGGTACCAGGTCCTTTGATACGGGCTGTTAGGTCCCTGCATGACCGGTGTCAGAGCTTTGTCCGCATCACTGGCAGTAAGTCAGGCTCGTTTCCGGTGGGAGTTGAACTCCACCAAGGTGGGCTTTTGTTACCGATTCTATTCATAACTTTTTTGGACAGAATTTCTAGGCGCAGCCAAGATGTTGAGGGAATCCGTTTTGGTGGCCTTAGGATGGTGTCTCTTCTCATTACAGATGATGTGGTCCCACTGGCTTCATCGGATCGTGATCTCCAGCTTTTGCTGGAGCAGTACGCAGCTGAGTGATGAAGATCAGTGCCTCCAAATCCAAGGCACTGGATTTGGATTTCTTGAGCCAGAAAGGGATCGAGTGCCTTCTCTGAGTCAGGGAGGAGGTCCTGCCCCAAGTGGAGGAGTTTACGTTTCTCTGGGTCTTGTTCACGAATGAGAGAAAAATTGAGCAGGAGATCGATAGATGGATTGGTGCGGCGTCTACAGTGATGTGGGCGCTGTACCAATCTGTCATGGTAAAGAGAGAAGTGAGTCAAAAGGCGACGCTCTCAATTTACCAGTCGATCTATGTTCCTACCCTCATCTATGGTCATGAGCTTTGGGTCGTGACCAAAAGAACGAGATCACGGATACAAGGAGCTGAAATGAGTTTCCTCCGCAAGGTGTCTGGGCTCTCCCTTAGAGATAAAGTGAGAAGCTCGGTCATCCAGGAGGGACTCAGAGTAGAGCCGCTGCTTCTCCACGTCGAGAGGAGCCAGTTGAGGTGGCTCAGGCATCTGGTTAGGATGCCTCCTGGACACCTTCCACTGGGAGGAGACCCAGAGGATTCCCAGGACACGCTGGAGGGACTGTCTTTCTCAGCTGGCCTGGGAACGCCTTGGGATTCTCCCGGAGGAGCTGGCCTAAGTGGGGAGAGGGATGTCTGGGTCTCCCTGTTTAGGCTGCTGCCCCCGCGACCCAACCTCGGATAAGCGGAAGAAAATTAATGAATGGTTGGAAACATTGATGGGAAACCATCAAAGCACAAAATAATCAGCAGTCTTTTACAGCAGACTATACATACAAAAACAGTATTGAGGGTTTGCTACTGGTGCAAATTAAACTTGTCGGAATGACAATATTTAAAGCTCCAGGTTTTGGTGTTTGTTAAACACCTGTATGACTACATTAATGCATGTTTTGCGTGGGTCATTGCGTCATGATTTCCCACCAGTTCCATTTCTGCTGACTTGATTAGGGGGCTGTGGCACTTAAATCTTGCTCTCCTGCAGACCCACTTTAATTACCACTTCCCCAGTTCTATTCACACTGACAAGAGCACTCATTAATCATCCCTCAGATACAAGCCCCCTCATTTTATTACCACATGCATCAGCAAAGCCACAGTGGCCACAGCACACATGAAATGACAGTGAGTGCTGCATTTGAAGATCAAATCATCCAGATATGTTAAGTATGATTTTCAGCCCTTTCAGTCTTCTTTAAATTAAATGGTTGTACTCCTTTGTGAAAATCTCAGTAAAAAATTATCAGCTCTTCTACATTTAAATGATTTGACTCCAAAAATGAGCATCGGTTTTACAACAAGCAGCGGTAACACTACTCAGGGAACACTGATTAATTTCACATTGGCAGTGTGCTACTGATCTGATGTGGATCATTTATTCTTTTTTTTAGCAGAAATATGTCTATTTTTGCCATGTCCAAAAGTTGTGTGTTTTAGAAAAGCGTAACAATTTTACTTTCTGCATGGGCAACAGCATAACAATTGTTTTTCAATGAGTAACTTTAGAATAAAAACTTCCTTGATGTATTTTCTGTCACCAGCATCATTTTGATGTGCTAATTTACTTAAACCTGCTTTTTCAGTGTTGTAAACATATTTTACATGTGTTCTTATTTTCTTCAAACAATCCAAGTTGGTCTGTCTGTTCTTTGTTGAATTTAAGATGAATGTTTGCTCCGAAAGCTATGATATTTGGCCAGATATCACACAGAATAAATTGTATATTTCTAAATAACTGAAAATAGACTGAGCAAAGATCTAACATCCTTGAGCAGGGGTTGGAGCTAAAAGTTCAAGATCATGACAAACTTTATTGACATTGTGAAGTACAAAATTTTGTTTTTACAAAATTTTATGTTCAGTGGGAAACAGAATTTTTCTGAATGAACAGAATGAACGCTCAGACATTCTTTATGGGGGTTTTTCTGCAAAAAAAACCCCGATCAAACATAAAAACCCCAGTGAGTTTTTAAGATCATTTACCACAGTTACAACAAAGGTTTTTCAATTTGCAAGAAAGGCTGCCAGCTATGAGGCACAGCAGTGGTGCTGTTTTTGGTTGCTTAGCCACCTGAAAGATGGGTCTCGCTGTCTGACCTTATATCCTGACATAAAACTTAACTAGAAAGAAAATGGCAACTAACTAAAGTGAGACAAGAGGAAACTGGGTTACTGAACATCCAAGAAACAGTGCAGGTTTGACAGAAATTAAAATAATCCAGTTCAATGTTAAAAGAAGCATTACTTGCAAAAACATTTGGATTTTAAACATTTTCATAGGGAACAGATGTCTAAAGGAAGTTACAAAAGGAGGTGCTTGCTGGCAAATTCTGGCTATAAATGTCTGTTAGCTACAACATGATACCTCTGAGTTTGCCTGAGGCTGGGGTTGTAGTCGGTCTAATTAAATCCCGACACAGATTGTAACTTTTACTGGTTTATCTTGCTGAATATGCAAGGATCAATCACTGTGACAAACTTCAGAAAGCTTTCTGTTACACATGAAGTTATCTTCACCCACCTGTTTTATAGCTCAGTACAAACGCTGACACATATACGTTTTACTCTGTCTAAGTCTCTAAACTCAGTAAACCCAGTGGTGATAATGCTTGGTTCAGCAAAAAAGCCTTTTTCATTTAACATCTGAAAATCTTTTTTTTTTTTTTTTTTTTTTTTTTTTTTTGCTGCTAACACCACAGTGCAATGAGGAAAAAGACACACATAAATGATCGGAATGTTAATTATTGATGCATTCTGTTGTGTTTTGCTGCAGACATTTAGTTTAGATTATTTTCAGCTTGTCTTTGAATGAAAGCAGCAAGCATTGTTGACACATTATCTCTCTATAAACACTGGATGCCTATGGACATCTTGCTTGTGGTTGTTTCTACAAAACCAGTCTCTGGCCAGAAATATACTCTGAAAATTGGACTATGTTCAGCCTGTCCAAATTTATCTGAAACACAGACAACTAAACTCAGGCTTGGTTAGCCCATTTGATCAACCCTGATAACTTTTCAGCTACATTTCAGACATTAGTAGTCATCTTTGTATGCATGAAGTTTCACCTTTCACCATTTTAAACACATTTACCTGTTATTCAGACAGACGGTAAGCTTGTAAAACAAACTTTTGGAGTGATGGTCATGGTCACAGCCATGTTTAACTCAATCAGTAGCTTTTAATTGATGTATGGTTGAGTTATTTTGTAAATGATCCACACAGATTTAGGCTCAAGGTAATCTATATTTTACCAACATGTTTCTTATGCACCGCTAATCTGGAACAAACTTCCAGGAAAACGCAAAACAGCCAAAACACTAAATTCCTTTAAATCAAGGCTGAAAACCCACCTGTTTAGAGCTGCCTTTGATTAGTAGTCTGGACCATAAATCTGCAAACAAATCCAGGTAACATAAGCTTGGTTTTCCAAAGGGTGGAAGTTTGAGTTTAAATCAGTTAAATAAAATAAATGAATCACTGATCAATGTTTTTGTTTTTGCATGTGTATTTGCTAGATAATTTTGATGATTTTGTTCAAAGATTTTGATGTTTTGATGATTCTGCTGTATACTTGATTGATGTTTTTATGATGTAAAGCACTTTGAACTGCCTTGCTGCTGAAATGTGCTATACAAATAAAGTTGACTTGACTTATGACTGGAAGTAATATTTGGAGCGGCCCAGCCTGAGTCCTGACTTGAATCTGATTGAGAATCTAAAGGTTAGAATAATGTCAGGGGCTAATAGTTTTGGGTTTAACTGTCATAAATTGTCCTTCATGCTGGAAGTGGGAATATTTTGCTAAAAATTTTGCTTTGCCATTGTAATTGCAGATTTCTGTGTACATTGTGTAGTTAGTTGTCAGTAATGAGAAGTCCCAGAAAAAGCTGCATGCTGAGGGTGATGGAGCTCTTTCTATGTGGTGGAATATTAAAGACGTCAAGTTTGAATGCTGTTCAACTTCTTACAACAAGCTGTTGAGTGATCACTTGCAGACCACACAGAGCATGTGGGATGTGAGTAGAAGGAAAAGAAGAAATCAACATATTATGTATATCATATTTTTAAAAAGTCTCAACAAAACAAAGAAAAATAGAACAGCCTTTTCAATAGCAATTTTTAAAAGTCAAAATGAAAACTGACTTTCTAACAACCATTTAAACTAGTCTTTTTTCACATCCTGTCATGTCAAAGTTATTCTCCTTTGTTCTGCTGCTGCTTGTGTCCGTTTGTGTCTTCAGAAGAAATGTCACTGATGTATCGCATGTTTGTCTTTTGTTCTAACTTTTAGTTTTTCCTTAAATGACAAGCTCAGTAAACACCATGTCCTGCACTTCATACTTATTGCTGTGTGATATTGCATTAAAACTGCTGCTGAGTGGCTCTCACTCAGTTCTTAAAGTTCATGTTGACCTTAGTTTTTAGGTCTGCGTCCCATCATTGGATGTTTTTTAAATGAAAGCATAAGTCCTTTTTAATGTTATCCATGCTGGAGACAATCTGCTTCAGGAGGATATGGCAGTTTTCACCATTTATTTTGGCACAATAAGAAATTCCTCCTGTGCAGAATTACAGACATACAGTAACCAAACATTGGAAATTATCTTTGCGTTTCAGCCAGACAGCAGCTTTTAAACTGTTTGCACAACAAGGAGAGTGAATGTTTCATCAGCTGAACTTTCTAACGGCACGTTTATTCATATGAACACATTCCTCTGTTTTGTTTCTTGGCCAGCAGTTTCGGATAGTATGCGGTTTTCCACTTTTAGTCTTCATAAAACGTCAAGTGAGGAATGCTCACACAGTGGCTTCCTCTGCCTCACGATGTCACATTTCCTGACTGAAACCAATTTGATGGTTGTTACACAGGACTGAGTTTCTTTGTCATAATCATGTACAACAGAAATCACATGTTTAAAATGCCAACTTCTGTCAATTTCAAACACAGTGATGGTTGAAAACGAACCATCGGACACAGACAGGCAGGTTCAGTGTTATGAACGATTTGGTAAAATGGGCCAAAAGAGGAGCTCTCAGACAGTTGTGGTGGAAGAGTTTTGAGTCCCCCAGCCAAGGTGAAATACTTGTGTGCACATCTAACCAAAATAAACTGACTACTCATCATTATTACATTAAAAAGGAGTGATATCACACGCTCAGTTATTGACATCTGAGAAGCCAATCTGCTGTATCTAAGACTGCTTCAAAGGCTATTAGGTGTGTTGTCAAATTTGTGGTGAAAGGAAATGGAAATTTTGTCGAAGAACCTTCAAAATCGTAAACCCCAGACTTAGTTTTGGACCTTCCAGTGGACTGTGGAGCCCAAATGGCATTGTTTTATGGGAGCAGTTTATGTGGAAAAATAAGGGGCAATGGGGTCTCACGTTAGACGCTGGAGGCAAAACACACATGGTGGTCAAACGTTTGGCTGCTGCAGTGGACCGGGTCGGTGCTGACAGGGATGATGGTCAGGCTCTTTCAGTCCAGAATCAACACACTGACTGAAACAAAGCGTTTTTTAGATGTGCTCATCAGATCTGTGAAGTTAAAGGAGAGTCAAAAAGTTGTTTTTAAGCTAACAGTAGGTGAAAGAAAAAATTTGCTTGTAAAATTTTCAGAAACTACAAAAATTAGACTTTTTAATCATTGCATATTGGAAAAACCACTGGGTGTTTTTGGCATTTTGCCATCGGGCAGTAGCATTGTTTTGGTGGATGGCTGAGGCACAGAGCATGTCATGAACCAAGTACTGTAGTAAATCACCTCACTTCTGCATTTATTACCAAAAAAAAAAACAAAAAACAAAAAAACAAAAAAAAAACAAAACAAAAAAAAAAAAAAAACACTAAAAACAAGTTAAATAAGTTTTAGGTCAGAGAAATGGGTCCCTGGAATGTTACAAGGAAATGTTTCACTAAATGATATTCAATCAAAATTAACATTTCAAGAGTTGATTTCAGTTTTCCTTTAAGAAAAACTGGACTGTCTGGTTTAGCAATTTTTTCCAATTAGATAGTAATTATCTCTGAGTGATCAGAAGTGAAAAGACATGAATTTAGCTTTAATATTTTGTTCTGTTGCTTTATTTGTTGTATTAAGGCCAATAAGAGGTTTGAAAGTAATGTCTTTTTTATGAGTTTAGGCTTACTGAGTCATTAGTATTTCATCTGTGCGTTGCTTTGTCAAGATCTTGGTATCATTGATGTGGTCTCTGCTATTTTGTTTTCTCTCCGTTTCACTGATTTCCTCTGAAAATGTTCTTTTTCACCAGTCATCTATTCATGAAGTGGTATAAGATGTAATGCAGGGGTCTCAATCAGTGCCAGACTGTCTTTGTTCAATCCAGCCCTTCATGTTGCTTTGCTTGTAGTGATTCCAAGTTACTTATCAGTCATTTCCTTGTGCCCTAGAAATTCAGTATATACCCAAAGGAGCAACCCTCTGATCTTCAAGCTCTTGTTTTAGACCATCACTGGAAACCCTCCCACCTTGAAACCCAACTCTCTTCACAGGAGCTCATCAGTGGTCCTGTACCTCAACTCCAACTCATTATCTGAGTCTATTCCAGGTGGCGTCAATTACCCTGATGAAGGAGGAGTATTTAGAGGAGTGGATTTCTTGAAAAGGATACCAGATAGTTAATGATGACTAGTGGTATGGCTGTTGCTGAGCTGCTCTCCTGGAACGCACCAGTGGTTTTCTTCCTCCCAGCAAATTACCTCTCTGAAGGTTCTTCCCAGAGTACAGGTGTTCAGCTTCTATGCTGACTCATCAACCCTCAGGGTCACTCTCCTGGTGTCTTGTCCTCCTCACTGCTCTAGATGCTCACTTGTGGATCCTCTCCATACCCACCTGCCCATCCACCCTCCAATGGTACCTCTTCTCCGACAAAAAGAAACAGCTGACCAAACCACAAGCAAACCACCATCTCCACCCAACAAACAGCCAGCTGCTTGTTCTGGGGCTGCTCTGTGCTCCCGCTTGGCCATGACGCCTTCATCTAAAGTAAGAACCCGACCTCCACCTCTGTCTGGAACTAACTTTGGCAACCTTTAACCATCTTCCCCTGTCTTCTTGTATGAACCTGTTCCTGGCTTGGTGTTTCCCTACCAGCAGATCCAGAAAACTCTTTTCTCGATTCAATAAACCATTTAAAACTTCTCATTTCTGTGTCTGGAATTGTTGCTTGTACCAGAGCCCTTTTGAATCATGACAGCAGGTTATTTTTTCTTGCTGGTATTCTCTCATCTGCCTTCACACACATGTACATGACTGACATCCCTTTATAATCAGAGTTTAAGATGAAGCTGGTCAAACCTTCGCAGCTTCAACTCTTCTGAGAAGACTTTTCGCATAGTTCAGGACTTTGTTTTTGGGAACTGTTGAACATTCACCCAGATGTGCATTTGTGAGGTCAGACACTGATGTTGAACAGCAAGCCATAGTTTGTAGTTTATGCTGTAATTCATAGCAATGATATTCTATCAGGTGGTCTGGACTCTGTAAAGGCCAGTCGAGTTCTTCTACAAGCTCTCTCATGAAAATCCAGGCTTATGTGCAAACAAAGTAAACCAATGTATTTTTTTTTTCTTTTTTCCTTGATAGTATTTTTCTCAGGTGTTAAAGGAAAAATATCATTAGAAATATAACTTTCTAACTGAATTATTTATTGCATGTGGTACTGTGACTAACTTTCAGTAATTTCCCCCCCCCCACAACTGTTTAATACATGGACTTTAAAGGAGATAATTTGTCTAGGGGTGGGGGGCTGGTGTGTCTTTTGTGCTTCAAAAGTCATTCAGCAGATTACCTGATCAATCTGACTATTGCTCCTATTCCATGCAGCGCTGGGCATTCTGTACATAGCTGCTCACTTGGCTTTAATAGATTTGTGCTCTTGAAGGAAATAAACATTTTCAAATTGGTGTTTATTGTATATAAAACTTGCTCATCAACTTACAACCCTGACCTCTAAAAATCTATTTATCAACCAAAGTGCAGTTTTATGGCCATTCAGCTCCTTACACCTGTGTTTAAACACCAGATAGGGGTTATAGAAACTCTTCCTTCACATGTCTGTCTACAATAGAATCACACCAATTCTTGGTCAGTTCCCAAACCTCTCTGGTCTCCTTTCCTGTGCACCAGCAGCCAATTTGAAGTGTTGATTTAGCCAGTTTTCAAACTACTGGTGATCCAGGTCCTAGTAAAATTAAAGCAAACAGGACCACCTGTTTCCAGTCTGCAGTAAAAAGGGGCATAAATGTCTTCTTGGTTTCATTCAACAAGACATAACACCACAGATTTCCCCAGATGTAGCTCTAGAAATCCATGTCCTTGAGAAACATCTGGATCTCTTAGAGGATGGTTACTTTTCCATATTTTAACCAAAATGTTTTCACCACCTTATCAAGTATTTAAAGTGCCCTGTAATAGTTCTTCTGTTCTGTTTTTTAAAAAATAGATTAACATACTTTAGCCTGTCTTGTTGAGGTCATTTCTCAAGATTGCGAAACTGACAACCTCCCCGGCCGCTGACCGAGTGCGTCCATTAAGCCCTGGATCCTTCTGGACAACTACTACATCAGAAGTTATTTTGAGCGCAGTGTTGTGCATCGAGCAGCAAAAAACATAATGCATGGAACCGAATCTCTACAAATCGATCCAGGAGCTTTAAAAAAAAAGCGTCTTCACCACAAACTGATATCAGCAGAGACATTTTTAACCATTTACTCACCTGAGGAGGACGTTTATCACAGCGGCTTGTGTGCGCGCTGAGAACAAACAGACCTAGTCTTCTGTGAGGTCGCGTTAGTGAAGCATATTAAGTGAGTAACAGCTTGAACTTGCGCTCGCTGATGGTGCACTTAATGTAAACAGACTGCCGTGGACATGAACTTGGCCGTGGGGGCACACAGCGAGCAGAGACGCCCACACAGGCTAAGGAGAAACGTGCTATAAAAACATCAGACGGTATTTCAGCGTCAGTGGGAATGTTCCGTTCACCTCAGCTCTCGGTCAGTCAGCAGAACCGAGCCTGCAGAGGAAAAACCAAAATGCTCCTCAGAGGACATCGATTTCTTACATTTTCTCCATCAGAGGTGGATTTTATTGAGGGAAATATGGCTTCTGACCCGTATGAAAATGCATTTTGCAACAGTTTTTAGATCGCTGGAAGTGCTTTAGAGAGGCCGCGAGGAAAATCCAGGCGCACTGAGAAGACTTTCTGGTCTTATTGGTGAGTCTTGTCTGACTTTTATTTCTGGTTTAACTTTCTGGGTGAAGATAACTTCGGTTAAATGTAAAACAAAAAAATCTAGTTATGCATTATCTATTTGATATTTTAGTTAGTTTATTATTATTATTATTATTATTATTATTATTATTATTATTATTATTATTATTATTATTTATATATTTTTTTGAAGAGAACGAAAGTGCAGAACACCCGCTTTGGTCAATGCGTCAGATTAGGTTTCATTTATAAGATACTGCATCAGACTGATATTTTTTTTTTTTTTTTTTTAGAAATCTCTAATTTTGAAAGCGCTCATAGCAGATTAAGTAGATTTATAAAGGCATAGAGATACTCTATTACAATAATATTACGAATAACTGATTGGTTTTGGGAATAATGTGGCCTGAAATAAGGGATTTTCTTATAGACAGATTCTAAAAGTGTTCTAATAGTAATAAAAAGGTTGAAGGTGAGCGCTGGGAAATCTGAGCAATGTGAAAATCATAATCGCTCCCAGAATTGCTTTGTTGCTCTTTGTTGATTCCTGGAGTCTGAACTGCAGTGGTGAAAAACATTGCTCTTTGAGATTATTCCCTCATTTGGTGTTTCTGAGATAACATGCAAAGAGTGTACGACTGAATTATCTAAAATTGCACATGACAGCCTCATTGATCATACACGCAGGATTTATTATCTTTATTAGTCTGCGTGCATACAGCGCTAGACAAAAACAATTGAGCTGTTCCACATATCTTCTGCTGGACAGTTTTCTTTCTTTTAATAAATGATATCATCATAGAAAACTATATTTTTGTAATGACTTGTGTTGGTTTTCTCTATCAAAGAGTGTTTGAACATCTGAAACATTAATTTTGCCTTATTACCTCCAGTTACTTCTAAAACTGCATATTTCTGTCTCTTTCTTGCAGCCCACTTTGACAATGGACCACATAAACTTCAGAGGTCAGAGATGTTTGCTTTGAGGCATTTTAACTCCTCACCCTCCTTAGTTCTTCCTCGTTGGGGTGATGGCAGTGCAGGAATGGTGGAGGCCATGGTGACAGGTATGGAGCATCAGCAGCAGGAAAATGTCACTGCTGTGCAGAACCAAACCAGTCATGTCATAAGTGTGGTACTGCCTATGTCACTGGGCATAATCTCCAACACGGTGGCTCTTTTCATCCTGGTTAATGCCTACTCTCTGCAGCGCCGGCGCTCCAAAGCTACATTCCTCTTGTTTGCCACTTCTCTGGTGATTACAGACTTCTTTGGCCATGTGATTCCAGGTGCCCTGGTTCTGAGGCTCTACCTCACTGGTAGACAGAACCCCAAGGACTCCTCTGATAGCATGTGCCAGTTCCTGGGTGGCAGCATGGTCTTCTTTGGCCTTTGCCCTCTGTTTATGGGCTGCGCCATGGCCGCAGAGCGATGCTTGGGCGTTTCCAAACCTCTGCTGCACTCATCCCTCGTCACCAAATCTCGCACAAAGGTCTGCTTGTCCATCATCTGGCTGGCAGCTCTGTGCGTGGCCTTGCTGCCCTGCTTCCAGCTAGGCTCGTACACGTATCAGGAGCCAAAGACCTGGTGCTTCATCAACGTGCTCAACAACACCATGGGGGTGGATGTGGCATTTGTGGCACTGTTCTCTGGACTCGGCCTGACCTCACTAGCTGTGGCTCTGGTGTGCAACACAATAAGCGGACTGACGCTGGTGCTGGCCCGGATCAGGAGGCGGCCCGGCTCCCATCACTCAGCCTGCTCCCATGACATAGAGATGGTGGTCCAGCTGGTTGGTATCATGGTCACCTCATGCATCTGCTGGAGCCCTCTGCTGGTATGTAGTAAGGAAATCAATTGTCTAATGAATTACAAGCTGCATTGCCCTGAGAAAATATTTACTACTTTACAGATTTTCTTATTTCTTCATTTTTTCACTTTCTACTGTTTCAGATCGTCAAACAAATTTTAATATTAGACAAACATAACCATAGTAAATACAAAATCCATTTCCATTTTCAAATTGGGTTTTCATTTATCAAGAGGAAAAAAAGCTATGCAAACCACCCTGGTGAAAAGGCAGTTTCCTGCTTCATTAAATACATGAATAAACTGTCAATTTAACAAAACACACCAAGGCCTGCAGAATCAATCCCCTCAGACATCCAGACCAGGTCAACACCTTTTTTTCGGTGATGACTGGACTTTTGCTGCGTCTCATGAGCAGGGCATGAATAATTGAGGCTATTTCTAATTGTACCTTCGCTCCAATGCGACTGTTTCTTTGTGCGCTCTCCCGCCAGCAGACAGAGAGCGTGTCCAATTACGTGTCCACCCGCGTGCGAGCGCACCTGACTCAGCACGTGTGAGTGTCGGTGACACAGAGTAGAAGTGCGTATTTTCGTTCAACTTTTGTCAACTTTGGTGTTGGCACTTTTGAAAATGCGTGATGAGATCGTGCAAGCGGTGTGGCTTGGCGCGCGCGCCCTCGCGCTCAGTTCCATGAATCTGTGCATATTTGTGCGGTGGAGCAAAAATGACGCACAGTTTTCAAAATTGTTTTGAAATAGAAAATGTGTTACTGTATTTCGGGTTTAGCTACATTTACTCTGATACCCGGAAAGGTATCAGAGGTACAACAATTTATACTCAGGAATTAACACTAAGTGTTGCACTGAATATATCATCCCAACTGTAAAACATAGTGGTGGCAGCATCACGCTGTGGGGATGCGGTGTTGAAGGAAAGATGAATAGAACTAAATTCAGGATTAGCTGATTAGGGTGTGACACCATGAGTTTCCAATATTTAACTTTTTTACAACAATCTAATTTTCACTGAATTTTGGAATTTCATTATCTGTGAGTCATAATCATCAAAATTACAAGACAAAAAAGGCTTGAAATATTTTACTCAATATCTAATGAATCCATATATTCTACTTTTTTGAAATGGACCAGTGAATCCAGGAGGATCCTGGGAGAAAAGTTCTTAGAGGCAGCAGAAAACGTCATACTCAGTGGAGTCTACATATCAATATCCCCAGTCTCATCCTATATGACATGGGTATACTTTCATTTAAATGGATCAGTCAAAGTCCAGGCTTGATTCATACTGAGAATTTGCAACAACACTTGAAAACATATGTTCTCAGATACTCTCCATCCAATCTGTCTGAGTTTGAATAACTAAGAACAGTAAAATATTTCAGTCTCCAGAGGAGCAAGACTGGGAGATATATCTCATCTGACCTGCTGTAATTGCAGTGAAAAGTGGTTCTACAAAGTACTGACTCAGATGGGCTGCTTAAAAATTAATGCCATATTTTTCAGATATTTATTTGCAACAACTGTTGAAAAGCATGTATCAGTTTACTCCCACTTCATGGTTATGCTTTATTTTGTCTCAGTCCATTACACAATATAAATTACTACAAATACAACATACTACTGATTAAACTGATTAAATGCAAAACAAAAACAACAAAAAATCGAGATGGTATGTACGTTAACATTAGAAATGTAAACAGGCATGCACTATTACACAGATCATCAGTATCTACGTTGCTATAAATAGAGACTGCACATTTTATTGTCCTACTTCAGAGGCACGTTCATAGACACCGGGAGAAGAAAATTTACAAATGCATCAGGAGAGGCCTAACAGGCAATTCAGTTCAGTGTCCAGTTCCACACAGCTGCCTTGGTCCACACATTTCTTTTTGCACCAGAACCTCCTGAGCCGAACTCGGCCTAGGGCTGTGAGCCGAGTTCATAATTTCCAGCTGCTAACCCTAAACTCCACTATGCAGTAGTGCTACTCCACTAGCACTACTGACATTGGTTCATGGGCAGTAGGATTAGTGGGTTATACACAAGGTGCAGGTATACATCAGTGTACTATCATCCTTTTATTTGATAGGATTTCAAATATATATAGCAGTAGATGTTTTTAGAATCAGGACTCAGTGGTGGGCTAATAATGTGTAAAAAAAATAATGCATCCTCCTAAATGAGCCACTCTTACAATGTGACACCAATAAAACCTGGCATTGTTCTTTGATCTGAAATGAATACTCAACCACTGCCTGTTATGGATGAATAAGCATGAAATACCACTCCGTTCTTCGGTACAGGTTATGTCACTTCTTTCCAGCTGGACTCCCTTTAGTTTCTTGGAGTAATGGGAGCTAAATATCTTCTTACTGAGTTTAACCAAAGCGGTGGCTTTTTTCTTTTTCTCACCATATAGTGTGCAATATGACATTCTATGGGATCCAGATTCACATCTTTGGAGGAAACTGAATTCTCTGTCTTTGCAAGATCATATAGAAGGAAAACTTTAGACCAAGTTGATCAAAACCCCAAACATTTTGATGACAAAATTCTTTGTAATAAATCTTCTTATTTAGAAATAAGAAGATCTGAAATAAAAATGAGCCTAAAATCAAAAAATGTTCCTCAACCCAGAAAAGATGTCCTTTTGAATTTGCAGCACAGAAAGTTTAAATTATAATGAACTATGATGACCAAAAATACATAAAAATGGTTTGCAGTTATATAAGAGGGTGTTTCCTTCCATGTTTATGTGACTCATTTCAAATAATTCCCTTTGATTTGTTTAAACAAATCCATGTCAGTTAACATTGTTTTTATTTCCAGATGAACGTTGTAAGCAGTATTTGTTGTCTTTTATGGCCTGCCTTCTTTAAATCTACTATCCAGCGATGCCTTTTTCACTAACAAATGTATACTAAGATAAAAACCCAGCTAAGTAATGCCTCATGTGATGTCTCCAGAGATAGGCGTGAGCACAAACTTGTTTTTGGGTGATTAATTTTTTTCTTGACCAAATAATAATTTGCGACAGAACAGCAAATTAGAAAAACAGAGTATGGCATTTCTTTCTATATATAACCATCAATATTTGAGTGAGTTTGATCGATTTTACAGCAAAGTCTGGCATTTAGAATGAAGGAGAAAACTGGAAGTCTTTTAACTGAGGGGAATTCAGCTTTTATTGCACTTTATTACATTTCTCAGACTGTATTAGTCAACAGCACGCAATAGATGATGTCAATGTATTTTTATTAAAGAACATTTCTCTCTTGTTTTAGAGGCCATAAAACATCAAAACCACAAATGACTGGATCTCAGATATCCTATTAGTCTGCATTATTTACCTTCCTGCTTTAAGCGCAAAGGTGGTTTCTTTTGTTCAGGCATTTAGGACTGTAAACAGCTATTTAACATAAAACTTACACAGATGTGAAAAAGCATTTCTTCTGTTTTTGCTTTTTTTCTCATTTCAAGTGTATCAGATCAAATACATTTTAATATGAGGGAAGGATAACCTGAAAAAAATGAAAAATGTAGTTTTAACATTATTTACTAAGGGAAATTCAATTCGGTGTAAACTATCCAAAACAACCTAATGAGGATAGTAATCACCCCCAAACAACCTGTTTAAGGTAATACTACAACTAATCATCTAGATTCTAACTTTGGTCTAAACATTGACTAGGCCACTTCAATACCCTCACTTTATATTTGTAAGCCAGCCCCCAGACCATCACACTATCACCACCATGCTTGATTGATGATGATGTTCTTTTTCTAAAATGCTGCTACTTTCTCTTGAGATGTAAAGGGACACATACCTTTGAAAATCTTGCATATTGTGAAGCTTTTGTTCTTTGGATTACAGATCAATGCAACCTATTAAAGGTAAATGCAGGAAGTATTAATAAAGGTGCTTCTGCAGTTACTTGTTTCTGAAATAACATCCAAATGAAATTAATATGATGCTTTGAGTGAATCTTAGCTGAAACACTTGGAGTGCTCTGTGTCATCGTGAAAGCTTCTTTTCAGATTTATTGGATAAGTTTACTCTTCCAACAAGTACAACTCCATTTTCTTCTTAATCTGTTTCAGCTTTATAATGTGTGAGATGTTTTTACTTTTGGGAATAATAAATAAGGGATATGTTTCTTGCCACCAGATCTTTGCTCTGATGTCAGTAATCCATTCCTCCAGTGGAACTGTGGATGAAAACCTGGCCAGCTACCAAACTCTGATGCACCTAGGAGTGAGGCTGGCCACATGGAACCAGATCCTTGACCCCTGGGTCTACATCCTACTGCGCCGCACCGTGCTCCGCAAAATCTACCTCATCGTGAAGTGCCAGGCGGGCCTGAAGGACACCATGATAGGTCGCTGGGAGAAGAGCTTGTTCCCCAGCTTAGACCAGAAGGAGGTTCAGCAAGTCTGAGCAGAGGATGATGCACCTTGCTGATGTTTTGTTATGTTGTTAGCAGGTCACTGAACACACAAAAGTTTAGAAATACAGACTTAAAACAGCAGCTGAAGTAGGAAATATTGTTGCCATGATGAGGAAGCAGTCCAGCATTGGAGGTTTTCTTTCTAGATCAATCAAGATTTTTTTTCAAACACCAACTACTGGGTTTACCAGCATGTCTTTGCTCTGACCTGAAAAATGCAAGCTAGCTAAAACTGCGATTTTGCACAAAATATCATAAATGCTCTGTTTAATTTCAAAAAGTGAGTATTTCTTATCTCTCAATGTAAATAATCGAAAGAGAAAGTTTTATCTGAATTTAGCACTACCCATACTTTGTTTGTGAAAACTCAAAGATTTACGGAAGGGATATTTGTAAAAGAGAAAGGTTTGTTCTCCAGTCATAACTTTGACCAGCTTTGAAACCTCTGAGACCTTCGTTGGTATAACCATCAGAGGGTGCTATGGAGCAAACCCAAAATAATTGGAAGTGTTTTGCTGTTGCTTAGTATTCTACTGTATGTAATTTATTAAAGAATCTCCAGTGGTCATGTAAGTTTGACTTTGTTTATTATTTTGTGTGTTTTATACATATATGTATAAAACAATGTACATTTTTATGAGTTAATACTTGAATGTCACTCTCAGTTTGCTGAGAATCTGTAAAACACTTTAAACTGATTGTAAATAAAACAATAGAATGTGCTTTTACGCTAAAACTTTGCTCTTAATTTTCTTCTGTCCTGTTATGAAGAGCTACAAAAGAGGTAAATGTTTTTAACAAACTCCAGCAGCATTCTTCAATCCCAGTGAGCAGCTTTTTTTCCTCCAAAAAACTGTTTCAAGCAGAGAGATGTCCGGCTGAGTTCATTCTGTGCTTCACTTTGAATAGATGATGATATGTTTTAACAAAAGGACAATCCACAAAGGTCGCACATATAACTGAATAAATCAGAAGCACAGATGAGAATAATGTTTTGACTCAAGCTTGACTCAGTGCGTAGTGGACATTCAGTGTTCTACCTCAGAAGTACAATAAACATCCAGCTCAGCAGGGAGAAAGTTGAAGACCAGATCTATTTCCCGAATGAAATACCATTTGCTCTCTTCAGATGCTTTTCTTTTCAGTCATTGCCTCCTCCAGTAAGATTTCTAAATGACAACATTGATACTGTTTGAAAGATGTTTCTCCTCTAATTCAAAAATAGTTAACTCCTGGCTGTAAATGTAACAAATTTGACTGAGCCATACACACAGGATGGATAGAACAGGAAAAAAACTAACTATACCAACACATAAAACTAATCATACACGTAAACCAAGTTCACACTAAATCGATGTAAAACTAAGTTTGATGTACAATCAGATATTGTTTAAAGGAAAGGTATTATGTATTTTCCAGGTAGATAGTACCATTTTATAACACAATCAAGTAACTATGAGACCTTCAGTTGTTATAAAAATGGTGTATATATCAAACATATCTTCAAAGAAATTTGACTTGACAATGTGATGCCTTGAAATTAGCCTCTGTCTCTTTAAGAAGCTCCTGCTCTTTCCGACACTCCACCTTCAGCACGTCACCACAACAATGCTACTCTATTATGCCGTTTACAACCTGTCTTAGGAACGTTGGACTGAGTAGTTTGTATGATAAGTCCAGCAGACTCACAGTTCCAGCAGGTGTTTGCTAATTGCTGCTGCTGCTAGTCTGGATGAGTTGAGCGGGGGAGGCATAGGGGAGTGGTGCTCTGTGAGGCAGAAGCTCAGCGAGAGACTGCAGCTCCAAGGAGGAGCTATGGGTAAAAGTTCAAAAAAGTTACCTAATATCCCCCCTTTAAAGTCAATATTATCAAATACTGAGAGTGTGATTTTAAATGTCTGATTTGGAGAAAATAATCAAAATCTCTGTAGTTATTCTGGTATTTAACAAACAGAAATATTTCAAGTAATTCTTGAAAAATGAAAAGTTCAGTCTGAAGCGACAGTGACAAAAAGTGTTTTGTGTTTTTTCATATAGTTTATTTAAACATCTGGTTTGAACTGTATAATGTTTGGGGAGGTAGTGGCTATCGTGCTACACTGGTCACCCTTAAGTACCATCTGTCGAGTACCACAACATTTGGAAGCACGTTGTTGTCATGGAATGGCTGCAAATGCTGGTCCATTTTCCATCTTACCACTGACATTTTAATGGAACATCTTAAACTATTAGTTTTTGGTTTAAATTCCTAGTCCATGTCTTGAAATGATACTTCAATATTTCCATATAATGCTACTTCTTCATGAGGTCTTCTAATTTGTCAAGTGCACCAGTCCCTCCTGCAGCAACACACCTAAATACAACATAATGCTGCTACTACTTACTTAACAACTGGTGTTTTTGGGCTTGTGAGCTTCATCCTGTTTCCTCCAACAGTAAAAAACTAAAAGTGTGAACACTTTTGAGATAAATAATATTCACTTCTAAATAAATATAAATACATTTTACTTCTGTTGTCTGTTGAGTTTTTTTATTAGTTTAAAACTGAATGACATGAGATGGTTGAAGGTGGAAAAGATTATTGAACTTTTAATGTTGTTGGTTTGGGTGTTGCTTGAACATGAACCAATCAAATCAGTACTTTGTTGAAACTTCTGCCACTTTTCTGGAAGCTTGCACTCTTTAAGGGATGGACTTTACAAATGAAAAACAATATTCTTCAATCATATTGTTCCAGTTTTCTTATATAGAAGCTCTTTAAATTGGAAATAAATACAGTTTGTTGGTCGTACAAATGAGTTGTTCTGCCTTTTGCTCTTTGCATTATCACATACATTAAACCTACTTTGTACTGAAGGAATGAGCATTCACTGCGGATTTAATAGAGAGGACATGCAAATATAATCAGTAATTGTGGGAATTTGCTTGTTTTCTTCTGATCCACTGTATACATGTTGCAAGACAAGATGCTACAAAGGAAGTGCAAATTGTGGTTTAAAATTTGTAATATTCAGAGTTTGTTTTAGGTTTTTTGTGAGTTCACTATTTTCCTAAATATTTTATGGTTCAAATTTTCAATAAATTAACCTAGTTGCGTATTTATTTCTGTACAATTTAAAACAAGTCTGATAACATCCAAGAGTCCACTCAAACCCCCCGGAGCACCAGGGGGCGATATTACGTCAATACTCTCAATTGCAGCTGCTGTATCACGTGAAGAAAAGGTACGAAGAAGTCATTCCTAACGGCTATTATTTATTTTATATAAAATCATCAGAAAAACTGGAAAAGGAGAGGTGAAGTTCATCTAAAAGGTCTAAAACTGTTTATATGTTCTATTTTACCGGTATGCCGTGATAGCATTAATGAAACTCATTTAGTTTGTGCAGGTGCTACAGCTAGCTAAAGGTGCTTAAATATTGAGTATTTACACCCTTAATTCAAGTAAAGCGAATAATAGTGGGTTTATTTATAAATAAAAATATTAAAAATATATCTAAACTTTATGAAGATAGTATGCATTCATGCACAAGTTCATAGTTTGGCTCAACTTTTGCTGCTGCGCACTTGTTAGCCGCTAACGCTTGCTGCTAGTAACACCTGTACGTGCCGATGTACGTGATGTAAACAATTTCATTTTATGTCAGTGGCATTTTCCTGTGTAAGGATAAAATATCTACAGTTTATATTTGTACTACATGAGGCAGAGGGGGCAGCATGGCTTCAGAGTGGGATGAACAGCAGGCCTATGAAGAGCTTCTGTACTGGGATGAACTGATCCAACAAGGTCACCGTCTCCTGCCTGAGGACTTTGACAGGTAGCGCCCAAAACATGCTCTATTTCTAAAGATTTGCACAGAAACAAAAAGGCTGAGTTGTATTACAAGTGTGTGTTTATACTTTACATTTCCTCAAATAAAACAAGCACATTTTAGTGAAATCTTTAAAGCCAATGATTCCATCAACATGAAAATGAAGCTATAAAAATTCTAATTGGACAATAAACATGAAATATGTTAAGCTTTTCTGCAGAATCTCTTCAGTACTTCAAGAGCCTCCACACACAGACATTTTCAGGACATGGGTTAGACCATTGCATTCCTTGTGATTAGCCTTTCCTGAACCAGAAGCAATGTAAGAACCATCTTACCCAGGCAAAGAAAAAAGGGAGAGTATTGTTAACAAATCTCCCAGAGCACACTTTTCAGATGACAGATGCATTTTCATATTCATTTTGATATTTGTATAGCAGCCATCAGCTCTACAGCAAATTGTTAAAAAAAAAAAAAAAAAAAGAGGGCACTCATAATTCCAGCAGTTTCTTGCTCAGCATAGTGAAAAGGATCTGGTCATGATTGCTCTTGAAAACAATTCATATGGGGTTGGTTGAATGTTCTAGCACTTGCTTTATTTTTAAAACAAACTCCTTTTTTTTGTGCTGCACGTGTTGTCACTCCTTACAGATACGAGGAGTTGCGCTACTGGTACGACTGTCTGTGCTATGAAGAGGAACTGAGGCAGTACCATGAATATATCGCTGCTGTTCAAGACTTGGAGGATAAACGGCAACTTGAGGTTCTTTTTTCCTTTTGCTTAATAACACAAAATATTTTTTATCTGCTGTTGAAAAAGTCTTAAACCATCCACTTGTACTCTATATTTTTCCTTCCAAAGAGTGAGACAGTCTTGTTGTCATAAAAGTAATTTCAAGGTGTAGATTTCCAGAACTTCTGAAACTTAAAAAAAATAATAATTTTAGGAAATTGGGTGCTTTTAAAACTGTTAGGTTCTTGTTAGCTGACTAGTTTCATATTTTTCTCTCTTATCTACTGAACTACAAAATACATTTTAGAAAGTGTTGCACTCTTTACAACAATTTAAACAAAAACTTGTACATTTTGCTACTTTAAAGCAATGAAGGGTTGTTCTTGGCAGTTGTGTTAAGTATTTATATCACTTCTTTTTGCACATATGAATCACCCTCCTTTTTCTCTGTAGCTGCAATGTCTTTTCCAAAGTAAATTGTATTTATAACTTCTGAAATTTCCATGGGTTTTTTCCATGGAACTTATTTCAAGCACTCTAGATGTAATGTAAAAACTACACACCAATTTTATGTCAAAACTAAAATCAGTGAATGACAATTCATTAATTTAAATGATCATAGAATAAACTAAATAAAAGGGTTTTCTATCATTTGGAAGTGTTTTTTTTTTTTTTTTTTTTTTTTTTTTTTTTTTTTTTTATGTAAACAACATTACTTTCTTCTGATTTCAAGTTTTGTTTTCTTTCTTTTTACATAAAGGAGATTGTGGCTCCTCCAAAACAGACTGGGCCTCAGAATCGTCTCGTGATGACAAAGCACTCTGAAGTATATCCTTCAGCTGAGGAGCTAGACTGCGTACAGATGATTATTTCCCATGTGGAGCATGCCTTTAAAACACTATCTGAACAGATTGATGGTGAGAGGTAAGCAAGGTGGCCCAAATGGTCGGATGTCGTTTAAATAGATCCACTAGGATTACAAAAAAAGTCAAACACTTAAACTCAGTAGAAAAATCAGAAAATGCTCTTATGAACAGCATGAGTCAAATGTACAATGAGATTTTAAACAGCACTTTCTCTATAGTTTTGCCTTAAAGTATTCCGTTTGTTTCTCAGCAACAAAACACATTACAAGCTAAAATGAAAATTAAAGTTGTTTATATTTTCTCTTTCTCTTTGTCGGTACCAGAGGTGAAGAGCGAGTTTTGCGTGCCCTGATGAGGGTCGGTCTGGTTGCAAAAGGACTCCTACTGAAAGGAGACAAAGAACTGGAACTGGTGCTGCTTTGTTCCAGCTGGCCTACGATCAGCTTATTTAACCAAGTGACTGAACAGTTAACTAAACAGCTAGAGGTTGGGATTCATATTTGTAGTTGCTTTATGGCAGATTAAAAGCACATTTCACACACTTAATGTCTTATCTTTTTACTAGGAAATTTCAGCTGGAACATATACGGTAAGCCCACGTCCCGAGGAAGCTGCCATTGTTGTGAACAGTACCAAGGAGTCAGTCCCGACTCTTGTTATCAACCTGACATCACCTCTTGTCCGGGCGGAGCAGCAGTCTAACACTGCAGAGGAGAAAGGTGCGTATTTTTGTCCAGCTGGATTTCGGCGCTCACGGGCCTGTTCTGTGCGTTGTCAGTACACAGGTACTGTACTTCTCCACTGATCTATAATTGCTATGAATATTATCCCAAAAATCCCCTGGGTGTGGCTCAGCAGCGTCAGCACAGTTATTTTCTCTCATCCACTCTTGTTTTCTGTTTCACAGTGCAGTGGAAAGGTTTCAGAAGAAGATCATATTAACTGTCTGAACTTAAAACCTGGACTCAGCTATTTTTTCATGTTAACTAATATGGATCATTTACCATCTATTCTGAGAATATCTGCAGTTAAATTCATCAGCAGGTCTCAGTTTTTGTCTGTGTGGGCTTGCTGTGGAGCATAAGAAATCAAGCATGGTGAGAGAAATTTATTATTCAGAGTTGTGTAAAAGGATTTTTAGCAGTGCAAGATTTCAGGAAATAGCCACCGTCAGAGGGACAGCAGAATGGCTTTTCTTCCGCTGAACTGTGAATGTTTGAGATGAATTACTGCCTATTTGTTGAACTGCCACAAAATCATAACTAGTTTGCAGGGAAATGGAAGCAGTCTTCTCTCTGCTGTGTAATTGCACACAGGATGTGTGGGGTTTCCTGGATTGAAGAGATTTTTAAGAGTGATCACAAACTATTAGGTTGATTTTTCTCGGCTTGTTAATATGAAATTATATTGAAATCTAGTCTCATGTTTAGTGGCAGGAAACCTAGAGCTCTAAAGCTCTCCAAGCTGGGGTCTACTACTGGCAGCAGGACCTTTTCAAGGATGTATTTTGGACAAGGACCACTATGGAGCGCTGCATAGTTACTGAATGTAATTATGCATGACTGAATGTATGAGAAAGTGTGCGACTCATTTTGATTTGTGCAGTTCTGCACAAAGTCGGGCTTAATTGAACGCTCTGCACCACGATGTATTGTTGGCAGTGGTGGGATGTAGTAAGTACAAGTACTTTGTTACTGTACTTAAGTACATTTTGCACGTATGTGTACTTTACTGAAGTAGATTTAATTGTGGGTACTTTCGACTTTTACTCCACTACATTTTAGCATCAAGTATCTGTACTTTCTACTCCACTACATTTCTATAATGTGTTGCGTTACACGTTACATTCACGTCTTATCAGGGGTCGCGTTACCCGAATATTTTCTGTCTTTCACGGGAGTTTTTAAATGGTGACAGAAAAATCTGACGGCCATCCGTCATTTTGACAGATTACACACACCTGACCACTTGGTGCTGACGCGCAGATTTTCAACATTATGCAAAGAGAACATCAGAGGTCACTTAGTCAATCAGTATCTGAAAACTTTCCGTCCCAAGTTTTGAAAATGGTGTCAGAAAATTAAAATATTGTTCATTATTGATGACCCATTGCAAGGTTGAATATACAGTATTTTCTAACTGTGGAGTTGATGACAAACTGGAGTTGAAATGTTTGGAAATGATCAGTGTCTGCTATTCCTTTGTTCGGAGTGTCTAATGTCCCTTTTTTCAGGCAGACAGCTTTTACTTGAATGTTTACTGCAGTTAAAATAACACATTGGTTTTGCTTTGTGTCAAATAAAAACCTTTCAGAGGTATAATCATTCCTCCTTATTTTGCTTAATGGCATTTAACTCTGCAGCTCATCCCTGAAATTCTGATGCACAGAATCACAAATGTAAACTGTGTCCCAGAGAGTAAACAAAATAAAAACATGCGTTATCTGCAGCATTGTTCATTAAAATGGCACAACGCTATTGATGTATTAAAGAAAATATATATACATATACATATCATGGACACACTTATGATAGGAAATACATTCAACAAGTACTTTTACTTTCAATACTTTAAGTATTTTTAAGAGCAAGTACTTACTTTTACTGAAGTAAAAATGTTAGTGAGGTACTTTTACTAGAGTACATTTTTGTCAGTTTATTTGTACTTTTACTCAAGTCTAGTGTTTGAGTACTTTCTCCACCACTGACTGACTGAAGGCTCTCAGACAGAGAGAACTTCCTCCAGCATGTCTGAACTGAACATAAGTGTTGAATTCCTTTTGCATGTAGGCAAATAAAAGCAGAACATAAAACGACATGAGTTGTGATCATTGATTTGAAGAATTGCGTCTCAGGTTTTGCCTGTGTCTTTTAACGTGCCAGTAATCCTGTGGCACTGTCACAAATCTAAAAGAAACATCTATAGGTTTCACCATTTTCCACTTATTCATGTTCCAAATGTTGTGAGCAAGTCTACAGAAAGTACTAATGAGTAGTGGGCCTTTGATTTACAGACCACATTATGTATTTTGTTGCTCTTGGTTTAAAATCCCTAAAAGTGTGTAAGCTTTTCTGTCACCATGTTGCAGCCACTCCCAGTGTTCATCTTTTTATAGGTCAGTGGTGTTTGTACAGCGACTGTCTAAGATTCATGCCAGTGAACAAACGGCTAATATGAGCTCCTCTCCTGCCTGTTTTGTTGTGAGCTACTATTTAAGGAGTTTCATTTCCTCTGTAGTGGCTAACAACATTCTGCTCATGCTGGTAACTTTGGCTCAGTTATGTTTTTCATGTTAAATGTCCAAACCCTTGCAAGGATTTCTAGTTAAAGCGCGGATTGCATGCTCTTGATGCTAAACATGTACATTTAAAACCAGCTGCTGCAAAACTGATTCTGTTGTTTGAAACTGTTTCAATTCAGAAGGGAAAAAAATGAATTTTTAAAATGGTAAAGCACCCAAAACAGTTTAACAATGAATATTCTGGCTGGATGCTTCTGTAAAAAAAAAAGCACGAAAAGTTATGTGGAAGTCTAAAGTTGCAGAGCAAGGCCCAGGAGTTTTTTGGAGACCCATATCTAAAACTATCCCAGCTTAAGACCTGTTTTAATTGGTAAGGATCTGATGAGTTTTGTGGCCAATTTCAGGGCCCCAGTTTTTGTAAACCTGCCAAGTTCACATTTTTATACTTTCAGCTAGCATTAAGAAAACTGCATTCTCTATTTGGATCCCTGAGAAAAAGTTGATCCTTTACCTGCCACAAACTGCAATTTCATAAATCAAACAGTACTTGAACATGTTGCACTGCGCGAGCACAGTATGACAGTAACTCCTGTCCCACGGCACGATGGAAGATGCCGGAGTGTTTGACTTGTTACTGCAGCAGAATCGCTTCAGATCCAACTGAGACATCAGTCAGTTATTAGTCGGGTGGTAAGAAAAAAGAGAGGAGGAGGGAATGGAGACAGCAGTCGAAGGTCTAATGGCTGCACAAAATAGGACCGAAATCTAACGTCTCACAGCATGATTTCTCAGATAATATCAAACCCTGCTTGACATTTGTCGTACGTCGTCTTTGGTCGCTTGAGCTCCCAATCAGGAGTCAGTGCATCTGTCACACTGAACAGGCCACCAAGTCAAGCTCATGACCAGAGATTTTCTTTAAAATGAAGGATTTTGCCTGCATGAGCTGATAATTGCAAAGTTTAAACCCAGCTTTAATGCTGAAAGTCCCAAAGGCTGCCAACATTTCCACATCCCGGCTTTATAATAAAAAACTGGAATCTCAAAGGAATAAAATAGCATCTTTATAACACATTCAGCCTTCCTGTTATTTCCTGAAAGGCTTGGTCTCTCTCACAGCCTGATGGAATCACAGATATGGATTGAGATATCAAACAAAATACAGTTTTCTTCAACATATCTTCATAGATCTCTGTCTTTTCTGACTTTATTTCTAAATCCCTCACTGACCTAGAAAATGTATTTTCCTAGGAACACTTCTGCTCTGAACAGTATTATCAATAAGTGATTAGTATGGTGCTTTCACAGACTGGAACATAAACATGTTTTTTTCCAGCGTGCCTGGTCAAGTTTAATATTGTTGAATTCCATTCACCGGCCAATTCCTCAGTGCTTCTCTAGTGGTATTACACTCATTGCACTGCATGCAAGTACTGCTAGTTAAAAAACTGAAATCTCAATCTTTACGACTCTTACTAAAAAAATTCTGCAAGTTCCATCAAATCAAACATATCCCATTATATTTACAAGTCTAGTGTTGCTAAACAAACATGTTTGGGAATGGCAGCTTTTTTTAAACTGGCGTTAAAGAAGAGTAATTTACCATTATTAAATCCAATTTTATATTGGCATTTTTGCTCCTGAGGTGAGAAACCTTCTGAGAATAAATATGCATACTAAACAAATACCCTCTGAAAATTCAGGTAAATTATTAAATGTTTTGGTTTTTTTAACTACGCCACACACAGCCCTGTTTTTTTCCTTTGTTTTCAAGAATGAATAATATACACCATGCTCATAGCTGAAACTGTCTGTTTCCACTTTTTCCTTTTGGTTGAAGCCACCTTTGGGCAGGAATTGATCAGTTTTGCAGCTGTATGGGACAGACGTGAATTTTTCTCTTTATGCCTGTGATTTTAAACTGACTGCCTTATAGTTTGTGAAGTTTTGTAGGACCGCTGGACCTTTGACCAACTGGACACACTGTCTCAGGAAGTGGAGGGCAGCAAACCCAAGCCATGAGGCTGATGGAAGGGGGTTCTTATTAATAGTGCAGACACATACACAACATGGCGAGCAATGTTGTGAATGTCACCCTAATTCTTTCACTTGTACTAAAACAAAAAGTTTGCAGAGATCTTTGGTAGTTGATTTTGGCTAAAAACAAAAACTCCCTCATTAGGTACTCTGACACCCCGTTCCCCGCTTCTGCTGGTTTGGGAAAAGCTGCTGCTCCCTGAGCTGCAAGACAGAGCCAACCCCCTTGGTCAAACTGTACCTTTTCTTCTTACCCCACCTCGTCAATAGAAACGCAAACAGTCAACGATCCGCCGGACGTTCTGGACAGGCAGAAATGCCTAACTGCCTTGGCGTCTCTCCGCCACGCCAAGTGGTTCCAGGTTTGCATTCACGTCATTATTTTTAATTGATCTCTCCTCTTTGTTTTCTGTCCATCTAGTGACAGTGACAGTTATTAGTTGTTAAATTGAATACATTACCTTTAAAACTCCAGATTTTAAGTACTTAAACAGTTAAAGGATGGTCTGCTAATCAATACCAATGACACATGTGGATGACTCATTGGTATGGATTTGGATTTTAAGACTGAGCTTTCTCTGTTTCAACTCCAGCACTGTGCAAAGACCAGTAAATACCTGACAGGTCTTGCAGTAGTTGATGTGGAGATGGCTCAGTAGTTCTTGCTATTCCGTGCTTGCTTTGTTTTCTGAATTGAAAACTCAGAAAGCACAGAAGCGAGGTCTCTTTGGAGAAGACAAACAACCTTTCTGACTCAACTGGTTTTTGTTTTGTGTCCCAGGCTAAAGTCAGCAATCTCAGTTCTGCTGTCATTGTGATCCGGGTAATGAGGGATTTGTGTAAACGTGTTCCTGATTGGTCACCCCTCTCTGAATGGGTGAGATATCTGATTATCTATTTTTTTTATATTATAGCCTGGTAGATATTTTTGTCTAGCTGCTGCTCAGAATGGACCAGTAAAAATCAAAAGATACATTAAGCAATGAGGTGCAGTCAGAAGTTTACATACACTCACCATAGTAATGAACATGGCATTATTTTGGCTTTAAATTATTTATTTGAACTGTTGCTTTTGTAAAGTAAGATACTTGTATGATGACAGCTGCAGTGATTTCTTTTTTTTTAATCTTTGACTTTGGCACCAAAGTTTGAATTTATTGTAGATTTTCTATTTATTCACACAAGGATAAAATTATACATATAGGCTCATGGTTTACCAACATATTTAATGTTTTCCTGTAGTATTTAATGAGGCAAAGCTAAGGCCTGTTAATGTAGTGAATGATTGAGCTTGTTAGTTTCTCTCTACCAGCTAGATAGAGATTGATTTGATAAGTCACGTTTTATTGACTTAATACTGAACACAATAGGATGATCAAAGGAATCCATAAAGATCTGAGCAGGATCATGATTTGTTTTGATTGTTCTATGTATAATTTTAACTGCATGGTAATAAGTAGTGTCTAATTTGAAATTGTGCTGGGGATTTTTTTCATGAAGTCTCTTGAACTGCTGGTAGAGAAAGCCATCAGTACATCTGAGCGGCCAATGGCAGTAGGTGAATCCTTCCGCAGAGTTTTAGAGTGCGTCGCCTCTGGAATCCTCTTGGAAGGTGAGTTTCTCATCAATTCAGAATCGCATGGAAACCATCATAAATGTCCAAACTGAAACATGTCTGTTCAAAGACGGCCCTGGCATAAGGGACCCATGTGAAAAAGAAGATGTTGACGCCACTGCAAATCTGACTGTGCAGCAGCGTGAAGACGTCACGAAGAGCGCTCAGGTATGGTGAGATACAAAAGCATGCAAGCAAGTGTTAATATACAGAGATTAAAATTAGTATTGACATGTCAAAATTTTTCTCAACTAAATTTTCCGAATGGGACCAGTTACATAACACTCACACCAGTTGTCTTTCACACAAACTGTCTTCAAAACCTGTCCTTTTGGTCCTTTCTGTTCACTCTGATTTTCAATTATTTCCATAGATTTTCATTTGGGTTTAAGTCAAGTGATTTGCTGGGCCATTTAAGCAGTTTAACTTTCAATCAAGAGTTTCTTTGACTTTTTTGGGGGGGATTATTGTCTTGCTAGGAAATCCACATTCATTTCATCTTCACATTCTAATCAAGAATGTCCTGATACATTTATCCATCCATTCATTCTTTCTTTCATCAAATAAATGAAGTGCCACGCCATGATGTTCCCTCTTGCAAACCTCACTTTTGGCATGGTGTTTTTGGGATGATGCACAGAACCATTCTTCCTCTAAATAGTTCAGCTTCACTCATCTAACCAAACTATATTCTCCCTGCATTTTATTGGTTTTTCAAGTCCTTTGCAGTAAATTTTAAGCAAGGTTCAACATGCTTGTTCTTCAGCAGTGGAGTCTTGCACAGTGAGTGTGTAGAGAGGCCACTGATTTTGAGTTCATTATTTATTGTTTTCATGGAAAAAAAACTGTACCTGCTTTTTCCTTTGTGTTGATCAAGCCATGTGATCAATACAAGTCCCTGTCTCATGTCATTTCATTACAGATAACTTCGTTTATGGACTAATTTGTATTTATTTCTCTCTGTATGGATTACCTTGGTTGTTGCTGACATTTGGTGTGAATTCCACATGATTATAAATGTGTGTGCTGAGAAAAACATTAACTTTTTCAATACTTTTTTTACTCACTTTAGTTGCGTTAAACTCCCTTGACTCTACTCTGTTTAACTTTTATGTTTTACTCAGTTTGCCTTGAGGCTGTGTGCATTTGGACAGATGCACAAGGTGTTGGGAATGGACAACAAACCTCATAAATCCCAAAAATATTTGAAATACACCCGCAAAGAAAGCCCAGGTACAGAACAACAGAGATTTTCTATGTCGTCACAGTTTGATCAAAGGGTTTGCTCTCAGCTTTGTTTCTCTGCTTCAATACAGGCCAGATAGCTCCTGCTTCTCGCTACTTCCTCCCAGCTAAGAGACCTTACTCAGCAGTGGAGAAAGATGAGGATGAATCCACACCAAAAAACAAAGAGAAGAAGTTTGAGAAAGGCTTTCTAAAGAAACATTGTGAGTAATTACTGTCAGAGGACTGTGAATTTTCTTACTACTTTTCACTGTCATTATTCAGGCAATGAAAAGATACTCTAAATCTAAGTGGTTCACATTTTTAAAGGGGTTGGGTGGGTTATCAAATTATTTTTGGCAGAAAACTGATTACTTTGCTCAAAAAAAAGCTGTTGCCTGAGTTTATTTATGTACCTTTTTTCACCTTTTCCTGTTTTTCCTCTCATAGTTGACCCAAACATAAATCCTGTGATGCGTCTAAACCAGTACCAGTCTCGCCTAGAGTATCGGCTTATCTCGCAAACTGGTCCAGTCCACGAGCCGGTGTTTACGATGTCCGTGGATGTGAAGGGAAAAACGTACGAGGCATCGGGACCCTCTAAGCGAGCTGCCAAACTCAACGTTGCCATCAAGGTGAAGCTGATAAACCTTCTCTACATGAGTGATGTCAATATGTCAGACCACACCCCTCCCTCAAAGTGTTGATTGAGACATGGGCAATTACTTCTGTCAAAGTACTGAGGTTTTCCATCCTACTGCTCCTTTCAATTCCTTTTAATGAGATGAGAGAGAAAGTGCAGGAGTGACCTAAATGCTCTCTGCCTCTATGGGCCATAGACTGGCTGCACACCTGGGTCAGCTGGCTGAAAGAAGGCTGTTACACTTCTTTTGCTTGCTGATTTAGAAAAAGAAAATACTCTGTTTGGAAACATTTTCAGTTGCAAAAACACAGTCAGTCATGGAGTGGAAACTGAAGGAATACCACCAATCACTCTTATTAGGGTTACACCATTTTATACTATACTTGGTAAGCTCAGAGCAACAAACACGCAAAACATCAAACCGCAGGCTCTGCCCAAGCAGATAGGCCGAATGTTTAACCTGCTAATATCAGCTGTTAAATTCCTGGAGTGAATCAATTTAATGTTTCTTATTCACAGGCCCTGAAAGATCTTGGTCTACCAACAGGCCTGGAGTCTAAATCAGAGTTGAGTGGAGATACTGAAAGTTCACAGAAATCTGACACTGCTGCAGCCTCTACTGCAGCAGAAGAGGTGAAAGGCTTTATTTAAACCCTCTTTGAATAAACCTAGAAAATGCCTTAAGAGAACAAAATTGTTTGATTTCATTTTTTCTCCCGAACTGCTAACAGGTTGGTCAGGGTCCCCTCTTAACTAAAAATGGGAAGAACCCTGTGATGGAGCTCAACGAGAAGCGCCGCAGCCTGAAGTATGTGGTACTTAAAGAAACTGGAAGGTCGAGCGCCAAGTCCTTTGTCATGCAGGTGAGTCAGCAGCATCACATTCAGCAGACAAATACTGTATATAGATGTCAATGTTAGTTGACATTATATAACTTTTTAAACACTAATTGCAACAAAGAGCTCCTTTTTTGGGGATTAGACACAACTAAGTAATAAAATACTTTGAAAATTAATTAAACCACAAAGTGAGATCTCAATTAAATCAAAGAAAACCAAGGAGAAAAAAAATTTGATTTACTTTAAATGTATTTCTGGCATCATAGTAGGTTAAAAACTGGCCTCTGTGCCCACCCTCAAAGACGGCAGTAAAGCTATTTTGTGAAGTTTCACACTAAACTTTAGGGGTGTATCGGCAGCAGTTTTCTGTCTGATCATCAATCTTTAAAAAGCTTGACTGCAGCTCTGAGGAGGAGCTGTGTGGAAAAGGTGACACTCGGTGAGAGCAAGTGTTTAGGCACCCCTGAATGGCTGCCATGGGAAATTAAAGTATTTGTCAAATATGCATGAAAGAATCAAAGCAAGACTCCAAGTATGTTTTTGATGAGGGAATAACTCAAAAAAGTCGATTTTACGTAACTGTACATGAGGTAGTGCTCTCAAATATAAACGAAAAGTTAAGACATAACCTGGTGGGTGGGTCAGTCAGCCCTCTCTCACGGCAGAGCAAAAGGAGGCAGTGGCTGATTTTCAGACCTTTGCGGAGGTAGAGAAGATCGGTTTCACAAGTAAGTATCGGCCAATCACCCAAAATTAAGGAAATCAGGCCCAGTCGAGCGACGCACCCTACTAAACTTTAATTCACTTGATTTAAAAAGTTAGATATCCAACAAAACTTCAGACAAAGAAAAGCATTAAAATGAAAACCTTGAATGAAATGGTACAAAACAAACCTTTATCTATCCTGTGTTTCAGGTTGAAGTTGACGGGCAGAAGTTTCAAGGCAAAGGCTCCAATAAAAAGGAAGCAAAGGCTCACGCTGCCCTTGCTGCTTTGGAAAAGCTATTCCCAAATGACGATGGCGCTTCAGACAGCAACCGAATGTCTGCAAAGAAGAAGGTCATCTACACGGACATGGTAATTTACTTGAGAAACTCTTTTTGAAAAACTGATGGCTTTATTGTTAGACCATTTTACATGAAACCATCCAAAATGCCCTTCTCAACAGCATATACCAGGATTTGGCACAATCCGTGGTATTCCATCAGATACTGGATCTCGAAACTGGGGTCCCAACAGAGGAGGCCAAATCAGGGGCCGGGGCCGAGGCCGGGGCCAACCATATGCCGCGGGACCCAGCTATAACACAAGTAAGAGGTTTTACACGAGCTGGATAGAAGATGTGCAACAAGAAGCTCATGTATGAGGAAATCACTAAATGTCTTTTGATTTATTTTAAAGCTAACTACAGCTATGAGAGCAGCACTGGCACAGGCTATCGTAAGTATTGCAATACTAAGTCATGGTAAAAAGAAAATATACCCATCAGCTCATAATAAAAAAAACATCTGGTTTTTATAGATTTCTTAAAATATTAAAATCTTATATCAAGATTAGATACTAGATTACAAGATACAGATTACATATTACCATTATTTATTAAACAAAAAAAAAAAAAAAAAGACAAAACCAAGGTGGAAAAGTTGTCTCTTAGAAAACTAAGTACACCCTCGCTGCTTCTGTGAGATTCAAAAGGGGAAATTAGCAGCTAGATGCTGCTGATTTATTGCAGTTTAATAACTGATTGAATCAGCTCCTTAATTAAGAAGATTTGGCAGTTTGCTGGTCTTTGTCATAAAAATGAACGAATAACATCAACAATGACACTAACTAACGGTTTTTCTCCCCCATCCGTTTTGGGAAAAAAAGGTCCATCATTCTACAGTGAGGAAAAAATGTTCTCAAGAGGAAAAAAAATCTTCATGATGTGGTCGTTTATCTAAAGGTCATCCTGTGCGGTGTGAAATTGGAAAAATCAGAAGAGCTTCGTCTCAGACCCTTAAAGTTTTCTGTTAGCATGTTAAATATTAAAGCTCGTAACAATTGGGAAAGAATTTCAAAAGCTTGCTTGGAGGAGTTACCTGGAAAAAGCAACCATTGCTCTGAAATATGTCAGCAAAACTTGGGTTTGCAGAGTTGCATTTTAGTGAACCACATGACTGCTGAAGCAGTCTGCTTTTGGCAGACGTGACAAAAATTGAGACGCTTGGCTTTATAAATAAATCATAGCCCAGCAGAAAACCAAGTAGGCTATTGACACAAACATCTCATACAAACTGTCAAACATGGTGGAGAAAGGGTGATGATGTGGGCTTATTTTGCAGCCTCAGGACCTGAGTACCTTGATGGACAAATAATGTTCACAAGCTGTAATTTCCAAGTCAAGTCTCTAGCCACTGAAGTCAACATTTTCTCATTCAATGCAGACCATCTATAACACAGGATTGCTTTAGGTTAGTCATTTCAAATCCTGTACTGTCCCCTTAGTTTGGTATTTAACACATGCACATAAGAAAATTATGTTTCAGTCTCATTTTACGTTTTCATTAAGTTTTCACAAATACGTTAACACAACAATAACTCTGGAAAATGTAGTGTAAGTGCAGCCATGAGTTCTGTTGTTCCGAGTTTGAAGAAAGATTGTGTTGCTTAACATAAGAAAAAAATAGTTCCACATCTTTCTGAATGTTTAAACGGATCTTTTTAGGTTTGAGTGTCATTTTTATTGAAGTTTAAAGTGATTCAGAACGGCTTTAAAACTCAGCAAACGTGAAGGTGACGGAGGGCAGTCCAGAACATATGAGCGTAATCTGCTGGGGACTAATGGCATCTCACACAGGCAGCGCTCACATCCTTGTATGTTTTAGCCTAGATGTGCTTTGGTCCAGTGAACTCTATAAATACATTTCCATTGGATGAGATCGTGACGCGCACAAATCGAAGGGTGTGGAAACTTTTAAGTGCCTCAGACCACAGTTCCATTGGCATTTCCCTAACTCCCTGTCCCATAAGGGTCTTTCAATCTTTAACATTTAATCCAACATGCCAAAAACTTTTATGAGCTGCTATAAATAATTTTGAAATTGATCAATTGTAATATTCATACTGTTAAAATTAATTAAGATAAATTATAGATGAGATTAAAATCTGTAAAAGCAAACTTTCTTCATAAACCAAACTGTTTTTTTGTTTATTTAGTCTTTGTTTTGACTTTATTAATATCTGTCAAATTTTCCACTTCTTTACTATATAGGGTTTATAGAGTTTTCTTCTCCGCATTCTGGCATTTTGTGCAGGGAAGCCCACTCTTTTAGAGCACAAGTCTAAAGTCTTTGTTTTTTGCAACTTCTGCCTTGCCGTCAGTCAAATGTGAGGCCACCTGTCCAACAGATAAAGACTGGTCTGAACTGGGTCATGAGGCTGGATTTGTCTTTTTTATTGTATTCCAGATAAACTACGCTAACAGTGCTGCCAGCAGCACTGGTAAAAACTCCACCAGGGCTGGATCAGACAATAATCCCAAACACTGCAGCAAGTCTGTCACAGAATCACTGACAAATAAACAAATCAATAGGTTGCAAGGACCCAGTCAAAATCTTGATCTCAGCTTGTTTGACATGCTGTGCTGAGACCTTAAGAGTGCTTTGAAAAATGACTTGCTGCAGAGCTCAATGAACTGAATAAAAGCTGTTTCAAAACAGTGGACCAAAATTAATGAAAAATTGAGTGTTTTTTTGTTTGTTTCTTGTCATGCACAGCCTTTCCTTTTTGACTTCATGTATATTTAATAAATAATGAGGTTCTTCAGCCTTACAAAAAGTAATAATTTCAGCGTAAGATTGAAAAAAAAATCTTAATCATCTAGATTTACTGTAGATCTTAAATTACATTTTATGTCTTAAATTACTTATTTTAAAGTTGGCTTGTTGTTTGGGAAATAAAATTATAGCGTTCATTACATTCTTGACAAGCAGCTCCTTTTTTCATGGGAGAGTGTATATTTAAGGTTTGGCTTGCAAAACAGGGTTGTTGTAGTTGGCTATGACTATGAATTATGACCTCGACACACAGGAAGTGACAAACCACAGTTAAAGTCATCACCACTTGAGGTGAAACATTTATCAACTTTCTTGTGTCGCGTCACAGGCCCACGTCTGCACATGTGCGTACGATTGTCGCCTCATCACACAAGTTCCATAGGAAATGAAAAGAGAAGGAGCGATGTCGCTTTGTGTGTGTCGACCCTTTTACTGTGCTTGATCGGACAGCAGACTTGTCTGACCTGAACCCGACAGAGAATCTGTGGAGCGTTGTCAGGAGGAGGATGAAAGACACCAGAACCAACAATGCAGATGACCTGAAGGCTGCTATCAAAGCAACCTGGGCTTCCATTACACCTCAGTAGAACCACAAGTCAAGTCAAGTTTTTTTGTATAGGACATTTCAGGAAAAAGCCAGTTCCAAGTGCTTTACATCATTAAAATCACAATACAGTAGCCAGTTGTAAAACAATGAACTCAATGTTTTGGCTGTTTTGCAGTTTTCTGAAAGTTTGCTCCAGATTTGTGGAGCATAGAAGCTGAATGCTGCTTTTCCGTGTTTGGTTCTGGTTCTGGGGGTGCAGAGTAGACCAGAACCAGAAGACCTGAGTGGTCTGGAAGGTTGATACAGTGACATCAGGAATTTACTGTATTTTGGCGCTAAGCTGTTCAGTGATTTATAAACCAACAGAAATATTTTAAAGTCTAACCACAGGCTGATCATCTCCATACCACACCACACTGATGCAAGTATTCATGCAAAAGGAGCCTTGGGTGGGTGTGTGTGTGTGTGTGTGCACTCTTTTGTCCACTTGAGACTAGATTTAAGTAATTTTACAAACTGCTAAGTCATAGAACAGTTTTATTACCCAATATATCTGGATGTGTGAAATTCTGCAGCTTCCTTTTTACTATCACTGCACCTCATCTTATCTTGGGAATCAAAAGAAGACTAATTTCACCCAGCACTGATGGCCTGGATTTGTCTTTTTTATTGTATTCCAGATAAACTGTACGCTAACAGTGCTGCCAGCAGCACTGGTAAAAACTCCACCGTGGCTGGATCGGACAGCAGCACCGGCTACGGCACCTTTTACCCAGAGAGCAGCTCCACCTATTCCTCCCCCCCCGTACCCAGCTCCAGCAGCACAAAGGGACAGAGCTACCACTCGATGCCTCCACCCGTTGACCAGCAGAGCCCGTATAGCTACGGGTATGGAGAGGAGAAGAAGAAGATGCTGACCCAAAGCAATCCTGTGGGTCAGGGAGAAGGCTCCTCCACATACAGCACAGCCTATCCCAGTTCTGTCACAGGAGGACATTCATATGATTATGGTAACAGCCGGCTTCTCTTGAGACATTTTTAAACGTTGGTTTTCCGTCGCAGTGCTGTTGAAGCAGATGACAAAATAATTTATTTCTGCTCTGATCTCTCAACACAGGCTGGGGGGGCCAGTCCAACTGGGGGCATCCACAGGGATTCGACAACTACCAGAACTTTGGAGGACAAAACCAGGGCCCACACTCTGGATACATGAATTACTGATCCTTTTCAGTCACAGTACTGCTTCTTCAGTATTTGTAAAGTCTGTGTTTTCAGCGTTAATGATAATCCAGAGAAACCACTTGTGCTGCTGGGATTTTGTTTTGTTTCAACACTTGTGTGATTTTAGTTGTTTGGCATTTGGTAAAACAGTTTTTACATCATCACAGCAGTTTGAAACTTTTGTTTTCATTCTTCATCAGGATGTAATTCTGATTTAAAGATTTGTTGGTGTCAATAAAGATTCTCTAACCTTGGTCTAAGAAAAGCAGTTTCAGATGACAGCTTTCTTTTTTTTTTTTTTTTTTTTTTTTTTATTTTTCTGGCTCTGGTTACCTTTATTCAACAGTTAATTAACAGGAAATAAGGGGGAAAACGTGCAGCAAACGGTCCGAGAATCAAACCCAGGACAATTTCAGATTCTGCACATGGTGCACGCGCTCGACCAGCTGATCCGCCCAGCGCCCCAGTTAACTGGCTATTAACCTGACAGCAATATGATGTCATTTTAAAGACTAAATTATCCATTTCCTTGAAATTGTAACCATTTTTTCTCTATCCTTGTATATGTATATGTACAAAATTAATCTTTCATCCATCCCTTTTTGTCCACCCTTTTTCTTTTGGCCTTGTCTGCATCCATTTATTCTTGTCCCATTTTCCATACATCTTTAATTTGTCCAACAATCCATTCATCCATCCACTTTGTCCTTCTATCCCCCTTGACATCCATTCATCTATCCCTCACATCAGTTCATTCATCCAGTCATTTTCTATATATCCACCCATCCCCTTCTCCATCTGTTCATCCAGTAATATTTCCATCCATAGGTTTGTTCTTGTATCCATCCGCCTGACCATCTATTCAACCGTCCGTTTTTCCATCCATCCATGAAACCATTCATCTGTCTATTTATCCATCCACCCCTGTTTGCAGCTTGTTTCCAGGTTCCATGTTTAGATCTTAACCAAAGCAGAAATATGAGCAGTAATCAACAGGAACACATTTTTATACTATTGAAATGAGCTTAAATGGATCGAGAACTGTGGGAATTTTGTTCTGAAAAAGTCTAACATTAAAAACTGAGGCTTAATTTAACTTTTCAAACTTTTTTTTTTTTTTTTTTTTTTTTTTTTTTTTTTTTTTTTTTTTTTTTAATGCAGTCATTTGTAACTCCAGGACTTAAACAGCTGTGTTTTTGTAACATGATCAAAGACACAAGACAGTTTCCAAGACGGACAACTTGACCCATCAGATTATATAACGCGCTCCATTTTCCATTAAAAAAAAAAATCAGGAAGACAGAAACTTGAGCTGGAAACAATGCAGGAAAAGCGTGATTAACCCTGCAGTTAGAAGTGGAGTCTAGACACGAGCTATATTAACTACTGAGGATCACGCGTGGGGCCGATGACCGCCTGCTCCTAGCCCTGAGTCAGGCAGTGAACAAGGATCATGCCTCTGCAGCGTGGCCTCCTCCTGAGGCCTCTCCTCCAGGAGAACGGATAAAAAGCAGAGGAAGGAGGAGATGTGAGGACGCAGTCAGCCAGACCCCATCTCCCCACATATCAGCCGTGAGTGTTTTCACTTCGCTGTTTTTATCTAAACTTCACAAATATAAGCCATTTTAATCACTTGTATTTAGAAGCGGCTGTCTTCTGTTTCTTCTTAAGCTTGTAAGTGTTATATTCAGCTGTTTTGATTAAAAATAAAAAAAATAAAAAGATTTCTTTGGAAGGCAGAGATGCACTAAAACAGTAAACTGTAACCTATGAGCTATATTGATTGGCCTCTAGTACCTCCAGCAGGGACGTAACAGATTCAAGCTGCACCAATCGCACTCCAGATAGTGGTGGTGTTGTTGTTGTTTTCAGCAGAAGCGAGGCAAAGAAAGAGGAAGTATAGGCGCACATGGTGAACCTGTTCTTCCTTCTTTTTTTTTTAACTTTAGTCACATGGATGCTAAGTTTCAGATGTGGTTTTGGTGCGCTTCTTCTTTTTTTTGATTTATCTTGAAGAACGCTGTCTGAAGCTCTGATTATCATATATATTTTTTAAAGATGGCATTTGCTCTTTTAACCATCCTATCTGCTGCCGTCGGTGTGACCCACTGCTATCCTACTGTTTTTCAAGACCTGGGGGGAAATGGCAGTAAGTTTTTTTTTTTTTTTCTTGTTTGTTTGTTTTTTAATTTCACCCTGACTCGCATGAGTTTAAATGACCCAAGTTTTGTTGCCGTTCAGCTAACAAGTATGTGTCTTTGTTTTACACCCTACCAGGAAACAGGACCTCCATTAGGTTCCTGGCTGTGGGGGACTGGGGTGGAGTGCCGTACCCGCCGTATGTCACAGCTGTACAGAAGACTACAGCTCAGGAAATGAGCAAAGTAGCAGAGCAGATGGGAGCTGACTTTGTTCTGGCCCTTGGTGATAACTTTTACTACAGAGGTGTGGACAGTGTGGATTCCCCACGGTTTCAGGTCTGTTGAATATCTCTGGCATAAGATAACAGCCTTTTTAAAAAGCCTGTTTCTGTGAAATTAAAACTTTATTTTCTCTTCTAAATCTCCTACTAAAAGGAAACCTTTGAGTCTGTGTACACTTCAAAGTCGCTCGGAGTCCCTTGGTATGTTGTGGCTGGTAATCATGACCATGCAGGAAATGTCAAAGCTCAGATCGAGTACTCTCAAAGGTCTGACAGATGGTAAGGTGCATCTAAATATTCTAAAAACCTGAAACTTGTATAGCTCCATTTACCACAGAGAGATATAAGCCAAATGTTCATGTTGATGTTTATGGCTTCACTTCTCTCTTCAGTTTCTCTGAAAATGTAATTATATTGCAATAAGAAATAGATTTTGAATACAGAAATGACATGCTATAGCTTGCACAACGATGTGCAAGACAGCAGGGAGTTGCTGACACCCGTCACACAAAAGCGAAACTGCAAAGAGTCATTGCTAAAGAAGCTGGGCTTTTCAGAGGGCTGCTTCCAGGCATATTAATGGAAAGTTAGGTGGAAGGGAAGTGGGATTTAAAAAAAAAAAAAAAAAAAAAATGTACACAAACAACCCTGGCCCTGAGAGGATGTGCAGCAAAGCCCATTCAAGAGGTTTGGGTAGATTCATAAGGTCTGGAGTGTTGCTGAAGTGAAAGCTTCAAGGGTCACCATGCAGGCATTATTCAGGACAGGGGCTACAACTGTAGCATTGCTTGTGTTAATCTGCCCCTGAACTAGAAGTGACACGTCAGAGTGTTAACAGGGCTGAAACTGACGTCGCATTGAAACATTTTTAACTAATTTAACACACCCACAGCTTATGGTAAAATGAGACTTTGTGTATGTACACAATTTTCTTTGTTCAAGCATTTCTGTCTGCTGAGTCTGTTGTGTAATTTTGAGCACAATTATATACACAGTATATCGTCTTACATTGAAGGACCAGATTCGTCACAAGAAGTAGAACCGGCTCAGGTCCTTCTCATAGACTGCCTTTTTTATGTTATCATTGCTACTGTGTTTTCAAATTTTTTTGAGAAACTGAATTTTGGGTTTTCAGTAGCTTTCAGCCATTATCATAGAAGTAACCTTTGAAATGTTTCTGTAATGAATGTATATGTATCAGTGTCTTTCTAATTTCTTATGCACTTGGATGAAGATGCATTTTCCAACAAATAACCTGAAGTTGTGAAGAGAACATTTGATGTTTCCTCTTCAACAGGAGGTTTCCCTCTTATTACTACGAGCTGAACTTCCACATCCCCAACACGGGGAAGACTCTGACCATCATCATGCTCGACACGGTGATGCTTTGTGGAAACTCCAACGACTTCGTTGATGAGAAGCCCAGAGGACCCCTGCGTGCGGTGGATGCCAACCGTCAGCTGGTCTGGCTGCAGGAGAGGCTGGCTCGGTCCAAGGCGGACTTCCTGTTGGTGGCGGGCCACTATCCGGTTTGGTCCGTGTCAGAGCATGGCCCCACGGAGTGTTTACTGCAGAAGCTTCACCCTCTGCTCATTAAACACAACGTGACCGCCTACCTGTGTGGACACGACCACAATCTGCAGGTCGGCTCCACAGCGTTTTACCCATTGATTGTTTATCCCAACTTTGCAGAGTTGCAACTTTTTTTTTTTTTCTTTTTTTTTTCCACAGTACCTTGAAGAGTCTGGCGTGGGCTATGTCGTGAGTGGTGCTGGGAACTTCTTGGATCCCGACGTCCGTCACTGGAACCACGTCCCCAAGGGCTCTTTGAAGTTTTTCACCGGCCAGGCTTCGACTCTGGGGGGCTTCGTTCATGCAGAGGTCACAAAGAACAAGCTGAGCCTGACCTACTTCCAGGCTAAAGGCACGTCTCTGTACCGCACCGTCCTTTCCCAGAGGGAGTTCAAATAGACATTCAACTGAGATAATCGTTTGTTGTGAAGAGGACCAATCTGTGGTGTGAAATCAGCGACGGTTGATCCTGCTTTTAACTTTGCCTCAAAAATTTCAATGCTTTAAATATTTTTAAATGATTCAAAGTTTTATCTCTGAATGTATTGTAAGCTAAAATGAATTTGTTTTTATAAAGTGTGGTGTCGCTTGCTTTGACTGCAGTTTCCAAAGACTTCCTTCAGAAACTGTATTTTCAAAAGCTTCATTAGAGCGTTTGGTTTTATAATTTAAAAAAATCTAACCACCACGAGATCAAATAGCAATAATGGCAGATTGGATTATTTCTCCTCCTACTAGATGTCTTGTATGCTCTTGCTATTCTTTTTAGATTGGTCTGTGTGTGTAGTTACTGCAGTATATCCAATAAGTGAAATCTACCACCAGAATCATAACTATTTCACTCATTTGAGCACTTCCCAGAACTCCCTAGAAGGTTTTAGGATGCCCTATGTTGGATTTGGGGTTTTTCACATGTTGAAGCCATTTTAATTCTTCTGGATCTAAAAACATTTTCTTTGCAACTGAATTTGTTCCAGTAAAATCAACTCATATGTTCATATGCATGATTTTCTTACCTTGTGAAGACATTTCGGTAAATGAGGGTTTTTATAAGGGCTCAAAGTTGCATTTTGTTAAATGTACAAAAATAGTCAATACTATGTAAATATGCTTCACAAGGCAAGTAGTGTATGATTCAAGATGACTCTCAGTCTCTCTGTTGTCTCGAACACTGCAGTTTTTTTCCAGGTTTTGAAAATATAGAAAAATCTGCATTTCCAGATTTTATTCCTCTCCTTTTTTTACTGTTCTTCAATCCATTTTTTATTGTGCTTACTTTTCATACTGCTTGTTCGTTTTTTTTCCTCTTTCCATCCCTGTCATCCTTTTTATTTCATCCTTCCTGTTATCCTTGCATCTGACCTCCCTTTTCTTCTCTGCTCGTTTCTGATCCCTATTCCTTCCTTCATTGTTTCCTTCTTTTGTGCAATTTTTGTCCTTCCTCATACATTCCTGCATCCTTCCTATCTTTTCTCTCTTTTGTCCTCCTTTCCTTTCTTGTGCCCTTCTTTTGACCTGTTTGTGTCCTTTCCTCACTTGCTTTCTTTGTTAGTGTGCTCCTTTTCCTTCCTCCCCCCTCATTCTTTTTGGTTTTTTCCTTATGTCATCACTCTTTCATTTTGTTTTTCCTCCCTTGTCTCGCTACCAGTTTTGCACATCTAGAGACTTTTTTTTTTTTTTTTGCCAATTTTTCTTTATAAAATAATCTGGGTTCATTCAGATTGGATGTGGAGTGTAAACAGCAATTTTCAAGCCTCAGGATTTAGGTGTGGGCTTTTTCTGGATCATTCTGACTCATGAATATCCTTTAATCCAGTGGTCCCTGAAGGTGGGGTCACAAAGCGTGGTGTTTTGAGGCCTTCTTCAGAAATCTCAATGACAATGATCATGGTAAAGCAGATTTATTCTATAACTCTTAGAGATAAACATCAGTTAGAAATGGATAAAAGTGGGCGCTGCGCAGGGGTAAAGCGCTCGACCAATACACGAAGGCCCTCAGTCCTCGATGCAGCCGTCGCAGGTTTGAGTCCAGGCCCGTTGACCTTTCTTCCCCCTCTCTCACCACCAGCTTTCCTGTCAGATCACTGTCGAATAAAGACCGCTAGAGCCGAAACCTTTAGAAAACAAATAAAAGTGATATAGTGACTGATGATGGTGTTTGTTTTTCATACCTCTGTTTAACTGACTTTTCTACTCGCCCAGTAGTCAGGGTCTTTCTCTGTTATTTTGTGGCTCAGAAGCTAGAAAGTTTGGGAACCATTGTGTTTTTAATCTAACCCATCCTTGTAGCACTGGCTGTATGTTTAAGGTCAACGTTCTGCTGGAAGGACGACCTTTGCAGCTCCCCTTCATTCCCGTTACTTTCTGGCTCAGACGTTACTTTACATTGTGGTCTCCTCTGACAAGAGCTCCTTCTGCATGTTTGCTGTCTTCCCCACATGACTTGTGGCATTTTGCAAACAGGACTTCCTGTGGCTTTCTTCTCACCACTTTTGTATAACTTTAAGATTTGTGAACGTTTGGCTCTCTGCAGCCCCTCCTTACCGCAGACCTCTCGGCTGCTTCTCTGAATAATGATCTCCTTGTCCAGCCAATTTAAATTATAAGTGGACTGGATTTACTTAGTTGACTTCTGGGTGCAACTGCTTGCATTTGATATTTAGAGGCATCAAAGTGAAGGGGGCGGGATACAAGTGCAGAAGCCCAGGTGAAAACAAAACTGAAGGTTTCAATCCCGACAGGCTGTTGCTGCAGGGCAATCGGGGACAAGATTTTGACTGTCAGCTCTTTTTCCATCACAGAGAACGGCTTGGCCTGCCAACAGAGGATTAGCCTGAATGACTGCAGGTTGGCAGCTCCAGAGTCCATGTTGAACTGAGCCAACCAATGATGGCTGAAAGAGGAAGCAAAAAAAATAAATAAATAAAATCCACAAACAGATGTTTTCTGTTCATTTTTTCCCTCTTAACTTTAGTGAAATCTCTCTTTTTATGTAAGACTGTTTTTGAGAGCATATTCTTCCCCTGGATGCAAAAACAAGCATGATTTATGACATTTTGTTAAATTACAATCCTTAATCCCTGATGTTGAATCAAACTAATCTTTTATGTGGTATAAAGGGAGAGACTCTTCTTCTCCAAGCATCATGTGGTCTTATCTAAAGGCTATTATAAGGTAACTCACAGTAAGTGAGGGGTATGTAGATCCAATTAGGATGAATTTCAGGCTGTTGGTGTAATGCACCACCAGACTGAGAGCTGGGCTGACAGACCTCTGTCACAACAGAAGATGGTTGGGGTAATCTGAGGATAAAGGACAGGTGAGGATCACTTAACCCTGATTTACGTAAATCCACTGCAGACCTGAAGAAAACTTCATGGGGCTGCTCATCGTGTCAGTTACTGCCGATTAGAGTCTATCTAAAGTAAAACGCAGCTTCACAGCAGGTACTCAAGCAGGTGCTCACAGTCGTTACTCTGCAAGTTAATCACTTCATTTTTCTAAGGTCATGATATTTTCAACCAATTACAGTTTAATTTCTTCTTAGCGTTTAACAAGTGAGCTATTTCTGACCTCAGCAGGAAAAAAATCTGTTTACCAAAACAAGTCCAACAACCAGCTGTGCGCACCACCTGCTCACTGGGTAGAAATAGAGATAACACAAGCAAAGTTATCGTCTTAAATAACATGTAATCAGTCTGGTGAAATTAAATCCAGATTTGACCCACGTCAATACTGCGCTTCCCATGCTTTATTCGTTCTAAGCCGAATCTAATACCATAAAAGCAATAACAATTTCTATTTTAGTATGTTCACAAATGAAGCAAAATAAAAAGATATTATTCATTTTAAATTGTGAAATCTATTCAATAATCCAATTCCAGGTGTTCATGTCTAAACGTTCTACGTTTTGAACAAGAAATGATCAAATATTGGCTGAATTCCCTAATAAAATGGTGAAATAACCCTTTAACTAAGCTGCTTATATACCAGCTCCAGTGTTATTCCCTAGACATGGTCATTTTTTCTTGTCACCTAATTGTTCAAATGCTCTACACTAGTCCTGATGTGCTGCCATTCTCTCTAAAATTTTATTTAGAAAATATTTTTATATACCATGAAAAAATAAAAATAAAAGCATTTTCTTATTTTTTTTTTAAAATAACACATTTAAATACCATAACATAAAAATAAAGAAACCCTGAAAATAAAATAAACATAAAATGATTTTATTCAGAGTTTATGTTTGATTTTACTTTATTTTTATATAGAGGAGGAGATTTGCTCTCTATTTCTGAGGTTTCCATTTTTTTCAATTAATATTTGAGTCTCTAAAAGGTATCACACAGTCATCTTAAAGTGGTCACCTTAAGTAATTGAATTAACTTCATCCCAACGGCCAATCTTCTTAAGGCCCACAGATATTTTCAGCATCAGAGTGGGGCTGTGTCAGCATATGTTAACATTTACACCATTATTTGTCTTTATTTCATTAAAAAAATCTGACATTTGAATCCTGCAGTTTGTGTTGTTTCTGCATTTTTGTAGCTTGTACAGTAAAACAGTTATTGAACTGAAGACAATCTACCAGTGGAGGACATTCAACCTGCAACATGCAGTGGCCTGGCCCTTTATGAAAGTTCACCTAGACGGCAGACCGCAAGATGCTAAAACAAGTCTTCAAAAACTCTGAAATGTTCTCATGGTATCAATGGCAGATTTGTGCCATTGTTGATATGAAATTACATGCCTATACAATCATGTGCAAGGATGAAAACATTTGCTCTTTAAGAAAAACCTGAAGGCCTGACTAAAGTTTGCCAGAGAGAATGTAGACACACAGCAGGATTTCTCTACTATTGTTCTTAGGCTATAGAGTCTAAAACTGAATTATTTGGAAATCAGATCAGACGACATGTTTGACATAAACCAAACAGCATTTTAGGAAAAGAACCCTATAATTGTGAAGCATGGAGTTGGAAGTGTCATGGTTTATTTGGTGTTTTGCTCCATTAGGACTGGGTCAGCTCACCTTCATCAAATTTCCTCAAAACCCTTCAAACATCTTACAACTTAAAGGAAGAAAACTTCATCAAAATTAAGCCAGAGATTGGAAGATGGATACAAAAAGTGTCTCTCTGAGGTTATTTCAGCCAAATGGGGTCCTTCAGGGGTTGGATGCCCTAACCTTTTCCTCAAAAAAAAATCCCTTTGTTCAATTTGCAAAACTAGATTAGTCTTCTTGTTTGAGTTTGAATTACTCTCTTTACCAGAGATGAAAAACATTATAAACAGTATAAGGTGTTCTTTTGAAAGTAGTTAATATATTTATTATAACAGTAATAAGTAGGATATTTTTTCACCTGAATGTGAACATGATGTTATGTTTAACAGGATCAAAGGTTCTTGAAAACAATTAAATGAAATAAACGTGACGGTTCAGTTGATATGATCCCTTGGTTTGGAAGGTGAAAAAAGATCACTGCATTGTCTTGGCACAGAAATCTTGGGGGGAAAAAGTAGCAAATGAAGGCGATCATTCTGAATATTCCAGGCTCTGAGCAAATGAAAACATTTGGTATTTTTCCCCCTCTTGCTGAAAAATAAACAATAGTATTTCTATAAGAAGCAAAGCCACGATAACAAACTTATTATTGCTTTTACGTTCCCAAAAAGACATCAAAAAGGAAGACCTTGAAATCATAATGTGTTTTTTGGAGATATTCAAGGATTTTCAGCGCACTTTCCAAGGAGTTAGTTCTCCAACTATTTTGGAAAGTGGTAAGTTTTGACAAAAAGAGGTTTCAGATGCAGAAACATGTAGCTGAAGAGCCTTGGTGTGTGTTTATCTCCTCATGCGTCACTCTCCCTCGGAAGCGACTGATTGGCGGTGGGGCTGGCCATGCTGAGGGGGCTGGGGAAGAACGAGGGGATGTACGGGATGACGGACATCAGCGGGCTGGCTAACGGGCTCTCGTTGACAGGGGTCATGGGGATGATAATGTCGTCCTGGTTCCACACGTGGAAGGCATTTGGGTGGGAGTGGCTCAGAGCAGGCGGCATGTGAAGAGGGTCGACCCCCCCTGCTTCTGCGTCCTTTATCAGGTCTTCCTCAGCTGGGCCCAGCAAACAGTCTGTGAACAAACACGTTTCATGAAGTATTGTGATATTTCCAACATTCTATGAAGCTTCAACATAACAGTGGATGGATGCAGCCTGTAAAAGAGCACAACCTCCAGTGTCTGTACAATTATGTAGTGTATTTTTTCCTGTTTTGCAAGATAACTTTGTGTAATTAACACACCTACCATGCTATAAAATCCTTTACTTTGGAGAAATTGCTTTGACAGCAAATAACCTGAGGAGACACGTCTAAGATTTCTGTTCTTCTGTATTTATTCATTCATTCTGCCAAGATTTGTATTTAAAATTCAGGTCCTAAGAAAGGGTATTGCCAACAATTTCTCCATAGTTAAGTAAAGTCAAGTTTATTTGTATAGCTCATTTCAGTAGATGCTTGCTATTTTGCAAGATAATGTTGTACAACTGTAACCACTACGCAATGCTGTAAAATGCTTCAGCTGGGTAGAAGAGTCTCACTCTGACTGCTGTGTGTACTCTGTAATAAAGCTAAATCTACAGTTTTAATAAACTACAGAAAGATGTGCCCTTCACTAAATAAAGCATTTGATTGTTATTTATTTATCTGTTAGAATACTGTCTCAAATTCAATTATTTTCTGAAGAAATTGCAAAGAAGAAAGTTGATTGTGTTATCTGACACGCCGATATTTGAGAGCAGACGGCACACAGCTAAAAGCCTGATTAGCTCATGCTTAGGTCAAGAAGAATTATGTTGTGGAGCTTATGTGTTGCCCCTGACTGAATCGGGTACCTGTTATATCCAGCATGAGATCTTTAATGAGGTGACCGACGATTGCATACGCCACAGCAACAACAACCAGGGCAGCCATGAGAAGATACAGCACTGACTTGGGAAGCTGGATGAGGTCCCTAGGTGGGGGCTTGTACTGTCTATACAAAGGTTCCACATTTTGGACCAAATACTGGAAGGACTGTCCCGCTGGGTCCGTGTAGTTGAAGCTGTTCATATTTCCAGAGTAGGAGCTTCCTCTGCTGAAGAGTAGTTTATCCAGTGCATTCAAAAGAAAACAGCTTGTTCTTTAGACTTTCTTCCTGCTGAACAGTCTCTTCCTAAAGTGAAAATAGTAAATTTGAGCACTTCAAAATACAAAAAGCAGTCAATGGATAAAGTCTCTTACCTGTCAAAGACCAGGTTTTTGTAAATTCCAGTGTTTGGATGCAGACATTGGGATTCTTGCTATTTCATCAAACTAAATCCTTCTCTACACAGTATCACATTACGATTAACAGTATTTGCTATAAGTTGAAGGAGCATTATGGCATTTTTGACTGGCTATGTGCTTCCGTATGCTGTTTCCTCTGTCCTGACATAATCCAGAGTGTGAGCTGTGACAGAGTGAAGGGGAAGGGATTACATCAGATCACAGCGTCGATCAAGCAGCACCCCATCCCAACTCTATCCCAGCTCACAGAACTGGAGAGCATTTAATCCGCAACAGATCTTGCCAGTACTGCATCAAGCGCTTTACACAAGACTGCCATCCCAACATACAATATGTTTACTGTATATTAACAAATTTGCCATTATTACACAGATAGCTATGTTTTTTATGTTTTACATTTTTTAACTTAATATAATAAAGAATATAAAGGAAACTGAATATATTATATAAAAAAAGTCAACTGTATATTTGAATAGAAGCCATTAGTAGTTTATATATATCTTGGTCATAGCTGAGCTTGCTAACAGTAGCAATTTAATAATCATATTAAATAAACTTTAACTTATTCCAGAAGGCACATTATACAGTCACAATGCCAACTATTATGAAAAAATGTAAATAAAAATAAGTAGGATGGATGCAATGAGGCAATTAATTTATAGTCAAGCAACTCATCTAATTATTCTAGCCGTCTGAATAGTGAGTTCTCAACATGTATTAAATTCATTTGAACTGAACAACTCAAAACTCCAGAACCAACACAACCTCAGAACATTTCTACTTGTTTTGCAATTTAGGTAAGCTCCGGCTGACAGGTAATTTTTTTTTCCAAGTCTTTTGTAACGCTTCTAAACAAATGTTTAGGAGCGTTACAAAATGTTTAGAATGCGTTTTTTGTTTTGTTTGTTTGGTTTTTTTTTTTGTTTGTGTTTTTTTTTTTTAATGAAAAGAAATAATATGGTCTATTTAGGACAGGACAGGACTGTAGCATGATGCTTGCTAATTAACTTCTTTAAAGTTCGGCAGGTGGAACCCAATTACTTAAAAAACACTGCAGTATGCATTATATTATAATATACAGTGCGTGAGTTTACAAACTACAGACCACGATGTGGGATTTTTATATTTATTAACTGCTGAAAATCTCACTATGCTAGCTTCAGCTAGCAACTTGTCTAGCATGTAAGTATCTAGCGACATGCTAACATCTGGCTAGCAGAACAGAGTTCGCTAAATTTATCCTGAAATGCCCGAACAGACAAGATTAATGTATATTTAGGTATTAACGAGGCTATTTTTGACTTGCTGTATATTGTACCAAACTAACTTTTTTTTCTTTTCTTTTTTTATTTTTACTGAATTTTATACTTTCTACACTTAGAAAATAAGAGAAGTTACCTTAGGTTTTATTGATGGGACGTTTGAAAACTTTGTGATTTAGATGATGAAGTATTTTTGACTAAAATGGTTTTATTCGGAGAGAGTTACATTTATTTGTTTTTGACCAAAAATACGAAGCATTGAAATGTTACAAATCTATTTCCTCAATTATTTCTGATTGTACAGGTTTCTAAAACACCAATATTGCAAATGTCCAGTTAATTTTAAAGTTGAAAAGTGAATCACCTGGTGACTTATATTAGCAGTTTTAACAAATCTGAATCATTTTGAATTACAATTCAAAATGTTGCACTTAACAATATCACAATATTGCCACATCTTTTGTAGGTTAATAAATATGTTTAAATTTAGTGAATTTTCTTTAAGTATAAAACATTTTAAATTCAAATTTAAACAACAGTTAGCTTTTAGCATTTTAGCATGACTTTATAAGCATGTTTCTTTTGTTTAGGCCTCCTATTGTTAAGGGTAAACCATTAAATTAGTTATGATTGATAGTAGGGGTGGGCATTTATCGGATCATATATCAATTATTGTGAAACATTTCTTATGATAAGAGTCTTGATTTATTGCTGCCGTGAAAAATTCGAACTAATGATGTTAAAAACCCCTCAAAACTGACAGTATCAGAAATATTATATTTTACATTTTTCTCCACTGTTTGTTCAACAAGAGCATAATTAAATATCATTAAATTCTAAAATATTATTAAATGCAGTTACTGTGAGCAGTTTTGTGATATAAATCACACTTTTATTTGAAGTACTTATTCAAATAAGTGCATTCACAGCCATACAGTTACCTAAAAAAAGAAGTAATAAGTAGTTTATCATCATTTTTATCACTATCACAATTGTACCAAAAATATTGTGATAAAATTTTAAGTCCATATTACCCACCCTTAACTAATAGTATTTTTGCAACAACAAATGTTATTCAAAGAAAATACCTGGGGTCGTTTTTTAAATTTTATTTCTGTCATTAACTTATAAACAGTTTTTGTCCATGTAAATTGTGCAACCTGGGCTGCTTTCCAGGGGTCTAAATGCTTTTGTGGGGCCTGTGACCACAATTCAAGAATGGTACAAATTTGGCCCTTCAGCACAGTTCGTTGATGCAGATAGAAACATTTTGATTTGAACTGAAAACAGAACCACAAACATTCAGTGACATTTACTCAAAAAAGCTGATTCGGGGACACACATGTATTATTATTGGCTAAGTAAAGCAAGCATCTTTGAAAAATATCCGTATCTTCTTGTTGCTCAGAATAGATGAACAAAATATTCCAAACCAAAACAAAAAATAAAACAATAAACTAAAAAAATGTAGGACATTTGGCCCTGGCAAACGTACACCATCAATGTTAATTGTTTAAGGTTTGGGAAGTTTTTCGAATGATGTCAAAAATATTGACGTGGTTAGTTTGAGTTCCCTAGACAATTTCTTGTTGTCTTATCATTTTTCAGTTATTTGAGATGACATTCAATGTATTTATCTATAATTTATTCATTATGAAAACAGTAACTGCTTTGGCTTGATATTTTTTTTTAACGAGCTCAAAAGTACTGTTTTGTTATAATGGTAATATTTTATATGTAATCTAACAGTTTCTGTGTAAATATAATTACTTTCAATCAAGTTAACGTTGCACTGTCTTTCACTATTACTTTTACTCAGACTCAGCCGTACGGTCAGAAAGGCCAAAATGGATTTCTTCTTTGATGACCTTCCATCCACCTCCCTATCCACTCCGAAGAAAGGACATGGAGACTCACTGATGGTAATATCCAACCATGGAATTAAAACAAATCTACTTTTAGATAAATACATGTAGGCAAGAACCTTATTCGTTAACATTAAATGTAATTTCGTCTAAATAAGTGGTATGAACCCCAGCATTTCTTTACATATAACATAAACTTTGCAAGTTACCAAATTACTTTTCAGACTCTTTCAAGGTTCAAGAGTTAAAAACTGCTTATTTATTATGGGTGTAACGATACCAAAAACTCACAAGACGAGACACGGTACCAAGTTCAAGAGAACGAGACAGGACGAGATTTGAATTACTTTTCAAATTAATACAAATTCAACAAACTGATGTCTTTCTTTTTTTGATTTCTTTTTATCTCTTCAGACCTTAGGTCAGTGCTTCAACGATGCACGTGTGTGCTGTAACTGTGATGTAGCTCAATGCACCTGAACTTGCAGTGCTTACATATTGTTGGTGTCTTGTCTTCCACTCTGTTGCTACTTATCGTTCCTACTGGAAGCAGACAAAATACTGCCAAACAGATGATTTAAGAGTAGTTGGGGCATCTTCTATTACAACTTCATCAGGCGAGTCATGCCAACCACAACTGGCTGGTACTCGTGAGATAGCAGTCGCCCCAACAAGAAATATTGTGATGTTTCAATATCATGAGATCTTGTTACACCCCTATTACTTATGCTTTGAGAATAATATTGGTCTGTAATTTTTCTTCTGAAGATGAAAGAATTTCTTGCAATATCTTACTTTTTTGCAGCTGGAAGACACAGATTGTGATTTGTCAAGAAACAAGTCATCAAGTGTGAGCATGACTGAGATTCAAGAACAGCACAGCAAGTACAAAAACACCCATACCGGCTGAGAAAATGTGAATCTGTGTTAGGAAATGAGGTAGTTTCCACCTATTACGTATGTTTTTATTTTACCATCGGTTGCAGCTCATACATTGATGACATCAGCAAAAAAGCACAAGAAATGGTGGAAAAAATAAACCACGAACGAACCAGAGACCAGGAAATGATGGACAGCTTTCAGAAGAAGCTAACAGAGAAGGTTTGAATTTCTTTTAGATATTTAGTCCAGAACAGCTCTGATACTTTTCAGGACTGGATTGTTTTTTTTTTTTGTTTTTTTTTTTTTTTTTTTGGGGGGGGGGGGAAGGTTCAGACCCTGCTCTCCTGCTTAAAACAAAGATTCTGGTCTGATTTCTTTTGTCCCTCCTTCAGGTGACAGAGATGTGCCAGCTGATGAAGGAGCACATGTACACCATCTATGAGCGCAACAGCAATGAAATCCAGGTGAAGCTGCAGGAGCTGTCAGAGGTGCTGGAAAACTGTTCTAAGCTGAACCATGAGCTCCTGGAGGCCAGTCAGGCCTTGGCATGCCTCAGAGATGGTCTAGACATTAATCAGAGATCTGAACCATAACAAATTAGTTTTATGCTCTAATGGGCTTGTTGTTTATCTTAACTTGAAGACAGGTTTAATGGTTTTAGTGGTGTTCTTAGTGTTACCTTTGTTAATTTGTCTTCATTTCTTCTCTATTCCTAAACAACTGATTTTGCCTCTGGTTTCAATTCACCATTTTCTGACAACAGCTAATAAAACAGACTAACCAAAGCTAAATTCACATTTTCCTCATGTTCAGTTTCACCAACTGTTTTAATAAATACATTCACAAAAGGGAACAAAGTAAAGTTCTGTTGTGTTATTTACAGTACATTTGTAGCACACAAATATTAATGGGATGGACTATCAGGGTCTGTATATACAGTATTTCTACTATAACTATTCAAACCAATTTATGTACATATTAAGTTAGACAAAATATAACAGCGGAATATTCACCAGCTTAAAAAAACAATCATACTTACTCATATAACAGTTATATTTCTGAACCACAGTTCAAAGATTAAAAAAGCAGTAAAAAAAAAAAAAAAGTTGGATCTAATATTTAGCTCCAGTATGACTTTGGAAGTCCCCGTTAAGCATAAAACTTAGACACAAATAAATATCTTGTCCCAGTAGTTCAAAAACATGAGAGTGATCAAATATTTATTACATATCCCAGCAGCACTGATTCTCATAGGAGGAAACTGGACTTCCCAGATTTCTCAGATGATCAGCTTTATCTCAATGCTGAAGTCCATCTACTTTTCCACAGTGAACGCCTGCAGCCCAGTGATGGCTCTGCCCAGGATCAAAGCATGAATGTCATGGGTCCCTGTAAAAGGAAATCAATAGAGAACATCTTAAACAAGGTGTTCTAACATAGCAGAGGTGATTGAGAGATGGAGCTGCAACATTCTGTACACTGCTGACCTCTGGTGGTGTTGATGTGTAACTGCAAGATAAGGACAGACCTGCCTGTTCTATGAAGCATGATCAGTCGTTATTCTCCTACCTTTTTTCCACCACACTAATATAAATGAAGAGGAACAAATAAAAACTCACATTTCTAAATTTCTCATAACCTTTGACTAAGATATGTTTAAAAAAACTAATTTAATTGCAATCTTTTGCAAGTTTATTATTGTATGTCTTTTATTGTCCTTTCTGTTCAGAAGCAGTGCTCTGTTCAGCAAAATCATATTCTAATGCCAATAATACACAAATAATTGAAAAGATTTGCGTAGTGGTGAATTAAGACCTTCAGGTTAGCTTTAGCTTCAGTTCAACCACACGAGGCTGGTGTGGACCTATCACCATGGTAATTTAGAATGGAAAATGTTAATGGCATCTCCTTTTGTCCCCTCCTCATCCTGTTATATGTTCTTTGACTCATACAACTGCAGGATTGATCCTTTTGTACCTAAAACAGAGTGATCACTCTAAAGTTTATTCGAATGTGAAGATTAGAAACTAACATTAATCAAAATGCCTACCTCTGAAATGATCTCATCACTTAGCGACAGTGTATGAGCATAACATATAACATATTTTATGTAAGGTTATGGAGTTTGGATGGCAGAAAGTGAACATAGACATTTATAATACCACCCCAGTTGGACCGAATCATTTATCTTTGTAGATTATCTTGGTATCATTTAGTGCAAAGATGATTTAAAACATTGAGAGTGTAGCACGGAGAATATATTGGACTTTCTTTTATGTCCAAAAAGTGACTCCTACAGCATTTATTGCAATAACATTTACACAAACAAAAGGTTACATACATTCATGCTTTAACAACATGGGTATGACATTGATAAGTATTAAAATGTGCATTTGCCATCTTTTTTTCTTGTAGCTCAGCTTTTTCCTGCGTCTTCCTACCGATTCCTATCGGTCCTCTTATTCCAGCCCACCTGTTTTACATGAATGCACACACATCTAGAGTCAGTTGCTTTACTGAGATGATAACTGGTTTCATACTTCCACTTTGATCTTCGATGTTAAATTTAGCTCACTTTAGACTCTTTAAGAAAACCTGGATAAGTTGAACCGGTGGTCTTAGTTTGGGCTGCTCCTCTCACTTACCTTCATAAGTGTTGACAGCCTCCAGGTTCATGACATGACGGATGATGTGGTACTCGTCTGCAATGCCATTTCCTCCTAGCATATCCCTGGCTTGTCTGGCGATATCTAGAGCCTTCCCGCAGCTATTCCTCTTCAGCATGGAGATCATCTCTGGTGCTGCTCTATTGAAATTACAGATACATCAGCAATTGAAAATAAACCAAAAAAAAGACCAAAGCACAGCAGTGAAAGAGTTCCCTCACTTCTTCTGATCAATAAGTCTTCCAAGGGTCAGACATGACTGCAGGCCAATTGTGATTTCTGTGAGCATGTCTGCCATCTTCTTCTGCATCAGCTGGTTCCTGGCCAGTGGCACACCAAACTGGATTCTGATCAGGAAACAATGAGTCATGAAATCTTACTTTTTATAACCAGTTTCCTGCTTGTAAACTCTGAAGTGCAAACTGTTCATGTACCTGTCCAGAGTGTACTGCCGGGCAGTGTGGAAGCAGAACTCTGCAGCCCCCAGAGCTCCCCAGGCAATGCCATAACGGGCATTATTCAGACAGCCAAAGGGACCCTGATCAGAGAAGTCAGAATGATTTTCGTATCCTACTACAGCACAAAAACTGATGATAAACCATCTGAGTAAGATTTGTCACTTACACCAAGACCGGAGACATGGGGCAACAGGTTTTCATTGGGAACTTCCACTTCATCCATCAGGATCATACCAGTGGCGGATGCCCTCAGAGAGAACTTGCCCTCAATCTTTGGAGTTGTAAAACCTTTCATTCCACGTTCCAGGATGAAGCCCCGAACTCTACCATCCTCACACCTGGCCCAGACCACAGCAATGTCTGCCACAGGTGAGTTTGTGATCCTAGCAGAGAAATGAACAGGAACCATATCATCACTCTGGATAAACTCAGCACATTCAGGTAAAAAAAAAAAAAAAAAAAAAACATTATTTTTCCAGTTACTATCGGTGTTTCTCAAGGTCCTGTTCTTGGACCCCTTCTGTTTTATTACATATCTCCTTCCACGTGGCAATGTCTTTAAGAATTCAATATCAATTTTCATTGCTATGCAGATGACACTCAAGTCTACCTTTCATCTACGCCCACCTTCCTCTCACACCTATGCTACGTTTCAGTGACCTCAGAAGTCGGAACTCAAAGTTGGGTTTGATGTCACACCCAAGGCAACAACGGTCCAGTTAACATGGGGGGAGGGGGGTTGTTCCAGTAGATTTTTCCAACTGGGAAGTCAGAATTGCTGAGTTCCGACTACAACAGGAACACACCATTACCTCTTACTATTAGTGTTTGCATGAGTTTAACTTTGTTTCAGCTCAAAAGGCCACAAATCAAACAGTTACAGAACAGAGGCTTTGCCCATTAGTACAAAGTCAGATCCAAAGGAAGATGTTCCTCCTTTATTATGGACAATTCCACCATTTCCTCTTCCCCTATTTTGATGTCTGAGTCATCCTTACACAACTCAAAACATCACCCAGACTGCTTACTTCCACCTTTGTAACCTAAAATCTCTCTGTCCATTACTGACACCCGTCTCCACCACCATGCTCATTTACTCCCTGATCCCCTCCAATATTTATTATTGTGACTCCCTTCTCTTTGGTGTCCCCATCTAGTCTAAAAAACATAACACTGGTTCAGAACACCGATGTCCATTTGATTGCCCTTCTGGTAACCACATTACTCCTATCCTTAAAGAAATTAAATGGCTTCCCATTACAGACAATATTTCCTCTACAGTCCTGCTACTCCCTTTTAATACCTTCCATTATGCTGTTGAGATTATCTCTAATGGTATATCTTTGCCATATTTGTAACAGATAAAAATAATAATCAAACATAAGTTTTAAAAGATAGTATAATAGCTACTGAGTTTGTTTGTGTTGTACTTTGACATTTTATAGGCTGATTGTCAGTTTGTGCATGTTGGGTTTGGGTTTGATGGCACACCCAAGGCAACAACGATCAGTCAGGCTCTTATAGGCCTCAGCCAGTGGGTCTGAAGGTGAAAATTCAGGAAAGCACTGATTTACACGTTTAATAAGCAGTCAGTTTTAGCAGAATTTTTCTATACTACAAACAGATAATTGTCCAAGTTAATAAATGGTGAAAGAATAAAATGTATTTATCTATGATTCTTTACAGTGCTTTAAACAGCTATTTGCAGAGGTACCTGGTCTTAATTTGGTTCTACATGCATCTTTCCACTCATATACTTCATCATCTACAGTCTCAATTTATTATTCAATGACACACTACATGTTTGTTTTGTTCTAAGTTTGAGATGTTCAAGTTAACTTTCCATCATCTCAAGTCTTGCAGCTTGTCTGTCTGCATACCATGTCTTCGCTCCACTGATGGAAAACGTCCCACTGGATGGATTGTATTTGGCCCTCGTTTCCATGCTACTTGGGTCGCTGCCATGGTTTGGTTCCGTCAACCCAAAGCAGCCCACAATTTCTCCTCGAGCTGCAGAACAAATAAACACATACCAACGAGCTCAATAATCTCCTCGTCATCCTTCTACAACCAAAATTGGTTGGGGAAAAAAAAGGTGCCACTTACCAAGTCTGGGTAGGTACTTCTCCTTCTGGGCCTCTGTGCCATAAGCATAGATGGGGTGCATGACCAGCGAAGACTGGACACTCATGACAGAGCGATACCCACTGTCCACTCTCTCAACCTCTCGAGCAATCAACCCATAAGCAACGTAACTGGTTCCTGCACAGCCATACCCTGCGGTATAAACAGAGAGCAGATGATCTTTAATAAGCATGTCAAGAAAGTCCTTACACCATCTTTGTAAAATTAATTTTAAAAAGTCTTTTTGTTTGAGATTTTATGTGATAGACCAACACAAGGTAGTGAATAATCGTGAACAACACAAGGTTTTCAAAATTTTTAACAAATAAAAATCTAGAAACTGTGGTGTAAATTTCTTTTTATATTCTTTGATTCAATTGTTTGTAGAACAACACTTCACTGCAATTACCAATCATTTGGGTTATGTCTCTACCAACCAGCCTTGCACATATGGAACCTGAAGTTTTTGCCCTTTCTTCTTTGCAGAATACCACAACCTCAGTCAGACTGGATCAAGACCATCCTTAACATATTCAGTCTTGCCACAGGTTCTCCTGTCTATTCTAGTTTTGTTTCTGAGTGGGCCATTCTGACACACGCTGTTATGCTTTAATTTAAAGCACTCCACTGTAGCTCTGGCTGGATGTTTGGGGTTATTGTCCTTCTGGAGGGTGAACCTCCACCCCAGTTTTAAGTCATTTACTCCATCCATCTTCTTCAACTCTGACTAGCTTCCATGTACCTTATGAAGAAAAGCATCCCCAAAGCACAATGCTGCCACCACCATGCTTCAATTTGAGAATATGTTCAGAGATATGTCCAATGTCACTAAAATATTTAAAACTTGGGATATTCTTTTATGATCAAACTTTGTTTTAAACTTATTCAGAACTTTCTCCTTGACATTCCTGCTGATCTCTAAAGTGGGCTTAATACTATAATTAATTAATTAATAATTAAGGCATGCCACACTCAACTATTTTTTTTTAATGATGTACTTTTTTTCCACTTCATAACATGTGAAACAGTTCAATAAGTATGAATACTTTTTTAAAAATCCCTCTCAACATTAATTTGTATAGTGTGATTAAAAACTTGAATATGTGCAAGTTATTGTGTTTGTGTTTCTTTTACCTTTAATTGTTGGGCCGAGGACGCCCAACTCCCCCATTTCTGAGACAATCTCTCGGTGGAAGTCTGTGGGGCAGTAGAAGTTTAAATAATCAAAAACAAGTTCATCTGCATCTCTCTGCAGGAACTGTTTTAACACCTTTTATAAGCGCAAATACAGGTGTGAGTAAAGCTTGTGACAAATAATCATAACTCACGTTCCTGCCTGTTGGCCATCAGAATGCGAGGCATAAGTTTTTCTTGGCAGTAGTTGCGGAAAGTGTCCCGGATCATGATTTCCTCCTCTGTCAGCTGATTCTCAAGATCCAGAGCGTCCTGCCAGCTGAATGCCACCTTAGCTGAAGGGCAGGAAAAAGTGTGCACACTTCAATTATGTCACTGTCATACACTGTAACAGAATATGTCTGGACAAACTTCATTTAGATTGCACTTACCCGGCTTTGTAGGCTTTTTGATCTCTTCAGCATCTAAAATACACAGAAACACTGCATTATGCAAAGTTTTTTGTGATTTCCTATTATTCTCTAATTTTTATTTGATTTGAATTTTTTTCCCCATTTGTCGCATAAATCCATTTTAGCCCTCTCTAAAGAACAGCTACTGGATGTACCTTTTGCAGCTGCAGCAGCGGTGCCCTGGGCTCTCACTGCAGTGACCACAACATATTTTTGGCTGCTGGTGAGCAGACGAGTCAAAGCACTTCGGAGAGCCATGATGCGTTCACTGAGCACGGAAAAACAATATATATAAAAGCAATTAGACTTAAATTAAAATGAGCTTAATTAATACAAAACCATGAGCTAATGTGCCAATTTATAACTGACAGTCATTACTATCTTCTAATGTGGCGCAAAATAAAGCTTCAAGCTGAACTCTTATTTAGTTTTTTTCCAATCAAAACCTACAAATCCTCACACATTGAGCATCTTGCTCAGCTGGCGGTTTTTCACAACACAACATCATAAAGTTAACATAAACAGGCAAATATTTATCCAAACAGTACCTTTCCCCCTCTACTTGAGTTTATCTTTTGATGCGATAACCTTTCTGCGTCCGCAGCTGGAAAAGTTGCTTAAGTAATATTTCAGCTGCTGAGACGTCACAGCTTTACGTAACGTGAATCAGGAAACATACTGAGCATGAGCATAAAGTTGTGTAACTTTCACGTTACACAAGTAACTTTTTAGGTGCTTTCAACACAATTAAAACACTGACTGGGTGATTATTTATTGCGTATATTTTATTATCTGATTTTCCAGTACGACTGTTAATCATATTTGTCACTTCTTTCCAGTTCAAAACGATGTTATTGGGCTCAAAGTGGTTGTGGTGGGTGTCGCTTTACCAGCTCTCAGCTCGTTGGCTGGTAATTTCGGCATGGTACACAATTTCAGTTCTGTAAATAAGCTTTGTAAGCGACATTGCAGAAATATACATACAGCTTACATCGCAGACTTATGGCAACTTTAACAGCAGTGTAAAATTTTACGTGATATATTAAGTTCAGTAAACATAGAAGGAAAAAAACGAATTCTAACCTGAGCCTCTGATAAAATTTCGTCCCACTGAAGTGAAGTAAGATAGATATATAGATTATTATTATAATAATTTGTGGTTTAATGAAACAGTTGCAGCCTATCTCCTGTTAGGTAGAGGGACAGTGCATGGGTTAAGGCAAAGTGAAATAACAATGATAGGTCTTGGATTCTCTGCATGGCTCTGAAGAACAAATGTACAATAGTGAGAACCGGAAAATGTCATGATCTGTAGGTGTATGGACTTTTTGTTGCATCTATGTTTCTTGTTTTGATCCTTTCCTTATATACTTTTATTAGTCTTAGTTCATCCCTCAGATCTGGTTCTTTTTTCATTATTAAATCTCATTGTGTATCTCCTTAGATTTTGGTGTTCGAGTTTTGTTTTTTTGTTTATGTTCTGTTTTGATTATTTCCTTGCTTAGATTTTACCTTGGTTCGTTCCTCTGTGTGTTTACTTATTGGTTTAGTATTTATTGTGCATTTAGATTCCTTAGATTAATGTTTCTTTCTCATACTGTTAATGTTAGTTTAAGCGTTTTTTTTCCCCTTTTCTCCAGCTCTGCTCACATTCCTCCCATCCTCATCCTGTCTCTGCACAGCTGTGTAGTATCTTTTCATCTATCTTTTGCCCCTCTAGCTGTTTCTTATTCCCTTGATTACACCTCCTGCATATATACCCTTCTGCTCCTCTATAGTTTTGTTGGCTTCTCCCTCATGTTCCTTTTTGTTTCACATCAGCTGGTTATTTTGTAAGAGTTTCATCTATTTTTAATAAACCTGCAGTATTAGATTTTTACTGGCCTGTCTGCATTTTGATCTGATCCCTACACAATACATGATACAAAAAGCAAATACTATCAAATAAATCAAAATTTAAATAATGCTGGAAGTTGGTTAAGTCATCAGCAGGAACAGCCAAGAACCACCGCCAGCTGCTCAAAGTGGGAAGAGCAAGACTAAAGCCCAGATCCCAGAACCACCCCGATACAGTCTGAGTTAGAGATTTATAATCTTTGATTTCTCTGCGTTTAAAAAGGTAAAACTCAGAAAGAATCCTTGTGGTGCCTCTAACAGGAGGGGTATCTACTTCTCTCAGCTCCAATATATCTGGGATGGACAATTACAGTGAAAATAGTTGCACCGTGGTCTGTCATCAGATAAATGAATACACCAATCCATTTTGAAGAAACTGGACAGTGTTTGTTCTGTACTCAATAACTAGAAAGACAATCCAGACTGCTAACAGCAGTAAGTCTAAAAATTTAATCTATGATGCACACCTTATGTGTTTGCAGGAAGCATATTTGATACAACCTTTGAAAATTTTAAGACATTGATCATTTTTGTGCATGCCTTTTGATCATTGTGAGATGTGACAGTATAGTGGCAAAGTTGGAAAAGCTTTACTTTCACACCTTCCGGTCGGATTGTTGCTGGAATACACTACAAATATAACAACATTTAATTTAGAGGCAAAACATATTGTATCTTGGATTCAGTGTAAGAATTCTGTTGTAATTGGTATTTTCTGCAAAGTCCTACATTAGTTATTAAAAACTGAAACAGCAGAATTAAAAGAAAGCTTTGCAGGTCTGTAACATCTATTCACATGCTTGCTTTGGCTTGTTGGCTGTTATAGCACAAGGGATGGGCCCTTATGGTTTTCTGAGGAAACCTGATTACATCTCATTCTGTTAAATTATTCATTTCTTTCCTGGCAAAGCTGCAGATGACACTTTTGTGTCTGACAGTTTCAGCAAATGAAGTTATGTAAAGAAATGTGAGAGTGTCTCCAAAGCTTTCCCATTTGAAGGAAGTTTTCATTTTTGCAGGAAGGTCATCAGCTCAGTTTAACATCAATGTCGGTGAGTTAGAAAACCAACACAGAGGTTAACAGTACCTACACTACTTACCTCTCACCAAACCTAAGGCTCGCATTTTAAATAGAGTATTACTCTGACTGTTACAGTATTTCTTTTACTTGTACTATTATTACTGTGAAATACACAATGTCAGTGTCCTATATTTGTAATTTTTGTGATATATTCTGGAATAATAAAGCAGGACAGCCACAAATTAAAGATTATATTTCTAATCTTCCTGCTGGAATAAATTAGATTGGTCAGATCTGAATTTGGACTCAACTGGTTTCAAAATAAGCATTGAACCTATTTGTTTTAAGCAGGGTTAGGTTAAAAAACAATATCCCAAGGTTTGAACATCATACAGAGCATTGTTGAATCCATTACCTGAAAAAAGAAAGAGTGTGGCCAACCTACCATGGCATGATCTTCCACCTAAACTGACAAGCCAGGCAAGGAGAGTATCAATTTAGAGAACTGGCTAAAAGCCTATGATAAGCCGTAGAGATCCACAGCTCAGATGGGACTATCTGTCCACCCACATTTAGCTGTGTACTCCATAAATCCAGACTGCAGAGAAGAATGGTAAGATGAAAGGTGCTGTTGAATTAAAGTCATAAGAAGTCCAGTTTAAAGTTTGCAACAAGCCAGGGAACACAGGAAACATGTGCAAGAAGAATGTGACTTGGTCTGATTAGAACAAAACATTTTTTGTCACTTGAATGCAAAATGTTATGTGTGAAGGAAAACACACGTAACATTGCTGAGGAAAAGGACCGCCAAAGGACCCCTGTGGCGGTCCTTTTCCTCAGCAGGGTATAGGAAAGCTGGTCAGAGCAGAAAATCCTGGAAGAAAGCCTGGTACAGGCTCCAAATGACTCGAGACTGTGACAAAGTATTACCTTTATTTATTTATTAGATTCTAAACACACAGCCAATTTTTCATATGCTGGAATTACCTGGTTGAAGTTCAGACCTAAATCTAGTTGAGAATCAATTAGATTTAGATTTGCAAAGAAGAATGAGCAAAAGTTGGCAAAGATGTGCAAAGCTAGCAGAGACATATCTTAATAGAGTTGCAGCTTTATTTGATGCCAATAATGGTTCCACAAAGTATTGACTCAGTGGTACCTAATACTTAAGCATGTCACACTTTTTCAATTTTTTAAAATAGAAAATTGTATAATTTTCCATCCACAACAGTTATTCACTACTTTGTCTTGGTTTAAAATCCCAATAAAATACTTTTTTGTTGTTGCTATAATGGTGAAAAGTTTACATTTACAGGTACATAAATGTTTGCAATGCACTGAATGTAACTGATTAACTTCTGTAAAAAAGGTAATGAATTTACATAGCTTTCAGTTATTTCTGCCTCCACTTTTACAGGCTTTTGATTTATAGTATTGTAAACCAAAAACGTAGTTTCACAAAACTAATAAATAAATAAATCATTTTTTACATATAACATTTTAGTTCAGTCTTTTTCAACCTAATATGTCCATTGAAACGCTTTATTTTTCATATCATAAACATTCCAGAGCAATGCGAGCGAAAGGTGGGACTTGCCCTTTCAGAAACACTTTGATTGGTTAGAGAAGTCGTCAATTCCCAAACCTCGCTCTCTGATTGGCTGCGTCTGCTTTCTATTTTTTTGTGGAATGCGACGTGAATCCGCGTGTTTTGGGATGGTCTCTCGCTCTCTCCCTCTCTGTAGCAGCTAGCAGTTGGTCACTTCTTGATGTTTTTTTCCGCCCGAACATTTCCATGGTAACAGTGCTGTCGGAGGCTTGATCATCAGAGAGGAGACGAACAGAGCGTGAAAATGGAGCCAGAGGAGAAAAACCCAGACCCTAAATACGGTAAGAAAAAAAAAGAAAAAAAGTGCGTGATCTGTCACAGCTTTCTCCTCGGTCTTCGATCGTTTCCCCCTTCTTCTCTCCAAACCGGGGCGAAGAAACGGAAACAATGACTGCAATGGATGAATGGGTGTGGACCTCAAGGGTGGTATGCTGATCTGGAGACATCTTCATCAGCAGTAGTCTGGGTGTTTTTCACTGGGATTTCTCGAAAAAAAGTTTATTTTTATTTATCATGGAGAAAAAGAATATTATATGCTGTAAAAAGATGGTTTGATTATGTAGCCTCAGTTTTTACAGCCGGATAGCGGTACAAGTCCACCTTTTGTAAATGAGTCTATTGTTTCATTAGACTTTAAAAAACTGATAATGGCAGCTTGGTTAAAATAAATTTTAAAGAGAACAACACCTAAATGTGTGATTTATTAATTGGTTTACTGTTTTCCCCAGAGCTTGGAAACCATTTGGGGTGTGTGTGTGTGTGTGCTATAGATCAGCATATGGTCGTTTCATTTTCAGATGCACACAGCTTTCCACAAACAGAGAAACACATGGAATTAACAGATGTTTTTTTAAAAAACAACAACAGTAGATTCTCTTTACATGCACATAATGTGAGAAATCTTACCGCTATATCAGACAAGTGTATGACTCACTGCTGATTTCTTATTTGTTCTCCAAAGTTTCAGCCCACATCAACCCATCCTGATCTTCTTCTTGTGTCTGAGCTGGATTGTTGCTCATACAGGCCGTTGAGTCATGAAGTTTTAATAACCAACTTTAGGCTTGCTCCAGTAACCCCAAGTTTAGAGTTGCAACATGAGGGGATAGTCATAGAAAGCCACAATCCTCAAGCTGGTGTTTCACTGGGAGGAGAACACTAGTGCTGCCTTACTGCTAAATTCCACAATGCGATGTAAACGTTTGAGGAGCTGGTGAGATGCGGTTTGTTTTGGTATGAATTAGCCCCACGTTGAGTTTTTAGCCTCAGCAGAGCTTCCTGAGAATGGTAATGATGATCCAGATCAGCAGTGCAGACATGGGTTGGTTGCTTGTTTCAAAATCACACCCTTTCTACAGTTTAAAGTCCTTTCAATGGGATACATGCGAAAGAGCAGGTGTCTGAGTAAAAGAGTGCTACCCCTCCCTCACTTGTTGCTGCCCTTCAGCTGGCTTCAGGAAGGCTATTACACTGAACCCTCAGTTACAAGAAAGAAAAATGTGTCTGTTTTGAAATATTTTTGGACACAAAAATATGGTTAGATATGATTTATAAACTAAAGGAGCACCACCCATCTGGTACTCTTAGTAAAGTAACTCTGTTTTTAAATCTGCATTTGCCAAGCTACAAGCAGTATTTGGGTGTTACCTAAGGCCCTCACCATTTAGTACCATTGTGGTTTTGGGTGTTTCATGCTCAACTTTTCCAGGTGCGAAATAGTGCTGTTGGACATTTCACACTGACCATGCATCAATTCGTGCACCCTTTGACAACTGATGATTTAAAGTAATGTTATATCATCTAGTCATAGTCCACTGTAAGGAAATGTGGTTATATGACTTAGGTAAATTATATCTACCAGTAGGAAGATACTTGGAGTTACTTTGAGTTATTTGTATTTCAGTTTTGATTTCAGCAACAGACAATAAATAAATAAATAAATATATATATATATATATATATATATATATATATATATATATATATATATATATATATATATATATATGTGTGTGTGTGTGTGTGTGTGTGTGTGTGTGTGTGTGTTTCTGTATAAAGAGCAGAACAGCAATTTATTCAATATTTTTGTCTATCTGTAAGAATCTGCATAACAACATGTTAATATTAGGTTGATATTATCTCTGTATGAAGATGTTGGACTGTTTTATTTCTTTTTTTTTCTTTAAAAGAAAGCAGTGCATTCTACCCATGCCTACTCTTTAATATATATTAGATGTGAAACAAACCCTCAGAAACACATGTACACAGTTTTAAAAGAACAGAAATACATTCTTCTTAAGTGCTTCTCAATTCCCATATTTTGTAATTCCTTAGATGCTTAGGTAAGGCTAAAACTGGAACTTTCCAAACTGGAAAATGGACCTTATTGCAATTCAGACTCTGAAAATTCATTCTTAGCAACTCTTTTAACAATATAGTTTAACAGTGCAGTGTGCTGCAGTATAATCCTCTTTTTCTAAGTTAGTGCTTGTGCTTGAAGGCAGGCTGCAGCCTGCAATTCCTGGACTATGTTCAGCCTTGTCTGCTCGACCCACACAGCAGACACGAGTCAGGAGACTTCCAGTCAATATTAGGCCTGTAAACTCCTCTTTATTGACACACAGACTCCATGGATTCTTCTCACAGAGATTATTCAGTGGTATTGCTAAATGTTTTCGTGCTGATCCTTTGGATGTTTTAGAAAAACTGAGACAAACTGGTCTGTTGGATTTGATCCAATCAGTCAGTCGTTGTTGGAAGCACAGATTGTGATCTGGGCCAGTTTTTTCAGTTCTGTCTGTAAAGAACCTCTAATTTATTTCCTTTAAAAGTATGTAGGCCAGTGTCCTGAATAGGGTCTGAAAATAGTGTTTTTAAAGTAATCCCATGTGTTTAAAACAGTTCCTAATAGTATACATAGCAACTGTGAGTCTCTCATCTTCTCTAATTATAGTTAATAAATAAGTCTTTCTCCTTATCCTTTAAAAAGAGAGATAAACTGTAAGGAATAAGAGCATCAGAAGACAAATCCATCCCCCCCCTCCAATGCGTCCACACACAGTAGTCAGAATCCATTAAGGCTGGCAGGAAAAGGTTCATCTGATAACCCCTCAGAGCCCATTAGTGGAGCACATCAGCCATGACATCATCACACCCTGTAACATCACACACACACACACACACACACACACACACACACACACACACACACACACACACACACACACACACACACACATACAGCACAACTACTCCAGGCCTAACATTCACACCCCTTATAAATTATTTCAAGATTCCTAATACTGAACACAGCTAACGGCTGGATCATTTAGAACCGCAGACCTGCAGGATGAGTACTGTTGCGCCTGAAGATAATAGGCTGCTTCCAGAACAATAAATTAATCCACAGCATTTGGATGCGCTGAAGCACATCAGAAAACTACTGCCGTGTTTATTTCAACAAATTTACAAACACATCTGAGCTTGTAGAGATTTGGCAGAGCGGCAGGATAAAAATCTGTTCGCGTGTTTTCCAGCACAATCAGAGATCTGTTTTCCTGTATAAAAGAGCCGCTTCGTCCTCCAGCTCTGAGACCTCTGTCTTTCAAATTCATTATGTCCTTCATATGAAAGCATTATGGAAAAGTAGCCTTCAGTCTTTATCATTTTCACTAGATAGAAGGATAAAATTCAAGCATATAACGCAATAAAGAGGGTCAGCAAACACAAGGGCTCAGTTACATTAAATACATTACAGCAGCCAGTACACAAAATGTCAATGCAACTCTTTTTGACATTTTTTCATCGTTCGTCTCTGTTAATTAGTTATTGACACAAAGAAGCCAAAAACAAGGACCTTTCACTGATAAACTTTCAAACCTTTAGTTTTTTATCTCTTTCACAGATAATAAAGATTTTAAACTTGTCGGATTACTAATGTTATGGCAATTTGTAATGACTTTGCATGGGCCAGTATGAGATTCTCACACATGATAGATAGTCTTGAGCAAAAATATACAACATGGTGTCATTGGTTTTATTTAAATTGAGCAACTTTTGTTTCTACTGATATAATAATAATAGCTGGAATCTGTTTTATTTGCCAGGTTTGGGCACACAAACAAACGGCTTTACTTCAGTTCCACTTTGCTCATGGTCAAGACATTTTAAATACAAATACATGAAAAGAATAGTTAGAAAATAAGAAGTTTTTTGTAAATATTTATGTTATTATTTTTTTTTCCAAAAAGAGGGAGACAAGGCTGAATTAGTGCAAATGTGCATGGTATTAATTTGGGCCCTTTTACTCTTAGGTGTTCATCAGAGAGACAGTCCGAGGAAAGAAGCTGTCTCTGGGGTAGCTGGTTTTTTGCAAAAAGTACTCTGTAGCGCCGACCTGAAGGTAAAAGTCTAAACAGTTTGTGTCCAGGATGTGTGGGGTCTGCTGATATTTTAACTTCCCTTTGCTTGACCTGAGACATGTATAAGTCCTGGATAAAGGGAAGGCTAGCCCTGATGATCTTCTCTGCAGTCTTGTTTGTTGCAGTCTGTTCAGTGGCTGAGCCAAACCACACGGTGATGGATGAACACAAGACAGACTAAATAGTGTCTTCTTCTGTGAAGAAGACACTATTTATTCTTCTTCACAGACTAAATAGTGTCTGTGAAGAAGATGATCAGCAGCTCCTGTAGCTGACTGTGCTTCTTAAGTTGCCATATGAAGTGGACTCCTCTGTTTCGAGCAGGTTAAGGTCCAGGTGGTTCTGACCGCATCAGCAGATGAGCCAATCCACCATTCATTGTTGTTATTTTGGTCACAACCTTTCATGGGTTTCAGTGGAACTCAGGGGACATAAGTGACCCAAAATCTTCCACTTTTAAAACACTGTAGGTGTCTACATAAAGATGAGCCCAAATGAATTCAAACCTGTGGCAGGGTTAGATTTAAAGTAATCTTTTAATTTTACCAACATGTTTCTTTTAACATGTTATATTTAATGATAATATTCTGGACCAGCCCAGCCAAAATCCTAACTTGAACAGAATCAGGGGAATGAGCTAAAGATTAGAGTGGTGGCAAGGAGTGCTTCCAACCTGGAAGACTTGGAGATCACCAAAGATAATTTCTCCAAACTCCAGTAGAACCACGCAAAAAGCTGCTCAGCAAGTATGAAAAGGGTTCGACTGCTGTAATACCAAAAAAGAGTTTTCTGTCGATTATTGAAAAGGGTCTAACCAATACTTCCCATGCTGTTTTTTAATAAAATGTAAATAAAAACAGATCATTTTTATTTTTTCAAAGCTGATACTTCTTTGCATTGTTTTATTATCATTTGAGAGAGATCTTTCTCATTTCCTTTCTGAAGCAAGCTTCTTGGTTGAATAACAATAGATTTTTATTGAAATCTGAATAATTATGGACTCAGGTCTTCATGATCTTGATTTTATGTAAAAGGTCTTTTATTACTCTTTGAGATGACATTCTTTGTGCAATTCTTTCAAAAATATTGTGAGCATATCCATCAGTACAAATACAAAATGTTAATATTGTCACATTACTAAAACAGTGAAATCGCTTACTTACAGTAGGTTCCCAGTTGGAAACTTTGATTTGAATTCCAACATCATATGATCTTTCATTTTGAAAAAAAACAAACAAACAAAAAAAAAAACAACCACTAGGTTGCATTGTCATTCAGGGAGAAAATATGTATTTTCTTTTGGAAATAATTTCCACATTTTTAACGAAGTAGTGTTAATTTAACCGCATAAATAAGACTTTTACTTTGAAATCTGTTTTATTCAAACTAGGAGCTTGTGCAGTTTTCACAACAGAAAGAAATGTATCAATTTGTCTGTATAAAGCCATGGGACAGATTAAATCAATAGTTGGTGTATTGTTTGCCAGTCACATGTCAGCGGAGGTGGTCATGTGCACCAGTGAGCACATAGGGCAGCCTTATCTCAGATGTGCTGTTCTCTATGGAACAATAAAGGTTTAGAACCAAAATCACTGCCTCAGCAATGCAGAAAGGAGGGTTTTTTTATGCAGCCTAATGGTTGCTGTCAAAACACTGTAAGAAGCCGAAGGATGTAATTTAAACTCACAACAGGAAGCCTGGAAGGCACTGAGAATGGAGGCCGTTTATCTAAAGCTGAAACATTGCAGCTCAGAAGTCATTTAGGACACATGTTTTGGAAAGAGGATGTTTGCATGAAGAGCAACTCCTCTGTTATGTCAGCATCCCATCATATTGATTCAGTAAAATGAAAGCAAGAAACAAACTGTCCTTCATACAAAGTTTATCTCTTGTGAGATGACCTCAAAACACCACCATGCAAAAAAGCTGCTGCTGCAAATTTCCTTCATAACTTTAGAGGGAGAGGCTTGAGGGAAGCAGTTAAAAAAAAAAAGTCAGTCTAGGGCTTCAAAACAGTGAAAGAAGGAAGTGAAAAGGTCGGAGGACACAAAGCTCTTAAAGGAAGGAGACGACGAGAAGCATCTGCTCAACACCAGCTTGCTGTGGAGGATCAATATAACTCTCTGTAAGACAAACTGGCTGGGAAACCACAACAAAATGACCATGTATGAAAGAACAGGTACGGTTTCCTTTTTGGACTCAACTCAGCAACATGCTGGAGGTTCTGTTGACAGAACTCAGGATTATCAGAATTGTGGCTTTTTGTTTCAAGCAGTTTTGATGGTTTTTGTTCTTCGGTCACATTTCGCTTTTGAGCAGTTGTGTCTGCGACATATTGGCAGGAAATGTTTGTATCCTGTCTATGTGTCTGTTGTGGGGTGTGAGCACCGTTTCGGGTGGAAGGTTGTCATGTCTGATGGCTTGTCTTTCCTCCTTATTATCATAAAGTGTGTGACCCTTGCAATAATGGGACAGAAAAAGTGAAGTATTTAAGAGGAATGCCACAAAATTTCCACATCGAGTTGGTTTTCCTGTTACCAAGCATTTAAAGGTGTGATTCTTGAGCGTTTTGTGGCTCGCTTATCTTTGAAAATGATGGCTGCACTGCGATGTCTGTTGTCAGCGTGGGCCCGGTTGAAGTTTCTTCCCTCTGCCTCGTCTGAAGGATTTCCATAGAGGCTGGTGATGCCCACAGAGAGCCCTCCACCGTCGCTGGGGAGCCATTTTGTGGGTTGTGAGGAATGACAGTCAGGCAGAAGAATCCTTTTGTTCTGCAGAAGTCTTTGTCAATGCTTAGCCTGATTTATTAACTAGTTACTTCCTGTATGCAGACTCTCTGGACTTATGTTACATGCACCACTGTGAGCTTGTAAAATATGTAAAGATTTTAGTTAAAGATTTTCTGCAGTAAAGTGATGAATTTTTTTAAAACGATGCATTGAGTCATCTTTTTACTGCCCAATATCAATTTCTGTTTTTCTCTGACGTCTGATTTGCTGATTTCTGTTTTTGGTTGATAATTATAACACAAATGTAAATGTTCAACGCAACAATGCTTCAAGTTTTATCTACAGCGTGTATAAAATGTGCAGCAGCCTCCTTTAAAGAGGTAGCAGATTTTAATCCCATGGAAAATTACATCAGTTTTTGGATGAAAGGATTTGTCTCTAACCAGGGCTAAAAATCACTGGAAAATAATGTGATGGTGATGTTATGGTGATGTTTTGGGTCTTGGTGTGCTCTACTTCTTGGGGACGTTTCTACTTGGGAGGAACACCTCCACCCTTTAGTTCCTCAAAATTCTACCTCCACGTCATTGCATACGTCCTTACAGACACATGAAGACACACACAGACACATCCATACACACATCCACAATATGTATATATGAACATACAAGGAAGCCTGAAACAGCTAAGAAATTCTGAATTAAATTAGCTATTTTTATAAACTTATTGTGGCTGTCACTGTTGTTTCTCTGCTTCCCAGTGCCGAGCAAAGAAAAACTGGCCAATTTAGCTTATTGACTGACTGATTGATCTTTATTATTTATTGCTTAGTTTCACTTTTGTTTGAAATATAAAAATGATCCACGTTTTCATTCAGTTTGCGTTGCTAATGCAACTGCTAGCAATGTCTGACTACATTACCAAAAAAAAAAAAAAAAACAACCCTTTTCACCGTTTTTATTGCTCCTTTATATTTGTTGTAGTTTAATCATTCAGAACAGTATAATGAGATAGGGTGTGTAGGGGAAAGCAGAAAGGCGTGGTATGCAAAAAATGGTTCTGTTTACGGTATGTTGTGGTTGTCTGTTATACCGCCATGCCTGCAAACATCTGACCTTAAATGATGTTCTGAACCAGGAAAAGACATCTGCTGTGTCAGGGGTCTTTGTTTATAAAGCTGTGTACTTCATACTTCCTGTACTGTCAGTGCAATTCAAAGAACTTGTATGTGTTTACATTTTGTACAGTAGTCAAAAAAAATCGCTGAGTTCTCTAAATCCAAATATATAAGATTAGTAAATATTTTTCGTCCAAAACCAACATTTGTTACATTTCTGGTGAAACAATATACATATTGGCTCAAATATATACATACTACCCCAGTAATATTAAAAGCCTCTTAGCAAGTTGTACCCCACACCACTCAGTTTTTGTTGCAAGCCTCTTGCATTATTCTGGCTGGATACTTGATAACTAGCTGTTAGAACAGCTGCTAAGTGTAGTCCATAAACTGTCAACAGCTTTGAAATTGGGACCAGTCCAGGAAGCTTTATGTTGCCATGCTTTATCCTTTCCAAACCTGATTTCCAAAGCTGATCTTAAACTGGCGTAGCTGTCCACAGCGAAGCTAGTTTACATCAGCATGGATGGAGAAGATGCAGACCAAGAAAGAAGCATCAGCTCTAAAATCAATACCTTCAAGCTCAGCTGAAATTTGTAGCTGCCCACATGGACAGGTAATTGATCTGCTGGAGAAGAACATTTAGGGTAGAATAAAACACAGATATGGCCAAATGTTTAGAGGAGTTGAGATGAAGTTTTCAAACTTATGAACACCGTACCACCGATCAAGCTCGGTGTTGCTTGCGTCCATTTTGATGCCAACTCCAGTAGTGATTTGCACAAGATTAATGGGATAATCAAGAAAGAGGATTGTCCCCTCACCTTTGAAAAGGATCTGACTTTAACACCTTTGAAAATTAAACAGACTATGATTAACAACCTTATCTATTCTAAGAAATCAACAAATCTAAATTAACTCTATGATTCCTGATAAGAAGAGTGGTCAAATATTTACCAAAAACTGCCAGAAACTCATTGATGGGCAAAAAACCCACATAGTTGTCATGCAACTTGCTGAGGGACATTGATCCAAATAGTTCCGTTATGAGTGATCTCAATTTTATGTAAATATCTGAGCCAATTTATGATTTTTACCCTATGTGGATCAGAGAAAAGCCACAATAAATTAATGACACCCTAAAAAAAGAACAGCTCAAATAAATCAATAAGACCTAAAGTAGTAACATTTATGTCCAAGATCAATGTATGTAAACTTCTGACCTGAACTGTGCTATCATTCTCCAAAGGATATTGTAAACAGCAACTATAATTCTAATTTGTGCTATTAAAACATCAACAGGTAATAAATAAATATGTATTTCTTTAGTTTACCTGGAACATTATTATGATGATAGGCCTAAACTAACCAGTGGATCATTTTGACTACATCAGAAATGCAGTTTCAATTAAAGAACAGCATTGTTGAAAAACATTATTCTGTCATATTATCCATTTGCCATATTACGCACAATAGCTTAACAGCAAGCTGTCTTTAAAATTGTGCCACTAATTTCAGGCTGAAGTTTATCTCTTGCAGCAAACAGTTGAGAGTTCCCCTCTAACCCAGAGTTGAGTTCAGCTCTGATGTGGATTCTTATTCGGTGTAAAGTGTGTCGTAAGTGGTTATGTGGTCATACAAGTCAGATATCTGAAACAACGGCAGGTTTTAGTTCTGCCTGCTGTGCTGCTTGTGTTGCTGTCTCATCAGAATAAATACATTTACAGCTATTAAAAATGTCTCTTTGTCTTTTCTTTTTCAGGGGAGTCCAGGAAGTTTGATCCGAATTTCAAAGGGCCGATCCAGAACAGGTGACTACATCTGTTTTACTCATTTATTGTGGGTTTTTTTGTGTCTATTTTAAGACCAAAATAGCAACATGTGTCTCATGCTTTTTTCCAGGGGTTGCACGGACATTCTCTGCTGTATTCTCTTTATTCTCGCCCTGTTTGGTTACTTCGCTGTTGGTATCCTTGGTAAGAATCATCTCATATCACGCTAATCTTGTTTTGATTCTGTATTTTATTAAAAACCCATAAATATCTTGACGAAGATTGTAAATAAAGAAATAAAATCAATCTTAAATGGTATGCATGAAGCCTTTACACATGGAAAGTTATACAGTCCTATTTCCTTGTATAGGAAAAAGTACTAAAAATACAGAAGCAGTGTTTAGAAAACTCTCGGTGCAGAACTGTGATTAGCTGCACTAAAGTTACTCTCTTTTGACCAACCTTATCTGTCTTTCAACTGACTGGAGGACTATCAGTCAACTCTTCTGTCTGTTATTTAGCTTCCACCTCAGTAAAACAGTAAAACAGGACCCACAAACTGGGTCCATTGTGGATGGACCCAGTTTGGTCCAAGTTAAAAACCGATGGCTTTTTGAAGATGCCTTCCTATGTTTTTTTCCTGATAACCATACTGTTAAAATTCCTGCTTGTATCGAGGTGGTTGCTGATGATCAGTTAATCAATGCATTTGATGAGCAGAGCTGGACTGTTGCTTACTCTTCTAACTTCTTTGTTTTCCTGCACACTGCTTCTGCAGTTTACCTTGTTTTTGTTGTAATATCTTATTTATTTATCAATTTATTTATCTTTTTTAATACCTGAGGTTTTAGTTAGTTTATTCTAACACCTGATAAGTATATGTAAAACCTCCAAAGTGAAGTATTTAATCTCTCTGCAGCCTGGTCTCAGGGTGACCCAAGAAAAGTGATTTATCCCACAGACAGCAAGGGGCAGTTCTGCGGGCAGGCCGGGACCCCACTGGAGTAAGTCACCTGAAATATTATAGGTTGCCGATGATCTTGTGTAACTGCTAGATACAGTCTTGCAAACGTATTCATATTTCATTAGCTTTTTGACATTTCATCACAATACAACAGAAGCCTCAGAGTGTTTTACTCAGATTTTATTTTATAGACCAACACATAGTGCAGCATAACTGTGCAGTGAAAGGAAAATGATTCATAGTTTCTTTCTGTTTTTTAGCAAAGTGTGGTGCCCATTTGTATTCATCCTGACTGAGTCAATACTTTGTAGAACCACCTTTTGACATATGTTTCTATCAGCTTTGTGCATCAAGAGTGAGATTTTTACCCAAACTCAGTCAGATTGAGAGTTTGTGAACATCAGTTTTCAAGTCTTGCCACATATTGTCAAATAGATTTAGATCTGTACTTTGACTGGGTCGTTCGAACACATGAACATGCTGTGATCTAAACCATTTCATTGTATCCCTGGCTGTATGTTAAGGGGTGTTGTCCTGCTGGAAGGTGAACCTCTGTCACAGTCTCATATATTTTACAGCCTCTAACAGGTTTTCCTCCAGAATTGCCCTGCATTTAGCTTCACCCATCTTTTTATCAGCTCTCACCAGCTTCCCTCTGCCTGCTGAAGACAAGAATTTCCACAGCTTGATGTTGCCAACAATATACTTCACGGTGGGGACTGTGTGTTCAGGGGGATTTGCATTTTTATGTAGGATAAAAGGTTTAATTTTTGGTTTCATTTGATCAGAGTACCTCCTTCCATATCTTTGCTTTGCCCCTTACATGAGGTGTGGAAAACTTTAAACTGGGCTTCTCAGGATTTTCCTTGAGAAATGGCTTTGCTGTCTCCGCTTTTCCCCCGAGGCCACATTTGAGGAGTTAAAAACCAGTAGTTGTCCTGTGGACAGATTCTCCCACCTGAGATGTGGATCTCTGCTGCTCCTCCAGAGGTGTCATAGCCTCTTGGCTGCTTCTGTGATTCGTGCTGTCTTTTCCCAGTGTCTCAGTTTAGGTGGACAGTCATGTTTTGGGAGGGTTGCAGTCGTGACATACATACTCTTTTTAGTTTCAGGTGATGGATTGAACAGTGCTCAATGAGCTGTTCAAAGCTTGGGATTTTTTTATTATTTTTTTTTTTATATATATATATATAACCTAACCGTGCTTTAAACTCTCTGCAATCTCTGATCTGTCTGCTGTGTTCCTTGGTCTTCATGATGCTGTTTGTTCACTGATGTTCTCCAGCAAACCTCTGAGGCCTTCACAGAACAGCTGGATTCATACTGAGCTTGAATTACACATGGATGGATTCTGTTTCCCAATAACATGACTTCTGATGAAAATTACTTGCTCTGGATTTTCATTTAGGGGTTTCAGAGTGAAGTTGGGTGAAATCGAATACATGCCACACTTTTTAGACATGTATCATTTTCCTTTGCACTTCATGATTATACTGTTTTAGTCTATCAATAAAATTCCAATAATATTTCTAGGTTTGATCTGTGTCATTATTATTATGGTCACACTGCAGGAAGAAACCCCTTCTGTTCTACTTCAACATCCTGAAATGTGCCAGTCCCCTGGTGCTCCTGGAGTTCCAGTGTCCCACCACTCAGGTCAGGAACTGTTGCTGCTTCTGTCCTTGATTAATGCAGTTACTTCAGAGCACCAGTCAGTGGTTCATGACTGCCTGCTGTTTTCTGTTCCCAGTTATGTGTGGAAAAGTGTCCTGACAAGCACATGACTTTGGTGAAAGCCAAGTTAGGCAGCAAAGAAGACCATGAATACTACACAAGATACTGCAAGGAGGGAACTAACTTCATCACACTGGTAAATTTTCAAATAATGAGGCTGTTCATATTAAAATGGCTCAGATGTATATGAGAGGACCTTTAACTAAAGCTCTCATTGCATGATTCAGAGTCCCCCTGAGATCCTGAGGGACGGCCTGTGTCCTGCCATGCTGCTGCCCAGCAAAGCATGTAAGTGACAAGCTTTCACTTCTTATGATTCTGTCTCGGTTAATTAGTTTTTGCTGCCAAGAGTTTCAAAAACTGATTACAGGCCTGCCTTCACAGTCACTCGCCGCTGCCTGCCTGCCCTGGGAAAGCTGAAAGGCGGGGTGGTGGTTGTGGGCAACGAGACAACATTTTTTGATGACGACAACAACAGAGTCAATGCCACAGACCTGTTGGAGGCATCAAAGTGAGTCGTCCTCTCTGTATGTGGAGACACAACATACTGTTATAATACAGGTTGTTTCATTTTCGTATCAACCTCTATATCAGTATAGCAGTCTATACAATGTATATAGCTAAGCAAAGAAAATTTGTTTGGGGAAAACATTTTATTTCTTCTTATAGGATAATTAACATAGTATCCATCCATCCATGAAAACCTGTGAGACCCTTTTTATGTTTACAAATCTACAGTGGTTTACAGGTCCCTTTTCTCCAGAAATCAGACTACCTTAGTTTCTTCATTAATAAATTGTGTTCTCTGTTTATTGTCTTAGCGGTAATTTAAAAAAAAAAAAAAAAATAAATAAATAAAAAAAATAGTTTTGCAATTTTAATACAAGAAAGACCAAAAAACACAAAAACAAATTTGTGGCCCCCAATACTTTCAACTGGACATTGTTGGCCTCTCTATCAGGTTCAAGTATGGAGTCTGCCTGGACTGCTCCAAAAAAACTAATATTATTATCAGAAGAAACATGTTGGTAACATTAAAATATTACTTTTAATCTAAATCTACCAGAGGTATGGATCATTTTGGGCATTACTGTACTTCCATAACTGAACAGATAAATGTGACACCTTCAGGTTATCTGCAGGTTATAGCCAAGCATGAACCAGGTGTGTGGAGGTCCAGAATTCACTTTCTGATATCTTGGCTGATTTCTTTTATATTTCCCCATAATCTCACATAAGGAAGCAGGATGTTTGAGATTTTTCTAGGGCTGCAGCTAACGATTATTTTAGTAATCAAATGTTCTGTTGATTATTCTGACGATTAATCATTTAATCAGATAAAAAAATTTGGCACAATGTGCAGATTTTTCATTTAACCACTTAAGCCTTTTATATACAATATTATAAATACATTAACAGATGCAAATAAACAAATAATTCAATTCCTTTTTGAATAGGGGAAAAAACTTTGTATTGCCTAAAATTCAATAACATAGCATTCCTTTCGCGTACGCCTGGTGATTTGTAGCAAAGGATGCATCTGCAGCTAAAACAATAATTCTAACACCAACATGTGAAAAGCTCAGGCCTTTCTGCTTGATTTAACATCCATGCAGTGTAGGGCTGATCTGTTGATTATTTTTTGGATTTAACAATTAACTGAATAGCAAAAGGAGCGTTATAGGAGATTTTCTTTGTTACAGAATTTGAACCAGGTGAAGCTAAAACTATGTCACTTGAAGAGTTTCGGTGAGAACATATTTACAGACAAAGGTTTTTCTTAATCTTAATTGCAAAATGTATATATTTTTTGTTCAGTTTTGGCTTAATGAGTGTTCTAAGTATGTTGTTCTTTTAAAAATGGCCTTTTTTTGAGTCTGTGTACTCCAGTTAACAATTAATGGATTACTAAATTAGTTGACGATTATTTCAATAATCGATTCATCACGAATAATCCGATTTATCGTTTCAGCCCTAGATGTTTCCTGAAAATACATCCACAGCACCTCAGTTTATCTAAAATAGCAGACATTTAAAAATCCAGAACATCATCATCTGGGCTTTTCTAATGCATAGTAATGTTAGTATATGTAAGCCTTCAAAATTCAAAGAAATGAATAAAAAATTGTTAGAAATAATGATCGTAATCATAACCAACCTGAAATGTTTCATAAAAGTTTTATGACTTAATGTCAGACAGTGAGAAAAAAATATTTTGTGTACAAAGTATGTAAATATGATTTCATTTGTAGCAACCTAACAGCATTTTTACTGTTAATAAAATTTTTCTAGCTGTTCTTGCTCCAACACTGTAACATTTAACATAACTGCAATTATATACAGCATATCCCTCATCCGTTTATTCATTTACTATTTAAATGACAGAATCACTGACGGAGCTATTGCTAGCCTTTATTGTGTACTTTGAATTTCTTTCCTGTAGAAAGTACTCCTAGCTTAGTCATTCTGTGCTGAGCCAGGTAGGTCACACAGCTACACAGACAGTGTGTTAAGAAATGTGGCTCTTAATTGATACAAAATGAATGTAGTTAAAAATAACACGAAAAATATGGAACTGAGCACCCAATCTATTATTAATGTTATTTATTTGCTCGATAATGGAGTTTATTCTAATTACTCGATTCTTTTTCTTGTTACAGTTGAATGACACCATCGAGAGTATCTACTGTGTAATCAGTAAAGTATAATGATCCATTTATCTGTTTTCTCTTGAAAGGAAGTCAAATGTTGTTTTGGAAGCTCGTCAGGTGGCCATGAGAATCTTTGAAGACTACACTCAGTCCTGGCACTGGATATTACTGTGAGTTTACTTAACTGTACTGTTTAAATAAAAGGGTAAGTATTTTGGTTTTAAAGCACTGAACAAGGTTTCAGTTTGTTTTCTCATGTGATTTAGTTCATACTGAACAGAGATGGCCAGATAGCTTTTGTTCAGTTTCATGTGTATGAAAAATCTTTGTATGGTATCTGAGAGGTTAATACTGACTTCTGATTGGTTAATGATATTCCAGTTAATACCATCACTCATTAAATTGTCCTCGCTCTGCAGCGGTCTGGTGATCGCCATGGTTGTCAGCTTGATTTTCATTGTCCTGCTACGATTCTTGGCCGCTGTCATGGTCTGGGTCATGATTGTTTTGGTCATTCTTGTCATTGGATACGGTAAAGCCTGCAAATTAAATACTAAAATTAAAGTTGCCTTTAAAGATGATTAATTTAACTGACTAGATTGATTGTTTTTAGGGATTTTCCACTGCTACATGGAGTATGCTAGCCTGAAGGGAGAACCAGGCGCAGACGTCACCATCCGTGACCTGGGCCTGCAGACAGACTTGTCTGTCTACCTGCAGATCAGACAGACCTGGCTGGCCTTCAGTAAGACATTTTCACTGTGATTTATTTCTTTCAGAAAACTGCTTATTCATAATTTTAATCTGCTTTGCAGTGATCATCCTGGCGATTGTGGAGTTGATCATCATCCTGCTGCTCATCTTCCTCAGGAAAAGAATCCTGATTGCCATCGCTCTTATCAAAGAGGCCAGCAGGTCAGTCCATATCAAATATGGATGAAATATGGTTTGAGTACATTTTCATTCAGATGTGTCACACATTTTTTATGTAGTTATGCATTATGCATTATGAAACTTTCATTTAGATTTTTAATTCACTTCAATTCAGTTCAGTGTATTTATATACCACCAATTCTCAACAAGTCTCATCTCTAAGCAAACCAGACCCATGTCATATCTAATTATATGGAAATAAATAATGAAATCAATCCAATTCATGTCAGAGCAAACAAATGAGAGTCAGATTCATATCTATTTACACAGACTTTAATTCAGTCTACAATATAATAGAAAACAATCAAAGTCAGTTGATCTTTAAATGCAAGTTAGTCAAACGCTATCTAACCATATATGCCCACTTGAATGCATGGAGCTGTTGACTTTGCAGCAATACCTCCACCTAAGCAAACATGTACCGACAGTGGAAAGGGACAACTTCCTTTAAACAGGACAAAACATTATAGCAGAACCTGGCTCAGAAAATGCAGCCAACAGACATGACTAGCTGGGGGTTGAGAGGACAGAACTGTACTAGAATATGTTTACTTTCCATGGGAAAGAAAAACACAGAGGTAATAGCAGCATTAAGGAAAGAGACATGGCTCAGCACAGAATGACTGAGCTAGGAGTACTTTCTACAGGAAAGAAATTCAAAGTATACAATAAATGCTATCAACAGCTCTGTCAGTGATTCTGCCAAGGAAAGAGACACAACTGAGCCAGGAATACTTTCTATGGAAAAGAAAAAATACAGCAGTAATAATAATAAAAAATAAAGAATCAATAGGTCAGAAATACCTTCTATAGAAAGACAAACCTTTAATAATAATATAATAATTACAAATGATGCAAAAAACAGATTAGCAGGAGAAGATTTCAGTGTGAGAAAAAGTGGTCAGTAAGCCCTCCAGCAGTCTAAGCCAATAACCATAGAGATAGTTTTATGTGAATTAAGGTATTGTTTTATTTACAGGTTGCTGTATTAGGCTAGAATGTTTTTATAGCTATTTCTATGTACAGAAATCTCATTTTGGCATTTTACAGAGTAATAAACTGTTTCTTTTCTCAGAGCTGTTGGCCATATTATGTCGGCGTTGTTCTACCCACTGCTGACCTTCGCCCTCCTGGCTGTGGTGATCGCTTACTGGGCCATCACTGCAGTGTATCCTTTCATTAGCCTTCCGAGAAGCTCACTCCCTCGTTCTGTCTCTCCAGTTGTTGTCGCATGATCTTCTCAATAACACTAGTCACTTTGTCACCTTGACGCATCCAACCAGATTCCTGTCTACATCAAATGAGCAGATATACAAAGTGTTTAACAACTCTGAATGCCCGTTCTCGAGGGACACCTGCGATCCCAAGGTAATCTCAAAATGTCTCTTTTCTATCAGATTCATTTTTGAAAAGCCCATAACTGTACTGATACTGTAAACTGGTTGCCTTTTAGTTAGAAAATCTCTGTATTGATCCACCTCTTCTCCTTTTTCCCGCAGACATTTAACACCTCCAATGTTTCAGCCCAGTGCCCAGATGCAGAATGCCTGTTTGCTTTTTACGGTGGTGAGACGCTGTACCACAGATACCTCATCCTGTTTCAGTTCTATAACGTCTTCCTCTTCTTCTGGTGCGCAAACTTTGTGACGGCACTGGGCCAGGTGACGCTATCGGGAGCTTTCGCTTCATATTACTGGGCCTTCAAGAAGCCAGATGATATCCCTGCTTATCCCATCTTCTCCTCTCTGGGACGGGCCCTTAGGTTGTTGGAAACTATGTTTTTGTTTGTTTTTTTTCTTTATCATACAACAAACTGAATGTGGCATTGTTTAAAAAAAAAAAGCAGGTTAATCTGTCCAAATCGGGCATCTGTTGAGGTCTGCAGGTGGTGCCCTAGATCATGCAACATGGAAAATAGTGACTAATTCTCATCTTTGGTCTACTCCTGTGTAGATACCACACAGGGTCCCTGGCTTTTGGCTCTCTGATCCTGTCTTTGGTCCAGGTCATCAGGGTCCTCCTGGAGTATCTGGATCACAAGCTGAAAGGTTGGAAAACGAATTGTTAAAATTATATTTATTAGTGATTATGGAGATATGCATAAGGGATATTCTTATTAAACTAGTTACCAGTAACCCTAGTTACCCACAGCTGCAAACCAACATTATTCCCTTATAACATTTCCATTTTTAGATGACGGTCAGAGCGGAGCTCTGTGAGATACTCAGGAATGGAGATCTTGTTCTACCTCGGCTTTAAACTTCTCTACAACTTTCTCTCTGAACTGTCTGCTGTGTTCCTCGTTCTTCACGATGCTGTTTGTTCTCTAATGTTCTCTAACAAACATCTGAGACCTTCACAGAGCAGCTGGATTTTTTCTGAGACCAAATTACACACAGGACAACTCTGTTTATTGATTAGGAACCTAGTTGCATTGTATTTCACTTATGGGTGTCAAAGTAAAGGGGGCCGAATTAAAAGACATCTCACCTTTTAGATCTTTTAGTTTCCCACTTCATAATCATGAACTACTTTGTGTTGGTCTAAAATGCATTGATGGTTGTGATTGTAACATGACAAACTGTGAAAAGGTTTAAGGGGTATTAATACTTATGCCAATATCAGCTGTTGCTGTGTGTTTCGTTTTGCCAGCAGGTCTAATCAGTCTAAGACCAATATATGTGTGTATCCCCACACTGTCCATATTTCTATGATTATGGACATCAATTACTTCCTCTCTCACATAGTCTCATCTGCACACATTGTGTTGTAAATCAACTAAAAATTTGCACGCATTAACGTACTTGTTCATCCTAAATTGTTGATGCAAGATTTCCCCTCCTGTCCTCCAGGTGCTCAGAATAAGTTTGCTAAATTTCTGCTGAACTGCATGAAGTGCTGCTTCTGGTGTCTGGAGAAATGTATCAAATTCCTGAACCGAAACGCCTACATCATGGTGAGCTGATGTAACTGGGTACTGCTGTCTGATGGCTCTTCTTTCCAAAAAGGTCACTTCTCATTATTTTTGTCTTTCTCCAGATTGCAGTCTACGGGAAAAATTTCTGCGCTTCAGCTCGAGATGCCTTCTTCCTTCTCATGAGAAACATTATCAGGTTCGTTTTTCATTCACTAAAATTCATATTGCAGAATTACAGCAACATGACAACACTGTCAAACTCAACACTGTGTCCACTTTAATGCAGGGTGGCTGTTTTAGATAAAGTGACTGACTTCCTGCTGTTTCTTGGGAAACTCCTTATTGTTGGCATTGTGGGTAAGGGAAGTTTTTATTAATAGATGCAAACACTCTGGAGACATCCATGTGTTTTTCCACAGTTCAAGTAAACAATTTTTGCTTTTTATCTCTGCATAGGGATTTTCTCTTTCTTCTTCTTCTCTGGAAGAATAAAAGCTATAGAGGAAGCTGCTCCATCACTCAACTACTACTGGGTGCCAATACTGGTAAGAACAGCTGCATTGCCCTTACTGACGCCCCTGGGAAGGATGTGAAAAAAAAGCTTAAAAAGAGATAAATTAGCATTATGTCAAAGTAGCATAATCTCACTACAAATTTGAGAAAACCCCAACCTTAAACTTGACTATATTTATCCTGTATTTTAAAGGGGCAGTGTTATGTAAAATCAACTTTTTTGAGCTTTACATCATGTTATAATGTTATTCCCTCATTAAAAACCTACCTGGAGTGTTGCCTTGATTCTTTCATGCATGTTCGAAAAATCCTTTAATCTCCCTTGGCAACCATTCAGCTGTGCAAAATGCCTGGATGGACCTAGTGCCACCTGTGAGACTCAGCTCCTCCTCAGAGCTGCAGTTTCTAAGCTTCAAAGCTTCCGCCTCACAGAGCACCTCTCTCCCACGACTTCCCCACTCAGCTCCTTCAGACTAGCCAGCAGCAATTAGGAGACACCTGGTAGAACTGTGTATCTGCTGAGCTCATAATACGAGCTACTTCTCAGTGCAACGCTGATAAAAACGTTGTTAAAGGGTTAATAGAGGACCGATGTTGCGGTGACTTCCTGAAGACGGAGTTTCAGTAAGGGCAGGACTTTTTAAAGAAACAGAAGCCCAATTTTAAGGTTTTAAATTACAAAATCCAATTTTTTTAAGTCATATTTGATATATACATTTTTGTAACAACTGAAGGGAACATAGTTTCTTGATCGTGCTATAAAATTATTCCATGTGGCTGGAAAGTACATAATACTGCCCCTTTAAGAAATGGTTGTTATTAATCACCAGCGTACTTATTGGTACTCCTAGCAGTTCCTATAGAATAAATGTCACTAAAATATTTAGGTTGACCAGCATGTTAAGGAACTTCTGATTATTTAGATACAAATATGGCATGGCTAGTCTTTAAAATGGGACAAGAAAACATGCTATTCAGATTATCAGTAGTCAGAAAATGGCTACAAGATAATAGCTTTTCACCTAAACCTGCCCATATGTACAATCAGAACAATATCTAAAAAATTTAAAACAACTCAGACTGTGGCAAACAAGTCACCATGCACAGTGAAGAGGGGTGGAAAGAGAAGTAAATATATATAATATTTGCACTGTTAAACCACTGCAACTCTGGTCATGCCAACAAAGTGTTTGGGAGGTATGCATGGTGGAGGAGCTGTAATGCTGTCTTTCTGTTTAGAGTATGTGGCATCATGAACTCCTTCGGAGATTTTTAAATTAAAAAATGCGATGCCCTCTTCCATTTAACTAATTATGGGTCATGACTGAGTCCTTCAGCCAGATAATGATTCAAGACATATGGCCAATTCAATACAGAAATAGCCCACCGGCCACAGAATCCAACTTGTTTTTATCGTCATCTCAGTCTGCAGACCTAAATCTCACAAAACACTTGTGAGATGAGCTGAAGAGAGGAAAACATAAGAGAGGATTCAGCGTGGTCTGGAAAGATTTTACAAGGAAGAATGGTCAAAGGTCCCTCTCTCTACTTGCCAAATGTTTTAAGAAAAGAACTAAGTGCAGTTGTATGAGTAAAATCAAGTGGGTTGCACAAAGTACTGAGAGCAGGGGAACTAATAGTAACTAATAGAGTAGTAGCACTGATTTAGTCAAAAACAATTATTTCTTAATGCAGGTTTTTCCCCACTGAACTGGCATTTTTTCATAGGGTTGATACGGCTCACTGCTTTGGGCGGCTCGACCTTGAGGTTTTCCTGTGTTTATTTCCATGTCCTGTCAGTGTGCAGTGAGCACCTCAGTGTTGTGCACTGTTGGGTTGCTAAAGCTGTAATCTGAGTTGCAGCTTCTGATTTGGTACTCCTAGTTCATAGGAGGTTTTTTTAAGGAAATTTGGACGGCATTTTAGTGTCTCTAGGTCAAAATCTACATTCCTTGGACTGATTGAACCTTAACCGGATGCACTGCACAGAGATTCTTTAAAATACAGTGTGAAATTTATGAAACTTCTACTCTATTTGTGAAAACACAGAAAAGGTTTGTCTTCAGAAGTTTCAGATTAGACAACTGATATAAAAGATTAATTATTTTACGCCCGTTTTACTTATCTTTACCTGGAGTGTCAATACGTGTAAAGAATGCTGTATTTAAGAAAGACATATTCCTGAATTTTCAGGTAATTTCTTTTAACTTCATGACTTTCTCTTTACAGACAGTTGTAGTGGGATCCTACCTGATTGCCCACGGCTTTTTCAGCGTATACGCCATGTGTGTGGACACACTCTTCCTGTGTTTCTGTGAGTCATTTCTCAAATATAACCAGGTTTTCTCTTCCTATCGAAAAGCTGCTTGTTTTGCCTTCTTGCTGCCATGTTTCTCACTTCTCTCCTCTTTGTCTCCTGTTAATTTCACTTTGATTTTCATACATTCCCTCTGCTTTTACGTTTTCCCATCCTTTTTCATTAACCCATTCTAAATCAATGCATACCCACACACTGGAAAAAGGCGAAGACTTGGAAAGGAATGACGGGTCATCTGAGAGACCTTACTTCATGAATCCGGAGCTGCACGAGATCCTCTCCATGTCCAGGAAGGTAGAGGACGAATGTGATGGCGTCGAGGCAGCGGACGCTGCCAAACAAGTGGATGAGGTGAAGGTGGAGGAGGAAACGCCCCTCCAGCAGCAGGACGGGGAGGTCCAGCTGAAACAGCAGACTGTGCTGAAGGAGGAAAATGAGGAGAAGCAGCCTCTGGAGTCCAAGATTGAGGATGAGAAGAAAGAGGAGGAACAACAAGTCAATCACGTAGAAGACACTGAGAAAAAAGAAGAGCCAGGTGTGAAGGAAGCTGCAGCTAAGCAGGAGGTGAAAGCAGAAGAAAAGGCAGAGGAGGAGTCAGTTGCAGCTGGGGAAGCTGAAGAAGTGAAAACTGATGAGAAGAAAGAGGAGGAAAAGGAGCAATCTAAAGATGATAATCCTCCATCTGCACCACAGGAATAGATGCTGCAAAGCAAGGGAGGCTTGCTAGACCTCATAAAACATAAAGAATGAAAGTTATGTCTCTCAGCTTTGTGATATGGACCTGTTAAATATACAGCATCCAAGCTAAAATGTTGTACGGCTTTGCTGTGTGAAAGAACTGATGATCCACCCGAAGAAGGCCGCTCAGAGTGAAGGCTGGAGGAGGTCAAAAGCCCAGTGCATCTCTGTAGCTTGAAGAAAACACACACATTCCTTTGTGTTGGTTTTAGAACCGTGTTGGTTTTTATATTGTGAAGGTCTGTGCTGAACCCGTGCCTGATTACTGTCTGTGTTTGTTGTCTCAGTCCCATTTGCTGGAAGCACTACAGAACCGGAACCATGTTTACAGTCAGAGCAAACATCTCAATCAACAGTGAATCACTTTCACAGTTTACAGAAATACCAGCTGATGCCAAAATCTTTCACATTATTTGATACGCTATGAATACTGGACCTTTTTTTTGTTGATATGAAAACTTGTATATATGCATTGTTGTGTGTTTATTATGTATCTTTTGGCTTCGGTCTAGTTGAGATTCTCACTATGATGGGATTCCATATATTGTACCGCCACCTACTTGCCTTGGTATTTTGGACTGGCGTTAAGTGCTGTGATTGTCTGGCCATGATGCAGAAATCATGACCTCTCAGACTCTTCGGACCCCGACCCAACCTCCCAGTTGTTTACAGACTCCTCTTGCCTTGCTCTGTCCCTTCCCCGAATCTCTGTCTGTCTAAAGTGCTGCATGATATTAACATGGCCTTCTGAATGCTTGCAACTAACATCTTAGGTGTCTGGAAGCTTTTGTACTTCTTCTTCTTGTGTCTGTCTTCTTGTGTAAGCTGATTCCCCCCACCCCCCACTGAAATCACTGGTGACATTCCATATTTATTGGGTCTGTTTCCTGATTACAAATACTCATATTTAATCATTGTCGTTCTGTTATGGATAAACATGTGAAGGACTATTTGTTTTAATGGTTGGAAACAGGTGAGTTTTTGGATCTGAGACCAAAAGGTAAATTTCTTTGTCTACAAATAGGATGACTAACAGTTTTACAGAAGTCCATTTAATTGTTTGTTATTTTTGATTTGTGACTCCCTCCAACAGAATACAAGGTGTGTACATTCTGGACTTTGTGTGATCGTAATTTGTGAAAAGGTCTTTGAAATCCCTGAAGAAACATTTGAAAATAGAGCGACTCAATAAATTATTTGAAACTAAATGTTCACTACCCTTTTTTTTTTTTTAACCTGCTAGCATAGAGACAATGCTTTGTTTCAGTCAGACGTTTATATACCAGGATCATCTTATAGATGACTTAATAGTCTGGGCCTTTGATGACTTATTTGAACCATTTTTCAAGAACACTACCAGCTGTGAAGTATGGTGGTGGCAGCATCATGCTGAGGGTCAGTTTCACTGCCCGTCATATGCAAATGCCAGGCACTATTCAAAAAGGGGGGCATAATGAAAGAGCAGGACTACTACTTGATCCTTCAACTTCACCTCAGATCAATAGCTGGACATTAATTTGACACAGCTGGGTGTTCCAACAGGACTGTGATCCCAAACATTTCATCTGGCTTCTTGGTGGACAGAGGAGGCTAATACTAAGCTTCTGAAAAGGCCTTCCCAAGGCGGCAATTATTAAAAACTTATGGACTATGCCTAAAAGCTGGGTCCGTGAGAGGAAACCAACCAATTTAAGTGAATACTGCTATCCATTCTGCCAAATATCCAGCCAGAATGTTGGAGAAGCTTGTTGAGTGTTCTCAAGGTGCAACTTGCAAAGAGAAATTTAACCAAATCTTTGCTATGGAGTATGTATAGTTTTGAACCGTTATATTTAGACCCTATGTGAATTAGATAAATTCCACAATAAATTCAAACCTGTGCTCTTGATTCCCTTTTCAAAAATCTTCATTTAGGTACACTTTATTGGGTCCATCTTAATTGTACTGGATTGAGCCCACTGCCAACTGAACAGCCTTCACTGTTCATGGCATAGATTCAAGAAGGTGTCAAATATTCCACAGAGAATTTGGTTTATATTGACCTCATAGGATCACAGTTCCCTGCATATTTGTTGGCTGCTCAGCCGTGATGAAAATCTCCCATTCCACCACATCCCAAAGTTGCTCTACTGGATTGAGGTCTGGTGACTGGAGCCCACTGGAGAACAGTGTGCTCATTGCCATGTTCATGAAACCAGTTTGAGATGATTTAAGCTTTGCGACATGATGCATTATCCATCTGGAAGTTGCCATCAGAAGATGGGTACGTTGTGGTCATAAAGGGATGAAGATCTGCAGCATCAACACTCAGGTACGCTGTGGGGTTTAAACAATGCTTACTTGTTGTCCATAGACCCCAAAAACAATGCCCTAGTTAAAGTCAATAAATCCGCTTTCTTCCCCATCCGGATGCTCAGCAAGTTGCCTTCACCACATTTAGAAATTCATTGAAAACAAGGGTTCAAACACGACATTGGAAGCCCAAAATGAATGATGATTGTATGTTAGCTTCTGACCAAAACTGTAGGTTAAATTAGAATCAGTGTCAGGAAAATGTTTTTTAATTTCTGTTTCTCTGTGTCACAGTGGAGGACCTGGAACGCAACGATGGATCAACCGAGAGACCATACTTCATGTCACAAAACCTCCTCAATCTCATGAAAAAGACCAATGAGTCACCCAAATCTATCGATTAAATCCCTTTTTGAGTGTTTGTGTGTGTGTATATATGTGTGTGTGCATGAATGAACAGATAAATTAATGTGACATTTCATTTGACATATGTACAGTATTTTTTTTGTGTTGTTGTAAAATCAGAGACTTTTTTTCCTTTTATCATATTGAAAGCTGCATATTGTTAATGAGAAATTGCCCAGCACGCGCAACTTGAAGTACAAAAGTTTGGGATATAATTATGGTTACTAATTTAAGGCAACAAATTGCTGAAAGGGCTTGTTTTATATTCAATTCAAATTCAAAAATACTTTATTTAGCCCAAAGGGAAACTAAATGTTGATGTAACTCGTTTAATCAAGAAGTTATTATAGATGGGCAAGAAAGATCTCCTGTAGTGCCCTGTTTTACAACCAATCTGAAGAAGCCTCTCACTGAAGAGACTGTTTTCCAGTGACAGTCTCATGAAGAGGATCAGGGTTGTCCATAATTTTCTTGATTTTATGCAAAATCCTTCTTTGCATAATCATCTCCAGACGTTCCCCAGAACAGAACCAGCCTTCTTTATCAGGTTACTGAGCCTTTTTAGGTCTCTGGCTCTGATGCTGCTGCCCCAACAGATGACGGCAGAGGAGAGGACGCTCTCAACAACAGACTTATAGAAGATCTGCAACATCTTGCTGCAAACCTTGAAGGACCTTAGCTTCCTCAAGAAATACAGTCTGCTCTGTGCGTCTTGTAGACAATTCACTGTTGAGTCTCCAGTCCAGTCTGTTGTCTAGATGAACACCGAGGTATTATCATGTCATATGTTTTTTTTTCTAACTTTTCTGTTTATTTTATTCCGACATCCAGTCAGTATGAAAACTTTTATAGGTCAGAGAAAACTTTAGATTTACAAGTTTAACTAAATAAATTGCACTGTTTGAAATGAACTCACCAAAGTGGTAGAAAAGCCATTAAGAGATTATAAATAGCCGAAGTGCTTTAAGCTTGATTTACACCTGCTGTTTTTTTAAATAGCTATTTTTAATGCCTCACTGACTATGCAACATTTAATTGTGATAACTTTAAGTTTGTATAAGCTTTACATTGGCTGTCATTTTGTTGATTAATGTTTGTATTTTTATCCTAAGTTTCGGAAAAGAAAAATCTCATTTTGTAATATTTGTGGTAAAAATGATTGTTGTCTACTATTATAATTGGTTGTCCAGCTTTTATAGATATATATATATATATATAATATATAGAGAGATAGAGATATAGATATAGTAGATATAGAGAGAGATAGATATATGATATAGATATTTTTTTTGTGTTTCCATCCTATAGTAGTATATAATATATATATATATATATATATATATATATATATATATATATATATATATATATATATGTATATATGTATATATATATATATATATATATATATATATATATATAGGATGGAAAATGTGGATGAAAAAATGTAGTCATCAAGAACTTATTAAAACAAACTGTCATGAAGCTGTTTGGAGAAAAATCATTTACAGAGAGATTCTAAGTGTATGAAACAAGTCATTGAATGTCGGCTTAGTTCTATTATTCTTTTAAAATGGAAAATGAGAGAGGACATGCTTGAACATTTGTTGGCATTACATCATCATGGTTCATTTATATTAATATTTTGACTTTAGCAAAGCTTTTTGTCTCATATGAGACAGTTGGCTGAATAAATAGCAAATTTCGAATTTCTAGACTCAGGGGGAACCCATTCTTTAAACTTAGATAAATACAATATAAGCGTCTTAGAAGAAAACAACTAATGTCCTGTTCATGTTCCTGAGCATAGACTAAGACATAGTTTTAAAGGAAAATATAAAATAAAAGACATGAAGACACAAGATGGTTTTTATGTTATGGTTATACAACGTTTTACATATCTTTCCAATAACAATGTAACTTATTTTGTTTGCCTTCAAAAACATTTTCATATTTAGTTTATTGCTGAACAGGTCAAACTAAAAAATTTTCCTTAAAACTGTGCTGAAAACAATTAAAATAGATTTTTAATCTCCAGGTGTTGTTCAATTATAGATCCAATGTGTTAATTCTGCCACAGCTCTAAGAAGACCATCACCCATCTTTTTTGGGACTGTCATTACACTCAATTATTTTGGAAAGAGATATTCGTGATTGTGAAAAGGACTTTTTTAATATGGATCTACCATTTAATTTTTGTTTTTTGTATGAATATGAAAGAAAGTTTTTGATGTAAATTTTGTTTTAATAATAGCTAAGTTTCAAATTTGAAGTTTTACAATTTCTAAACTAAGACCCAAAATTACAGTATTTTATGCCTATATATCTTCCTATCTGTCCACTTTAAATTACAGTACCAAAGCGAAAGCCTTAGACAAAAACGTTTTGTATTGAATTTCAATTGCAACCTGCCTCCATTTTTGTATGTATGAATATGAATACGAAAGAAAGATTTTGTTGTAAATTTTGTTTTAGTAATAGTTTCAAATTCGCAGTTTTACAATTTCTAAACTAAGACCCCAAATTACAGTATTTTACGCCTGTATATCTTCCTATCTGACCATTTTAAATTACAGCACCAATGCGAAAGCCTTAGACTAAAACGTTTTGTATAGGATTTCAATTGCAACCTGCCGAAGTTATTTTATTTTTTATATCTAGCCTAGTTGTATTTTTGTGCTTGCTGTTGCAAGAATTTGTTGTACGTACTCTGTATGTATAAATAAAGGTTGGGGAAAAAAATCGAACACAGTTGCTTCGTCTACTCGTTGCTAAGCAACACTGTAGCCCACTACAACCCCTTTGGAATAAGTTCGCACTGTTTTTACTAACTAGTTTCAACAATCGCGTAAAAATGTTGCCCAAGACTCCAAACTTGCAACTGTCACTGGAGGAACAGAAAGCGGAGCTGCAACGTAAAATTCACCTGCTGGGTAGGTTTTGTCTGACGGTTTTGTTTTTCAGCGTATTGTTTACTGTAGAAAAACGGTTAGTTGTTTTCATGTTTGGTATTACTTACCTCGCTGCTAGCTTCCATTGATGTCTACCTTTTAACGGAGCTTTAGGTTAACTTAAAAACGGCACACTTGAGAAACCTGAGTGACTACAGTATTTGCTTTTCTTTGTTGCTGCAATTCTTAAATGTGTCCACTAGAGGGCGAAGGGACTTCGTTTTATGAGCGCTCTCAGGCCGCTATCAAGAGGAACCAAGAGATCATCCACTACTTCAGGCAGGAGACCCAGAAGCAGTACAGAGAACTGGCAGAGGTCGTCCCTTTACTAAGAATTATCATCCTATTTATCAGTCTTAATCACACATAAATACACTTTTTGAATAAATACAATTGTTCTTTTTAGTGATTATTCTATCGACAGAGTACACATCTTAATAATTGATATTTTTTGTGATATTTCTTTGTGTAAATTGTGCTCATTTTTAGCTTAGCTACTCAGAAGTACAATGTCAGCCTTTTGATTTCAGTTTTATTTACAATGCCTTGCAAATGAATTCATGCCCCTTGAATCTGTTTTCACATGTTAAAACCACAAACCTTCATGAATTTTACAGGGGTTTTTTGTGAGAGATCAACACAAAGTAGTGCACAATTGTGAAGTAGAAGGAAAATTATGCATGGTTTTCTAAATGTGTTTGAAAATAAGAATCTGTTGCATTTGGAAGTTGGATAATTAATCAACATAGACCATCATAGAGCTATTTTGCAAAGAGAATTGTTCAACAATTTCTACATGTCTCTACATGGCTAAAGCTAGTGCAGACATACAGTAATAAGACTTACCATAATAAACTGTATTAAGATGGATCAACAAAGTTTGTACTTCTATCACATAAAATTGGTCAGTATGTCGTTGTAACTAGTCAAAATGTGAAAAGGTTCAAGAGGTATGAATACTTGTGCAAATCATTACATATCCAAAATGCTAATAAAAAAATAAAATATAACTAATTTCTGTGTGTTTGAATTTAGGCTAAGAAACAAAACGCATCAAAAAAGGTGAGAGGCAGAGTTGTTATGTAAATAAATATGCTTGATAGGGGATATTCCCAGTTTTTAAAAAAAAATCTAAGAGCTACTAAATCTTTTAAAATGCCTGCTTGTTTGTTTCTCTGTATTGCATTTGCCTGTCCAAAATTGCCCTGTTTTGTCAGAAATCAACCACAAAACTCGAGCAAGAGCTGATGTACCAAAGGAGACGTCTCGATGCTCTAAAACACACCACCCATACCCAACAGGAGCACCTTGATGAACTGAAAATGGAAGAAGAGAGAAAGAACCAGATGCACAGCAAAGGAGCTGTGTACGCTAAAACTTGGGATTTTGAGAATGAGGAAGATGCAAGGGTAGCTAACCCCCTGATCTCTAACAATGTGTCACGCTTTAAACGCTTTAGCGATTGTCGTTGGTTTTTAATCAACTTAACTGGCAGTTTGGATTGCACAATATTAAGAAATCATGCAATAGTAATATTACTGTTGAACATTGGGATTATGAGATCATTTGTAATAAATTCACATTTTTCTCATTCTTCTCATTCTCATTTGTCTTTCCAACTACTCTGTCCATGACTTAGCATGTTAGGCACTATCTTCTGTGTCAGTGCTGAGCATTCACCACTGTGACACTCAGTCCAACAGGCTGAAAATATTTTTGCTGTGCAAAACATGAATTCCTGACACTCATAATGTTCTTTGCAATATTCATTTTGAATAGACTGATATTGCAGTGTCTGTATATTTTCAATATATTATTCAGATCTACTGTTACTTGTTTGTGGGCATCTCCTCAGAATTTCCGTGCATTGGAGAACCGTCTGGACAAATTTCAGTTCAAGTGCAAGGAGGCTGAAAAATGCATGTTGATCAATCTGAAGCTCAAGGCACAGATGCATGTAGGTACAATCTGAATAATACACTTTCTGTTTCTCCCTGTTTAGGTTCAGCTGGTCATTTCTGAAAGTTTTCTACATTGACTGAAAAACACACTGTAGGGAAAAATGCGACTCAACTAACCTGTCCCTAAGTGAGAAAGTAGTTGCCCCCAGTAACTGCACCCTTGGCAACAACAACATTGCAACAAAAATTCCACATAATATTTTTTTCAAAAGTCTTTGTGAACCATAAAGATATCCCTGGTTCCTTTGTGACCTTCTGGATACATAATCAATGACCTCTTGGAGTAATTATGATAAGTGGGTCATTCCTGGGAAGGTGTTTTATTGTTGCATAATTCGTTTGTGGAAAATGGCTCTAACTGTGAATTTCTGGTCTTACAACATTATAGAAATTTTATTTTAACAACTTTGTTTCTCATTTATTCAAAAATTCCTTTTGATCAGGTTACTATACAAGATCTTTTAGCCTACTTCATGTATTAATAAGGAAAGAGTTTAACAAAGGGCCAGGTTAGTTTTGATAGCTTTTTTCCAAATAAATGAGGTCATTATTTAAAGAACACAGTTTGTATTTACTCAGGTTGTTATATGATATCAAAATGTCTTTGATCTGAAACAGCTGAGAGTGAGAAAAAAGCAGAAACAGAGGAAATTCATAGGGTGTGACAAGTAATCCCTCACGAGATACCTTCATGACAGCGAACAACCTCATTCATTGTTTGATCTGTGATTCATATTCATTAAATCTTTAATCACCATAACAAAGGAAGGGTTATGTGACACTCTGGAGCGCAATGGGGTGTTTTTAATGCAGGAGTAGTTACTAGTACATGAAGGGGAAAGGCCACAGTAGTACAATACTTTCTGACCCATTTTGTTGATTATCTGAATAATGAAAACTCATAGTCACCACAGTAACACAGTGTTCTGTAAATAATACCACCTACACTCTCTGGGCAGCTTTGTCAGCACTACAATACAAGAGAAACTGATACGTCCAGAGTAGGAAGGCTGAATTTCTGTGCTTGAAATTAACTCTAATACATTATTTTATGCCCACAAGATGTTTAAACGTCTTTTCTAACCAAACTTCTAACTCCAAGCTTTAACTTCCTGTCTGATGTTTTGAGATGTTGCTTCAATATTTCCACAATAATTTCTTTCCTCATGATGCCGTTTATTTTATGAAGTGCACCAGTACCTCATGAAGCCAAACATTTCTCTTTTATTTTCTCATAATGGCAAACAAGGAAGCAGGATGTTTGAAGTGTTGCCTTAAAGCACATCCGTGGAGTGCCTCTAATTAAGCCAATCAGAAGTAAAGCCATGATATCATCATATGAACTTCTGAATTTAAGGAAACTAGTAACGTCTCTAACAAATGATTTTTATCATAGAGGATGTTGTGCTCAGAGTTTCTCTGTTCAGCTCCTTTTCAGCTCTATTAATCTTTCAGCGACGTGATAACAGGGAGTCATAGATATAGAAATATAGAAATTCTCATACTATTTTATAAACATCCAATCCTCTCAATCTTTACCTTTAACACCAAAATTATTCTTCTCACCTTTTGCTATTTAACCTTATAGGATCCTTTTATTCAACATTTGTTTTAGTTTTTGTTTGTTTCTTTTTCAAAATTTTTGTAAATTCAAATAATCCATTTTAACATTTGATAAGTTGTCTGTTGGCTATTTTGATAATTTTTTTCCTGCAATGATTAGAGGATGTAATCGTTCAAACAAATTGATGAGATAATAAGCCAGCAAGCTATTTATTTTAAATCTAAGAATGTGTATATTTACGTTTTTTGTGGCTGCATTTCACAAAGTGTTATTGTTAAGGATTTAACTTTGAAATGAGAATGAAATAAGTGACTTTCTCTTTTTTTGTGTTTCCCTCCTTTCTTGCACCTGGTTCTCACATGGCTTCACGTGCCTTTTCCATCTTAACTAATCAGGATGAGTTTCGGAATTACGGAAGACAGATCGACAGTTTGGAAGCAGAGTTGCTGAATTTCAGACAGGAGTTTCACAACCTGCAGGTCCAGAATAAGGAGGCTCAGTGCTTAAAGACTACTGCAGAGGTGAACTACTGAATGTATCTTGAAAAGTATGAATGTATTATTCTCTCTTTGTCAGTATTTTTTTCCACCAGTTGAAAATCTGTCTTAAGTGATGATTTTCCAACATTCACCAACATCAGTAGGATCCTTTTTGTAAGATTATTTATGATAAAGTTGCCATGTTGAAGTTTTCATTATCTCCCTGGTTCTTCTTGTTGTTTGTTAGCCTTCTAACCTTGTGTCTTTGTCTGGCATCCATCAGGCTGAATTACATCAGCTGGAGGAACAGCTGTCCATAGACCAAAAGGAGAGGGAGAGTAACAAAGCAAGGTTAAAGCAGATAATTGAACAGCGCAAGAGTCAAGCTGAAAGGGCTGAGAAAAAGGTGAGATGTAACTACTCTTCACCTGGTGAGAATGGTCCTATTCAACAAAAAAGAAATATCAATAAACATCCAATTAAGACTGATTTAGATTTAGATATAATTTAGCTTAGGATATAAAATAAAAAAGGGTATTTGTCATTACTTCAACTTGTCTTTAGACAAATAAAATTAATAATAATATTTTAGGGTGATTTTGGTTTTATTGAACAAATCCAGGGAGGAGATGAAACATACACCACTCTTTGGTTCAAATATTATGAAATCAGCATTAAAATCAGTTGTGAAAATGATTCATATAAATTAAGAATTGGCCTCCTGCAGATGCAGAGAACAGAAATGCAGTCAGTTGAGCTGGACAGTGAGAGCCAGCTCAACACCAGCTGGAACGCAGCTGAAGAAGAGAAAACCATCTCCACCTTTGAGGAGGCCTTCAAGAGCATCAAAGATGCCACCAGGGTCACGGATATTCAGGTATAAATGCAAAAATCCACAGTGACAAAAACACGGATGCACGCATGCTGGTTTTTATAAGCTTCCGTGTCATCCCCGCAGGAGGTTGTGGAGAACTTTAATTTAGAGAAGGAGAATCATCAACATTTAGAGAAGCTAAAGCAAGAGAATGAGAAGGTACTGCTGAAGCTGAAGAAGGAGAAGGAGCTCTGCAGCCAACAGTTTGAGGAAATAAAATACTCTGGGGAGGCTAAACTGTCAAGGTGCAACTGATTCACAAGAGATCCATTACCTCATTTATGTTTCTCCTCATTTAAAGAACCTGTGCAAATGGACCCATGTGTTCGTAGGACCTTGTTAAGAGCTTCTCGTTTTTTTTCTGTGTTGTTTTATTAGTGAGCTGAAGATGTTGGAGGAGTGCAAGCAGCAGCTGCAGGTTCCACAACAGAGACGTGATGCAGCTGCAGAGCGCCTGGCCAGCCATGTGAAGACCCTCAGCACCATCAGAGCTGGAGTTGAGCACCTGGCAGGGAAACTGAAGCACATCTCACTTGTAAATCATACACACCATTCCTCTTTATGTCAATGTTTCTGTTGACGGTATAGTTAATTTTTCTCCTGGTAATATGCTTCTTCCAGACTGAGGACAAAGCTAGCACAGTCTCCTCAGATTCAGATGAGTTTGTACTGGAGCTTTTGACCCAGTGTGAGCTGAAATTACAGATCCTACAAAGTAAACTTACAGAGAAGGACCTGGCTGCTGTCATGAAGGAGATAGAAGAAGATGAGGTAAGATATAGTTTTGATTGTTGTTTGACTACATTACTGAAAATATTTGGCACCTGGAAAACCAATTTTCCATGTACAGAAATAACCTGTGTGACAGTTCTTAACGCTGTTTCAGACAAATGTATGGGAGGAAAATCAGATAAGGTGATGACAAAGGTAATCTGATTGGAGCTGCTGATGATGATGCAGTGTTGAATCATCTGGAGAGTCACTCAGCTCTGACTGGTTATTTTGCCTAAGATTAGGCTGTTTACTGAAGTATTTTCAAGAATCTGGTATCAGAACAATTCTGTTGTTTTATTCCTGGTTTAGCTCGAATCAACCATTCTTTATAAACTAAAATGTATCAATTAGACCAATAACTGACACACAATCCTGGAGGTATTGGTGGATTATCTGGAAATGAACATTCAGGAAGCTCATTATTAACTAAGTCTGTTGTTTCTATGGTGATATTGACTAATTTCTTCTCATGTTACAGATTTGTCTCACACAGTAGGTTGTTTCTTCCAGTAATTGTGCAGTTGGAGGTTTGATCACTGATCATTGTTTTAATTTTTTGCATATAAGGAGAAGACGAGTGGAGTATAAAAGCAGCGAGACCTCTTTAAAGTTGCTCTCTCATTGTCCTGCTCAGGAGTAATGGTCAGAAATTTACATACACTGATCACAGGCATAACTGTCACATTAATTTGCAGCTTTCAGAGAAGTATTTGAAATATTGTTTTTTTTATGGTGTAAGGATTATGCAACATGTAATTTCACTGATTAAAAAGAACAAAAACTGGGTGAACAAGTTTAAATAAAAACAAAACTGAGCTCAACATATCAAAAAAAGGACTTAGTAGTAAGATGCTTGGCTGTTATTGTTAGGAATTTCAAAAATTGTTGAGGTGGGCTTCATTCAAGCATTTCCAGTCGGTTGCGGAGATCTTTGTTCCATGTGGTGAAGATGGCTGAACCTTGTTTTTGTAGATGTTCCTTGCCATCCATCTCCAGATGTTTTCAGCGAAATTTAGATCTGGGGAACATGCAGTATGGTCCAAAAGAGCAACATTATTCTCCTGAAAAAGTCTTGTCAGATGGGAGTAGTTGAATGCTGCGTTGTCCCTCTAATCACTGCGGATATGAGGGCCTCAAGAGGAAAGCTCTTAACAACATAACCACATAGCTCCATTGTTTAACTGCCATAAAAAGTCCCCAGACCACGATAAAGCTCCTCCACTGTGCTGTGTGGAAACATCTCCAGTGGGATCATCTTGTCATGCCATGGAAGCCATCAGGCAGTCGTAGCTGGAGGTGCCTGGGTTGTTCCTGAGCGTCTTAGCATATTTCATTTCATCAGTTTGGTTCAGAGGTTTGAAGTCTGGATGTTTCAACCAGTCAATGATCCAAAAACAAACATCAGAGCTGATTCTGGAATAGATAAAGTTAAGCTTCTGAAACAGAAAAGCTTGCAAAGGAACATTCAGCCAAATTTTAGTTTTGGTATAGGTATATATTTAAGTCTGTATGTAGAATTTTAATCCTCATTTCATATAATTTTCTGAAGTTATGATCATTATAGGAGCCTTTCAAGCTTCATCTGAGCTTGTCATGTATAAAATATTCAGCTAGTAGTTATTTTAAACTAATATTAAATGTTTTTACTAACTAAGGCAGAACATAAAGTTTGCAACAATGGGCACAGATATCACCAAGTATTCAACATTAAGACTTACAAAAACACTCACAATTAAAGGTGCACACTTCTATAAGACTTGAAATTGATCAACAGTGGTCAGAGGTTTATAACATAATTTCTGTGCTAAACTATACCTGAATATTATTCTACTGGAATGCTCTTGCAAAGGCTTATGTTTCGACTTGGTCAGTCTGGTTTTTAAAAGACTGTCAGCGAGCTAGTAGTGGAATGATCTGCCACGTGGTACCAGAACATGTATCTTCAAGAAACTCTTGAGGACCCAGCTCTTCAGAGAGCATCTCCTACCCTGTACTTCCCTGTATATCTGCACTCTAATTCTACGCTGTCACCCTAGTCACCTCTAAAAGAACCTGACTAGTGGTCCTCCTTCTAAGTAGCTTATTGTTAGCTTAGATATTACCTGGATTGTTATGTCGTCATTTTCAAGTCACTTTGGATAAAAGCATCTGCCAAATGCATAAACATCTGGGGGTTGTTGAAATCTCAAAGCGCTCGAAGCATGTCTACAGAAAATCAGTTTCCCATAATCATTAAAGTCTGTCTTGTTTGAAATGTATAAAAAGGCAGTTTTTATTTATTTTTATTTTTTTAAAGTTTAAAAAAAATTAAAACAACAATTTTTTTACTGCTTAAACTTAATTTGCTTGTACTTTTTTCTTCTGAACAGTTCTACACCAGGATTGAAGGGAAGCTTCCCAAGAACAACAACAAAGTACAACTACCAGAGGAACAAGCTCATGTCCTCAGCAAAGAAGGTGGGTTGTCACAATCCACACATCCACACACACACTTACACACCATGTAAATGGCTCTTTATGTCCATGCTTATGTCACAGAGGGTGAGATCAAAGAGGAGGAGGCTGACAGCATTTCACGAGAGGCCCTGAAGCATCAGTCTCAGCTCATCCTTGACTCCAACTTGAACAAAAAGCCTTGGAAAAAATAAGTTCTGATCCGAAGAAACGAGCAACACAAAGTGGAGCACAACTGTGAAGCAGAAGGAAAATGATGCATGCTGGGGCTGTTTTTCCAAATAGAAATCAGAAAAATGGCATTCTCATGAAAAGGTTCGCAGATCAGATGAGACCCAAGTCAAACTTTTAGGTCTGCATGCAAAATGATTTTGTGTAAAGGTAAACTAATACTGGACATCACCCTGAACACACAATCCTCACTGTGAAACGAGGTGATGCGAGGGTCATAATCAGGATCTTCAGTAGTGACAAAGAAGCTCGTCAGAGTTGGTCGGAAGATGATGTAGCTAAATACAGGGTAATCCTCCATACCACTCACCTTCCAGTGGGTAAGCGACTCTCAACATATAGCCAAAGGTGCGATAGAATCCTTTGGATCCATTGCTAACCTGTTGCAAGACTTGACAAGTGATGTTCGCAAACCCTCCACATCTAATCTGTCTGAGCCTGAGCTAGTTCACAAAGAAGAAATGGCAGAAATTCAGTTTCTAGATGCACAATGCCAGTAAAGATATACCCCAAAAGACCTGCAGCTGTATTTGCAGCACAGGTGGGGTGATGAAGTCTTAACTCAGGGCGACTGAATACAAATGCATACCACATTTTTCAGATTTTTACTTTGGAGCAATTTTAAGCGATCATTTCCTTGTATTTTCCAGCTATTGCGTGGTGTTGTGTTGGTTCTACTACATTAAATCTCAGTAAATTGCATTTGAAGTTTGTGGTTGTGGTTTGTGGTATTTAACATCTGAAACAGTTCAGAAGTATAAATATTTTTGTAACAATTAAAATATTAAAATAAAAATGTTAATGTTTCATTGTGTGTGTTGTCACGTCATCACCAAATGATCAGTTTGTTAGATGATCCTCATGAAATGATCGTGTGTGTGTGTCCTCGTGTCAGTTTTGTGTTTGACAACAGCCGTGTGCTCCTGAGGGTGTTGCACCCAGCACCGATATTTCCAACTATTCTCAGGCAACATTTCAAGCCGTTGGCTCCTGGGAGCCAATGAAAAACACTCAGAAGATTGCCCTGACTTATCGTTCCTTTCACAGTGAATAGAGTTGGGTTTCTAAGAGGTTTTTGTCCTGATTTTGCTTCTACTGACTGAAACCAGTTCATTTTAAATACTGTAGGTTTCATGTTGCTGATATTATGCTACGTAACCATGAAAACCTATACCTTGGCATATTCAGACTCTATCCTTTATTAAGATGAATCAGAACCCCCTGGTATATGATGCATCGTTACAAGTATATTTTACCTTCGAAAGAACCAAGCACCACCAGAGCTATTTCTGTCACGTCAAGCACTGTTCTGCAGCTTTATTCAAAGAATCCACGTGTTGTTGGAGCCAGCTCTTGAACAGCAGGTGCTTACCTTTGTTCTCTGACCTCTCAACTGCCTGCCCTTTGCCAGAGGGAATTTCTGTTTTTAGTTGCAAAGCAAACTTCATACACGTAGACCCAGCAGCTGCAGGGATTGGACGAGGACGCCGACAGCACACGGATGTAGCCGAAAAAAAAGGTTTGATCCGAGTCGTTCAACAGGTTTGTGGTTCTCTTTGAGAGTGTGTGTATCTGACATAAGGAAGGAGATAATACAGCAGCTGTGGCGTAATGTTAGCTCCAGCGGGACTCATGTTCTGTTCTTTTTTTCTAAAATTAATTTCTCCAGAGTTTTCATTGCTTTCTTCTTTTGTGTCCCTCTTTCTTTATAGCCCTGCATTCATCTACAGTTAGGCTGATAAAAGGTAATCCAAGCCGCCAGACCTTGTGAGAGGATGTTAGATGAAGGCCAGCTTATTATGCGGTTGTATATTGAACACATATTCTTTTTATTATGTTTTTATGTTGTACTCTATTTATAAGTATTATTTAATAATAAATTAGATTATTTACTCTTTATTAATTTATTAAATGCACGATTAAATAACTTGATTAAAAACAGAAGTCATTATTTGAATTTACTATACATTAATCTCATAAATAATTATTTCGGTGTTTATTCATTTAGTAATTCAGCTTCAGTCACCTTGTGGCAGTGCTAGCCCTGCCCACTGACTCTGAAAGTGAAGCTGCCAGACAAAAGACATGCATGATGTACTGCAACATCTAAATTAAGTATTTAAAGTGTAAATGACATAGGTGCACATAAATGAGGATATCAGTAAAAGGTAAATTATTACAGTAATTTTAATTCAAAAAGTGAATTATTCCCAGACCTTTTAAATGGGCTTTGCTTCACAATCCTCTCAAGGCTGTTGTTTGTGCACCTTTTTTTGCAACAGTTTTTCCTTCCACTCTATTTTCCATGAGCATCCTTTGACACAGCACTCAGTGAACATCCAGCTTCTTTAGCAAATACCTCTTGCACCTTGTCAGCGACTGTTTGCTGGACAATGTCAGTAGTGTTTCCAATTATGGTGTAGACCTTAACATAAATTATTTTTTTAAATAATTGGTCCTATGTCATATTATGAACTTCTGACAAACTGGATTTGGGTTTTCATTAGCTGCAGACCATAATAATCAAAATTAGAATAAGTAAACGCACTCTGTGCATAATGAATCAAAAAAGTTTCACAGGTTTCACTTAACTGAATGACTAAGATAAAGGTTTTGATGATATTCTCATTGACTGAGATGCATCTCTTAACCAAAGTGGTCTAAAAACCTTCCTGATTGACAGAATCTCACCTTAGGTGGCCTGTTATGCTGTTTGTGTTTCTGATCAGCCAATCAGTGGGAGGAAGAGTTCCCGACCTTCCTGCAGCACCGTTTGAAACGTGGTTGTGTGTGCTTCATCGAAATGTCCTCCAAAAGCAGGTTTTTAAGCATGTTTGAGCTGTCTGTGCGAGTTTCAGACGAAATGCTCCGACTGTCGTGAGTTTATGCGCTCACACTAGGAGACACACCTGTCCGTCACTGCCAGGTAAGTCAGTCAATTATTTAAAACCAAAATCTTGCTGTTTTCAGAGTAGAACAAAAGTTTCCCTAAGATTTTTGTGCACGGCTGAAGTGAAAATGAGGGCAGCGAGTTTGTGCATTGTTTTGATGAGCAGAGCAGTGAGCTGGAATGATTTGATTTTCTGAGGCATAATTATAAAACGCACAGCAATTTTACACAGAGTAGGCTGCAGCTAAACAAGGAGGAGGCCTCTAACCACAGACTCATGCGCAGGGCATCATCCACCCACTGACTCAGAGAACAATCAACCCTCAGAGATAAATGCCAGCTTCTCTTCCTCCGAGCTTCACTCTTGTCTCTGCATGAATGCTGTGGCTGAAGACACGCAGCCCTGAGCGAGAACAAACACGATCCTTGGGATAAACAAGCTAAAGAAGCAAGAATAGAGTTAAGTAGCTGCATGTTTTCTGTGTTTATGTGTATTTGCAATCTTATGCTCAGATTAATTCAGATATTTAACTGATTTTAAATATATTTAACCTATTGATAGAGCTCATGGGTTTTTATTAGTTATATTTGATTAACTGGTTTTGAAAGTGATTTATGTCCAATATGCTGACATCTATCAAGAACTTGTATTAAATGGCTACTGCTTACACTGCTTTTGCAGTCAGTGCACAGACACTGAATATAGAAAATAACTACTTCTATTTTTGACTGGTCCCTTTTGAATAAATTAGAATATCATTGAAAATAATTTATTTCTTTTTCTTTTGAAAAAGGGAACCTTTTACCGATTTCTTAGTGATACATTTAAAGGCATTTATTTCTATTTAGATCCGTATGACTTGCAGCAAATGAAACCCCCAAATTTAGTTTCTCAGATAATTATATATTGAGAATCATTGACACCCTCCACAAGGTGGATAGGTCCCGAAAGGTCATTATTAAAGAAGCTGGTTGCTTACAGACTACTGTTTCCAAGTAATTGATGGAAGACTTTATGGGAGGAAAAACTGTTGTAGAAAAAAATCAACAGAGATAACCATGGCATTGGAAGGATTGTGGAGCAGAGCACAATGAAATGCTTGGGGGAGATTCAGAAAGTGTGTGCTGCCTATGTTCTGAAGCCATATCAAGGACAAGAACATATTTCTTTCCTTGTGTTAAACAGTTTCTTAACCAGAGGCATGATGGGTCTTACCTGGTTGAAAGAGAAAGGGGACTGGAATGTTGCTTAATGTTTCAAAGATGTTTGGGGCTGAAAGTAAATCATGCATTTTGTACCCAAAAACCATTACACATGTTCTTTTTATTTTTAAAAACAAAAAACAATGTTCATATATAAAACGCAGAATCCTGAAATCTTAAACCCTGTTTTAAAGAATATCTATTTAATTTGTAATCCATATTTAATCAAAATATTTAAAATTTTAAACTACAGATGGTCAGAAAAAGTCCAGTGTCCTCCAAAAAAGATTTAAATAGCTTTTTTTTGCCAAATAGAAAACTACAAAATAAATGCTAACTTCATTCTCTTTAGCCTCCCATTTATGTGCCATTGATATGACTGTTTTTTGGCATATTCCTACCTCCTCATGATAAAATGGCACTCTTGGTGGTGAACAGTATTGCCCATGTCAAAAACCTCAACAGGGGCAAAGGTCCAGTATGGGGTTCCTACTGTTAGGAATGATTTTAGGCTGACATTTCTGTTTTTAAAAATAATTTTTTATGTGATATTGTCATTAACTTTATGTCATTATGATCAAAATTGCAATGTGAGCAAAAACGATAGATTTTGAAGCTGATTCACTGAAGTAACGTAATTTCTTGATACTTTAATTTATTGAGATGTGCATCATGTTTACAATCTCTGCATACAAACTAGATGTGTAAAATAGCTGATTATATTTTGTGTAATTCTCAGTTTTATCAGATGTTGACCCATTCCAAACAACATCTCCTATATCTAAGAGGGGAGCTTTGTTTAAGATGTGGTTGTTTTGAATACTTGCAGACTTTACCACTCTGACTGGCTGATAAATGATGAGTGCACCCGTTTTCACGCTTTCCTCCCAAACACAGATGAGGCAGCAGGTGTGGGAGCTCTCTTACAAGAGGTGTGTGGGCCTGTGAGCGTGACCGACTCAGAGCGGGAAATGAGGACCACTCTTCCTTTGTGCGGAGGCGATGATGAAGCCTGTGGTCACCAGCGAAGCATTAGCAGGGTGGGCTGGATGAAGAGGCTGCTGTGGCTCAGGTCCAGTCACTGCGGGGGCATCCACATGGACACGGAGCCCGGAGTGTGGCTGAGGAGCTTCCAGCTGCTGGACACCGATGGACAACATGAGGTAAGGCTGGATAAAGGTAGATTTTATATTTCATATTTCCAAAGTTCTGCTGTGGTGTTCACTAAAAATGTGAACATTATGACGTGCTTTTTGACTTAGAAAAACCCTGCATGGGGAATATTTCAATAAAGGCAAAGCATCAACACATCTTCACTCCTAACCCGCAGTTTATTACCCAAATAGAGAATAATAGCCTTCTTAGTAAAAATATTTATTTTGCTGTTTTTGGGTCATTTAGACATTTCAACACTAATGTGACTACTCTGTGGCATTATTTGAGAATCTGGTTATTTAAATTTGAGTCATTCGTTGTGTTGTTCCTCAACACTGAAGGGACCCAGTTTGGGTACCGATCAGGATGCCTCTCTTTGGCAGTTTTCCAGGCACACTCCGTTGGGAGGAGACGCCAGGCAAGATCCAGAACTCGCTGGAGAGGCTAGGCATCCCTTCTGGCCTGAAAGAAAATGATAATAAATGCCCATAACAAATAAACACTGAAGGCTAGGGAAGCCAAAACATACAGCAAAGAGTCAACATTTTCTTCTTTCAGCAATTTTGACTCAAAAGATGTTGATTTTTGTTTTCTGATTTAATCTTAAATAAACATCATCTGATTTATTTATAAACCAAGTCTCCCCTGAGGCTCCAGGTCATTTTACCCCTTTGCCAGTTTTTACCCACATGTTGTCATTTCATCATTTCCTACTCCCATCTGTACCAGTGTTCGTAACCACTGTTTCTCAGTTACTCCATTTAAACATTTTTGATAAACTGTAGGATAATCAAAAAATGCTTACATGTCACACAATTTCTTATAATTTTATATTTTTTACAAAGAGATATTTTATATCCTTTCTCCATTATTTATAATTCTGATCCCCCATTAGGGCCAGATCACTCCAGGCTTATAACAGATTATGACACCTGATCAAAGCAAACATTCTAATATCAGTGTGTGCAGTATTGCGATCACAAAAGACTGTTTGTATGTAAAATTTGGTAGGATATTACATTTTACATATCAAGCCTAGATGCTTTGCATATTGATGATATTTATTTGGTCAGTTGGATGACCCTTAATGCTGGTCTCTGATGTACATCTGCAGTGGATGAGGAGCTCAAGCACATGGAGAGTAGTGCAGACTTTGTGTAATGAAAAAGAAAAAAAAAGACTAGAAAATGTGACTTAATTGAAACCAACATTGTCATTTTCAGCAATAGTATCACAATTAACTATTTTCCTGATATTGTGCAGGGCTATTGGAGACACATAATCACATTTGCTTAGAGCCTGACTAGAATATAGAAAATTACTATATCATTCTTTGTCAAAGCAGGTAGAAAGTGTCTTAACTGATGTGCAGTGGATGCAAAATCATTTTGTTCCAAAAAGGCTGGGAAACAAAAGAACCAAAACTGTCAAAGTATGAAATGGTGAAAGAGCGGAATGATCAGCACCCCTTATTTTTGTATCATTTAGTGAAAGTGAAAGAAAACTGTAACAAACATCCTTATAAATTTTAACATTAAAGCAGAATAAAAATTATGTTTATCTTCTCCCAAACAAATACCAAAAGCTATGAAAGCTGAAAAATGTATTCAAGACAGAGTCATTTTTTGTTACTTATTTATTGAAAATAAACTTTGAGTCTTGACTCAGAATAATTCTGGGGGATTTAACGACTGGTTTGTAATGCAAATTCTCTTTCTTTTTGTCATGGGACTTTCATTATTGCATAATTTTCTTTCAGTCTTTTGGAAAACCAGTAGGGAAGTACAATGTAGAAGACCAGAAAGGTCTTTGCATTGCTGTATTGTTTTAGCCGGAAGAAATCCTGTTGCGGGTTTTTTTTTTCTTCTTTTTTTTAAAAGAAAACTTGAACCATTACAGCTTCAAGGTAAATGTTATAATGCAAACTGTGCAAATGCAAAGAAAAAAATAAAATACAATTAACAGAAAAACAAAAAATAACCACAGCATTCATGACACAACCAGAATGCAAACATAGGCTACTGCCGTCTGTATTTGGTCCTTTTAGCTCAAATTATTGATGAGGCCGACACTAACCGGGGCAAATGAATACCGTTACCTTTCAGTATTGCCTTTTATTACCATGTACCTGTGAGCAGATAGTAATAATGACGAAGGGGATAGTTTGGGTCAGTAAGGATAGCTTGTGATTGTTGTTCTGTAGAGCTGCTGGGGGAGAGCTCTACAAGACTGATCCCCACAATTTTGCTGCACATCATAGCAGTGCTGCTTAGTCTGTGCTTGCAGAGGGAAAGACTCAAACCAACAAGTAAAAGAAAAACCTAAAACTGACCCAATAAAAACAGAGTAAAACATTTTCATAAAAAATGTCAACATTTAAACTTCTGATTAAAAATACATACACTGGTGAGCTGTAGCACAGACTGCATCCTTAAAGGTCCAGCAGTTGTCAATAGTTGTTCTGAGGTAGTTGTAATGTTGTACAACCTCAACAGCCTGTCCATGGATAAAAACAAGAGGGCCTGGTGGAGGCTTCTTTCTAAAAAAATCAATCAGCATTTCTTTGATTTTTGAGAAGTTAATCTTCAGAAAGGAGGTCTTGTACTCCTGGTCATGAATCAGACATGCAAGAGCATGACGTTTTTCTGCAGTAATGCTCCGGCTTCTTGGCCTGCCACCCCATCAACCCTCCATGTGTCTAATTTGAACTAATTGACGTTTCTCCTGCCTCTCTTTTGTTTGGCCTTTGTGAATCACCGTGAAATTAGGGAAATATGAGAGACAGAAGCTCATTAGACAAACAAACTCTTATTATTCATCTTTTGACTTAATGAGCAGCAGAACCCTGACCCCGATTAAAGATCTGCTGAAGCTTTACAGGCTTTTATCACAACTACATCTGCAAATCTGTGACGTAAGTGTTTACAACGTAATAAAAGGCACTAAATCTAAGGGTTTTCCCATGATGCCATGGTGTGTCATATGAGTATTTTTAGAATCAGACCAGACCTGTTCTATGTGGTTCTTTATCCTGAACTCATTAGGTGATGGGCAGGAATGTAAACAAGAGTCCGCTGAGCACCTTTCTGTTTTTATTAAAGTTTAGCTTCCCACCTGACTGAATTGGCCCGCAGTCAACTTCTTCAATGCATTTGATTAATCTTTCATTTCTTTCTATAAATCATCTCTCTCCTGATTGTGAGACTGACATAAATATTACCTTAAGTACCCAGAACAAGTCAAAAGCTGAAGATCCAGCTTTGAGTCAGAGATTTTTTTTTTTTTTTTTGATGAACATTTTTTTATGTTTCAATATTATTTTTGTTTTCTGCTTGTATGTTGATGATGTTGTTTTTCAATTTTCACAAATAAATTAAGAAGCTGAACCACCAGCTCTGTGGGACATGGTTCAAAAACAAGCAATGATGATAAAAATTAGAAAATTTTAATAAAAACAAAAGTGTATGAATGAATAACTTTCTTCAATAAAAAAATATCAACTGTAGTCTCAACTCTCTCCCAGCGGATGGTGAAGGAAATATTGACAGAGAATAGAGAGACTTAAATATAAAAATGAGACACAAAAAAAGAAGAGTAAATAAAAATAACGAAAATCTATCAGTGCTGGAATCGGGGTTGAGGTTACTTACCATAGGAAAAATGCTCTTATTAACCAGAAAAACATTTGTCTTAATGTTTTTAAATAACTTTAAAGTCTGTTTTATTTTTTTTCTGTTTTGTTTTTGGGGTTTTTCCCCCCAAGTTTTTTTTTTTTTATCCTAGGATGATGATCAGTGAAAGCTCTTTTTATTCTTTGAAAGTTGCAAGTTTAATGACTGATCCAAAAATAATTCAATGAATAGATCCGATCAATTTGAATACTACAAACCACTGAGAGTGTTTGTCACCAGTGTTGTAAAATCTATGCACATAATTTACAACCCACGCGAGGCATCATAGAAACCCAGTTTAATGCTTTTAACTTGTAAACAAAGTTGATGATCACACTTCCCATTTTCAGTGACAGGATATAAATGTATATCTATATATATCTCAGCAGAAAGATGACGCTGTTCTTATGACCAGCAGACATCCTGTAACATCCTGCAGTTGTTAGAGTAAGCATTTTTGTTATTCGTTGCTTCTTTGATAAATGGTATAAAATGTGGACCTACAGGAAGTAAAACAACATTACATTAGTTAAAGGGAGTTGCAATTTGTTTTGCTCTTATGTGTGATTTGAGTTTTCACAGAATATCAACAAGCTATATATCAACTTACTGAAATTTAATGCGGTCAATTGAAGATGTTTGGTATGTTAATTCTTTTGGCTGCACAGTGGCTCAATTCGTAGCCCTGTTGCTTTGCAGCAAGAAGGTCCTGGGTTAGAATTCTGGCCAGGGGTCTTCCTGTATGGAGTTTGCTTGTTCTCCATGTGCATGCATTGATTCTCTCTGGGTACTCTGGCTTCCTCCCACAGTCCAAAATCATGACTGTTAGGTTATTTTGTCTCCCCAAAAAAGTAGTCCTTGTATGTGTGGTTTTGCGTCCTTTCCGTCTCTGTGTTACCCTGCAATGGACTGACTACCTGCCCAGGGTGTACCCCTCCTCTCGCCCAATGACCGCTGGAAATGGGCACCAGCTCCCCGCAACCCTGCAAGGATAAGTGGGAGTAGACTATAGATGGATGGAAATTCTTATTTTGTTCTAATTCTAATTTTCAGTGAGTTCTGGGTCTGCTTAAGGGTGTCCTCCTACTGTGATGGGCCCAGAAAACCTCCAAAGGGTCGGGCCTAGAACACACCCTCATCACACGCAAGAGCTTAATTAACTGCGTTTGTTGCAGAAAAGCATTGACTTTCTGAGCCCCCTTCAGATGACTGAAGTTTTCACTCTGTGTCCAAGATGAATCCTGGCCAATCTGCTGAGGAAGCTCATGTCAGCTACTTATTTGGAACCTCGGCTTTTAGTGGTGGCTTTTGATATAGGCAGTATGGGTCGTTCCACTGAGCTGCAATGCCTGGGTAATGCTGCTTGAAAAAAAAAAGACCTTAATATTTCTTCCATGGCCACTAAAATGGTGGTCTGCACTCACCAGCCCCACCTTATCCTTTACAGCTCCTTAAAAATGATGTTTTTAAAATGGGCAGACCCCAAGACAAAAAAAATGTTTCACCAGAAAAGTCAAAGTAAGAAGGAGAGAAGACATGCAGCAAAGGTCAGTCAGGGGCTTGTGATTATCCCCACATCTGCTGAACTCCTCTCTCTCTGAGGTCTCACTCCAGAATAGGAGAAGGTCCAGTTGCAAAGGATGGTGCTGAGTCCAGCTGTGTGTAGTTTGTTATGGTCCACCAACTGTGGCTCCTTTCCTGGCACTGGAGTGACAGGCCACATCATGAAGGCTCAGATTCAGCATGTCCTCACCCCAACTTGCCACCAGGCGCATTTTGACCATGACTTCGACCACTGCTAGTGGTGGTGACGGGGTCCTAAATCAAATTCTGCTCAAGGCCCCATACAACCTTGGATCAGCCCTGCTGGGAGTTCTCATTTTATAAATGTGTTTTTTCCCCACTTAAAAAACATGTTCTGACTTAGTGATTTTTTTTTTTTTAATATAAATTAAAAAAAAAATTAATTGAAAATAGAACTCAATAAATACATTAAGCTGAAAATTTATTGAAGTCATGAAAGTTTGTCTGATTTCCACAGAGATCTTGGTCTTTACAGGAAATATTCAGGTTGGAATCTGACAGCAGTGATTTTAAAACATTTTAGATGTAATAAAAAGTCTCTCCTTGGCCCTGGAGCTTAAAGGTTCTTCTCTGTTCTGTGGACTGCAATGTTTTGAACCAAGCTCTCCTGTCGCAGCCCCTTTCCCAGTGTTGGGGTCACAAGGCGAAGTGCTCCCATGACCACTGGCAAATCTAATGCCATTGTTCTCTTACTTTTCTTCAAGTTTGTGGTATTTCTTACATTTCCCTTGTTCCTTCCAGTTTTTTTTTCTCCTTTTTTTTTTTTTTTTTTTCCCAGTCTGGATATGGAGTAGCTGCAGGATTTAGTCTAGTATGCACCATATTTCAGTAAAATAAGTTTTCCTTTAATTTAAAACTTGAATGACTTAATGATTTCTGCTTTATTCTTAATTAAAAACTGAAGTTTAAACAGTTGTGTGGGTGGAGGAGATTTACACCTGAATGTGAACTATGACTTATTAATCTGCTGTCAGTATCATAATAGTCCTTCCAGTATCTTCAGTAACAACATCAGGACACCTGCTGGTATCTGCTCCTCACCGCTTATTGGTCAGTGTGCATTAACCCCGCCCACACCTGCTGCCTGACCCCGCCCACCTCATACAAAGTGTAGTTCCAGCCTCCTTCCTCCTCAGTATCTCACTGCTCTACGAAGTGTTCAATAAGTCGATTTAATTTTAATATTTTAATTTTGAAAACATGGATGCTTTAAGTTTACTTCAGAGTCAAGTCAGTAATCGGAGGAAGCGACTCTATTCCTAGTTATCCGTATTTTACGTTGTGGTTTCGGAGCAAAATTAAGAAGGATTTATTCACCTCATCCTCTGGGAAAACATGGGAAAATGGCAGTTATCGATGGTATGTAAATGTAACTTTCGCTGTTTGGACCTGTAAACGCGTAGAGCGTGAATCTTCAGTGTGTTTTTATTTTGTTTTTCGGGGTCTTTGTTTGCAGGTAGCTTCATGTGAATCTGTTTCTGTTAAGACGCTGATAAATGCTTTTTATTAACTTCAGGGCCTTATAAATCACTGCAGCACCGTGGTTAAAGCTTTGGTTGCGGCTGCTTGCATGCTTTGCTTCTCTATTACATGTGTGCCATAATAAGACTTGGTGTTCAGCTACATGTTGTCAACCAGAGCCCACGAGAAGCCAGTGGAGCTTATTTTCATTTCAATGATTTCATCTCATGGTCATCATCACATTTTATTCGGCAACATGCCACACATTTGTTCGTAAATATTACCTGATGAGACATGTTATTGGTGTTTGTTGGGGAAAAATGTAAATATCTACTTATGTGTGGAGGTTTATGCGCTAATACCACCAATCTAACTCAATTACAAAAGCAAAACATAAGGATTCGGTGTGTCTTCTTATAACTAGTTATTTACAAATCTAGTTTTAGCCTCATCTTTGAATAAGATGTGTAATAAAATACACATTTGAATAAATGTGTAGTCCAGTGCACCGAAGTGTGACTTTCTCACATATTGGCCACAACTTTCAGTACATTTTCTGGGATTTTGATGTGATTAACCAGCACAAAGTAGGGCACGTCTGGGGTCCCTGGAAGGTGGTCATCTTTTAAAGCCTTAAAAGTTTTCTTCTTGGGGTTTCCCTGTATGTTTCATTGAGGGGGGGGGGATAATGTGTTCAAGGTGATGTGCATTAATAGATTTGCATTTTGGCCAAAATGTTTAATTTTGGTCCCATCTAACTAAATGATGAACCCTGTCTGGTTATGTGTTAAGTTTTATTTTTTTTTAAGCAGTATTTGTGTTTGTAACTCCCTTGACAATATGCAGTAGGAAATATATTGTCAAAAGTCCTTTAAGGAATTCTGAAATACCTAATTTCAATAGATGCCATAAAATATGGTGATACACTTTTCTGTCCATCCCTGATGGCAAACGCATTGGCTAACATTGGCTTCTTCGCTACAGTAAAGTAATGAGAGGATGAGCCTGATGCAGCAACCTGTTAATCCAGAGGAAAAATGCTTGTTAAATCCTGTTAAGGTGTATCATAGTGAGTCTAACTGTCCCTGTGTTTGAGAACATGAACAACAGCATCAATGAATAGTTGAGTCATTGGTTCAGTCTGCAGTTTTTACCACCAGTGGTCGTACTTAAAGGCTTCGTCATTGAATGTCAAGAATGAGAACCATCCAAGTTCAGTTTCACCTGATCCCAGTCACGTACAACTTTAAAGCAGCTCCACATTTATGGAAATGTTTTTTATGTTGTTCAAATTTGCCATGAAAGTTCAGTGACTTGTTTAGTTCCTGAAATTCTGTCGCTAATCAACTGGATCATATTGACTTTTATTTTTTTCCCACCTGCAGGAACCGGTGCAGGAGTGGGGCGAGGAGGAGGAGGACGGGGCCATTTTCGGAATCACCCTTCGAAGGGAGCCTGCTCCACCGGGCTCGGACTCCCCTGATCTCTCGCCGGCCTTCAGCTGCGTCCAATACCACACTGTGAAGGTTCGCAGGGTGAAGGCCGCCACCTTGGAGCGCCTGGTCTCCCACCTGCTGGACGCAGAACACCGGGAGCCCGACTTCATCCACGTGTTCCTCTCCACGTACAGGGCCTTCTCCTCCACCGACACCTTCATCGAACTGCTGTTTCAGAGGTGAGTTTGTGGGCTTTAACTGAACTGAGACGGGTGTTAACAGAGATTATGAGGGCCAGTCAGCTGCTCTTCCAACCACCATGTGAGCTCATTGTTGCTGCTTGATTTAGAATGATCTGTTTAACAGAAAACTTTCAGTCTGCAGGAGGGAAAAAAGAAACAATAGCTTGACATTTTGTGCAAGTCGTGCTAATCCTTCATGGTTTGTGAAGGAAAGAAACCCGTTTTTTATTTCCTATGAAATCTGGAAAAGTATGAAATTCGATTTGAGTATTTTTCTGGTTAGGATAAGTACTGATAAAGAAAATAAGTAAATGGGGTAAAAATATATTTTTTTTTCCAGACTTTATTCTCCTACCTGATTGTGTAAAAGTTGTCCTTCCTTCCTGCCTTCAAAAACTTTCTCGTGTCCTTCCATCCTTATGTTCTTCCCTCCTTTTATCATTTTCCTTCCTTGTGTCCTCCTTTCCTTATTTAATACCTCCCTTACTTCTGTGTCTTGTACCATCCTTCCTCCTTTGTGCTCTTCATTTCTTGCATCCTGTCCTCCTTCCTGATCTCCAGTCCGCCTTCTTTTTTTTTTATACGCTTTCTTAATTATATGTTTTTCTTTTCCTTCCTTGTCTCCTTCATTCCAGCCTACATTCCATGTGTTTTTTTCCCCTTTAACTTTAATTTTCAGGCTTCATAATATATGAAGCCTGAAAATGTTAATATTTTATATTTTAAGATAGAAAATAATGACCGGGAGCGTTTCACGTTTCCAACTCTTGAGATGTGTTTTATTTCACAAATTTCCCACAAATTTACAGTAAAACGTCCTCATTTCAAAAAAAGTGATGTCAAACATGCTCTTATCTAAAGCTGTGACGCAGATATGCACGCTCTATTTGCTTTTAAACTTTTCTGACATTGATTTATTTGTCCAGCTTGTCTTAATTTTTAGGAACGTTGTCCCTGCCATTAAATGTTAGCGCAGCGTATGCGTCAGAAGGGTTTATGACTGGCCAGATGCACCTATCAGTTTTCAACACAGACAGCAGTTTAACAGCTTCCTCACGTCTCATCAGCTATTCTCAGAACAAATCTCTGCTGACGATGGGCTGGTTTCTATGGCAGGTTTTCTCGTCACCAGCTAAACAAAGCCGTCCCAAGCTTTGTTGCATTGTGACTGCTGCATGACTACACCCTCCACGCCCAGTAGTTTACCTGGCTTAATTTCACTCAGGAATTCCCTGCAGGAATGTCTTTCATTTCAGGGTTAGATATGTAACACCTTGTTCTGAAGCTTCTCAAAATGGCCTCCATTATGCTGCCTCACCTCTGCTGCAAAGGCTTCAAACAGCTGTCTGTTTTAATTGGTGCACTGATATATTTATTATTCGTCAAACAGCTGCCCTCATATAAGCTGTGCTGGTGGCGGCAGGCTTCCTGCAAGCTTCAGTGGAAATGGTCGGGGCAAACTGGAAAAGCTGTCATCCCAACAGGATTTTATACAGGATGTTCCATTTGTCATATTATACAACTCTGCTGCTTTCAAAAGGTTACATATACTCATCACAGGTTTCAATTTCATAATTATTTTGAATTCTTAAAGATGCATTTTAACCATTGCTTCTGGGGGGGAGGGGGTTAACAAACAACTTTGTCCAGATTTCAGCAGAATAGCTGTTGAATTTATCTCATTTCTTCAACAACCATGTGGAACGACACATGTTGTTATGGACAACCCTGACCATCCTCTTCATGAGACTGTCTTAGAAAAACAGAGTCTCTTCAGTCGGAGGCTTCTTCAGATTCACTGTAATACTGACCGCTACAGGAGATCTTTCCTGCCCACTGCCATCACCATCTACAGTAACAACTCTTTGAAGAATCTTGAATTAATGAGTTACAGCAACATTTTAATTTCCCTTTGGGATCGATAAAGTATTATTCAGTTGAATTGTGGTTGTGGAAAAGATGTTAGTCTGGTTTCAGAAGGATCAAATGATTGGCATCATGCAGAGAAAACCTCTGAGATAGAAACTGCTAAGACTGTGTTTAGAACGGTCCAAGGCGTTATTAAAAATTGGAAGGGAAGTGGGAAATCTTGAATAATTGCAGCAATCACTTGTTTGGTGAAATTAAACTGAACAAAAATAAAAGTAGAACTCAGGGCTGTCTAATGGTGAAAGTAAGAGTATTTCCACATGTACAACGTAAAGGGAACAAGAGACTGGGACTGAACAGCTGTGTAGCCATAAGAAAACCCCTGATCACTGAGGCTAAGTGGAGAAAATGGCTTCAGTTTTCAAGGAAGTGTAAAGATTGGACTCTGGAGCAATGGAAGAAGTACATGTGAGTCCAGATTTATCCTCTTCCAGAGTGATGGGCGCATCAGGGTAAGAAGAGAGGCAGATGAACTGATGCATCCATCATGCCTACTATAGCAGCCTGGAGCAGATCGGGGGTTCCTGCAGTTGGTCAGGTCCAGGTTCAGCAACATTATGAGGTCAGCTGACAACCTGAATACACTGAATGTCCAGGTATCAAGATGACAACACCAGGATTCATCAGGCTCAAATAGTGAAAGAGGAGTTCAGGGAGGATGGGACATTATTTTAACACATGGATTGGACACCACAGAGTCTGAACCTTAAATGTCCCCAGCTTCAACCCTGTTGAAAACAGTTATTAAAACATTTCAACATCTGCTCAAAGCTGGTAAACCAGTATATTTTAATGGACTCCACCAGTCCTTTTAAGAAGAAAAGTTAAGTAGCCACTCTAAAATTTTGCCAAAAGCTTGTTGATGCAATTTTTATTCAAATGTTATTTGCAGTGTATGTATATATTTGAGCCTACATGTATAATTTCGACAGTCATGGGTAGCATTTGATAGTTATTCTACCGTTGAAAGATAATAGTTCAAAAACATCAATAAAACAGCAAAGTTAATGATTGTTGTGCTCAGGAGTGTTTGTGAACTTCTGAGTGGCACCAAATATTAAAGCTGTATTTTATCGGCTCCCCCGACATGAACATTGCTCCACTTCTGTTCATTTTTAGGTTGTTTTCAGTCGCACATGAATACCATAAACATCAGGTTCTTGTTGTAAAACTGCAATACCGTTTCTGTGAAGCAAACGACATAGAGCCATACTTTTGTTTTACTGCACGCATGTTTTATGATGGCGTTATTAATCCCAGAGGAAGACCTGTCTCTGTGTACTCTCCGTGCCAAGGCCACTGTCTCTGTGGGGATGGAGGAGTGTTGCAGGACATTTCCACAGGATGAACAGTTGGGACGTTCAGCTGCAGGGTGTCTGTTTACAGGATGATTTCTGTCACCACTTGGCTGCCATGTGTTTTTTTTAAATTTGATGATAATGTGTTGATTTATAGTTCAGCGGATAAGTAGTACCGTTTCCCTTTTCCTTTTAGAGACGAAACACTTGCCAACTTGGATAACGCCGTCAACCTGCGCAGGTGAGTTCAGTCCCAGCTGTGGTGGAAGTTCATGCTTTCATGGCTTCAAAATCAGAGCTTCATCATCTCACCTCCACGACATGCAGTGATAATTAATTTCTAACCTTTACATGTTTCCCCTCTGCTGCGCTCTCTTTAGTCCTGCTCTCCCTGTGGTCCGGCTGTGGTTGGAGGAATACAGCAGCGACTTCCAGGAGCCTCCTCAGTACCAGTCCCTTCGGCTGCTGTGTTCCCACCTACGTCGTCGCCTTTGCTTCAGACGTTTGTTTCAGACTGCTGATTCTTTGCTCAAGAGACTCCAGGGACAAGGTACAGAAAGAGTGAATAATAGCAAGCGTTTGGAAACAGCTAAAGTCATTGTCACTTAAAGTTGGCTATATATAAGAACTAATATTTGGAGTAAGTAGTTTAATTTTCATTATATTTAAAGCGCCAGATAATTTCGAAATTACACCATATGAAAATGTAAATGGGGAAACAGAGTGAACTGAATCCAAACGCAGGGTTTAATAAAAAAAAAAAAAAAAAAAAAAAAAAAAAAAAACCCTGTGGAAAAACTCAAGGAGTAGGTATGCTACTGCAAGGCACTGTAACTATCTGCTGAGCGTTAATTTCTCTCATCATTTATGTTGTGTTTTGACAGATTGCAGCCGCTCTGTGTCAGAAAACCGCTGTGAATCGCTGCAGTGCAGCGATCAGGGTGATGGAGGAGAAATGTCCTCTAAACAAGACAAACACAACTTCATGGACTTCCCTGTTAGAGAAGTAGCGGAGCAGCTCACCAGATTGGATGCTGTATGTTATGTGTGCATGAATCCACAATCTTTGGTGGGATTTAATTGCTGGATTAATCTCTTCTGCCGTCTCTTATATCCCTACCAATCCTTCAGGAGCTGTTTGTGAAAGTGGTGCCCTTCCACTGCCTGGGCTGCATCTGGTCGCAGCGCGACAAGAAGGAAAACCGGAATCTAGCGCCGACGGTCCGAGCCACCATTTCCCAGTTCAACGCTGTTACCAACCGTGTCATCACTTCACTCCTCTGCCCATCCTCTCCCAGCCCGTCCACTTCCTCCCCCATGATGTCCCCCTCCTCGACCTCTACCTTTCTGTACCCGTCTTCGACTCCTGGCTCGCCTCACTGCTTGCACACCAGCCCAGCTCACAGGGCGCGCATCATCGAGTGGTGGATCGCTGTCGCACAGGTCAGGATCCAAACAAATCAGCACATCGAAGTTCAACAACACATGTTTGTATCCATCTGTAAACGGCACTGTTTCTCCACAGGAGTGCAGACAGCTGAAGAACTTCTCCTCTTTGAAAGCCATCCTGTCGGCCCTGCAGTCCAACGCTGTGTATCGCCTGAAGCGGACCTGGGCTTCTGTGAGCAGGTGTGCTGATATTTTCAGAAGGCTTCAGGATTGTGACTTATAAAATTTAGATTAACCTTTGAATTTAATATTTCTTATAGGGAAAGTATGACTGTCTTTGATCACCTGTGTGAGACGTTTCCTGATGAGAACTGTGTCTTCACTAACGGAGAGATTTTAGTTGAGGTAAATATGTTTTTCACCCTGATACATGTAAAAAAAAAAAAAAAAAAACTTACATTGAAACAGTAAATATTAAATGGGCTTTATTCTCTCATGATGTGGAATAAAAATGAAGAACAAATCCCGTATATTGTTTAAATTGATCTCCTTTTTCCCTTTTTTATTGTGTAGAAGAATAACAGCAGAATTGTTTGCTGCATTTATCAGAGAACCCTTATCAGAGGCTAATGATAACCACTGAAGTCACTCTGTAATAACCTGGCATAAACATCTCTGATGAAGTAAAACTGCTGGTGTTTGCAAGTAACTGGAGCAAAAAGTCCTAATTCTGACAACATAAAGGGAAATGAGGTCTGCCAAGGCTATAGTTTGTTTCAGAACACCACAGCTTAATTTTTGTTTCACTTCTGTTCTTGTATTTTTTTTTTTTTTTAACAGTAGGAAAGACAAATAATCAACTTTCTTATATTTATAAAAGTTCGAGTTGCACTGATCACAATTTTGTTGCCAATATCTGACCTCTGGGTTTTGGTTTTTGTAAAATTTTAATCTTTGGATTCAGATTTTTGGTTGATTCTGATTTCTTTTTAAGAATAAAAATGAAAGAAAATACAAAAATAACATTGAAAAGATTGTATTCTAGCCTTCCCGCTGTGAACAATCAATGGATTTTTATCTGGAGCAGAGTTCAGTGGTCACTGAAAAACAGGGTTTTACAAATATGTCATTCAGATTATAGACTTGACATTTTAAACGGCCTTTAGCGTCTTATGTTAGTGATTTTCACAGTTAGCATAGCTACCATCAAAAGGGCGCAGTCTCTGTGCTCATCCTCTTGGGAATGTAGATCCATACCTTAACTATGAGATTTTCTGTATTTAAAAATCCAGGTTGAGAGGTCAAAAGGATCAAATTGAGCAACTTTGCTGTAATATGTTCAGTTTTCCTGTTACTCTGTCTCCTGCAGCCTGAAGGAACTGCAGACATGTCTCCTTGTGTGGTAGAAGATTGTTACCTTTTAAAATGAAGTCAGAGTAAGCACAGATTTTATAAACACCTCACTGAGGCAAAATTGTCAGTTTTGCATTTCTTTTCCTCAGTAACAACATCTATGGTGAAGAGTGTTGTCAGCTTGATCTGGCGCTGGTCTCAGATCAAGCTAAAAACCCGTCTGAATCCGGTCACCAGTAATTTCTTGGTAGATCTTTACTAAAAACATCTAAACCTCTCTCCACCCTAAAGGTTTTATATAGTAGGCTGTTTTTTTTTTTTTTTGTTGTTTTTTTTAAATTATTTTTAAAATTCAGTCTCTCTTTTCCATTGGATATATATATATATATATATATATATATATATATATATATATATATATATATATATATATATATATATATATATACCAACATCTTATGTTTCATTGTATGCTGAACACTTCAGAACATTACAGCTCTTATGACTGAGTGCTTATGTTGCTTATGTTCAATAGATTTCCATTTTTTTTTTTTTTTTTTTTTTTTTTTTGCTTTAGATTAGTAGTGTTTTGCACCCAATGAAAACAGTTCCAATGAAAATCCCAGAGGCTTTAACCACTTCAGCGTATTTACCTAAAGAACCCCGTGAGCCAGCAGTTGGTACTGAAAAAATCCTGTTCAAAGCAAATAAACTTCCAGTAGAACCAGTCCCGGCAATAGCAGCCAACTCCTTTGGTTGGTCTGGATGAGAGGAGAGCAACAAAGGAGTATCGAGAAGTAGCATTATGTAAACAAATGCACAACAGGGAGGAATTGGCTGAAACTACTCAGGCTGTAGAAATTTCATGTATAATCTCAGTGCAAAGACAAGGATCGATACTGAAACCAGGACAGTAAAAAGTAAATGGCTAGATTTCTACCATCTGACATGTTTTCTTTTCATGCACAACTATGCATGGGTAAAGCAGAGCAAACAGAGATTTCTCTGAACTTGCACCTTTTATTGTTCAGGGTGTTTCACAGTGCTAGTCCACATTGCTTTTCACTTTTTCTTTTTTGTTACTGTGAGCCACAGCTGATATGGATGTGTATTTAGTGACTCTACAGTCACCTGGTCCAGTTTTTATAAAACAAACCCTCTAAAACTGCACAATGGATGACGCTAAACTGGTCATATTGTACCCTCCCACACCCCCAGCGTGCCGCTCAGCCCTGCGGAAAACGATTATATAACCCATCCACTTGTTGTCTCTTTGCTTTAATGCCCTGACTTTGATTCGCACGACTCTTGTCCTCTTTCTGCAAGATGGGAGTCCCCAAGAAAGCAGCACCGTGCTTAACTGTAAATCATGACTGAGTCTAAACTCACAGTGAGAAGAAACCCAGCAGTTTACTCTGAAATCACCTTTCACTTCCCTAACTTCAGCTTTGACCACTTAAATGGAATCAATGTGTCAGCTGGTAGAGAAATGTGTGGTATAAGTCCTTAATCATCTCCCTGAATCATCAGTTCCACTTCCCTTAAGCTAATTTGGTATTTTAAGCTCCCTCTTCTTCTTTTTTAGTCTGAAAATATTTACAATTTCAGCATACGGCAGTCCTTCAAGCAGACAAGGGTAAAAGAAGTAAAAAGTGATCCCCACACTTATTTATTTACTTGGTGCCAGTTGGTGGTTGTTGAAAATGTTTAGTGCCATATTCAATGTTTATTAAATATGGAATATATACATTTTCCTTTAGGGTAGCAGATCAGAGAGCGTAGTTTATATTTAGTTTAAAATCAAAGTTAATGAAGAAAACAAAACTGAGCCTGGAATAATTTTTTTTTTTTTTTTTTTCTATGAGCACATCGCATATGATAATTTTTGCTTTTCCTCCTCAGAGCTTCGGCTGTGGTGTGGTGCCCTACCTGGGAACATACCTGACGGTCCTCACCATGTTGGACACAGCATTGACTGACACTGTGGAGGTCAGTTCTTCATCTCTTCTTCTTCATGGTCCATTTCACAGCTGTCTCCTCCCATTATAACTTTGGTTATTTCAAATTTTTTACAGGGGCATCTCATCAACTTTGAGAAACGGAGACGGGTAGGTACTGCCACCTAGTGGCACTGTATAACACTGTTTTTGAATGAATTTAAAGCAGTGCAGTTCTGTTCCAGTCTTTTGGGGCTGGTGTCCTGCTGAATAGCTCTTTGCCTGCATTTGATTTACTGAGAAGATAAATCAAAAGTGTTGGAACATTGACATATCTGTAACCTGCAGGATGCCACCCCCACAAGGGGACAGGAATGGGGCTGGACTTCTTTAAAGAGAAGTGCACACAGGGTTCCTACGCAGTCTAGAAAAGACTGGAAGTTAATTCAACCAATTTCCAGCTTTGAAAAGTACGGAAAAGGAAAGTAATCTTTGGTTCATTGTTTATTCATCCATGCCCCTAAATGTCCATACGTCCAGAATTCGTCTGGCCTCCTGTTCATCCATTTTTCTATGTCTCTGTCTGTTCGTCCTTCAATCAATCCATCTTTGTCCATCCATGCATTCCTCCACCATCCCTCCCAGTCTGTAGTTTTTACAGGTTCCATATTTAAAACCTGATCCTTGTAGAAATATCTGCTGTAGTAGTGAAATATTTTCTATATATTTTTAATTAAAATGGACTGAAAAGAACTTCAGACTCTCCAAACTGTGAATTTGGAAACCTTTAGATTTTAATAAGACATGTGTAGGAACCTTTTGTACAGAATTTGATCTATTATATTCAGTCTCATATGCTTTATGGAATATTCAGTGTTTTGACTTTTTTTCCCGTTAGGAGTATGAGATCCTCTCTCAGATTCGACAGCTGCAGGCTTTCTGCTCCCATTACAGCCTCTTGGTGAACTCCTCCATCACAGCCTGGCTCCAGGCTCACACTCTGCTCACAGACCAGGAGAGGTAAAACCAAGAAAATACAACTGTTTCACTGAAGGGTCTAACCAAACCCTGCCATGTCTCATATCATCTGTATTCTACTTCTTTTTTTTTTTTTTTTTCCATAGCTATGAGTGGTCTCGTGAATTGGAGCCTCCTGTTGATCCCTCCCCCAACTCTCCCAACTCTTGGAGCTGCCGTTTACTGGCCAATAAACTCGCTTCGTAAGTTTTAAAGGGTCAGCTGTCAAAACTCAAATTAGCTACTGATTGCTGACAGTTTTTTTGGGTTTTTTTTAAGTTATGTTTTTTTTGTTTTGTTTTAATGTGCAGGTTGCGAATTTCCCACTCTGATCAGATTAGTGTGTCATCATCTGGTTCCAGTGGTTCAGACCTGGAGGACCTCTCCACCCCTCAGCCTTCTCTCTTCAGGCTCAAACTTAAGGTAAAAGAGCCCTAAAAGTGTCCTGACCCTGGATTGTGTCACAATACTCATGTATTCTCCCCTCCTTCCCTGCAGTCTCTCCCAGGCTCTCTTCACAACGTGGCGGAGGACTTCTGCATGTCTTCCTCACCCTCACCCAGCCTCTCCAGCTCATCCTGCTGCTCCTCGCAGCCAGACCTCTCCACCTCCTCTCTGGCGCTCAGTCCTGAGTCGTCGTCGTCTTCATCACAGTCCACCTGCTCACCTCAGGCTGCACTGCCCCTCTACAACAAGCAGATCGCAGACTCATGTATCATCAGGGTCACAGTGGAGTGTGTCAGCAATGGAAACATCTACAAGAGCATTCTGGTATGTTGTCCAGAATACTGGAGATCCGCTCAGGAACTCAAGCCAGAAAGCTGTTGAGGCGATTTATACAGGCAGACAAGCAGAGCACTGAGAATGTGGCTTACTGGGGTTTTTTTTATTTCTTAAAAAATATAAATTAAATGTTTGTTTTTTTTAATCTATTATTGCTTTTATTTATTCTGTTTATAATTATAAGGATCTTTTGAATTCATAATTTAGGTCAAAAATAATCATTAAAATGTAGTAATTGTTTTTATTTATCACTTTATTAAGCAGTGTTTGCTTGAAGAAAACAAAAGATAAAGGAATAATAATTTAACTTTTTTTATTATTGCTGTCATATTTTAGTATTAGTTCATTTATGTAAATACTAAATGACATTAGGAATGAAGTAAAGTTTATTACAGTTGTAATAGTAGTGAATAATGTAATTTTGCTTCTTTTTTTTTTGCTGTTTTTCATTAAAAACAATCATTGAAAATAATTGTAATATTTGTTATTTGTGTTTATTCTGTAGTAGTTGCATATTAAACATAGGTAAAATAAGGCTAATATTAGGAATGAGTTTTCTATCAAATAACTACAGTGGAGAAATCGTCCTGTTTTCCCTGCAGCTGACCAGCCAGGACCACACGCCGCAGGTGATCCAGAGAGCTCTCCAGAAGCACAACATGGAGGATTTCAGGAGCAGCGACTTTGGCCTCTACCAGCTACTCAACCATGGAAGAGGTAAATATCTGCACTTCAGTCAGTCTGATTATTTACGGAGGATAGTTCTGTTTAGATCATTATTAATCTAAGAGTACAGAGATTCCCTTCTCAACTAATCAGTTTTTAAACTGTCTGTTTTTAATATTTTCCTGTAAACCAGACTTCAATCAACCATCAGCATCTACAGCAACTCTTTGAAGAAAATTGTATAATATGAGTTGCAGTAGCATTTAATTCCCCTCTGGGATTAATGAAATATTTTTTAATTGAATAGAAAAAAACAAAATCCTGTTCAAACTATGTTCAAATAATTCTTGCTTTTGTTGTTGTTGCCAAAATAACATTAAAGGTTTTGTGTTGTTTTTTTTTTTTTTTTTTGTTAATCTAAGTAACCCAAACACCACAGAACGTACTGAGCAGCTCCTCACAGTTGTTTTGTTTTCCTCAGAGCTTCACATACCTGACAACGCCAACGTGTTCTACGCCATGTGCACCTCGGCCAACTACGACTTTGTCCTGCGGCAGCGCTGGAGGAGCCACGGGAGACAGTTTGGCTCCTTCTCCAGCCCCGGAGCTCGGCCCAGGGGGCGCCACATCAAGTGAGCATGCTCCTGTACAGGTCGAATATTTGCATCTCCCCATCTGGGTCAGAAGCTCCAAGAACACATCTGTGGCTCCTCCTCGTCTCTGCTCATCGTCATGAGACGACTGAAGAATAACTCGGAGGAGTTCTCCCCATATTAGCAGCACTAGCGGGTGTTGAAAGAAAAACTGCTCTGTGAGAGGGGAGATGACACCAGAACAATCCAGATGTTCATCCAGGATCCTTTTATCTCCTATAATTGTGGGATATTGGACAGTAGTGGGACCTGAATCTCCCCTGGAGGAAATCATTAGCAGTCACCGCCGGTGTTTCTGCACAGTCCTGGACACAGCCAAATGCTGCCGTGTGGCTACAGAAGCATTTTGCTTCACCCAGATAAGCTGAAAGCGTAACAAGAGCTGCTGACGTTCCCTGATTGTGAATGAGTTCTCACAGATCAAAAATAAAACCTGAGCATGTTGGAGGACATTTAAAACACTCCTTGGATCCCATCCTGTTGTCTTCAATACAGAAACATTGTCCTGAGAGTCACTTATGAATATGCACATCTTTTAGTTGAAAATTTAAATATTTTATAAAACCTAAATGTAATTTTAACTACTTAAATTATTTAATGCACTTCAGTATTCATGTGTCAGAGCAAAGGTGGCATAATGAGGAAATGTTTGTGTTTTTCAGCCTGTTTTTATTCCTGGACTTGGTTTTCTAAAAGTAAAAGGTCTGTTAAGATCTGACCTTTACTGAGTGGAAATGCACACTGCTGCTGCAGGGAAAGATCTTCTCAGTAACAGCTGCTCTGTTCCTTTTAAAATGCTTTTTGAAAAACTGGAGTTATGAAGGATTTTCACGTCGATTTGAGGTATGTAAATGTGTCCCAGCCTTCCCCATGTGAAGCTGTAGGTTTCAGTTAGACTGCAGCCATTTATCGACTACCTGTAGGTTTGTTGCTCAATAGTGGGTCAGTTACAAAGATTCCTGTCATGTCGATGGTCTAGCAAAGACCTGGATTAATAGACGGAGGAGTTTGTTCTTTAATTATACGCTTAAAACTGCCATAAAACCTTGATTTACTTCAGTTCGCATAAGCTCCTCCCATGTTTGTTTGTTTGATTGAATGACTGCTGTGGTCAAATGAAGGAACATCCTGCAGATTTCAAGTGGTTATACTCTAACCTAGTTTGCATTATGTCATTGTTTTGTTGAAGTCTTTTTTTTTTTTTTTTTTTTTTAATTTTCCTGATTCAGTCATGTAAGAGGCTGCTGGTCATTTGAAGGATGCACAGCTTGACCTGCAGCTGCTTCACTGTGCCTGATCTGAAAGATGGCTGTTGTATGTGAAAAGTCATGTTTCTGCATGTGACCTGAGAGATGTTTGCATCACTGGCTTCAGTTTTAAAAGCTGCTGCAGTCTGAAGAAGTTCAGCCAAAGGTTTGACAACTGAAGAGCTGAAATCTGCAGTAAAGAAGAAATCAGAATATGACTTCTGCCACTTGTTCTTCCATTCGTCGTGCAGTATTATCTTTATGCATTTGACTTACATATAATGTCACTTTATAAACAAGGTGTTTTTTTTTTTGTTTTTTTTAAGAGATGTTTTATTTTTGTTTAATCGAAGCACATGATGTATATATTTAGTATTAAATATTCACTAATAAAGCGAATCTACAATTTTATACTTTGCTTTTCTTATTTATGACATTGGGTGCATATGGAGCTAAATGTAGCTATAAATTTTGGTCCTAATTTAGCTCCATATATGCTCACCCTTTAATATTTAGTTGAAGCACATTTTGATTCACTTTCATTACTGTCTTCCAGCCTCTCTCGGCTCATGAATATGTGGCCATTCTACTTGTAAAAGTAATCGAAATGTAGCAGGTTATGAGAACATCTCTTGTCTCTCTTCAGGTGACCCCATAGATGTTCCTGTTGAGCTTAGTTTTGGGCTCTGGTTATGCCATAACAAAATTATCATTTTCTTCCAGTCAAGCAATTACTTGGATTTTTCATTTACTTGGATATTTAAGCTGAAAACCCACATCCCTCTTCAGCTCTCTAGCAGACAGCTGCATGTCTTGGGTCTAAGCTGTGCTGGAATTTGAAAATGTTGGTTGGTATGTATGGTTCAAGTTTGGGTCTGCACAGTCTCATAGTTGGTAGCACTGTTGGTACTGGGTCCTGGGTTCGAATCCAGCCTGGAGTCTTTCTGCATGGAGTTTGCATGTTCTCCCTGTGCATGCATGGGTTTTCTCTGGGTACTCCAGCTTCCTCCCACAGTCCAAAAACATGACTGTTTGGCTAATTGGTCTCTCTAAATTGCCCTCAGGTATGAGCGTGTGTGCATGGCTGCTTGTCCTGTCTGCCTCTGTTTCTCTGTGATGGGCCGGCGACTTGTCTGAGGTTTATGCAGCCTCTCACCCAGTGACCGCTGGAGATGAGCACCAGCCCCCCTGCAACCCTACAAGGATAAGCGGGCTTAGACTATGGATGGATGGAATTTACACAAATCATTTGTAAATAACGTGTGTTACTTCTATAACCAGTTGTACAACTGGAGTAAATAAGTTACAGTGGGTTATTTAGACATTAGTCTTGATTTTCTTTTGTAAATTTGCAAAAAATAAAATAACTCCTGTTTATCAGGCAGTTTTAACATCAACAACAATGTAAACATTCTTCCAGGTTCAAAATAACCTGTCATTGTTTTTTATTTGGAGCAGAGTTTTTTCTGAATGTATTTTTGTATTTTGTAAAGGACACCTAATAGGCATCTCTAAGCCTGGTTTTGGCATGTTTCTCATTTTGAATAGGTTTTGAATTCACCAGAAGGATTTCATTATTTATCTCTTTGCTTAACCTGTTTAATTCTTGCTTAAAAGAGTTAAAGTTCCAAAAAAAAAAAAAATATTAGAGCTCATGAGATTATCTGGAAAATGTGTTGGAAAAAACTCAAAAGTTACTGTATGAATATCTTTACTGATGATTTGTTACAGCTTAAAAAGGCGTTAACAGTGTTGTAATAGCTGACCACTAGATGGAGCCAGATGCAACAAAAAGGGACACATTTCATTGGTTTGTTTCCTCCTTGAAATGTGGAGGCTTTTGGTGGTTTTCTGCAATTCAAAGCGAACTCCTCCTCCTCATTCTTTTTCTTTTCTCATCTTCTGTGTAAGAATGTTTGAGAGAATAAAAATAGTTTATTTGTTTTAAGGAGGTAAATTGTAATTTAGAGGCTGTATGCAGCTTTAAAACCATGCAGCATCAGAAAAGGTTTTGTTTTTGTGTGTGGAGTCAGCCTGTGGAAAAAATGGAAAGTCCACATATAAATCAAATCAAAAACAGGAATGTCCATAAAATTCAGTGAATGTTTTTGTCGTTTAGTTGCAGCTTCTTCATGAATTAGACCTTCTAGTTAATATTGTCTAAGTAAAATTATTGTTGTCTTGTACTGAAGGGGAGGGATGCTGAGTATTGTGTTTTACTTGCTTTTCTTTTATTATATAAAATAATCTGTGTACAATTATATAAGAACATGTTTACATGTTCAAAAAAATAAATAAATAAACACAAACAAACAAACATTAAGTTGGGAACCCAGGAGAGGTCACACCTCACAGAGATTAGTATATAAGTGGGTCGTGGGCGTGGGTGGATAACCTGTCCAACCAGTTCTGCTGCTGTTAAAACTGTCTCCATATTTACGAGATTGTTTCTGTCCAGTTTTCCACTTTTATGTTTGCTTTAGGTGCATGAAAATAAACAGATTTGACAAATATAAGAAGAAAGGCTAACCTTCTGGGTGAAGTTTTGTAGAAGATCTTTCACGCTCTCTCTGAGCGAATGTTGCATCTAAAAGCTCATATGATGATTCGATAATGAGGGCGAAAAAGTGATTAAAAGCAACCTCACCCAATGTAAAAATGTTACCAGAACACCTACACCTAATAACTGCTTGTACAACTATTGGCAACAGCAGCCATCAGGCATTTGCGATAAGTGGGTTGAGTTTTTTGCATCACTGTGGAAGAAGTTTGTCCCACTCTTTGCAGAATTGTTTTAATTCAACCACACTGGAGGGCCTTCGAGCATGACTGTCCCATATGAGGTCATCTCACAGCATCTCAAACAGGCTCTGATTAGGCCACTGCAAACCCTTTTGTTTGTTACTTGTTATTTAATAAGTTATAGCAGTTTTACATTCACGTGATTAAATGGATAAAATGTTTATAATTATTTGTTATGAACATCCACCAAATAAGATTTGTCTTAGCTTTACTTGTAAAGCACTTACAAATAAATGTGTTTAATTTCAGCAACATGATCTTATTTTATTTTTAAGCTTTGTGTAACTTTTTGTTCGTGTTGTGCAAGAAATTTGTTCCATTACTTGTACACATAAATATGTATTTAATATTACGACATATTGAATCCAGACGGGTTTAGAAAGTGCTTTAGAAACAGTTTAGTTTTCTTTTTGCAAAAGTGATGCAAACTGCATGAAACAAAAGTAATTTAATATTTTATATTAGGCAAGCTTTGCATGGCAGTGTTGCTGGAGAGAAAACATGATATTTTGGGTTAAACTGATGAAGGAGGTCAAACATCTTGTAATTTTATTCAATTTGATTAGTATGGAAAAAAGTGTATGTTTGATCAGATAAAAAGTGATGTAAACATAAATACTGAAGGAGAACATTTAGTTTAATGTGCTAAAACAGAATAATTAATTTGAACTTAGTATAATGTTACTAGATTTGTTTCAGCTTTCTTATTCAAACTGCAGACTAATTCTCTTTTTATTGATGTACTTTGTCTTTTCAAGCTTTCTTTAAACAATGTTCGCTCTTCTCCTCTATGTTTTGGGTAATCATATTCAAAATACGGTTGTGTAAACCAAATAATACACATAACCAGAAATCTACACAGGGGCATAAAACACATTTAATCTAAAGTTCCCACAGAGGAACAGCTGCGTTCAAAGCCCAGAGTCACTAATGCCACCTTAATGTGTCAACGGTGTACATGAGCTGCATGTAAACTGTTCTCAGCTGAGATTTAAATCATTATCTATTTACAGATTAGTGCTGCTGTGTTTTTTACATGTGATCATGGCTGCTGTACACATGTAGGTGATATAAACCAGTCTGATCAGTGCGTGTTGACTACGCTCGGACTTTTTGTACAGTGGGTAGGATGGAAAAGGATTTGCTCATATAAACATGAAGCTGTCCATAAAGCCTCTTTTGTGTGTGTGTGTGTGTGTGTGTGTGTGTGTGTGTGTGTGTGTGTGTGTGTGTGTGTGTGTGTGTGTGTGTGAGATCCTCTGGGTGCTCATGCAGAACCATATCTGGGGTGCACCAGTGGACAGATGGGAGAAGTGGCCGAGACTAATCTGAAGGGGTTAATCCACTTAATAACCACCGAGAACAACAGCAGGTTATCTCATCGACAAACATGTTGTTTGTCAGAGTACTTGGAGCTTCAGGAATGCCGGAATCCTGCAGATGAAATATCACATTATCAGCTGTGTGTACTCCACCACCCCAGAGACCAGAGTATTCACACCACTGAGACCTCTTCACAACTTGTTACCTCACAACCACACACTTCAATGTATTTTAGTGGGATTTTATGTGACAGATGAACACAAAGTAGTGCATAAATCTAAACTTGAAGGAATATAATGCTTGGTTTTTAGATTTTTACAAATAAAAATCAGAAAAGTGAGGCATGCATTTATATTCAGTCTGCCTTTATCCCTGAATAAGGTGGAACCACTTGCTTTTAGAAGTCACCTAAAAATCAAACGAGTCCACCTGTGTGTAATTTAATCACCCACAGCTCAGGTGGAAGAATATTTTAACAGGATAATTATTCATTGTTCACTTCACAAATCTGGCCTTTATAGAAAAGCGGGAAGAAGAACATCATCCCTGAAAGGAAACCATAAGAAGCCCCATATCCAGTTTATAACAAGCCAAGGAGGGAAAACAGCAAATATATGAAAAGAGGTGCTTAGCTGAACTTTTTGTCTTACTTAAAGCAGAATGTGTGGCTAAAAACTAACACTACAAATCACCTTGAACGCACCATCCCCTCTCTAAAAGATGGAAGTGGCAGCTATCTTGTAAAGAATGGGCACAACTTCATCTCTAGATGTGCGAAGCTGGTGGAGACACGTCAGAAAAGACAGCTGTAATTAGAGCTAGAAGTCAGAAGGAGGGCTCAGTACAGATGCAAACCCACTTTTTGGATTTTTATTTGTAAAAACCTTTGAGAATCATGTGTCAGTGTCCTTCTACTTCATTATCCTGACCAACTTTGTGTTGGTCTTTCACAGAAGTCACAGGCACCAGGTTGGTGACCCCAGAATACCATAGGAGATGGCCACAGAGCTGTTCCAAAAGTAGATAAATCATTAATCATTAAGTTATATAATTAAAAGTAAGCTGTTCGTACCAAGGCAGTATCAAACTGGTAGCCCTTGGTATTACTCAGTACCCATGAAGTAGCTCTCAGCTGCAAAAAGGTTGATGACCCCTGGTCTATCACATAAAATCCTGTAATGTGAAAAAGGTGAAGAAGTTAAAGGAGTACTGTACAGTAAAGATGAAATAAGTATAAACTACATCCTGTATCAGATTAAATCTTTCAGTTTTCTAAATGTTCTGGACTGTTTTAGGTTATAAATGTATTCTAATATAACCCCAAGTGTACAAAACCACACAACAGATTTGGCACTGTTGTTATTTTAAAAAATGACACTCAAGGGGAAATATTTGTGGGGCTAAAAAAATAATCAAACCTAAAAGTCTTACAAATATGCAAAATTTCTGAAACCTTTGCAATTTGAACCATTTCAGACTGCAAAGGTTTCAGTGTGCTTATTTTTCACTCTTACTTTATATTGTTAAAAAAAAAAAAAAAAAGAAATATTTGGTAAGCTTGACTTCAGGGATTATCAAACAACCTACAAGCATGAGGATGTTCATAAAATGATTGTTGCTTACCAGAATATCTGCTACTGACCTAGTTGGATTGTGTTCATCTGAAAATAGCTAACAATCTGAGTCCAAAAATCTATAAGTCTTCCCAAAGTTACAAAAAGAACCTGGGGGTTCAGTGATCTGGTGGAAACCAATAGAAATGCAGCTGCAGCAGTAATCAGGTGAAAGGAACAAAACATGCTGTCACTGATCAAAGGTGCAAGTCTTGTTAAATGATCCCAAAGGCTTGTGCAACCCTGGGTTATTGTGCAGGTCATGCCTGCAGACAGAGGACAGTTCAACGTGACACAGATTGCATAACATCCACCTTTTGAATAAAGTTCATTTCAGCAGAAAAAGTTGAGGAATAAATTTGGGAAGACACCATTTAAATAACCTTTTTGGGCTGTTCTGCTTTACTTCAGATGGAACCAAGGCAGAAAATAAAGGTGCAGTATTGATGACTGTATGGATTGAGAAGAGTTTCTCACACGAAGTCAGCAGAATGTTTGCCTTCTGGGTTTATTCTTTAAGACTCAAAACCAAACAGCTTTATCCTGTTTTCAAACCTGTTGCATATTTTAGGTCGGGCTACTACTAAGAAGACTTGTTAAACTACTAATGATGCTGATTTTATAGGGCTTTGTGAATATTTTTAGGTTATGTTTTTATTGGCATTCTGTTTTGGCTGGTTTTGAAAGAAATGTTTTATTCTTTGGAAATTTCTGAAGTCCTATACCAGAAAAAGCAAAACAAACAAACAACAAAAAAAGAACCATACATATGAACCAACCTTTAAATTTGAATTTTCAACTTGCAAGCCTCTCTGTTTTTCTGCCAATTTATGCTAACCAGCTAGACATTATGATTTAGATAAACTTTTAGTAAGCTTAGATTATTTCTCAAAATATTAAGCTAATCTTTTCCATATTTGACTTTGTATGCTTTTGAATGGCTAAATCACAACCTTTGAGTTAATTGAAGGCACACCTTCTGATACATTTTAAGGCAACATCTCAACGCACAGCTTCCTTGTGTGACATCAGGAAAAATAAAAATAAATTTGCCAAGATACCAGAAAAAAAGTTGCAGATCTCCAAAGATCCAGTTCACCCTTCCATACAATTTTCAAATGCCTGAAGACCCCACATTAATTCCTTCAAATTACTTAATGCAAGAACAATCACCATAGGAATGTCCAGCAATCATACCCCTCAGGAAGGAAACAGGCTTGGTGTCCCAGAGATGAACATGTTTTGGTGAGCACTGTGTGCGATTTGAATGCAGCAAAACACCTTGAATGTGTTGATTTGTTTTGATTTTAAGGTAGAAGAATAATCAAGAAAAACTGCAATTAGTTATAATAAGTTATTTAGTGTTACTGTTTGTTTTTGACAGCATAATAGCAGTTTAAAGGACAAAACAAAAAGCAAAATGAAAATCCTATCTGTGCTGTCAGGATGGTGATAAGAGGATAAAAAAACAACCTCCTACCCCACTGGCTCTGCAATGTCACAGACTGTGTAATTCATCATCTCTTCCACTGAGAATTGCCTGATATTGCTGTGTTTGTTTCTACAAGATAAAATTAGATATGTAAAATGGTACATAGAAATATGCTGTTGTTATTTCACATTCGGAATACAAACCTTGTAATAGTACAATATTCCAACAAGTAGTAGTTTAATTCTAACATTTAATAAGCAGAACACAAATAAATTAACTTAATAAATGAGACCTATCATCATGGTTCAGATCTTCATCGGTCAGAACCAAGAAGCTGCTCTTAGGTAACCTTTCTGCTCCTCCTTTCCATCATTTTAATGCCTGTTGTGTTCGTGGTAGAGTTCATACTTAGATTATGAATGGGGGGAAAGGTGACCTGACCCACAATATGTACAAATTGCTCTCACTTGCTGAACTTGATGGACTTGTTTACACTCACATACCCTCAGTGCTATGTGCTTGTGAGTCCCTGGCAAGCAGAAATTATTCTGTATTCTCCCTTCCTCGCATAATGTTTTGCATTGACATTGCTGGCTACTCTTAATAGGTTACATAAAGTTGAGATCTAACCTGCAGTGGATAATTGTTTTGGTGACTTCATGGAAATCCAGATTAGTTGGTCATGAAGGGAACTAATGGCTGGGCACAAAGGCCCAAGAACAAAGAGGACTTCTATTGTCTTCACTCTGACCTCAAAAGCAGTTTATGAACTTTCACCTCTTGTTACATTTGTGTTTTATGGTTTTCTTTTCAGGAGCCAATGACCATTTACAGGACAAATACTGGAGGGGTGTGCCACCATTAGCCTTCCTGTGTGAAGTGCAGGCTGAGAACAGAACAAAAAGTTCTTCCGGTCAGAGCAACTGTGTGATTTGAAGGTAAAGCTATATAAAATGCAAGCAATATTGTTTGTATTTTATGTGAGCACAATTTTTTTATATAAAGCCATAATTATGTATAATCCAGTTATTTTAACCAAAAACACTTTAGATGTTTCTTTTTTTTTTTTTTTTTTTATGAGTTTCACACAGGAAGATAATTTCTGGTGCACCTCCTCCTACCACCATTTCCTTTGTTAATATTGGTCCAATTCTCTGTGAATAATGGCAAATGCAAATGCTACAACAATTTAAATGTTCATAAAACAGCCTTCTGATCAACCTGCTGTGACGTTGTTGAAATTGGAGTAGTTGTAAAACAATAGAAATCTTCTTTAGTCTTGGCCTCCTTCAAACTAGCTGTTAGCTTCAGCCTTCAGAATCAACTAATCTCGCCTAAAAGGAGATGCCAGGGGAGTAATCTACACCGTAATAAATTGATATGGAATATAACTGACAGTAGTCTATGCAACAAAATAATAAATATTGTAACACTGAACTAATGCCATGTTTATTTGCAGACAGTCCACATTTCCTTTATTGTTCACATATGGACGAGGATATTACTGTAATCTTAACCTCTTAACTGTCACCTCCAAAATGCTTACATGTTATCCAGTCGGTCCATGGGGACACCAGTGTCCCCATGGCAGTTAAGGGAAGCAAACAACATTTAACATGTTTCTTTCCTGCAGTTCAGAGAATAAAATTCATAAACAATTTCAGAAATAATGTGATACATCCTCTGATGCAAATGGGAGGCAGTTATCACATCTAGGAATCTCACTATAATAGTGTGCTGCCTTGTAGACTTGCCAGAAACTGTCTCAACAAAAAACTTTTGATAGCAACTCTTTCAGGGCAAATCTGACTCTATAAACATCTCCCGATGGTCTATCAAAAGCTTAAGGTTTAATCGGACTTAACTTTCTGAAGGCTAGAGATGAGTCAAAGGTTGTAACTAAAGCTATCTCCATTAAATGCAGTGAGTGGCTTCTCAATAATTCAAATTCAAAAATACTTTATTTATACCAAAGGGAAATTAAATAACATATGCATTATATTGCACTGTTACAGAGCATGAAAAACATAAAAGTGAAGCAGTTTTTAGTAGAAAGTATTTACTTTTATTAAGTCAAGTTCTGTAATACTTTGAATATGCAGGTCCCGAGCCTCCATCCTGTGTTTAATTACCTTTATTGATCCATGATGTTCCATGTTGAAATATTTATGAAGCATTGTGGAAACTTGGATTCAATGCTGTGCACTTGAGCTCATGTGCTTTGGGAGCCATTAGTGTCACTTTGGTGTCAGCACATTTGTACTGTCCACTTTCATGTCACAAATACGGATGTTTATACACGGAACCAGGGAGCAGGCATTCATAACGGCTGAGTCAGAGCCATCCTGCAGCTACGTGGTAAACTTGCAATGGTTCCCACATAGCTGTTGTCTGAACTGAGTCAGAAGCTGGATTTTGTTGCGTAATGGGAAATTGTTTCAAGAAGCAATTAAAAATAAATATGGGCTGAAAACAGTTCCCATAAAACATATACTAATGCAGTGCAGCTATGAAGTCAGCTGAATCACACTCTAAGCTTTATCCATAATTTTGTATCTTTAAATATATTTAGGCCGACTCAAATACTTAATTAATGCAAACCAGAACATTAAGGTGGTCCAAAGACCTCTTGGCAATGTAAATATTTCCTTTAGCTCCAGACTGTACAGTTCTACTTTTTTCATATCTTGAATTTTTGTGACATTCTGGCTCACTGAAAAATACAGAACCAGCTGGAAAAGAGTGAAAACAGCATCTATGATAGTTTGTAATGGAACAGATGCCTGCAGAACTGCATTTTTCACTAGGCACATATACGCAGAAGCAGATCCCGTTCAACCAGTAACAAATTCAAAACTGAGTTCATTTGGGGTTCATTGGAGGTTGTTATGTCTTGGTGTGCTCTAGCGACTTCTGAAGGTTTGTTGACACATGTAGAGGTTATCTGACAAGAGAGGTGTTAAAATACTTTCACTTTCTTACTACATGAAGACAAGCTTGTCAGGTTTTTTTCCTTTACTTCTTCGTTAACAGTAACTTGGAAAAGAAAAAAGGAAACTTGGCTGAGGAGTAGTAGTTAGTGATAAATTATATTTGCATTGAGAGAACCATCAAGATGTCGTTAGATTCAACTAAACCAGTAATTATTCACCTTAGACTTTATCTGGGTTCTTAAAAGCTGTTTATTAAAAATGCAGGTGAATAAAGTTGCTCATCTTCAACACAAGGAGAAACTATTTTGTGCTGCCAAGCTTCACATACTGGGATAATGCAGAGTAAATGTATGTGGCTGAAGAAGAGGAAGATAAAATAAACACAGCTTCATGCTAGTGGTTTATTGGCAAGGTGATGATGCACTGATTGGAAGGTCTATTCTGAGATACTCTGATTTAGAGATTTTGGTTAATTCTGATTTTTGACTAAGATCTATAATCAACAAAATACAATATAATTTTCTCTTTTAATGGTGAAAATGTGAAAAAAGGTAATATTACATATCAGAATAGGGGCTGAAGACACAGAGCTCTCTCAGCCAGTTACTGGATAAAACAAAAATATTCCAGGTAATTGGTTAGAGGAGATGCACAAATCTACTCCATTTGAAAATCAACCTTGTACACTTCTGATCAAACTGTTACGGATCGGGAAAGAAATTACAAGTATGCACCTTTTATGCTGGTCTATCATGTAAGTAAAGCTTCAAAATGCAAAAAATAGACTGAAGCAAGAAACAGCAACAAAAACAGTGGCCGAATGATTGAAAATTCAATTCAAATCAATTTACTTATTTATTTAAAACAGATTCACTATAAATGTTGTCTTAATGAAATTCTCAAAACAAACAGAGCATATTTATGTGCAGAACTATGTAGTCAAATCAATCCAACTCTTGTTCTTAATGTAGTCAAACTCAGATTATTATGCAAATTTTTAGAAAGGTTTCTGTGTAAGGAAACCCAGCTGACTGCATGGAGTCACTGTTTTTGTAGCAATCCTTCCTCCTGAATGACACTGGACTGTTGATTGTATTGAGTGGTTAATTTTGTCGTACATGAATGCATGTTGAGCATGTATGTGGCGATAGTGGAAAGGAGAACTCCCCTTTAACAGGAAGAAATCTCCAGAAGAACCTGGCTCAGAGTGAGCCAAAATCTGCCACGACTGGCTGGGGGTTTTAGAAGACACCATACACACATGAAAAACACAGAAGAACTGATGAGTGCCAAACAGATAACCTCTGACATAGTAGTAAAATCTATGGAATAAAGACTAGAGTCACAGCAACAGCTTCTTCCTCTGAGTTGTCCAGGACAGGCTGTAAAGGAATCACTGTCTCTGTCAACAATACTACAGATATACCAAGTTTCTAACTAACTTCTTAGCCCAGGAGGTGAGCAAGCTCACTACGGTTCAGCTCATCACTGCCTCTGCAGACTTCTACCTCTGCCTTGTGGAAACTTTGCTTTGTACTTGCATTAGATGACCTCTGACCTCGTCGGATTCAGCTCATACAGGTTAGCTGTTTGAGTAGTCAGGACTGGTCCCAGTGGTGGTCTATGGAGAACAAACGGGCTATCAGATCATGCCTTTATGAGACTGTAGGTAGTGCTCTGCACAAATAAAGCAAAGGTCCATCAGACAAAATTATTTCAACAAAGGACTACTTATAAAATGGAAAATTACAAGATGCTTTATAAGATTTTTCAAGACAGCACAAAACAACTAATATCTGAACATAAAAGTGTTTGGATATTATCTAGAAGGTGAATATAAATTATTGTACAACTTTTATTCTTTTTACAAAACATTTAATGATTGCAAACCTAATTAGCAGATTTTACTCCAAAATGTGAATTTGAATTTAAGTAAAAAGTGCAACAGTAGTACTATTTTAAATTCCAGGTGCATAACTACCCTATCCTGCATTATCCACACTCACATGCACACCAGCAAGCAACATATTTTACCACAAGGGCACAAGATATGGCAAAGAGACTGAAGTGTGGTTTAATCATTGCATAACATGAAGCTGATTCATCGCTCACACATGCGCTCAACAACACACATGCAGTTATTCCTGATGGCCTACTTTCATTTCTGAAGCACACAACTTCCTTGTGACCTATTTTAGCACTTTGATATGAATGTGTTGGTACTGTGCATGTGTTTGTGTGTGCTTCTGACGTTGAAAGCCCTCTGCACGCACATCTGCAGAATTACACACTGACCTATTTTACAGTATTGTGTCAGACGGAGGGAGTGGGAGAGTCAATGGATTGTTGCAGGCAGCATAACTCTCTCCTGAACATCAGCCAGTTGAGGACTTGTTTTCAATTGCTCTGGGTTTTGTCTCCCTGATTCATATCACTAAGTCATGTTAAAGGAAATTCAGGTGAACTGAAAAACACAGAGATGTTATCAAAAATAAAAAAATATATTCAGTCAGGAAGTCTGAGACCACCATGTTCTGTCATGCAGCAAATATTTATATTACAATATTTCTCCTGAATGAAATCTGACATCTTTTACCCAAATTTTGATTGTTTAGAGTCCAATCAATAGACTGCAGCAAAAACTGACTTGAATTGTAATTCATCAACCTTTACTGCACCTTTTAGTTAAATGCACATGCAAAACGAGCTGAAAATAAAGTGAGATGATCTACTTTGTTTACAAAAATGTGAAATGGAAACATCAACCAAGTACACAACAAACTCCTGCAGCATCCCTCCTCTGATGATTTCCTTCTCTCTGCCTCCAGATTTTCAGGTCATTAAGCAGAGATTTTTAACTAGTGACTGATGTTATCTGATGGCAGCTCACCACGGTTTAAACTGCATATCTTCTATGTGTGGGTGAGCGGCTGACAGGACAGACATTTACACAGCCTAACGCGCACTCCTCAGCTTCATCCTTCTTACCCGATCCCTGCCTCTCCCTGTGCTGCTGACCTACATACTGCAGCATCCCAGTTACATAACCAGCCAGTGTTGTTGATCACCACAGGCAGCACTAGGCCAACACCCCCCTTCTCAGTCTCTAACTTTCACACGCACACCATTACAGTCTAACTTTATTTAAAGGGACAGTAAAGATTTTTTTTTTTTTTTCAAGCGAGGTTATCTGGTATTGTTATCATCATTCAGTGTCTTACCTTCACTTAACAGTACTCCAGCGTCCTCAGAGAGAAAGATGTCCCTGATTGGAAAGCTGAGTTACAGTGGGTTAGGACCAAAGCAGATTTCTGCCATGTTAAAGTAAAAATCAGAATGTTTTATAAATATTTACACCTTCATTACATTTGTATTAGATGGTTTTTACAGCTGATTTGGCTAAATAATAAACAGCATCAAAATATATTATAGACCTGTTGTTGTCATTGTATCAACCTTCCAGACCACTCAAGTCTTCTGGTTCTTGTCTACTCTGCACCCCCAAAACCAGAACCAAACATGGAGAAGTAGCTTTCAGTTTTTATTTTCCACAAATCTGGAACAAACTTCCAGAAAACTGCAACACAGCTGAAACACTGAGTTTCTTTAAATCAAAGCTAAAAACCCACCTGTTTAGAGCTGCCTTTGATTAATAATAACTGGAACATTGATTAATATACTTGATATACACTGCTCAAAAAAATAAAGGGAACACCTAAATAAAACAATGTAATTCCAAATCAGTCACACCTTTGTGGAATCAATGTCACCAGGTAGTAACACTTATTGTGAATCAATTTCACCTGCTGCTGTGCAAATGGAACATGCAACAGGTGGAAATGAGAGGCAATTAGCAAGACAACCGCCATAAAAGAGTGATTCTGCAGGTGGTGACTACAGATCATTTCTCTGTTCATGTCCTTTCTGGTTGAATTTTTAGTCACTTTTTCATTTTGTCAGTGCCATCATGCATAGAGACATCATGAGGTGTTTTTTTTACAGCCCACTGAAGTTGATCAAGTAGTGCAGCTAATCCAACACAGAACATCAGTGCGAGCAGTGGCAAGAAGATTTGCTGTCTCTCAGCACAGTGTCCAGAGCATGGAATAGGTACCAGGAGATAGGCCAGTACACCAGGAGACATGGAGGGGGCCATAGGAGGGCTACAACCCAGCAGCAGCACCGCGACCTCATCCTTTGTGCAAGGAAGAACAGGAGATCCACTGCCAGGGCCCTACAAAATGACCTCCAGCAGGCCACTAATGTACATGTTTCTACTTAAACTGTCAGAAACAGACTTCATGAGGGTGGTATGAGGGTCCCACGTCCACGTATAGGGCTTGTGTTTACAGCCCAACACTGTGCAGGACGACTGGCATTTGCTGGGGAACACCAAAATTGGCAGATTCGCCATTAGTGCCCTGTGCTCGTCACGTATGAAAGCAGGTTCACACTGAGCACATGTGACAGAGTCTGGAGACACCGTGGAGAATGTTATGCTGCCTGCAACATCCTCTAGCATGACTGATTTGGTGGTGGGTCAGTCATGTTGTGGGGAGACATTTCTTTGGGTGGCCACACAGCCCTCCATGTGCTAGCCAGAGGTGCCCTGACTGCCATAAGGTACTGCCATGAGATCCTTAGACCCATTGTGAGACCATATGCTGGTGCAGTGGGCCCTGGGTTCCTTCTTATGTGTGACAGTGCTCGGCCTCATGTGGCTGAAGTGTGTCAGCAGTTCCTGCATGATGAGGCCATTGATGTTATGGACTGGCCTGCCTGTTCTCCAGACCTGACTGAATCCAATTGAGCACATCTGGGACATCATGTTTCAGTCAATCCGCCAATGCCACGTCGAACCACAGACTGTTCAAGAGCTAAATGATGCTGTAATCCAGGTCTGGGAAGAGATCCGTCATGAGAACATCTGCCATCTCATCAGGAGCATGCCCAGGGGATGTCGGGAGGTTAAACAGGCATGTGGAGACAACACACTATACTGAGCCTCATTTAGACTTGTCTTGAGGAATAGTCACTGACGTTGAATCAGCCTGTCATGTTATTTTCCACTTTCATATTGAGTATGAATCCAAATCCAGATCTCCATGGTGTAATAAAGTTGATTTACATTGATCATTTTTGTGTTAGTTTCTTCTAAATCAATTCCACTGTGTTAATGATAAAGTTTTTCAATGAGGATATTTAATTAATTGAGATCTAAAATGTGTTATTTTAGTGTTCCCTTTAATTTTGTGAGAAGTGCATATTTGATGTATATTTCCTTGATAATTTTGATGATGGCATTTGACAAAATGCGATATTTGTTGCTTGTTTCATAATTGGTTACTGTATTATGTTTTCATGATGTAAAGTACTTTGAACTGCCTTGTTTCTGAAATGTGCTATATAAATAAATTTGACATGACTAAATAATTGGGCTGCACTGGAATTATCTGGTTTGACTTGTGTTTAAAGAGCTTAAATCTGGTTGTTAAAAAATTGGATTGCAACTGGATCTTTTATTATTGAGAAGTGACACTATATAAATAAACTGATTCAAAATACACTTAATATTGAAAGGAATTAAATGAAATCTAATTTAATATAATTGAACAGAACGGAAATAAATTTGCCTGAACCAAATCAAATAGATCTTTCTGCATGGAGTTTGCATGTTCTCCCCGTGCTGTGTGTGGGTTCTCGCCAGGTACTCCTGATTCCTCCCACAGTCTAGAAACATGGTTTTTAGGTTAATTGGTTGTTTGTCCAATGTGGCCATGAGTATGAACTGGTGACTTGCTGAGGATGTACCTACCTTTTACCCAAAGACCACTGGAGATGGGTATCATGGATGGATGGAAGGATGGAAATCAAATTGAACTGAATTATATTGGACAGAATTGAATTCTTTTGAATTAATTTGAATAATTTAATTCTTGAAATTAATTGAACTGTATTGAATAGAATAGAATAGAATAGAAGTGAACCAACTTTCATTTGTCTGAACTAAACTATGACTGAAGTAAACTAACTTCAGATGAAATAAAGTGATTTGTATTAAATTTAATTTAATTGAACTGAGGTGACTTTAATTGTAAATTCCACTGAACAATCAAATTGGTAAAATGGAATTGAATTGAACTGAACTGATTTTAAATTAGTCAAATTAAATTAAAATGAAGTACATTAATCTGAAGTGAATCATTTAACTAGCCTAACATAAGCGCAACATAACTGAATTAAATTTAATTCAGCTGAACTGAGTTAAATATAACTGAATATAACTGAACTGACTTTAAGTAAACTGAGTAATTTAATAGCTTAAGTTAAGTAAACTAAGCTGAACAATACTAAACTGAATTAAAATGAACCAAATAATATTTAAATCAAATTGTTGAAGTGAATAGAATTTAGCTTAATTACTCCAATATTAATTTAATTTAATTTAATTTAATTTAATTTAATTTAATTTAATTTAATTTAATTTAATTTAATATGATGTGTGCATGGAGTCCCACTCCTACAACCTTTCATTTTGCAAAACATATTTTGCAAAATGTAGGAGCTGGTTTCTGTAAGATATTCACTGCTCAGACAGTCACCGCAAAACCCTTTAAAAAAAGATTTCTTTAGTTATCAAAGGTTGCAGTTTCACATCAAGTATATCGCATGAATCCTTCCTCTATGTTCCATTCCTGTTTTTTAAATTCTGTACAAATACCTCCATCCCTCTCTTCAGATTCTGGTAAGTAATTAACATAAAGCTAACTGTTTTAATAAAGTCATTAAAAATTGTGTCTCTTTTAATCCATCTGATGAGGTGCAGTTTTTTCATGCAGCATTCCTGCATAAAAGTGTTACAGCTGAGAGGAAATAGTCAGCCATTGCATGCCACTGACCTGCTCCCTGAAACAGAAGAAAGCTTCTTTCTGAGTACTTTACCGAAGTTTGCTCTGTGGAGGGATGTGATGTAACCTTCCCTCCCCCGTTCCTTGCCAGGCTCTCATTCTCTCCACTTTGAATAACCCCTCTTTTCTATATTGCCGCTCTCCCCTCTCCTCCATCCTCTCCCATCCCTCCTCACTGACCTAGTTTTTTTTTTCTCTCCTGGCCTGTTTTCACGAGCCTCTGCACAACACAAAGCAGCTTGTACAGCTCAAAGATGGGCTGGAAAAAAAAGAAGTGGGGGAATGAGTGAGAAAGAGGAGGTAAACAGTCAGGAGGAAAGGAGGAGGAAAACTGGAGAGCAGATCAGGGGAGGATGGTGTTGTCTAAAGCAAAGTGGTTTCTCAGGAATGTCACCTTGTTGTAGTTGGCTGCTGGGTGGCACAGAGAGCAGAAGTGAAGACACAAAGGAGTTTCATATTACTAGTCGGAACCACCAGATCTGTTTGTGGTCAGCCACTACCTCACAAACTTCACTCGTCTATCTGGAAGTGAGAAACAAGTCATAGAGCCGTACATTTGATTTACTTTGCAAAGTTTCTCAACTTGGAGGATGAAAACATGGTCTGAAGTTCATGGGAGGGGCTCCCTATGATCTATGTTGACATTTTCCAACCAGAACTGCTGTCATCAGTTCAGAAGAAAATTGGGTGTATCTTCAAGATTACACCACCACAGCATGTGATAGCTTCTCCTTCCTGTCGTTTTTCTTATGTAACTCCTGCTCCTCTCATGCCAACCTGCTGTTCCCAACAGCAATTGTTGCATTAAAGGCAGGCTGGGATGGGGGCTGGCTTGCTCTGCATTCACAGGCTGATGCTCTTCTTCCCTTGAGGCGGCTGTTGTGTAACTTGCCCTGTAAGGCACTGAACTGAAATATTGCACAATTCTGGCCAATACAAGACACTTTAAGCAAATAATTGTGCTTGTGTGGAGGAACTTTTTCATGTAACACAGCTTCACTCAAGGTTTGAACTTTCCATTGTAAACTGCATTTTTTTTCTGCTAGTTTGAACCACTTCTTAAAGATGCTAGAGTCCTCTGTGTTATCTAAAATTGTTCTGAATATTGTTGGAATAATTCCAGGTACTTAAACAAGCATTGTTCATAATACTGGCACATATAGCCCCTTGCAAAAGTGTTCACTCCCTTAAATATTTACACCTTTTGTCTGGTTACAACCATGAACCTAAGTGTATTTTAGTGGGTTTTATTTGATAGACCAACACAAAGTGGTGCATAATCGTGATAAGAAGAAAAATGATTTAATGATTTTCATACTTTTTTTTAACTAAAATTTGAAGAGTGGCATACGTTTGTACTCATGTCCCTTATTGTTCTAAATAAAATCTAGTGCAACCAACTGTCTTCAGATGACTTAATTACACTAATTTCTCTTATTTATCCTGTAGTTTTTTATGACATTATGACATTTTTTCCCACAAATCATTAAACAACATAGTTTTGAACCTGACTTCTGATTCAGTAGTGAGATCAAAGGCCATTTTACTATCATTTACTGTCTGGACAAACTCAGGTAATAATTAAATGAGTTAATCAGGTAAAATCCATTTTACTTTAATAAGACTGGATGAGATTATCCTGGCTCAAATCAGTAATACGTTCATTTTCCAAAGATCCCCAAATATAGGAATTTCATGGCTTTTTTTTATTAGGCATCCAAAATGGACACAGTTCAAGAACTTTGGGTCCAGTTTTAAACCCAAAGGTACAAGGATCTTATTACCAAAAAAGGCATGAATTACAGTGATCTTTCTTAGTGCTTTTGCTATCAGTAACACAAAATAAAATCACCAATATGTTGAAAAAAACGAGAACTTGTTACGTGGGAAACTAAAATTAAAGGTTATTAAAATTTGAAACAATGTAAAAGGCTTTCGAAATATTCAGATTTTTATCTTTTAGATAATGGAAAAGGAGATAACTTCTCAGTTTTCATTTTTACAAGCTTCTTTAGATTTAGAAGAAAATGAAATCAAATTCTATGCTTTTCTATGGTGGTGGTAGCATCATTGGGGATGCTTTTCTTCACCAGAAAGCTGGTCAGAGTTGATGGGAAAATAGATTAAGCTTAATAAAAGCCAATCCTGGAAGAAAACTTGCAAAAGACTGCAGAAAATTTGAGACTGGGATGGAGATTCACCTTCCTGCTGGGTGATGACCCTAAATATACAGCCAGAGCTGCAATAAAATGGTTTAGATCAGATGTCTCAAAGTGCAGGGCTTCTAAAAAACATTTTGATGCGTCGCTGGTCCAGCTCACTGACTGAATTACCTTTTCAGCATGGTACAGGAACGCTACAGTCCTGCAAATGATCTAAATATTTTTGATTTAAATGTGCTGAAACAGCTGCATATCTAAAAGCTCCAGGACATCAGTTCCCCTGGGGGCAGGAGTTTGTGACCCCTTGTTTAGCAAATCATATTTATGTGTTTGAATGGTTCCAACTCCAGACCTGAACGCAGTTACGAAGCTGCATTAAGGTTCTTCATCAAATCTGACTGAGCTTATGCCATTTTGCTAAAAAGAATGGGCCAAGAGTCCACCTCTCGCTGTTCAAATTTGGTAGAGACATACATCAAAAAACTGGTAATTGCAGCAAAAGGTAGTATGAGGTGAAACACAAATGCATGCTGCACTTTTCTGATTTTAATACCACTTCAAATCTACATGAGACATGCTCAAGTTTGGTTTGTAACATGACTAAAAATCTCATGAGCTATGAATACCTTTGGAAGACACTGTAATCACCTACACTAACAGTTTCTAAAGTGTCTTACCGCCAAGACATTTTAGGCTTTAACCATAGAAGGATCTGAGAGACTTTGATGAGTAGCAGAGTTTACTGCATCACTGCTCAAACTGGTGGCGTCCATGAGCAGCAGTCACATGACATGACAATGTCTGATTATGTAATGTGTAACCAGGTCAATGTGTAACTCTGGCTCGTTAATGTATTTGAGAAGTAAATAGCAGCACAGAGGAGCTGCACTAAAGCTGGCTTTGATAGAAAGGTGAATATGCATTAGAAAAGCACTTAGTGAACAGCATGAGTCAAGCATCTGAAATGAGGGCTGGAGCACTGAAAGAACAGAGTCAGCTCCAGTGAATCATGTTTTCTTGCTGGATGTCTGGGTGTACACACAGAGGAATGCTCAGTGGAGGTGGCATGAAGCTATAATCAAAATTAAAGATCACTCACCCCTACTTATGTCATGGTAATGGTATATCCTGCTAGATGTGGTAAAAAATCAGAGTAAAACACTGCCTCGCTGCAAAATATTCTCAGGAAACACCTAAACTTGATAAAGTTCAAGGTATGTGGGATTTAACTAATTTCAATTTTCCCATATTCACTGGATGTATAGGAAAACCTACCTGTTGAAGTAGAAATGTAGCAATATATTAAATACTTATAAGTTTTTGTCTTTGATGTATCTGATTCTAATATGTTTGTTTCGTTTCCTTTGGAGGCACAATTAAAACTGAGAGACTGTTTATTAAAGGATCTCATGATGAATCCCTTCATTATCAGACCACCTTGGTGATAGTGGTGGAGTGCTGGGAGGTGTCAGTTTTCAAATGTACCATAATAAATATTTTAATTCACATGTAAAGAGGACCTTTGACAACTGAAGTAACTATCCAGGGTAAGACACTTCTGCCATTGTGTTTGGTTCAGGAGTTTTTAACAAAGGGAATGTGTTCTGGGTGAGTGTTTATGTGGCTCCTGATGCATTTACTCCAAACTGAGTCCACACCTTTTGAATTTCCCTTGAACTGTTGAATTCCTTCCACGTTCTTTAAAGGGTGCAGTTATCTCTGTTTGTGCACCTTTTTCTACCACATTTTTTCCTTTTACTCAACTTTCCATGTTGCAGACAGTGTTCTATGGTGGATGGACTGATTTTATATAATGACTTTCCAGTCGTACTGACCACTCAAAGTGCTTTACACTACACACATTCACTTGTTCACACTCACAAACACACAGACATTTGTATACCAATATATAAATTGGAAGGCAAACTTGGGTTTAAGTACCTTGTCACGTCAACATGTGACAAGAGGAAACTGAACCAACAACTTCCTGATTGCAAGATGACGCCTCTACATCAAGATGACGCCTCTACATCTGAGCCAGTCACTAAGCTAGTTTAAGAGCAGCTAGCTTGTTTAGCAATGACCTTTTGTGACTTACTCTCCTTGAGGAGGGTATCAGTGACAAGCTACAGGGAAGAGTCAAGTTAACAGTGTTATCTGTAATTTTGTAAGTCATAACATATGAAAATATGAAAATCTTTTTCTATAAGTCCTATTTTAATTATCAGCTGTAACCCATAATTAGCAAAACAGAAATGAATGTTTGCAGTATATCACTCTGTAAAATCTGTTTGTAGAACATATTAGTTTTACTCAAAACTGAATTACAGAAAGACGATGTTGAAAACTATTGAGATACATGTGTAAATCACTGGATTTATGCAAATTTTGTACATGTATGTCACTTTTATTAAGACAGTCTTTAAGACAGACTCAAAAAGGCCAAAGGAGACATTCATTAGTTCAACAACTTTTAATTTTTTTCCCCATTTTGAATCTTTCACAATTAAAATTGAGTGTTTTCTCTTGGAGCCATTTGCATATCAACGTGAATTATATCAATACATAATAACTTCTGGACAAGCTTTTTTTTTTTTTTTTTTTTAAATTTTCAGGAAGCCTTTAGGTAAAAGACAAAGATTATACAGTAACACAGAATACAAATGGTAACTGCAGCAAAGAGTAGCAATGGGTAAATACACAGCACAAGGAAGAGCTTAGAGCATAATGAAACAAGTGGCTGAAAAATACACACATAATAATAGAATAGAAAAAACAATATTGATAAAATATTATTAAAAATAACCAAGACAGCAGTATACAAGAAATACAGACAACTTTACATTTATACATAGCGGCCAAAGGCAGGCACCAGGAAGTAAAACAGTTTAAATACCGTATCATCTACTGCAGCTACTGTAGCTAAAACAAATCAGTGCAGAGTTGAGAGGGGTCTAAGACATTGGCCAACATGGGGACGAGAAACAACACATTAAAGAGGCACCTTATCCAAAAGAGAGCAGCTTTGCTGGTTGTGACTGGAGAGACGTTTTATTAATGGATTCAATGGATTTTGCTGGATGAACTGCTAACAAGGCTTGTGCTTGTCAGGTTCTGGTAAAGGCAATGTGGGACCGTGTTGCCTTAATTGATATGGAAAAAACTGGTCAAAGAGCACAGACAGTTTAAGAATGGATCCCACTTTAAACCTGTGTTCGAAATCATCTACTCGTTCACTCATTTTCAATATCGAGTTTGCTGTGTAAAGATCTAAGCACTGGTGCACCAATCTACTAGTGATCCAAATTAACAGTTTTCTTCCAACTGACTCTGATGTATATTGTGTAGGTTCATTAAATGTATCACATCTTAAAGCTACCACTTTTTGAGTTTCTAAACACATCAACTAACAGCATGCTCTTTGATCCACTTTGTTTTTGAGTTTGGTAAAAAATTACATAGATGTTAGGGACGTATGCTTTGAAGCATACGTTGGGATAATCTTCAAATAGCAATTGTTGAATTTAAACACAGTTTACACAAAAAGTTAGCATGTTTTATATTTCTTAAAAACTAGAACTGGTTAGTTACACTTCAAGAAAATCATAAATTTGCATCAGCCAGTTAAAATCTGATTGGTGCATTTCTAAAACTAAGTATTAGATAGGATTTGCAGGTATGTTTGTTTCCAGTTTGAAAACTCCCTGATTGCCAGTGTACTTCATAACTGTATGCCATGCTAAAGAAGCACCTGCAGGGCATACCATAGAGCACACCTAAATATGAGATGATGGCTGAAAACACAAAATTAACATCAGTTGCATTTATAATGCAAACATAAATGTCATGACACAAATCTGTTTTGCACTTTTTTATACTGTATCCACTTAAGCAGCATTAAGAATGTAACTTTCAATATAAAAAATGTGAAAGGTAATAAATATCTCATACAAAACAACTGTTTCAAAATTGTGCAAATAAATATTTGAGCATATGGTTGAAATGTGGCTTTTTTTATATTCTTACATGTATTTACAACTTATCTTTGACATCTTCACCTTTTTGTGTCGTCTAAAAATTTCAGAAAACTTCAGCTCAGGCTGACCGGGAATTGCTGGAATTAAACATTTTCAGAGTCATTGAATTGCAATTATTAGTTATGGGCATTAGCATTAACATATGCTAAAGCAAACACCAACTGCTAATATTAGGATGCTAACACCATACTCAGGTTACTGAGCAATTGCTAACAATATCATGCTAACTCTACTATGTATAAATGTAAGCACACAAATGCCAACACTAGGACTAACACTAGCATGCCAACGCTAACATTAGCATGCTAACACAAAACAAAGGTTAGCATCCTAAAGCTAACATTACCATGCCAGGTCAATTCTGTCCCTAGTTCTACAGTCTATTTTAATTGACCTTATCAATGTGTCACATGACACAAACTTCAAATGAACCATATAATGAAATGAAAGCTTACATTCGTAATTTCCAACCCACTACAAAAATGGCTGGTTTATTTATAGTGAACGAGTGGACAATCTGAACACAGTCTAAGAAAAATTGTACCTGTCTTCTTTTTTACGAGTAATAGCTCACAGTTTTAGTAAAAGAACGTTTTTGAGGCATTAATTAGAATAAAAAACAGGACTGTACAAGAGGTTTCAAAACAACACGCATTACTTGTAAGTCTTTTATCATGTCCCTCTGCTTTACTAATTTTTTTTGTTGGTTTTTGCCACATTTTTTTCTTAAAATATATATTTGATATCTGCAAATTTATTTCACAGTAATATACAATCTAAGTGCCTTTGGGAGTGAAGGGGACATGTGCTGATGGTTGTTAAAATCCAGTTCAGTTGACCAGGCTAATGATGATAAAAGTAGGAAAATGAGGGGGGAAGAACTGACAAAAAAGGGAGACAATAAAGGAAATATGCATATCTTTGGTAAAAGGAATGCTCCCATAATGCCACAATACAGACTGACCAGCCAATAAGGCAATTAATAAAAATGAATAATTGACATTTCCTCAAGGGAAACTCCAACTGTGGAGTTTCATCCATCCCTCCTTAATCTGCTATTTTAATTTTGAGGGATTTTTGGGAGGTAGGAGAGAGTATAGGAAGGAGTTACAGGTGACACAGTGAATCTGATGGTGAAATATGAAAGAAAACTTCACTATCTGGCTGTGAGAAATTCTCCTTCACAGTTGGAAACACACCATGCTCTGGGGGAAGCATCTCTGTCTTCCTCCAAAGCACGGATCTGGGATTTCGCATATCCTGATATTGACGTTTTCACGCAGTGCTAAATACACCTCACATAGATCACTGCCTGCTTTTCTGTCCTGCAAAGTGCCAGTGTGAGTTGTAGCTATTTATCTTCAGCAAACAACAGAGTTGACAGAAAAATACACAAGCTGCTTATGTTTGTTCTCAATCTCTCCTCTTATTCCGTCCACTTCTTCCACCGACAGATCCCTTTTTCCCTCCTTCCTTTTTAGCCTCTGCCCTGTCGTTCACCTCAGGCTTGATTTCTTCCACGTACTCAGTCTCAGTCTCTTTGCCCTCTCCATTGGCCTGGCCATTGGAAGGGTTGCTGGGCAAGGCTAAGTAGGGGTGCTGGGGAAGAGTGGGAGAAGGGGACATGGAGTTAGAGACCAGTCCCTCCACCTGAGCACCAGCTGCCCCATTGGACAGAGCTCTGTACTTGAGACGGAGCTTGTGGGGAAGGGCAGTGGCTTTGACCTCGGCGTAAGATTCACCATGCAAACCGCCAGCTCCCTCTGTCTTCTGGTGGTAGCTGCTGATGTCTGAGGATGACGATGAGGGGGATTCATCATCGGTGGAGCCCTCTTTATCCGAGCTACGAGGGTCTCCGTCGCTTGAGGAGGTGTCTTTAGCAGAGGAGTTCTCCTGATAGAAACCATCAGGTCGGGGCCCTCCTTCATAAGTGAGCACAGGGGGCTCTTCATCCAGTGTGCCAAGATAGCCATTGTGCTGTATGAAGGACTTGCTCTCCTCACTGCTAATAAGCTCAGGGGCGAAGGAGTTCTGGGGACTTTCGGTGTGCTGAAGATGGTTCTCCTGAGCCTGGTAGTTGTAGCAGGGGTGGTTATCATGTGGCAGTTGGGCACTGTGATTGTACCTTTGCTGGAGGTCCTCGGAGGACTCAGCATGATCATTGGTGTATTCATACTGGGGTGAGTCCATGGTCTTTGTCCTCTCTAGCTTCTCTGCAACCTCAGAGATTGTTACTGAACAGTCAGAGAAGTCTGAGGGCAAGCTGTGCAGGATGTGCTGTGGTGGTCTGTTCTGGTGGGACTGCTGGTCCTCCAGCTTTTGGTTCTCCATGGGGTAACAGCCACTGCTGGAACGGTACAAGATGACACTCCTCTGTGTAGAGGTGGCCTGAGGAGCAGGACCAGTGGTCTCCATGTGGCACTGCTGGTGCTCCTGCTGATGATATTGGTAGTCTCTGGCAGTTTCAGCTAATGTGGTATTTTGCTGGTGAGGGGAAATCAGAGTGGTCTTGCCACAGTAAGATCCATTTGGTATCCCATTGGCAATTCCATCGGGAATCCTGTTGCTTTCCAGTCCAGCCATCTCCATGCCTAAGGGCTCCTTCTTTATGTTGTAGCCAATGGGTTCAGGGCTATCTCTGGAAGAACCATCAGACATATCAGACACAGAGCCCAGAGGGGAATACTTGTGGAGCATGGTGTGCCGTTCACTTCGGCTGGACTGTTCAGCTTCAGAGGAGTCAGAATTCAGCATCACCTGGGACGCACTGGAGTAACCGCTGCTCGAGTGGTAGGCATTACTGTTAGGGGTGCCATTGGTGCTACTCCCATTGCTACCTGGGTTTCCATCTGCAGCACTGTTGGAGATCTGCTGACTTTTCTCCATATAGGAAGATGCACTAATGAGACCAAAGCGCAGTTTGAGCTGAAGGAGTTCTGTCTTCAGACGGACGTTCTCTTCATTTAGTGCCATGACACGATTCTCCAGCACCATATCATTGATGCGACGCTTCTCCCTTGAACGCTTGGCCGCCTCATTATTCTTCCTCCGTTTTTCCCAATATGAGGCATCTTTCTTCTCATCAGAAATGAACTCTCGCTTGCGACGTGAGGTCACCGTTGATTTAGAGCCTTTGGGTTGGCGGCTGATCCGCGCTGAACCATCAGGACCAGGGGAAGGGAGGCTCCCATTGTAGGGAGAAAATGCTTCAACTTCCATGGTGCTTTTGTTGGTGTTGGATGGGATATTTAGACTAAGACTTTCCATTTTTTTCCCAACAGGGGGCCAGAGTATGACCCTAGTGAAGGGCAAAGGGGGGATGAAAAAGATGCAAAAGTTTTACGAGCTTTCTACTTTGTTGGTATGTTTGACCTATGTCGCTGGATCAGTAAAAACGTCTGGATGAGGTATTTGTGCTTGTTGAAAGGACTGCCTCATTGATTTCTCTTACTTATCCTCTAAGGTCAAATTTTTCAAGTGTCCAAATTAGCCAAAAAGATTAAAAAGAGGTGGAACTCAACAAAAACTTCAGACATTGAAGTGGTGTTCTGAAAAGTGAGTGTGGAAAAACAGGAAACAAGGTTGGGAGTTGACTGTAGAAATATTTAAGCTGATTCTTCAAATAGGTCAAAGCTCTCCAGATTCTTGCAGGTGACTTTGAGTTTATCTGCTTCTTTGTCAGTCTTCAGCAGCGCTGTGGAGCTTTTCAGGTCGCTGCTCTGATTCTTGCAGTGTCTTATGTAGGATGTAGGTCAGTACGTCTTCTCCAGGGCTCTTTGAGAACTCTGCTTTAGAGATGTCAACCTCGAACTGGGTTACTGAGACAGCAGGAAAGAGAAGAAGAGAAGGAACAAAAGAGAAAAAGTTAGATGAGCTGCAGAATTTTAACAGTCTAATGTGACATTTATTTGAAAAAAATGAAGATTATATGTTTTAACAGTAGCACACAGCTGCCTATTGTCCTTCATTGGGTACAGAAATCAGCTTTTTTATTAATGCATTAAGAGATAAAGGAAAGGTCCACGCAACACACAGAAGAGCTGACAAGGCTGGAGTTACATATGTGCAGACGGTGCTATATCTGCAGAAGTCTGTTGCATGACGAGGAGTGAAATTGGCTGACCTAGTGCAAGCTCTGCAGAGACAAACTATTAAAGAGCTGAGGGAGGAGCGACCAAGTTTGTGTAGTGCTGATGGTTTAGCAAGGTGCATGAAGAAAGAAACTGTTTATGCTGTAATTTCTGCTTTTTGGCCTGGGGGAGGCTCGAGTACAACAACAACAACATCTCGATTTCTCTGATAGCCATCGCAGTTTCTAAAATTACATAACACTGCAAACTGAGCTTCCTTGTGTCATCTCAACTTTTCAGCTAAACAGGAAGCCTTTCCCACCCATCATGTGTTGCACCATAAAATTAAAAACAATGCACCACAAACGGATATTGACAGCCACTCTGTTATGTAACAGCAAGATCTGCTGTTGTTCCTTTAGTTCTCTCGCTACACAATGTTACACAGTTCATATGCAGCAACTAATTACACATCACAGCACTGAGCCCTGCAGTGCCTCACAAGCATGAAAACATCCTTTTATGACAGAGAGAACGTAATCTAGGTCACTGTGCCTCTGATAACAATGAGTGTGGCTTTGCTTTTTATTTACCACACTGGAACTGAAATGGAGCTTAAATCAGAGATTTTAGAAAAAGGATTGCTTTTATCACAGTAGTCTCACAAAACATGTTTTCAAGAATGAGATTTTACCCACTGGAAAACTGGATTTAGTGAAGCCTAATTTCAGGTTGATAGACACAAACAGAAAGAGAGCCATACCACTATAACAGATGACCTCCTTAAAGCTATTCAAGACATCAAAAATTAAATCTAAAAGCAGTGTTCTCATTGTTTTGTTACCATGCTTTCACAAGAACTTAGGATAAATTCAGAGATTCACCGATCAATTGGCCAATTTCCCACAATAAGGTCTAATTAAAAGCTGAATTTTTTTTTTTCCCCGGTCAGTAAATGCATAAAATGTAAGATCGCAACACAGTGTTGGGTCAATAAATACATCAACCAAAATGCTGTGCTTTGCAGGACTTTTAACTGTAATAAAAAAATGTAATTTTTTTTGTCTTTAAACTGCTGTCACACTGTTTCATATCTTGCCATATATGCTGGAATATCGAAAAACGTGTTGCACAGATCTGAATTCAAATTCAAATTCAAAAATACTTTACTGATTCCAAAGGGAAATTAAATAAATAAAAAATAAATAATTAAATTAAAGAAGAAAAGAAGCATATTCATAGTGTTCAATTATATCAGCATAAGGTACATCACTGTTACCATGATGCTCCCTTATGTAACTTTTGTTTCCATATTTAAGGAACTAGCCATCTTAGAAAATAAAATTTCAGTGCTTTCTGACTGGCCCCAAGTGGTCAATAAAAATGAGCCAAATTCATGACAAAGTAGGTCATGCTGTCAGTTGCACTTTCAGTTTTAAGCATCCATCATGACGAGTTGAGTGGACTTTCATTAAAACAGACCAAGTGTTTGCATAGTGTAGCATGAGGTTAGGTAATACTGTTGGATCATTGTGACGGTATCTGAGTATCTGTTGCCTCAGTTCTGTAGCAGTGTTGTACATGTGTGAGCACAGGGGGCACATTAGGTCGCTGTGGTTCTAATGCTGATGAATGTTTTGACATATCCAAAAAAATCTACGGCAGCCCAGCTCAGTTGGAGGTCAAAATATGTATGCAACACTCTTAAATATGCACTAAGAAGGTTCTAGAATGTTATTTACCTAAAATTGCAGTCGGGAGTTCTAAGAAAACTGTGGACTTAGTCTGAAAATTTGAACAAGCACACCTTACAGGTCTCTCATTCCTTGCTCTTTGCTGCGCTCCTTCCTCTACAGGTCCTCCCCCACAGCGGAGCCTGTCAAGAATCGGCAGTTTTCCTGTAACATTAGGTTGTTTTTCCGCCAATACCATAGCTGCAGCACACCAGCGATCTTGAGCTTGAACAACGGAATGCACTGTGCAGAGGGAGGGTGTGAGCAGCGCGTACATGAGCATGACTGACACTGCTGAGACCGTCCTCCTGGCTCTAATTGGTTGCTTCTGACAGCGAGTGGTGTATTTATGCAAATGGCAGTAGGAGCAATGGGAGGAGGCAGAGGAGTTTGATTTTTTTTATCTGTCTCATATTATACTGTCACGACATAGTGACAGTTTTAACAAAAATGTAAAAAAATACATTTTTATGAAAGTTACCAACTGCAGCTTTGAGGCAATAAAAATTTTCAATGGCCATAAAATGCAAGGCAAATACACCATAGTGTGATTAGGTATAACACCAAAAAAAATTCGCAGGGCAGACCTCAAAAGAATTGAGATATCGGAATTGGTCAGGAAAAGCCTGATCGGTGCTTCTCTAAACAAACGTTTTCATGCTTTACAATGCAGAACCTTTGTTGCGGTTTTAGGCTATTGTTGCAAATTAATCTTAAACCGCTTCTTAATGCGTATTGATCCATATTAATGCTTTTTCCAAGCATATCAATGATAATATTGGAAGCACCAAATCTAGTGCCCAAATTATGCCTAGTTCTGACTAATTTAGCAAATTTCCTAAATTCTTGCATACCTATCATATGTGTAATGTAGAATTTAATTTCTACTTAAGTTAGTATTTGTTTAACTGCAAAAACACCAGTAATTAATATCTTTGTGTAACTGTGAATAAATTCAGACAAAAACGGGTTACAATTATCATGAGCTTTTATGTAAATGTAAGGTTTAAATACAGAAAGTGTTTCAATTTTGTTGAAGAAACAGCAGACACCTCCAAGTCTTTGCAGTATCTGTTTGCAGAGCTGAACAAATACTCTCCTAGAGCCACTTCTGTGACCTAAATTGTGAGGACATCCGGGTCAAAATTTCCATCCTTTGCTAGGCCTGCATGAATATCAGGAAAACATGTTACTGTGATACTATTGATGAATGTGGCAATAACCATATTTATTACAATTAACCCACATTTTCCAGACTCTTGTAGATCTTTTCCTTCATTAAACTGTCCTTAGTACTCTGTGAGCTTTACCATCTCCGTTGCTAAAGAAATTACATCAAGTGAGGTCATTGAAGGTAGTGTAGGTCTGTCCCACTGACCAAGTATATTCTTAGCATGCAACAAAATTATGCATTGCATTTGAAATATAATATTCTACCAAACATTGCAACTAAGAAGTACTTTCTGTTCGCAATATTGCTCATGTCTTATAGCTAAGAAGGTTTCTATTTAATCAATTGTGTATTCTTTCAGCAAAACCTAGTTAGCGGAACAAAACTGATCTAAATGCATTGTTCTCCTTTGATTAGAAATGCAGATCTAACGCCACAGAAGTGTTTAAAAGTAATTCATGTTTTTCCAGCGCACTCAGATTCCTCCAGAGTCTGTGACCCTGTTACATAACCCCTCATTTATTAAGAAAAAAACCATATTAAGACCTTGAACAACCTGAAACCTGCTCTGGATACAAAGCAGTTTATTTGCCCTGTTGGAACTCGCAAGTGTCCTTCATAACTTTGGCATGCAGCACAAAGAGATTTCAACAGAATCACAGAAAACGATGTGGAAAAACGTAGGCTGAAAGCCTCCGCCCTCCCTGATGTTGGATAATTCTCATTAAGAGCGAGGAAAAAGGCAGCAAGAAAACAAAGGCGGGCGGGAAGAAAGCACGCACACGTCTCTGCGCTGTCCCACTGACCTAGAAACGGCGCAAAGCAGTAAACACTCCTCCTGTCTTTGACGGTGCACCACTAAATAGGTCAGTGGGACTGCAAGGGAGGGGAGAAGCAGGAGAGTATTAGAGTGTACGCTAAAAATAGTGAAAGAGGTAAGGGAGGGGGGGACGCAGAGGGAGAGAGAGGGGGAGATCTGGTGACAGAAGGAATTCAGTTAGTGGACATGAGAGGAATTTTACAGACTCTGCTGCTGTAGGACGAAACAAGGTGCACTCAAACACGTCATCTGCATCAACATAAGGGGGATTTTTTTTTTTTTTCTTTATGCAACATTAACTCCTGATCACAGGAGAGAGAGCATGTTATACCTTTCCCGAAGACATTACAACAGAAATCCATGGCAGATGGGGAAATTATAACCAGAGATAGCGCAACAGCATTGACGTCATGGCACACACCCATCTCTGCAGCCAAATTCACTCCCAGGCTCCCTCTCAGGACTGCTCGGGGAGGGGCTGTCGTTGTTGCTCATCGCCTACGTGCTCTGAATTTTCTCCTGGTGAGGAGCAAAGCTTGTGTAACACATTCATATTACAAAGCAGCAGATGCCACAGGTTTACAAGCTGACCTCAGATACCTTTGCGTAGCTCTGTAGACTCAAGAGATAAGAGCTTAGGCACGACATATTGTGTAATTTGCTCTTTGTGCACCTAAAAAGATAGATTCACCGTAAGATGTTTTCTGTGTTTTCACAGAGGAAAAACAACCCCCCCTTCCCGAGGTAGTTCATAGCCACTTGCCACTCAATGGAGGAATGCTGCACCTCTGACCCTCTCCGTGGCAAGCGCAAGTAAAAACGCAAAACGTCCTCTTCCCCCTCCTCCAGCTTAAAAAGATCCAACACCACACACGTGGAAGAGGCCCCAGCTAGGAACCTCCATTTTTTTGTTTGCCCCATGGCTTTTGTGTCAAAAAAAAACTAGGAGACAAGAATTCCCTGACAGAGGCTAAGGTGGATATGACAATGTGCAAATTAAAAGCTGGTGATACACGACTGGAAACACTGTCTGCGAAGCAAAGGGTGCAGACTTTTAAAGCATTTCTTAATCAGCTCAATTGGATTTCAGATTAAGACATAGAAGCTGGGATGCAACAGGAATTGCATCTGTAATCTTGTGCCTTTCAGAACCTCAGCCAAATCAGCAAAATTAGTCCACCCCATGCCCTGCAAACCTCGTGTCTCTCCTCCTCACCCAGATTCAGGTCTGACCTACATTCAGAGAGTTGGCTGGGACAGAGTGAGCAACACACCCACTGTGAAACCAGACCAACTGGCAGCAGCCGGACTCACCAGAGCTGCGCTTGCCCTCGCCAGACAGGGGTTTCCAGTGCATTGCATCACAAGCCTGGATGCTCTTCTGCTAACTTTACAACAAACCCACACCGAGATCTCACCAAGCTCTGGTACAAAAGCTGCATCTAGTTCAACCTGTTGCTATATGTTTTCTGGTGGAAGAAAAGAGGTAATCAGGTTAAAAATAGCACCAGCAGACACTGAGCAGCTGTGTTACATCACCGTTGAAAGCATTTTCTAAAAACGCAGCTCCCACTGTGAAGATTTACTCTGTTTCTGCTTTGGAAATTAAAAACAAAGTAAGTAGGAGTATGTGCAGGAATCAACAGGATTCCTAGAAATTCCCTATACTTTTCCACACTAAAATATTAACACCTTATGGCAGCTTTATAAACATTCTGGGCATTTGAAAACAAAACATTTACCTACTAGGATTTTTATAATGTGCATATTCAACAAATCACACAACAGTTTTGACAGTTCACTAAAGGGATGTTTCACTCCTTTCTTCGAGGTCAACAAACTTAGCTGAGCTCCACTGCAAAATCTATTAAACCTGAAACATGTGGGGCTGAAATATGGATCTTTCTACATTAAATACAGATTATTTAAATCAGTTTGTGTAATATTTTTACTGAAATTAACTGTGCCAATGCTTTATTTGGCATCCAAACCGGACTTTTTTTAAAACCCCAATCTAATTCGGTCTCGAAGTAAACAAAAAGCTGTGCATTTTCCCATTTTATGTATAATTTTTTATTATATTAATGAGTTTGCATTTATCTGTAGAGTCAGTAACTCTACAAATAAATGTTCAATGAATTTAACCTTTCATTGTGATGTGGCAAATCAAAGTTAAAAGAGGTCAAGTTTATCTTTTACATATTAAGAATTTTATCTTTCAGTTAGTAAAATAAGAAATAATGTCTGGAAACTCAAACATTTCCTAAACTTTATTTTTTCATATCAGTCCAGACATCAACGATCAAATCAAATGTAATACTTTTAAAGAGTTTTTGAGACAGTGCTGCTGGTTATGTCATGCTCTCTAAGTTTATTTATAGGTTGTTTTTAGTAAAAAACCTATAACAGTAACCAAAAAACCACAACCAATTGATCCATAGATGTGAACAAAACTAAAGCATTACTTGTCAAGTAGGCAAGGGGCCATGGGTGGTATATCTGTTTTTTAAATAGCTACTGTTTCAAAAGCACAAAAATTTTCATCGTCATACTGTTCTTACAGCATAAAGTCTTTTTAATGAGAAATTGATAAGTACTGAAGTGAAGAAAGTTTTTTTTTCTTGCTGAAAGGAGACAAAGAAAGGCAGAACCTCCCCTCCCCCCACATGTTCCTGCACACTGCTGCTCAGCTGGTTAACAAAGGCTGCTGCACTTTTCCCTTCGAAGACTTGGAAATATTTATAGTTAGAAAAACACACATGGAAACTAAAGGAGTGCAACCATCTTAGCGCTATCGTTCCTATTAATGGAATGCTGTGTTGAAACTGGTTAGCGAGCTAAAAGCGACATGCTTATGGCTACCAGAGCAGATAGCCTGACTAATTAACCACCTAATATCAGCTTGTTAGACTTGTGTCACTTTAAAAAAGGTCTAATATTTTATGCAATAAGTATTTTATTTATTTCAAACATTAAAACATGTTCACATTTCACCTTTTTTACATGCTTAAAAACAGATATGTTTAAGTATAAAGTGCTCCTATCCCATTAGATGATTAAATTTTTACACCTAACAGCTAAGCTATAAGACTGCTACTAGATTTAGAGAGAGTAAACTATATTATTCCTTAATTCCATGTATCAACCCAAAATAACACAAATATTAAATAAAGCATTTTTATTACTGTCACAACAAATATGCTTCATTATTTTAGGAATGATACAAATGGTTGTTAGGTTTTCCATTAAAAAACAAAACAAAAACATTATATGATATTGCATATATTTTTACTGCAAATCTTTGTGTAAAGCTGTATTTTTACTTAATGTGATCAATACCTACTGCACAGCAATTCAAAATGCTATTAAAATAGGTTATGTATCATACATAAGGATTAATATTTCCAGTAAATTTATGTTTTAACTGAAGATGTTACATAAATAGAATATTTTAAACGAAATTGCACCTAAACAAGCTACGATGTATTTGCTTGCATGAATTAAACAATTAAATGGATACATTATTAACTCAGTAGTTGTTTGACAGGCAGCAAAAACGGAAGAAAAGCAGCATGCCACGTGTAGGACTTATTATAGTAAGTGAACCAAGCGGACAACAGAGCCCAGCAGCTGTGCCCGTTCACTGCAACACACCACCATGAGGGCTTTTACCTCGCCTTGACATTGACCACATATGCACTCCTGCCTGAAGCCAAATAAAAAACAGACTTCAACTAACATGTCCAGCTTGGCTCCTCTATGAGTCGTGTGTTACGTGACCCCAAAAAAGGAAGCCGCAAACGCCTGAAAGTCACGCACAGACGCGGGATCAAACCGGCGGAGCAGCGAGTCGCCATGTGAACAATACCCGGCCATGAGCATCCCGTTCTCCCGTCGGCGAAACGGCTTTATATGAAGCGGTAATAGGTTTAAAACACGCACACAGACGCGCAGGTAAAGACGGGAGTCCACGAAGCTGTCCGCCGCTCAGTCAAAACATACCTTTCAGCGTCCCGGAGGAGGAGCAGCAGCAGGAAAAAAAGCTTCAGGCTTTCCCCGACACAAAAGCTGTCTAGCTCCCGCTTCCTCCTTTCCGTATTGTCCCTTCAGAGGAGGAAACCTCCAGGAGACGGGGGAAAAAAAGAGAGAGGAGCTGTGAAATAAAACTAAGTTTGTGCGAGTGCCGCCGCTCGGCTCGGTGTCGGATGAGTCACTGGCTCGGCTGGATGCTGTTCCTGTCCTTTTTGGCTCGGGCTGCCTGCGCGTCGGCTGTGCGCTGCCGGACACTTTGCTCCAGTTTCTCCGGCTCCCCTGCTACAGATATGTGTTAGTAGGTCAGCGGTTGCATAACAGCTCTTAGGCTGCCGAGTCACGTTTTTTTCGGTCCCCGTCTCTCTCTGCAGGAGCTCTACTGGCCCCTTTCTTTTTGTTCCCATCTGCACCCCATCTCTGTTCGGCTCCTCCACTTGCGGGAGTGGTTCATTTTATGAAAGAGGGTGTGAATGTGTAGTAACACCTGGATTGCTGTGTTGTTGTTATTAAAGCATGCTCATTGCAGGATTTTCCCCTCATATGAAGACCCAATTGACTCTTATAAGACCTGTGAAGAACTTCTTACGAATCCTTTGGGAACCTAAAATGCTTGTATGAAACAAAATGGCTAAGAAATCTTTATATTGCGCTAATAGCGTTGAAATTTTGTCAGATGAATTTAAAAAAAGATCAAATTTGATTCAATCGCTATTCAGTTGTATTCAGTTGTTTATAGCGCTTGCAATAAATATCTACTAATGAATCATTTGTGACCTAAGATCCCTAAAATGTATAGTTTGTTATCCATTTGTTTATTATCCATTTGTTTATGGAACTAATGTAAAATACAGAAAACTGGGGTAGAAATTAAACAATATTTAAAATTAAACTTTAGGATTTAAATATAAAATATCTTATCTTTTCACAAGTCTAAACTAACATGGGATAGTTTTCTTTTTGACTGTTTATATAAATACCACTGCAGTTCTGACTAGACAACCTAATTTTTAAAAAGTAAAAACAGTATAAAAAGAAATTTAACTTTTTTGTTTCTCACTGTCTGACATTAAAATTGACTTAAATTTACCTTTTCAGGTTTGTTAGATTGCCAAAATTATGTCTAGTTGCTAAATGCAAGAATAAGAGATGCGTTTTTAAAAAAGTTTTATTGCTTCCTTCAAATTCAGAAATGTACATAAAATACAATTAATATGCTTTTGACCAAAATTGGAAAGTCAAAATGATGCTTTTATGGCTTCTGATAAGGTCAAAACATTTGTGTTAACTGAAAGGCACATGTGTGGATGTAGTTGCAGGTAAGCCCTTAAACACACTGCTTCCTTGTGTAAAGTCACAAGATAATAACTATAAAAAGTCAGAAAAGATGTCACAAAGAGTAGTATGGACTTCCACATGTCTGGTTTACCTTTGAGTACAATTTCTAAACACCTGAAGGTGCTATGTTCATCTGCTCAAACATTTATACACAAGCATAAACAACATGGGAATGTCCAGCCATCATAATGTCCAGGAAGGAGTTTATATGTTTTGGTTTATCTCAACCCTAGAACAAACCACAGCTCTTGTAATGATACCGGCTGAAACTGGTAAGAGAGAGTTATTATCCACAGTGAAACAACACCATGGGCTGAAAGGCCATTCAGAAATGAAGAGGCCATTTATCCATAAGCAACAAGACAAATCTAATGGCACTTAGTGACCCGAATTTTGGAGACATGTCCTGTTGGCTAATAAAAGTAAAACTGAAGTGTTTGACAAAAACGATCATTGTTGCATTTGGAGAAAAATGGGGAGAAACCTTCAAGCTCAACTATAAAATGTTTAAGGGTTTCCCAACTATTAAGTATGAGGTAGCACCATCATGTTATGGGGTGTTATGCTGCATGAGGGACTGGTGCTCTTCACTAAATAGAAGGCATTACATCTAAATAAATACTGACGCAACATCGAAAGACATCAGGCTGGATGCTGAAGTTTGGCATAAATGGGTCTTCCAAATAGACAGTAGCCCTAAGTATATCATCAAATTAGTTATAAAGTTGCTTCAGGCCAACAGAACCAATGTTTTGAAATGGTCCACACAAAGCCCTGATCTCAGTCCCACAGAAGATTTGTGGTTAGAGCTGAAAAGATGTGTGTGAGCAGGTTGGTCTACAAACCTGACTCAGTTACACCAGTTCTGTCAGGATGAATGGGCAAAAATTACAGCAAACTGCTCTGAGAGGGGAAGTTTATTCCAAATTTCACCAAATACTAAGATAATGTATGCATACTTATGATATGAAGTTAGTATAGTACTTCTTAAGAAAATGTATCTGCCCTTGTATCATTATTTCTGCTGCACAAAGAGTTCCAAGTGTTTTAGGTTATGGCTCCAGATGTTTTTCACATCTAAAGATTGAACATTTTGCCTATTTTATGCAGAATAGCTCCGGCACAGTCAGACTGGATGGCGAGCATCTTAGAACAGAATTTTTTTCAAGTCTTAACACGGATTTTCAATTGGTCTCAGGTTTGGACTTGGACCATTCTTATACATGAATATGCTTTTTTAAACCATTTTATTATAGCTCTGACTGTATGTGACCCTCCATCCTTCCCTCAAGGTTCCCTCTTCCTATCAACTCTGTCCAGCTTCCCTGTCCCTGCTGAAAAAGAATCCCCACAGAATGATGCTTTCATCACCATGTTGCACCATGGGGAAAATGTTCAGGATTTAATGTGCAATATAAATTTTCTGTGACTCATCCCATGTTTCATGTAGATATAGTTTCATCACGTTTAACAGATAAAAATTACTAATTGGTGCAAAAATGCTGAGACTTTTTATAACTTTCAGGAAATGCACACGGCCAGAAGCTCATCTGCTCTTCATTATTCAGACTGATTGTGGCTCAGTTAAAGAATAGGGCAACATCCATTCAGCTGTGCAGTCAGTTAATGTATTAAGCTGTTAATATTTTTAATATCTAATTTCAAAACCATTCAAACATGAATTATGTGCCGGGGATATTTTTTGAGTTATGGTGAGTTGGAACATCCTCAAATCATATCTTGTTCCAGATCCCATACAGCTTTGAGCCTTCTCTGGTCTGCAAAAACAACATGAGGTCTTCAGCAGGTTTAAACAAGTGCAAAGCACTTTAGATCAGCTCCAATGTTTTCCACTGTTGCATACATTACAAAGTAAATTCAGATTTTTAAGGGGGAAATATTTTGTGCTTCACAGTTGTTTCACTCCTTGTCTCTCTCATACAGTCTGTCGCTGTTTTGGTTTGTTTGCTTTAAAGATCTACATCAACACTGTTTAAAATCAAAACCTCTATCAAAACCTTTTTATTATACTTACTGTTTTTCATGCGGCTGCAGTTACTTCATATTAACCGTAGATATGGAGTCGTTCCTTTTATATCTTTGTTTATTTCAAATTTTTAAATCTTCTTATAGGAGCTTTTCCATCATCCCACAAAGTCTGTTGTTCTCAGCACATCCATATTCCATATTTCATGGGGTCTTACATCAGTGCTGCTTCAGATCTATCCCTTCCCCCCTCTCTGTCTGCAATCACACACGTGCTCCAGTTCACCACACACACACACACACACACACACACACACACACACACACACACACACACACACACACACACACACACACACACACACACACATATCATTACCACCATTACGGTGTTGGGGAAACAGCGGCCTTGAACTTGTCTGGCTCCTCCTTCCTCCCAGTCAGTCCTCTGTCAGAAGCCCCAACCCCCAACACTCTCCACCATCTCTCCAGCTGCAGCTCCAGCTGTGGTGTGGTAGTGCCTGCTTAGCAACCACAGGCTTTCACTGCTTTTCATATTTATTTAGGGAGGGGGGGGTTATCAGACTGGATCACAGACAAAGGGTCTGGTGTTTGTTTTGCAGTTTAGGTGAGGAGACAGACGTTGTTGCACATTTAACTTATGTAGTCCAACACTAAAGTGTAGTTTTAACACCATTAAGACTCAAATGATCTTACACTGGGCTTCTGCAGATATTTTTTTCATTTCATCTCCTTTGAAATCCACCTCTGTTCTTTCTGCATGTGCAGCATGTAGTGGTGTAGTAAACACAATAGACACTGCTGTGAATGAATGAATGAAATTCATATACATGAAGGCACTCAGCGCCCCCTAGTGTTCTCATAAATAGAAAATAATGAGTGAATGGTCAGAGATGTAATCAGATTTCAGTACCTTTTGAGGGACCATTGTGTAATTCTTTTTTGGTGCAGCTCTCTGGTTGTGTGCATTTAAAAGTTACATCTTAGTTCTGAATGGGCTGCTATATGTATGCCGATCATGCCTCCTTTACCTCCACATGGGAGGTAAAGGAGGCATCTGTTTGCAGCTCAGCTCCTTTAAGGCTAAAAATAGCCTATTTTTTCTGTTTTCCATCTGACGTGATCGATGACTCATTCAGGGTCTCACTACTTTTCCCTGCATTCACCCCCCTCCTCACGTCTCACTGTCCCCTGTGAGTGTATCACCTTTATTGAGAGCAACTGGGTCGACGCCAATGAGGTGCCCACAGTTTTACGGCATTTATTAAACAATTTCTAGCCATAAATGAAAATTGAATGGTTTTCTTTAGCTCTAAATGAAAATGTGAAATATGTTTTGTGCATCTGAGGTGAATATTTTAGCTAAATGCTACTGAAATATGCAGAAGTCTTGAACGTACGGTGTGACCTTCAAATATGACGTTACTCCACTGCGCACTCAAGAGTCTGAACATGTTGGATCAAAACTTTTGTAGATAAAAGTGTATCTAAATAAACTAGAATATCAATGAAAAGTTAATTTATTTTACAGATTCAGTTCAGAAACTGAACCTTATATTTCATAGACTCATATTCATTCATAGAGTTAAACTCTATTACATAGAGTAATACATTTTAAGAACTTATTTATGGTCATTTTGGTTATGTCTTACAGCTAATGAAACCCCAAAACTCAGTTTTTCAGAAGATAAAAGTATTTCATAAAAAAAAAAAAAAAAAAAAAAAAAAAAAAAAAAAAAAAAAAAAAAAAAACTACTTAAATGTTCTGTTATGGCCATGTTAATGTCTATGCAATCATGGGGGAGGACTGCTGACTTTATAGATGTCCAGCAGACAGTTGTTTAAACCCTCCACAGAAGGTCATTGCTAAAAAAGTTGGTTGTTCACATACTATATCCAAGCATATTAATGGGAAATTGAGAGGAAGGTAAAAGTTTGAAAGCAAGTATTTTGCAAGCATAGCTGAGTTTTTGCTATTCTCACATGGGTGGTTTTTAATGCTTCAGGAATGATGACTTCTTATGAATGAGGTTTCTTGCTTTTAGTGAGAAGGTCCAAGTGGAAAAAAGGAAAAAGCAAGTGGCCAAAAGATCCTCAAAAAGCTCACTATGGATGAAAAGGAAAAAATGGCAGGATTTTCTACATTTTACATGGCAATAAAATTAAATATAGTTCTGACCAATGTGCTAACCCCAAGCTTGGTCTTCATCAGGGGCATCATCTGTTGTTTTATACACTCCTGTTCTGTGTTATAGTAACAAGCTGATTAATCTGAGCTCTTGCATCATAATGGTGGAGCAGGGAACCCATATACAGAGGCTGTTAGTCCAAGGTTCAGTTGAGGACCTTTGCTGCATGTCTTACACCATTCTTTCTATGTCTCTTTCCTGTCTGAACATTGCAGATAAAGGTCACTGATGCCACAAAATCAGAACTAGGTTTTCCAACTGAACACACTGCCCTCCACCAATCAGTACTCAAAAGGGAAATAACATCAAACTGTCAAAAATAAAGAAAATACACATTTAATTAGACACGTGAAATAAAAATACCTTACGAAGTTGATATATTAATATCCCTTTATCCCCTTCATCCTCATCCCTACTTTCTGTTCTCATTTTTCATCCACTCTTCTTTGTTTCACGTTCCATCTGGGGGGTCCTAAGTTGGCTCAGGAAAAGGTAATTTCCTGAAGACTGCACCCCCACGCTAAGTCTTCTCCTCTTAACCCTTCATCAGCAAGTCACCCCAAATGATCCATCTCCACACCCAATCCATCCATCTCTTCAAGCCTTTTCTTCAATAAACCTTGAAGCTCATCTCATTGTGGTGTGGTCTTTGCTGGCGAATTACTGAAAGCAAGAAGCTTCATGCATAATAAGGAAAATGCTTCTTCTTCTTCTTCTTTTTTTTTATTTTTTATTTTTTTTACAAAAAGTTGCTCAAAGAACAAATATATTGCAACTTTTAAAAAAATGGTAAGGCAAAGCCTATCGAAGAGTTTGAGGGAGATTAACAAGACATGGACTGCAACTGTCATCAGAGCTTCAGGAGCCACCAAACACAGACGTATCCAGGACATGAGCTCCAGCTGCATTAAACCACTCCTGACCCTGAGACAACATCATAAGTGCCTTCCTTGGACCAAGGAGAAGAAGATTTGGACTTTTGGTCCGTGGTCCAAAATCCTCTTTTCAGATGAAAGTAAAGTTTGCATTTCATTTGGCAATCAAGGTCCAAGAGTCTGGAGGAAGAGTGGGGAGATATAGAATCCATGTTGTTTGAAGTCCAGTATAAAGTTTCTGCCATCGGTGATGGTTTATAGTGTTTGTCCACACACTTAAACTGTGTGTTTACACACTCAAGCTAGGTACTGGTACAGATTACAGATCAAGTTGCTGATCAGACATCTGTGGTTTGACGACCAGCAACTAGAGCTCACCTAAACGCCATAGATGGTGGGGTGTAGTGAATTTATGGATAGGGTTCACTTTTTGAATTAAATAAATTAACTTTTTACTGATTTTTCAAATTAATTCAGATGCCCTGCCTGAAGAGGACAAGAATAAATGACCCAGTTTCCAAAATGCATCAACCTAAATGTCACTCAGCTCTTTCAAATTAGACCTTCTTTTATTTGTATCTAAGCTCTTTGGCAAATATTAACATGCTATTCTCAGGCTGCTGCAAATCTTTTTCTCTTTTGCACACTCTTAGTTGAGAATGAACTGCTCTTATGAACCAGTTCACAGATATTTTATTAAATAGCACGGGCCAGTTAACTCCTGAGGCTATTGAATATATCTGCCCTATTAAACAGACTGCAAAACCCCAACAATATTTTTTTATTTTGCTTTCAAAATGTTCCCTTTGAATTAAACTTTTGAAAATGCATGTGATCAAGCTGGATCTTCCAAATCTCAAGCTGACCTTTCAGCTACTTCATTTAACAACAAACTTATGAAATGAATAGAAGGCTCTTTTGGTCAGCGGAACTTCATCTGGAATGCAATGCGTGAATACATGTAAAAGTGGGATTGAAATTGCTTAGTGCTCTTCATATAGCCTCTGCAGATTTGCAGGGAGTTAGACGGCTGATTAAAGGAGCCAATAACGGCTAAATGTGGCTCAGAGAATTCATAAAACTTTGACATTTGCATCACCTGCCCTTTTATATATGTGCCTCACACACCATAGCACCAAGAAGATAATTAATGTCTGAGACCTAAGAAAAAGTTTTCAGAAATCTTACATATCTTCCCAAAATATATGTTTCTTTCAGTTCTCCTGCTCAACATAACTATCAATATTTAATCTTAATAGAACAATAAGGTCCAGAGTGAAGTTTCCAGTGCCAGTGATGATTTGTTGTCTACTCTGACTCTGAACTGAAATCAGTTGATCTTCAGTTCATTAACTAATCAAACTAAAAGGAATGTCTTTGTGCTGAAACATTAAATATCCAACTGAATTCACTTGATCAACTAATTCACCTGTTAACATCGATGATAAAGCTTCAGTTGTTAACATTAATATGGGGTGCCAAATGTAAAAATTCAACAACAACATTATATATATATATATATATATATATATATATATATATATATATATATATATATATATATATATATATATATATATATATATATATATATATATATATGCACTTTCTATGAGGTATACTATCATTTCTGCTATTTTTTAAAATAAATATATGATGGTGATCAAACTTCATTTAATGAAATGGTCAAACTGAGGGCTGGAATCTGAGAGTTACAGCAAGTTATCAGAAGGAATATGTAAGAAGTGGTTGTCATCTAAACATGATAACTGCTTGTTCCACCCTTGAAGGCAACAACTAGTAGGCATTTTCAGTAACTGGCCATGTTTCTTTTGCATCACTATGGAGAAATTTTGTCCCATTTTTCGTTGCAGAAATCTTTTATTTCAGTCACAGTGGACAGTTTTTGAGAATGAATGGCCTTTTTGAGTTCACGCCACTTGAGCTGTATTGAATTTAAGACGAGACTTTGGCTGGGCCACTCTAAACTCCTTCCTTTTTTGAGCCATTCAGTGATGGTCTTACTGATGGTGTGCTTGTTATTGACCTGCTGCATAACAGAAGTGCACTTTAGCCTAAAGTCATGAAATGCTGGCTAGTCGTTATCCTTCAGGATTCATGATTCCTTCAATTGGACTATTGTACATATGAAAAGTACTCAGCCCAGGGGGGGCTGTTTAATCATTTTTATTGTTTTTACAAATCAGTCTTGATCAACAAAATTTGGCTTTTGACCAAAAAAACTTTAATATCATAGTGAGAACTGATATATACAAAATAATGACAATGAAATAAAAATATTTAACATAAAATAAGGTATTACATAAATATTCCCTTCCTTTAGTGATTTTTTTTAGTGAAGTGGCTGACCTAATTCAACTGAGGTCCTTCCAATTGGTGTTAGTTTTCCAGTTTTCCATTCCACTCATTGTGAAATGGGGAGAATGGAGATCACATGAGTGCAGTGACATCTGTTTCTGGAACGTCCATTAAATGGTTAATCAGTGTTCCCAGCTGCCATTACAGCACAAAGACAAGAGAACACTCCAAGCAAACCCGAGAAAATGTGATTGAAAAGTATACGTCAGAAGATGGAAACAAAAATTCTCTAAAGCACTGAACATAGCAGACACCAAACTCTGCACATCACCACAAACACTCCATCACCACTGTGAAGCATGGTAATGGTAGCATCATGCTGTAGGAATGCTTCTCAGCAGCAGGCCCTGTAAGGCCTATAAATGTGGAAGGTAAAATGAATGCAGCAAAATGTAGGGAAATCCTGGAGGACAAATTGTTTCCATCTGCAAAAGAAATATGTCTTCGGAGAACATTTATTATCCAGCAAGACAACGACCCGAAGCATTCAGCCAAAGCTACAGAGATGGCTTGAAGACAACAAGGTGGATGTTCTGGTGTGGCCTAGTCAAAACCCAGACCTCAATCTAATAGAGAATCTGTGGAAAGGAAGAATGAAGTAAAATTGCAGGATCCAGATGTGCAGCCTGTCTGAGACCTATCCACACAGGCTCCGTGACATGAAAGGTGCATCTACTAAATACTGACTTGAAAGAGGTGAATATTTATGTAATCACTTATTTTATACTTAAAATTTTTATTTAATTGTCATCATTTTGTAGAAATCAGTTTTCCACTTTAACATTAATGTTGTTTATGTGTCATTCAAGTTCTGACGCAGCCTTAGAGCCTCACACTATCACAGCTGACAGTAAGCTACTTGAGACTGCTCTACCAAATATGGAGGGCAAAGACAAACAGGTGAAAATGGAAATAACATGATCTGTGACTCTACACACCCACTGCCCCCTTCATTCAAGCTCCTGCCATCGAGACATTTCTGTCCTTCCTTCTTACCAAAAGCAGGACAGATTTTTTTTTTTTTTTTTACCCCCACAAGCAATTTTAGCATCAAATGAGTTAAGAGTAAGCCAGTCATGCAGTTGGCCTGGTCAAACCCAACAAGTAATGTGGATTAACAGACAGAATAAAACACTGAAAAAACTATTTTAATGACAATAATTACACCTTTTGCACAAATTATTTCATAATTAAAAGGAACAAAAAACTTGTCAAACAAATCATATAGTTGAAACTGTACAAAACAGTGAAAATATGTATTACATCATTTATTTTTTTGTGAGCACCCCCCCAAGAGTCTTCTTACAATTTTTTAAGCTAATATGATTGAAAAGCCACCATCAGGTCTTTAGATTATCCAGGAATAGAAATAAAGACAGGTTATAAAAAACTTTGGCGCTTTAGATGTAACTAGTTATGAACTGAATGCTTGATTGGATGCCAAAGTTTGGGTTTTAATTTTTTTAGGGGACTTTATGGAGAAGCTGTTGAGAGAGGAGCCTCCGGAGCTGAGCCACTTCCTGGGACAAAGTGCTGATGTGTGACCTCAGACTCACGTCTCCTCCTGAGAACTTCCTGTTTGAATTCTGAAGAAATGAGGAGTCATTGAGTCCACAGGACGACCCCTGGATCTGCTGCTGCTCACAACCACCGAAGGCTCCGTCCTTGGAATAAGGAGCCTGGATCCCTGTCTGACCACCCCATCCCACCTGCTGGGTATTTTTTAACTGGATGCTTGGCTCCACCAAAGCTACAGGTGGGCCAGCAGGTCTATTATCAGGTGATGAAGACATCCTCCCATCAGGTGGACTTTTGAACCGGAGCTTGTGTGGGAGGTTCCTCAGACCATCGGATGAGTTTGGTCTGCCACTCCCTGCCTCACAGACCTGCTGATCCTGTGTTGGAGGAGGCCTGACCCACTCATCCAGTGGGTCATCATAAAACTTGATGCTGTCTGCTTGTGGGAAACATGGGCGGATGCTGGAATCTCCACAGGCTGTCTGTGGAGATATTGTTGTCCTGACAACACCCTGCTGCACAGGCTGGCAGTGGGTCTGGTGGGTGTTGTATAATGAGAGACCATCAGTGTTACTGGGGGAGAACTGGGTCAAACTGGGTGGTGTGGATAGCGGCAGGATAGACACATCAGACGGGTCCTTGACCATCCCGAAGTGAAATTTGAGGGCCAACACCTCGGCCTTCAGGCGAGCGTTCTCCTCCAGCAGACCTAGAACCCTCCTCTCTAGCACCATGTCGTTCGCTCGCCTCTTCTCCCTGGACCTCTTGGCCGCCTCGTTGTTTTTCCTTCTCTTGTCCCAGTAGTTTTCATCTTTTCTCTCACTAGGGGTGAACTCACGCTTGCGACGCACACTGTTGCCATTATTCTCATCAAAACCTGTTGCAGCCATGTCCTCCGGACTGGCAAGGCTCTCCTGAAAATCGAGTCCACAGGCGCGAGCCTCATATGTCTGTGTGTTCAGGATGGAAACTGTTTTCTCGGAGTAGGAATCAGAACCAGAACCTGGTCCTCCAAGAGCTACAGCGTCTGCATGGAGCAGAGGGGGCATCACAGGAAAGAGAGCATCTACTGTCTGAGCTGTCATGTTCAAACTACACCCTGGCAGAAGGTTGGAGGCTGGACTGCTCAGTTAGGGCTCCACCTAGAGGCGGAAAACATAAATGCACCCAGTGATGTGAGAATTATACTCAGGGCCATGAGTGTTGCAAGCAAATAAATAAATACGATTCAAATAAATCTGTAATAAATACTTTAAATAAATATAAAAGATAAATATTAATGAGTCAATTTATCAAACAGATAATTAAATACTAAGATATGTAAATCATTAATTTACACATAATTTCATCATCTGTCAAAGTCCTATTTAGATGTTTCAGTATTTGTGTAATTAAAATATATTCAAGTATCCTATTCTACAGTACATCAAGAAATAATTAACCATTATTTAACCATGTACTTTAAAATGTGATTAAATACTTGTAGGATGAATAGATTTAAATAATTAATAATAACAAAATTTAAAAAAAAAATCATTAATATTTTTATAAACAGCATTTATAACAATATATTTATAAAATGTAGGTTTCCAGCTATATTTAAACTATTTCATATATAAATAATTATTTAATGACTATTATTTTGGCCATTTTGGTCCTTGACAACACCATCTACTATGCAACTAAGAAAGTAAAAATGGAACTTCAGGTAACAGCATTAGGTAAAACCCATAAGTAAATCTTGGTCCCTATGTATCCATTCAAAATACATGTTAGTTCAGGATTATCAAGATCAGTCAAATAGGTTTGGTAATAAAAATCCTGAATTCTTTGCACAAATGAAAATGCTGGGTTTGCCTTAAATCAGAAACCTTATTTCATTTCAAACAAATCTAAGTAAAAAAAACTCCTCAGTGACACACAGAGAAAGATTAAAGCAGTAAAGGAAAGTCTGACTCACCTCTTCTCTAAAACTTTATGAGGATCGGACAGATGAAACCTGAGGCGTTGCAGTCGAGTGGCTGTTTGAGCCCCTCAGACCCTTACATTTCTCTGGCATCTCCTCCCCCAGCAGCAGAAACTAACTGGTTCATCTGGGGTCGGATCATCACCCAGAGTAAACCTCCTCCCCTCTCTACTCCTCCCCTTCTTCATGACGGGAAGCCAGCTGGACCAAAAGAGAACTTCCACATTCAAAATGCTACCATGTAAAGAAAAGACTAGATTATGTTTATGTAATTATGCTGTTATATAAAGACAGCAGAGCATGAAAATGTACTGAAAAGTGGGAAAATATTATTTTTTGTTGTTAAGTGATTTTGTTATTGAAAGTGTGTAACCTCAATGAAGGTGATGCACCTTCGTTACACTGCTTCATCTGGAGCTACAGGGAAGACTCTGGACACTGACAGCAAAGAAACTGACATAAAGCAGTGATTGTTTTACACTGGAATTTAACTCTAGTTTCTTGTTTTACTCATGTTATTGGCTGTGTTGATATGTAAAATGTATAAAGTTTAAAGAATAAAGCTTAGGCTCATCGAGGCATTTATTTAAACTGGTTGTTTAAGACACCCTTTAAAAGGGAAAGAGAAAATTAAAAATTAAAAATCAGACAATTTTTAGTCTATTTTAAGACTCACTCCAGACATTTCTTTCCCCGAGCTTTCATCATGCATAGCGTAAAACATCAATATTGTGTCAGTTCATATTCTGTCTTGTTGTTTTTGCCGATATTCGTCCTGTATTTTGGATCAGTCCATAGGTGCACCTGCTGCCAGTCCAATAATCACCCCTCTCTGTATATATACCTCCCAGTCTTAATCATGCCTTACCAGAGCACACAGCTGTCATCAGGAGTGTACTCAAATATTTTACTCAAGCAGGAGTAGTACTACTTCCTATCTTTTTAAGCCAGTTACTCAAGTAAAAGTAACTGAGTAAATTAACTAGTTATTACCCACCTCTGCCATACTTGTCATAACTTTGTTACCTTTAGTTCCCTGTTTTCATACAGGCAGACCCTTTGCATCATGTAAGCTTTATAATCAGTTTCTTATTACACTCTATATTATCCTACTTTCCTCTGACTGCCACCTGCCTGCGTTGGGGTCCTATTTGAACTATGATGACATTCAACAGAAAGTAAATGAGAAATTTGTGCTGTGACAGAGAACAAGCAAGATTCTTAAAGATCCAGTATACTTTTATTGGTTGTCTGTCGTGTGTAGACACAACCTTGGTTCACTCCTTGATTTTTGGAATCTTTTTATAGATACATGATTCAGGACCAGAGTTACAGCTCATAGTTGTTCCCAAATAAAAATATATAAAGAAAAGATCAGGTCCTGGACAAGAAAGGAGTGAACAAACAGTTAAAACTGAAATGTAAAACATGAAAAGTAGGATGGAGCAAGAGCAGTTTCAGAAGAACAAAAGGCTCATTGGAACATATGAGGAAAGGAGAGTTTTGGATCCTGGTTTATGCAAAGTATTGACCCATGGAGTTCAAATACAAATGTAAGCCACATTTATCTTATTTTTCTGTTTAAGGAAGCTTTAAAAATGTATGATTCACAATGCACTTTACAATAATATGTCATGTTGGTCACTTAAAATTACAGTAAAATACACAGAAAGTTTGTAGTTGTAAACAAAATGGGATAAACCTCAAGGGGTTTCAGTGATTTTGCAAGGCATTCTTTTTGTCTCTAAAACAAATATCCACAAAATAACAAGATTTTATTTTAAAAATGTTTGACACATTCAGTGTAACCTAAACATGCCCATAAGCATTATTCATTAGGTTTTACTTCAAGGGAGTAAGGTTTTATGAAAGTCTTTAACAGATTTTTAACAAATAAAGGGATTTCATTTTATTTATTTATTTATTTATTTATTATGTTAAAGTTTCAAATAATTTTAGGTAATTGTAAGCACTTTGTCAATGAAAGGCAAGATTTGTTTTTAGTTTCCTAATTCTACCAAAATAAAAAAAAAATAAAAAATGCTGCACTAGTTTTGAAAATGAGAAACAAAGCTGCAGATATAAAAAGCAAAACACAAAGCAGCTTTCAGAAGGACTGAAATCAAGGTTACACGAACCTTTTGATGCATGGAGCTAAAATATAAGGTAATGAGAGACGGCTCAGTGGTTCTTCACAATACAGTGCAAGTAATATAACCAGATCTGGCATCCATACAGAGAATCAATCAGCCCGATTCAACGCCTTGTCTTTCACAAAAAGGCAGGCTGTTGTGTAATACACAAAGAAAGAGCATTTGAGGACAGTGCAGTGCTGGAAGTTCAGCAGGGGTTACACGAGTTAAACGGACAACAGCAGTATTGTTCCACAAGCACTCTGCTGGACAACGCAACTTCCTCCCAAAACAGGGAAATGTTTTTCATTTAGCCTCTTTGTGTCAGTCTCATTAGTGTATATTTCTCTCCTTTTATTCCTCAAAATCCTCATGACTATTGAATAACAATAATCCTTTCTTTTTGACCATGACACATGGGAGAAAGCCAGATACACAAAATCACTGCTGGATAAATAAATAAGCTCCTGGGAACATGTTTCAGTACAAGTTTCCTCACCAGAACTTAAGTGGATTATCATTTATTTAATTATAAACTACAGCACACACTGCATTCATGGAACATCTGGCAAAGGTGTGAAAAAGGCCTTTAACCATCAGGCATCAGTTTAATTTACTTCCCTTTTAAGTCTATAAATACAGAAATATTCACTCACAGGTTGATTATTATTTTATTTTTTTCTACATAAATTTCTTTAACAACATCCTCCCTACTTAGACCCACCAAACATTCAACTCTTTGGAAGATTTTAACCCCTTAAATGTTTTTTTGATTACTTTATGTCAATGTTGTTATTTATGAATAAACACGGAACAGGAGTTGGGTTGCCAGGTGTTGGATATGAGAAAGATTGGCCAAATACAGACTTTTAAGGTAAAAAAATTCGTCCACTTCCAAACCCGGCTCTAAAACCAGTAGATTAATATATTAAGCTTCTTTTTTCAGTTTAGTCTTTCCATAAACTTTAGTCCTGATTAAAATGATGAAATATTGTACACTTATTGGGGGGTTTTACCCTTTAAATTCTGGTTTGATTAAATGCTGCTTCTTCCATTTAAAAGAACAAACATTGGTTATCTTCTGGCATTGTTGCCCACACAAAATTTTCTATATGGAAAATAACTCATTTTTTGTTAAGTCAATACTTTTGTCTTTAATGGCCTAAGAGAGTAGTGCATCTAATAGTCTGTTACAGTAGTTTGAATCTGAATCTGAAGTTTTTCCTCACAAAATAATTGTTCCATGAGCCCTAACACATAAAAATGATGATTTGATAAAAACAAATAAATTGCTCAAATGGACAACAAACTCCACAGCCATGTCTGGCCATTTGCTAATTTCTTCTTCTATCTTGTAGAGCTTAAACTAAAAAAAAAAAAATAAAAAAAAAAAAAAAAATAAAAAAAGAATATTCCAAACTTCAATTTCAACATATACTGTTACATCTCAGAAAATTAGAATATTGTGTAAAAGTGCAACATTTTCTTGCCAGTCATCTCATGACGGTCCTTTTATAGAAATTTATTACACAAAGAGTAAAATATTTCAAGTTTTATTTTTTGCAGTTTTATTGATTGTGGTTTACAGGTAAATTCAGTGGCTCCAAAAATTAGAATATCACATTAGACCAATCAAAAACAAATGTTTTAAGCACAAATGTCGGTCTTCTGAATTGTATGTACATTTCTATGCCCTCAGTACTAGGTTGGGCCTCCTACCATGGACAGGTGCCAAGTCCTGCTGGAAAATAAAATCAGCATCTTCATACAGCTTGTCAGCAGAGGGGAGCATGAAGTGCTCTAGAATTTCCTGGTAGACGCTGCATTGACTGTGGACTTCAGAAAAGACATTGGACCAACACCAGTAGATGGCATGGAAGATGACATGGCACCCAAACCATCACAGAAGTGGAAACTTCACACTGGACTTCAAGCAACGTGGATTCTGTCCCTCTCCACTCTTCCTCCAGACCCTGGGACCTTGACTTCAAATGAAATTCAGAATTAGCCTTCATCTGAAAACAGGACTCTGGTCCATTGCACAACAGTTCAGTTCCTTTTCTTCATAGCCCAGCTAAGACGCTTACTCTGACGTTGTCTCTGGTTCAGGAGTGGCTTGACACAGGGAATGTGACATTTGTAGTCCATGTCTAGTATTCGTCTGTGTGTCTGGAATGGATTTTGCTTGACAATTCTCTCTGGGCTGTGGTTCTCCCTGTTGTTGGTGCACCTTTTCCTACCACACTTCTTCCTTCCACTCAATTTTTTGTTAATATGCTTGGATACAGAAATCTGTGAACAACCAGCTTCTTCAGCAATGACCTTTTTTTGGCTTACTCTCCTTATGAAGGGTGTCAACGACTAACTTCTGGAGATCTGTCCAGTCAGCAGTCTTCCCCATGATTGTGTAGCCTACTGACTTAGAGTGAGAGACTATTTAGAGGCTCAAGAAAGCCCTTTGAGTTAATTAGTTGATTAGGGTGTGACACCATGAGTTTCCATTAATGACCTTTTTCACAGTATTCTAATTTTCTGAGACATTAAATTTTGGGTTTTCATTATCTGTAAGCCATAATCATCAAAATTACAAGAAACAAAGGCTTGGAATGTATCACTCAATGTGTGATGATTCTATATAATATAATAGTTACACTTTCCAAGATGACTGGAAAGAAATATTGCACTTTTACACAATATTCTAATTTTTTGAGATGTATTAGTATTTAGTGGTGAAAAATCCCAATTTGAAAAGTATTTAGCTTTTTGTTCTTTTGCATAATCACAAGTGCTACAGTTAGCAGCAACCTTATAAAATAACTGAGCTGAAGCATTTTTTAAATTTTCTTACTCAACTTTTTAAAGCTGATTAATGTCCTACACCTTTAAATGACTAAACTTTGATATCCCGTTTCTCTGGGGTACAAATAAGATATGACACAGAGGGCCATTTCTCTTAGCCACTTCTCAAAATGGGAAAGACAAGAGGACATGTTGTTCAAGTTGCTCTTTATAAGTCCATAAATGGGTAAAGGAAAAATCCAACTCACCTAAACTTGAAAGTCAGAACAATAATTAAAAAGTTTAAAGTTTATCTGGTCACCACACACAAGGAGGAGGATGGTAAGGAAAGAAAAAAACCCTCCAAAATGTTGGAGAACTGCAGCAAGGCGTAGCTTCTTGAGGTCAAAGAGTTGATACAAAAATATTACATAATGATATTTGCCAATGATTATTTGGAAGGTATGCCAGGAAATAACATTTCTGTCCTTCCAACAAAACTATAAACAAATGGAGTTTGCTAAACAACATTGTAGGTAGGTTTGGCATAAAGGGTGAATCTATAGAGGAGTACCTCATGCCCACTGCTACATATGGTAGAGGATCTGTGATGCTGTGGGCCTGTTTCTCTCATATTGCTATCAGGACCTTGTTACAGTATAAGGGCATTTTAAATAACAATCCGGTAGACTCTAAAGGAAACTGAAAAGAGGTCGTTATCAAATCCTTTAACAGAATAAAGAGCTAAATCAATATATCAATAAAAAGGAAATACATGTTATGATTAAGTATAAATATAACCTGTTCTATTGCCATGCCTTCGTGTTTGGTGAGACTTATAAAGTTTGTGCAACAAACGGGCTGAAAACCTTCCAAATAAAAATGGTCAAGAACAGTCAAAGGTTTTTTCTGAATCACTTTTCAGAACAATCTCAGTCAACCAAAGTGCTGTGAAAGCTATACAAATACATTCTGAATGATAATAAGTAAGGTGCCTCTTGCATGTAAAGTTTCATTAGATCCTCGACGTTCAGTGGTGCAGTGACCTTGTTTGACTCTGTCCACGTTCACAGCAGTTCAGATCAGCTCACAATCCCTTTGGACTCAGCCTGTGTCTGCAGCAGCTTTATTACTCTAATCCCCAAACGATCGACTTAAATTGTGTGAGGTTACACAATACTAAACAAACAGACCTTGACTTGAACAGTGAGAACAAACACTTGAAACAGTTTAAATTTGCCCATAAAATACAGCAAAAAAGTAAAGACATTTCTCATTTTGAAACACTGGAGCGTTGCCATGACGCGTGTAGTGTTGTGATGCTGCAGTAAAAACAATCAGGGATGCTCCACAGTGAGATCTTCTGAACAGTGCTGATTAATGCATAGAGGAGTTACAGGGAGTCTTCACCTTTTTAAGAGTCGTTAACGATTGCGTCAAAGAGTCTCAGAATGCTGTTTACATTTTTAAAATAGTTGCATTGCATCTATTTCTGCATATCAGTCATGCAGTATGCACCAGAGAGAAAGAAGAAGGGGAGGTTTATACCAGTTTGTGGTGTTCCCATTACATCTTCCAACACTAAGCAGTCCTTTTGCCTTTTAAGAAACTAAATAAGAGCTTACTACTTTCTTATCATCCAGTTCAGACCAAGCCCAGGGGAGCTGGTACAACGTAATTTTTTTCTAAGGCACATTTTATATTGTTTAAGGTTCCCCAGTGTAGTCTATTTCCCATTTTTAAAATAATTTATTGATGAATGGTTGTTCTTTATGCAAAGCCAATTGAGGGATTGTAGATCATGATTATCCAGTTAAAGCTTGCGTCCCCGACCTTTAACAACAAAATTCCTTCAGATTCCGAGAAATTTTTCATGATCCATTGCGGCTTCGTGGAAAATCAAAGCAAATCCATTCTAATTCCTCTTTCTCCATTCAGTTTCTCTTAGACTGCAACGAACAGACAAGTGGCTGAATAGTATTTCATATGTTTTATTTATCACTGTTTTTCTTATTCTTAAAATAAGTTTATGCATTCTTAATGACTGGACACTTTAGATTTGCATTTACAGTCAAACTTCGGTCATTTTTTATTAAACCTGACTTTTTAGTTGATTGCTTGGAGTGCACACATTTAGTTAACTGTATTTGTCAGTCTGCTGCACTTTGATTGGTGGGTTATATTCAAAAGATGAATTTGTCTTTTTATTTTTGAGCCACCAGTTTCCTTGGAGATGCTGTTTTAGTGCCACATCAGACAAGAGTCCCAGGTGCATCAGTTCTCTTTAAATAATATAATCACTTAGGTGAGTCATACCATTGTTTGATTGTAAGAGGGGCATTTTGGTATTATTTGTTCAGCTTTTCTTCTGGCCCAATTGTGTTTGTTTTTTTTTTTTTATAGGTTACTAATTAGTGTTATTTTGATCAGCATTTGTCAGTTAAATCCTTCTTTCTTAGTTTGTTAGTTGGAATTTATCATTTTGTGTCTACTGTGGTTTGATCAGACACTATTTGCACTGTTTTACTACCTGAGCTGAAGTCTGGTATGTTGATCTCTGTTTTAGGCCCAACTACCCAGAGCACCTCACCAGGGAGGCGTCCAGGCGGCATCCTAACCAGATGCCCGAGGCACCTCAACTGGCTCCTTTCAATGTGGAGAAGCAGAGGCTCGGCTCTGAGTCCCTCCGTGATGACTGAGCTTCTCATTCAATCTCTAAGGGAGAGCTGATCTCTAATGCAGTTCTAATGCTGATTTATTTGTTGTTAAAAAACTGTAAAAAGCTGGTTTATCATCAATGAGATCATATATATATAAACTGAACTGAGCTGAAAAGAGTTGCAACAAAATTAACTACATTTCAGGTTATTTTTGTTTGATGAGAGGATTTTTTGAAAAAAAAATATTCTTTTATTGTAGTGGTATAATCTCACACTCAGACATTCAGAAAAATACAACCTTCAATTTGAGTACATTTAATTACTGGACAGGGAAAAACACATTGATAAATAATTGTTGCTGTTTTTTTTTCTTTACAAAATAATACTTTGGGGGGCAATGGGTGGATCAAGTGGTTGTCCTGGATTCAATTCCCAGTCTCAGGCCATTTGCTGCATGTCTTTCTCTTCTTTCTCCACCCTGTTCTCTGTCAATTTACTCTTCAATAAAGGCCACTAGAGCAAAAAAAAAAAAAAAAAAAAAAAAAAAAAAAAAAAAAAAAAAAAACCTTTTCTCAGTGCACAATCTATTGATCTTTTAGATTCCAGAGCTCAGCCACCAGATGTTCTTAAGGATTTAGGTTTGAGGTTGAAGATGGACACAGAAGTTGGTTGTTTTTGTGTCTGGTAAACCATTTTCTGTGTTGATCTGCCAAAATGTTTTGAATCATCATGCTGGTGAAAGATCTAGTGACAACCTCTTCTTAGTTTTTTGGCAAAATCCACCAGATTTTTAAACATAATGTCCTGGTAGTTCAAAGAAACTATGCACTTATTCCCAGGTCCTGGGAAAGAGAAACAACCCTCACAGCATCACCGATCTTCCGCCGTACTTAAAAGATGGAAAATTAAGTTCCCCTCCACATATTCACGTATCTATTTGCTTTTTAAGATCAAATTTAGTTTTAAATGACCAAAACATACAAAAGTTTATAAATGTTACATTGGGAAAATCTTTTTTCCCCCATCACCCTCCAAAACAGTCACATAGATGGTTCTAATGGTTCTTGTGGACACTTGGTAACCTCAAGATGCCACTTTTTGATGCAGTTCTCTAACATTTACTGCTATCATTCTTTTCATGGTATATAGTGGCCTCATCAAGCCTCATACAAAGTTCCAGATGTTTTACCTTTTATAATTATTGCTCTGATGGTAGATATCAGGACGGATTCTTTCATGAATGACATCCTGGGAGAGCCCCTTTTTCTGCAACCCTCCAAGCAATTAAACTGGAAGAAATGATCTGAAATTCTGGGGTGGGATAAATGTTGTGCAGATCAGCACAAAGCATACAGAATAGTCTCACTCACCAGCAAGTAGGAACCACTCATATAACACACAATGTTACCAACTCACAATGGACTGCACATGAATAAAGAGTTTAATTTAATTTATATGATTTTTCATGGGTGCCTCCTGCTATTTTTTAAAAAAACAAAAATTTATCCATGTGGAAATTTCCCCCTACTGAATAAATTATGAAAGGCCAGATTATACTTCTGCTGTAGAAAATATTTTGAGTGTAAGAAAATGCTGCTGCAATAAAATATACATTTATTTTGAAGCTTTTTGCAAATCTTTAGGTGTGATAATTGTTTTTGCATAAAACCAGACATCCTTTGAACAGGATAAAACTCTGCAACTGTATGCATGTTCTCCAAATTTGGATGAATGGGCACTGTCATGACTGTCATTCCTCAGGGTATGTGTGTGTGGTATGTGCAAGATTTTGTGAGACTGGCACAGAGTGTGCTTCACAACATCCTGTTGATTCCCATCATGACATAATCAGGATGAATCAGCGGGTGCTCAGTTACATAAGAAGATTGTCATCCTCACCTCACCCTCGCCCAGATTAGAAACACAGTAGACTCAGCCCAGCAGCCTGCTGACATTAGCATGCAGAGAAAGACACGAACATAACAGAAGACTGCCACCTACAGGAAGAAGCTGATATTTCAACATGTTTGTTTAAAATTTTCAAAGGTTATTTTCTCAGAAATCTTTGTATGAAATTAACTAGAACTTTTGTTCTGTCTTCATAAGATCAGCAATCAATAATAATTCAAGGAACTCTAAAATGTAGCATTATGAGCCTTTATTTCTTGATTTATTACAATATGAACAATATGTATGTCATATTGTAATATTTATTGCAATATGAACAATATGAACAATATGTAACAAAACACAATAACATTTTCCAATAATATAGTACCCTCTGTTGACATAAAAGATCATAAATATAAATATAATACTCATTTTTAGTTGATATTAAAGAGCTGAAAGTATCAAATATTTACAGCTTTAGAATAGAAAGAAAAAAAGCTGAAAATTATGTTATTCTTAACCTATAATTCATTTAAACTACCAAAAGCAGTTTACGGTGCTTTTGCATAGCATTGATTTTACAACTGAGAGATTTCAAAAGATATCATCTCTTTTTCATTACAATGTACTGATTACTTTGCTTTGTGGATGCAATGCTTTATAGCCCAAGTTGCAGACTTTTTTGCTGGTGGTTTGTTAGTGTTTAGCTATCTACATGCCCATAGTATATACAGTGTTGGTTTAACAGGCTTCCATTTGTCCTCATTTAAATCTTGCAGGATTTAAAAGATCCCAGTTTTCTTTTTAGATGTGCCCAATAAGTAAATCCTGCTTTGGTTTTTGTTTTGTTTATTTTCATTTAGGACAAACTGGAGTCATACATGTAGAGTTGCTGTTCAGTCTTAGGAACAGGAGAGCAGTTGAAGGTCCTTAAAGTGAGAACATGTGTGGTACAAAGGAAAATGTGTAAAGTACTGCTTTTTCAGGCAGTGATTACCTGAGGGTGGCTGTTTAAACAGCCGTTATCAGTAAAATGACTGAAGACCTTGATATGAAGTTTTGATTGATCAGACATGTCTCTTCATGTGGAGAGCCAGGTGGTCTGAGCGGGAGAAGGCCCTTTGGCACAACATACACTCATAAGGTTTCTGACCCGTGTGCTTCCGGTAGTGACGTGTCAGTTCATCGGAGCGAGCGAATTTCCAGCTGCAGCCTTCCCATGGACAGCAGTAAGGCTTCTCTCCTGTTGAGTAATTGACATAGAGGTTTCTATGGAGCTCCAAAAGGGCCACAACTCAAAAATAAATGAAAAAAAAGCCTTAGTCTTCAATAAAAATTTGTTTTTTTTTTAAAAAAGAATAACATAAAATGAGAAGAAAAAAAGCATAACTTTGTAATAAAAGACATGCATAATATTCACAAATAAATATTTTATCATATATATGATAAAATTTTTTATTTGTGAATATTATCCATAGTATTATTTTTATTATAGATTAATTTAACTGTTTAAATTACAATGCACTTAATAAGTTTAATAAATTTAAATTATTTGTAAAATGAATCACAAATCATTTTAATAATGTATTATCACTGTATTTGATTTATTGATGTGGGGGACACCCTGGTCAGATCCCTACTCCACAGAGCAACAAAGAAACACACAGGATAGACAACCATGTTCACTTACACACACACACACACACACACACACACACACACACACACACACACACACACACACACACACACACACACACACACACACACACGACTATTTGTGGGATGCTGGAGTACCTCGTGATATGAGGACGTGCTGACTCCATACAGACCACAGCCTGGGATTTGATCCCAGGTCCATCTCATGCAAGGCAACATTGCCTACAACTACTCGATGCAGCCCAGGAGAATTTATACATTTAACTATCTAATTGTGCATTTTTTAATTTCATGTATTTCACATATATATCACAGTTTTATTCAACATACTGAGTTTCACTATTTATCTGACAAGTATTTATGTCCTGGATTGTGGCACTTTTGGACCTCAATTAGCACACAAACACAACATAACTGAATACAAAATAAAATAAATAGTTATTCTTTTAATGAATAAAATAAATATATTTATTATTTATATTTTTCTATAATCTATATAATTCATTGTTGTTCTTTTGGACCTCTACACAACACAGGACAATGACATAAAGAAATACTTAAATAATAAGTTATGTTTTTTAAATACAATGAGTTCAATTTTTAATTGCTCAGTTTCACATTTGATTATGTATTTGTGTATTTAACAAATTTCTAAAACATGCAAGTACTAAAAGTATTTACTTATTTAATATGGTTTCAGTTTTTGCAAATTATCACATATAATCATTCATTCAGCACCTTATTCATTGAATTGTGTCTTTCCACGGTCAATACCCAATCTGACTGTAATTTAAGGATTTTTTTTTTTTTCTTGTGGTTGTTTCTTGATTACCTGTGTGGGTCCGGAGGTGAGCCTTGAGGTGCGAGCTCTTGGTATAGGTCTTGGTGCAGCCCGGGTACTCACAGCTGTGGATGGCGGGCCTTTTTTTCCCTGTGGGTCTCCTGCCACGCTTTCCTTCCACTCCACCAGGGGGCAAATGTGGTCTGACCACCATGGGCTGCTGGTGATTGGCCAAATGAACAGGGGCTTGGCTGTGGGGGTGGGGGTATTCACTAAAAAAGTTGGAGTTAAGATTGAAGTGAGGCACGTAGCTGTAAGGTCGAGGGTTGTGGGTCACCACTTGTGGCTGGATGAACCTGCTGTCTGGCATGGTGAGCGTTGGGTGGTGCTGCTGGGTGTAGTAATGGTTAAAGTCCCAGGAAGTGAACTTACTGAGACTTCCTCTGCTGTGTCTGTCTACACTGCCTCCTTGAGGGATGTCAAACTGGTTTATGTTCTGTAAATTAGGAAATACTCCTCGACCTGGCTGGTTACTGGTGTAATCATGGTGGTAGCTCTCCCGCTGTGCTGGTGTGGTTTCAGCAGGAGACATGAGCTCAGCCATTAGGCCACCGCTGCTCATCTGCACACTCTCCTGCCCTGTCTGCTCCTTGAACATATCCACCTCTTGGTATGCCAGGTTTGGGTTGGGTTGAACAAGTTGTTGACCATCTAAAGGAGGGTTGAAATCAGGAGAATGTTTGCTCCACTCAGACAGCAGGAAGTCAATGTCTAACGATGTCTGGCTGTCATCATCCAGGAGCTCCTCCGTCACTTGCTGGCTGACTTGGACCTGCTCAGAGCTGCTCGGTGAAAGTTTGTTGATCTGAGAGTTCAGAGGGAGAGAGCCATCACTGGACTTCCACACCTAGATCAAGGGTTATTCAGAAGTTAAGACCACAAGATGATTCCTACCTTCTATTTTTGCATTCCACAAACATCCAAAGCTGTATTAAAAAGTGTGTTTTTAAACTATATTTTTTCAAATAACAAAGAATATCTTATGATTCTCCACTTACACCACATACCAAATAAAAGGGGGATGCAGGAAAAACAATAATTATTAAAGTACATCATTTTGCACATTCAGGTTTGGTCAAAGAGTTAATTTGGACCTAAATAGAATTTGGTTCAGGAACCTATAAGAGACCCTGGGAAAAACCCTTCTTAGTTGTCTGAAAATGATAAACTTAACCCAACATATTTTAGAGTTTACAAACAATCATTTCATTAAAGTGACTATATGACAATCAGACTAATCAGTCTGTGTAGTTCATTTATTTTTATGCTATTTCCTCTAATATAAAAATCATTATAAAGAGAAAAATCTATTCATTTATAACTGCATAAGGTGGCCAAAATACAGTGTATGGTTATCAGAAATAGAAATATTTAAATATAAGTGTTAAATAGTGTTGGCAATTCTGCTGCAGAGTTATTTGTTATATGTTCTCTTTGTGGGTCTTCAAACTTTGTATCCATAAGAAAATATAATTATCATTATTATTGTCTTGAATATGTTGAGATTTTATGTGACAGACTAATGAAAGTAGTACATCATGGAAGTTGTAGAGGAAATATACATTTCATTACTGTTCTTTTTTGTTTTGTTTTGTGTTTTGATTTTTTTTTTTTTTTACAAATAATAATCTGAAAAGTATGGTACATATTTGTATTCAGCTCCATTTACTCTGATACTCCTTAAAAAAATACAGTGCATTCAAATACGTTCATAAATAATCTAATTAGTAAAAGCAAAACTGAAAGAATATGGCACAAAGGCAAACCTACAAATGCACAACAAACACTTTAGCTTCTTATTTATAAAAAAAAAAAAAAAAAAAAAAAAAGAAAAAGAAAAATCAGATATTCATGTAAGGTTTTCCTTTCAATTTATAATTCTACAGTTCTTTGTGATGAATACAATGGACTGAAGTATGTGGTTGTAATGTGACTGATTGATTCATCTGCAAACAGAAAAATGTGAACCCAGCTCAAATATATGATGAGTAATTATGACTCCACCAACATAACAATCAAACTATGACATTTTTTCTTTTTCTGTTAAAGCACAGTACATCTGTCACTTTTGTTACATTTTTATGTTATAATAAATTATTTCAACAAATAAAAAATGGAGACCCTTTAAAATCTGCTTTTTTGGAAACAACTTTCATATACTGGGTGAGAACTGAAGAGGCTTCAGAGGGGCCCTGCTGCCCCAAGGGCCCTAAGTAGCAGCTTGGTTTGCAAACAGCTTGGGCTGGCTTTGTGCACATCCATGTTATTTAAAGCTGAATCTAAATCTACAATTCAAAAAACTCAACAAAGTATATTACCATTCAAATCCAAACAAGTTTTTTTTTTTACTGTTATAATCATCAGCAACATTAACTTTTTATAAACCGTTTCAAAGACATATGATGACCACTGCATGTTCAGAACTTTTCAGAGAATGAATATCAATTATTCTATCAACTGCACAAAAAAAAAAAAAAAAATGTAATTTCACAATCTAACTTTTGCATTTTTCTCAGATATTGTTTTGACTCCAACTGCCAACTTCTCCCCCAACATGTATCTTTAAAGCTTTTGTTGTTTTGACAATGTGCAGGAATACATGTAAAACATTTTAATACTCACTTTCATGGTGTCAGTGGAGTGAGAAAGGCCGGAGAAAGAGCTGAAGGAAGGGAGCGCAGCCTGAGTAACAGCCATCAAGCTCTTTGACAATGCAGATAGCAGAAAAATAATTAAAATAATTATAATGATTAAATTGTAAGTAAAATCTAGTAGGGTTTTTAAATCTTTTTTAATTTCTCATGACTATCTTTCCTTCACTGTCTAAAGTTGAGTCCACTTGGGTCAGTTCTAGTCTCCTCAGAGCCTGAGGGCCTCAGAGAAGTAAAGTCTCCCTAATGCTCATCACTATCTCTCCTCATGTCTCTTGTCTGTCGCTGTCAGCTGGTAGTCCAACTTCAAATCTCTCTTTTTCATGTAGCTTTGGACCGTTAAAAGGAGGAGGAGCACTTAAGTGAATTACTTTGTTCTTTCTATTGCTCAACTCTCTGTCTTCCTGTTCTGAAAAATTTAGAGCAAAAAAGAAGAAATCCATTGATCCATTGAGAAAAGATAAAAAAAAAAACAAAAACTTTAAAGTGCATCACATTTTAAAGAAAATGGCAGAAATCAAGTCAGAAACCACTGAGAAAGAAAGAAAGAAAGAAAGAAAGAAAGAAAGAAAGAACGAAAGAAAGAAAGAGCCCATGAGAAAATTGACCTACTTTTTTCATTTATCTTTGTCTTTCTGTTGAGTTTAGCTTTATCCTATAAGTTATTCAATTTAGGTTATGTCCAAAAATTTGGAAACATCTTTGTTTTGACAAGACTGCAGACTTTATGTGTATATTTCAGGAATGTACAACTTTATGTAAAATATTAATGTGAAGTCATTACAAAATACTAAAAACAATTAATTTCATATTGGCCTACTTTTAGAAAAGTATGCTTATTTGATAAGTAAATATGTCACATATGAAAGAAAAATAAAATAAAAATAGATAGAAATAAAGAAAATGTAGAAACTAAATATTTCTAAATGTGAACATTTTGAAGGTTTAAGTCTTCTCTTAAAAACCAGCCTCTTTTCTTGTCTTACAGAAAGACCAGCCCAGTTATTTACGCAGGCCTGTCTGTATATTCCTGGTGCGGACATGTATCTTCTGAGAAGACCTGTGCATGGAAGATGATTATATTCTTGCTGCTGTTTATCTGTGGACACGGGCTGAAGACAGCCTGCTGCCTCTTCGCAGATAACAGCTGCTGCTGATCCCTGATGACGAGCCCGCCACTGATAAAGACTCCTTTTCCATCTGAATGATGATTACAGTAGACATTCGTAATGAAAGCTGCATAGCCTTAAACATAAAGTTTGTTTGATGAAGTTCTCCAAAAAGCACCTTAAGGAAATAAATTGTTTATGCATAGCCAAAAACCTGCCTGGGTAGGCAGATGCTTGAATTGTTTGGGGTTAGTGTAAATGCTTGTATTATAACGATGTTTTCAGAAATAAGATGCTATCCCCTTTATGATTTCTGTGTAGCACACCTGCAGCTACATATGCAAATAAAAATATGTTTGTTGATTTTTTTTCCAAACAACAACCAAACTGTCAATAAATTGTCTGTGAAAAATTAACAAATCAGTAATAAAATCTAAAAAATCATAAATTGAAATCATAACAAAATTATCTCCTAAACTACATGAAACTATAAGATGGTAAAGTATTTTTAAACATTAAACATTCCTATATGTTAAGGCATATATTTCTTACTTTATGATGATCATTTCTCCAACAATTTTTAAAAATTGTGTTTCTGCTTGACTGGATGAATATTTAGTAGACAGAATGTGTCTGAGTAAACGTATCTTTATTAATTTATTTATGTGATATTTAATGCTTTTCCTCATTGTCCTATATTGTTCAGTCTCGATGCTGATTTTCACCAGCTGTAAAGAAAAATGGCACATGGTACCTCTTTATTCTGAGTTTTAAAGTAATAACTATGCATTTCAATGTCCTAAATATGTTATTTAGATTGAACAATATGAGATTCAAAGACATAACTTTGAAAGTCTTCTTATGAATCTTCAAACTGAATTAAAATTATGGCTTTTAATCTCATAATTATGACTTTGTCTCTCATACTGAGTTTTTGTATCAGATTACTGACTTAATATCTCATGTTTCAGATTTTGAAAGACATAATTATGACTCTAAAAATCAAAGTTACGACTATACGTCATAAAGATGACTTTGTGTCTTATAATTACAGTTTTGAAACCTACTATTATGACCTTGTGTCTCATTATTGTGAGTTTAAATGTGATAATTATAACTTTGAATAACAATTATGTCTTCGTAACTTACTGGTATTATTTGACTTTTAATCTGATAATTAAGATTTTGAAACTGACAGTTTTGACCAAAAAAAAAGTAAATTAATACCTCTTAACTCATGACTTTGAGTCATGATTTAAGACTCAGAAGGTCATGAATTTTAAAGTTTAAATATCATGATGATTTTTTTTTTTTAAATTTATTACGTAAAGAAAATTGGCTTCTATAAATAAACAGGCTATAATAACAAATAAATAAAATAATAATTCAGAAACAGCCATTAACGTCGTCCGCTCATAGAGTTTTTCTGTTGCTATGGCAACACGTTTTCGCCGACCCCTTGGGCAGAGTTCGAGATTCGCGTGTTTTTAAAACATAAAAGCAGGTAACACTTAGTTGTTTTTGTTAATATAATCACTAGTTTGGAAATGTTATAACCCTTATTTTCTAAAAAAAAAAAAAAAAAAAAAAAAAAAAAAAACAATCTTCAGTTTGTTGTGGTTACTCTTCATTTGCCTTTTGTTTGCAGCAACAGTTACCAGTTTTCAGCAAATCCTTGTCAAAACGAGCTAATTATTAATAATGAAAATGCTTAAATATCTTTACCATACCGGCATGCTGACATTTATTTGGTACCATAATAAAGATATGTCTTTTTGATGGTTGCAGTTTAAAGCTCGGGTTTGTGGTTTCCTGTTTTGTGTGTAGCGCTGAGCTCACAGATGGAGAACTTCTTCCTGAGTCCAGGAGGCAGCGGACTGTGGAACAACCCCAGACCCCCACGATACAGCAAGGAGGCCGAGGACATGAGAAAACGTGAGTGGATGGACTGGTTTATACTTTATTGTTTCCACTGATGAAATTAGCTGTACTGAAAAACAGTCGTTTAAAATCTTAATTTGATATCAGCTGCTGAGCCAAAGTTTGATGGAGACATTGCTGTCCAAGCTGATAAAATCTTCAACAATGGATTAAAAAAAAATAAATAAATTTTGGCCTTGTCTGTGTGTCCTCAGTGTTAGGCTATTGTGCAGCAAAGTCAGTGATCAGCACTCCTTGATCTCGCTTGTGTTTTTCATGATGTTCTTCTGATTTGTTCAGTGAGGAGAGAAGAAGCAAGTCTTACATGCACCCTGAGAAAACAGTGCAACAGATACACAGAGTGTAAGTCTGATTAAATCAGAAGCAGGAATGCAGTTTTTATTGTTTTTTTTTTTTGTTTGTTTTTTTTTTTGTTTTTTTTTTTTTTTACAAATAACCTGAAAAGTATGGTATGCATTTGTATTCACGTTCCTTTACTAAAATGCCCCTAAATAAAATTTCAGTGTTTCCAATTACCTTCAGAAATCATCCAAGTACAGGAAAAATAGAAAGTTTGACAAAATTTCATACCTACAAATGCACACCAAACATAAAAACTCAAAATTCTGCAGTTTTCTTTTCAACTGATAATTACACTCTTTTGTGAATATTAAGATACATTAAAATATGTGGCTTTAATATGACAAAATATGAAAAGTTGATAGGGTATGAATTCATTAGCAAGGCATGGTATATTCAGTTTTCAAATGACCTTTTTAAAACAGTGCATACTTGATGTACTGATGTTAAATGTTTACATATTCAAGTTCTGACTCTTAGAATACATCATGTATTTGTGAGAATACACAGTATGTCTTCAGCAGTTTCAGAAACAGTACCACTATCCACTGGCGTATAAACTAAAACTTTCCCCCTTACGGTGGTGCAGTGTCATCAGCTTCTGATTTTGAAATATCTTCTGTGAGTGAATCTGATCAGCAGTGCAAGCCGAGGTTTCAGAAACGCAATGCTGAAGCTTGTCGTGCTGGGAGAAGCTACGAGAGGGAAAAGTTTTACCCTGGTCCCAGAAGTATGTACCTGAAATTATGATTTACTGAACTTTATTAGCTATCAAATTCTCTTGTGTATGCAGAAGGATGTTTAGAATGATCTACATTTAGATCAGTAGTAGTCACACTGATCCTTCCCTCTGCTTGCACTCTCAGAAGATTTAGAGGAGGAGAAGAGGAAGCTTCAGAATATCATGGCAAGAGGAAGCTATAAAGAGCCTACTAATAGATCGCCTGAAAAAAACCTACAATGCTGCAAACCAGATCAATCGGAGAAGATCGACCGCAATGAGGAAGGTAAAACTAAGAGAGCAGATCCAGATGGGGCAAGAATGTTTTGAAAGCAATCAGCTAAAGCTAAGTCGTGGTGGTTGTAAATTAGTCTTTATATTCTCTCTGAGCCTCTGAATTTATTCATGTCTTTCCAGTGTGTCAAACATGAAGCATCTTTCTTTTCTGCAGTTTTAAATGAAATAGAAGAAAGGAGACAGTTTCTGGCAGATATGGCAGCTTTGGGCCAGGAGCAGCAATATGTCCACCTTATCAATGCTGAGATTTCACAGGTGAGCCAGCAGGTCATGCTGTCGACAATAACTGATTTGTACATGCGTGCTAGGAAACACATCAGTAACAAATTTATACATTTTAAGTGTTTATTGCTGTTCATTATGATGATTATGTTTTACAGCTAATGAAAAACAATAATTCAGTGTCTCAGAAAATTTGAATATAACATAAGACCTATAAAGGATTTTTAAAAACAAAAATGTTATGTCCCACATAACCATGGTGAAAACTGCTAACATGACAATTTGTCCAGTAGACACCCTCCAGGATAACCCTTAAAATGTCATGGCAAAAGATTATGACCAATTACAGAGTGCTGCATCCAAATATATCTATGGAGAAGTTGAGTGAAAGGAAAAACTGAAGAAAAGTGCATTCAAGATGTAATTTGCAGTTGGATTCAGTGCTTCAAGAGCCACCATTCACAGACATACCCAGGACATGGGCTACCACTGTTGCATTCTGTCTCAAGCCAATCCTGAACCCGAGGTAACGTCAGACGTCTTACCCAGGTGAAGGAGAAAAAGGGCAGGACTGTTGCTGTCTTCTTTCCAGCTTAAGGTAAATTTAGTATTTCATTTCCGCAGAATCCAGGTTTCTACAGTCAGCACAAGACATTTCTATTTATAATCCTGCGAAGACGAGCCAACTCTTAGCTCCCTGACCCTTCATAAATCACAAGTGGACAGGGCAATATTCCACACAGCTGTGCGCTTTCAAAAAACAAGTCAGCAGTGCAAAACAAGTGACATGTGGCATCGACGTCAACAGTATACGTAAAATTCGCCTCAAATCTCCCCAGATTTTTGTTTTCAAAATAATCTTGGACGAAGTCAGTGCAGGATGAATATTTTACATTTAAATTTTACCCCTTCCCTACTGTCAAGAGTACTAATTGCCCAGCAGACTGACGCATACGTCATAGAGAATCTATGTAGTATTTGCAACAAAGATGAGATGCTGTCAAAGCAACCTGGGCTTCCCAAGCCAGAGACTGATCCCCTCCATGCCACGCTGAACTAATGCAGTAACTCATGCATAAGAATGCTCAAACTAACTACTGAGTGGAGATGCTGTACATACATTCAAGTAAATCAACATTTTTGTACTGAAAATCAATTTTTCATTGGTCAGATATATTTAAATTTTCTGAGAAACTGACTATTGGGTAATCTTTAGTTGTAAGCCACAGTCATCAAAATTAACAGAAATAAACATATGAAATATATCACAGTCTGTGTAATGAGCTTTTTTTTTTTTTTTTTTGTTTAAAATTGAAATAAAAAGTACTTTTCAAAGATCTAATTTTCTGCGATGCACATGTAAAGGACATCGAGTTAACGGCACATTTTCATTTTCTCTGTCCGTTCCAACAGAGGGTTCATGAGCTGGACGTTATGAATAAGGCTGGCAGTTCCAGAGAACAGACAACTGAATATCACTCCAGGGATACTGAGCACTGACAAGACACTACGAACTTCTTCACAAAGACTCTATATAAACTTGTTAGGCATACCATTGTCTGCCTCATGTTTCAAGCTTGTACATCAGTTAAAAAACAAACAAACAAAAAAAAAAAAAAACATAAAACATTAAATAAATTGAGTTTATTCTTTTCCCTACACCTGTCAATACTTTATTTAATGCTGCTGCTGTTGCAGAACACAGTATAGATGAGAAAAATGTGCTACAGAAGCCCTTGGTTTACGCTGGACAAGAAGTCAGCCACAGAGCAGAGGCAGAGAGATAACAGGGGTGATACATAAACTAAATGACAAAATACGAACAGAGTGACAGCACACACATTTACATGAACTTTACAGACCTTCATCCACATGCTCAGTTAAATAAATGGCACTCAAACAGCAAGATCATAAATACAGTTTTGTATCAACTTTAAGGCAACACACAAACAGCAAGGCTTTTTAAAGTGAAAGTTATTGATCGCATAAACAAACCTACCTAAGCCTGATAGTTAAAGCTCCAATAAAAATGGTATTTTGCTTCTCGATATGCTGACTTTTTCCAATTAGTGCATGTGTGACAATTATAGCTACAACAGATCTATAGGTTATTCATTTAAAAACACTTTCTCCCTTTCACGTTTTTCCCAAACACACACACTTCTCATAAATATTGTAAGTTTCCACCACTGGCACAAACAAATGAGGACATGATTTCAGAAACAGTATAGCAGCTACAACTCTTTAGGTATACTTTTGCTGGCTGAGGATTCCAATGGAAAAATGATAGTTTAAAGCAAAAACACAATCATTCTAAAAAACTAAAAACATTTTACTGAAACAAGTACCACCAGTTCAAACCAGACAGGATGAAACAAATACAAGGTCCATCTTGTCTCCTTCCAAGGAGTAAAGGTGATATTGAGGGAGCGCAGGTCAAACCAATTTGTGCAAACTGGAATCTGACAGTTTTTAGGTCTTAAATGACCTTGACCTGTGACCAGCCGAACAAACTCAAAAATCGATCTTTTCACCGATCAGTGAATGCGCCATCCGACACCGTTACTATATAGACTGTTTTCAGCAGCTGTGCGGCGTTTAAAATGCAGTCAGAGGAACCTCAACTGGTGCAAGAACCTATTTCTGACTTTTTCATAAATAAGGCTGCAAGAGAATGAGAGAGAATGACACATTCAGCAGATAACAGGAAGGCTGAACGCATTACATCATAGTTGCCCTGTTCTATTCTTTCAACATCGACTTATTATTGAATATGCTGGATTTGGAAATGCTGGCAGCTTTTTGGAATTCCCAACATTTAGGTAAGGATTGGCATTCTTCAGAGAATAAACTCCTGTTTTTGTAATACTAGCCACACAACCACGCAAACTGCTATAAAACAACTAAAGGCAGTTTAAATGTTAACTTTGAAAATATTGGAAAAAAAAAAAAAAAAAAGTAATGCCATTTTTTTTTTTTACTGCAACTGGTTTCTCACATGCAGTCTGAAACTGCTTCTGTTCCCAAGATTAACTGTGAATGACTGTTTATTTCAGGCAATTAAAAGGTGAAAAACAATATTTTTAATACATTTCTTAAATCTTCTTAAAGAACACCCCCGAGTAAACTTGAATTTGGATAAAAACAGTTTTAGCAGGTCAAAGCTTGACAGAAACCAGAGATCTGATACAGTCCCACAAAGTTCTGATTGGTGCATCTCGAGAATTAAACCATGACAAAACTTGTGGACTCGGGTATCAAGTTAAAACTAAATGGAAGCTTAAAACCTGGTGCTCTGCTGAGTCTTCATGAAGCTTGGTCACTGAGCAATCCAGGAAGAGTAAAGCTTGGATATAAATCAGTGTAGCACAATAAAAACGTCCCCTACAATTCATGTTTTAATATTCAGAGCTCAAAGCTAAGAAAGCACTTACTTGTTAGACTGTCACCTTAAAACACACAGACAGATGGAAAAAGTCACTGCGGAAGTTTTCGAAAGATTGTGAACAGGAGCAAGGTTGCAAGTGAAGGTCCTCTTCTCAATCTGATATGTTTCATAATTCACCTTTTAATAAAAACTCATTTAGTTATGTTAAAACAGTCCAACATCCCCTCAATGCGCCCCTTGCTCCTCAGCTTTTCTCCTTGTGAGGACTGTGGCTCTTCCCTGCGTCTCCCTTATGGCTTAGCCTCTTTAGCACCTTGATGGGTTTAAACTTTGTCCCTTTTTTCTTCTGGTGGTCACTGTCTGGATCCTTGTGAAACTCTGACCAGAAGACAAAGAAAAGATAAAAGTGAACTGCAAAAAACGAACCCGATCGAGGAGCTCAGGACCTAATAATAAACAGCCTTACCTTTTTTCTTCAGCATGGCCTCCATTAGTTTGTCTTCCTCTTCTTCCCTGTTAACATAGTGACCATAAATATTACCAGTCAGTTCACACTAGTACAGCAGACATGTATGTAATACCAGGGAGGCAAGCTGTTGGTTACCTCTGCCGCTCCTGATCCATGTTGTTAACTATTTGGTTGCGCTGTTCAATGATGGTAACTAGCTCAGCCATTAGCTCCTGCTCCCGACTTTTGTCATCCTCAGTCCAGTCTTTCTCTGTTGTTTTTAAAAAAGAAAACAGAGTTGCCAATTAATATTTCACACTTCACTCTCTCATTTCTGTTAGTTTCTAGTGTGAATTCAAAGAGTAACTCCTTAATATTTTCACCATAAGTGCCACTAAAACACAGTAGGCTTGTAAATGATTGCTGTTCCAAAAATTCATCATTAGATACAGCCTTTTTATATATCTAATGACAATAAAACTAGGTTTTACCTCTAATACTTTCTGGAAGCAATGGAGTTATTTTTAATCTATTTTTTAAAACACTTTTAGACACAAACTGTTTATTTTGCACAAATCTTGTGAATGAAACAGGTAGTTTTAGATGACAAAAGGGTGTTATGGAATTGGGATAACAAGACAATAAAAACCTGGTTTGTTGAGAAGACACCTCAGCTCATACTCCACATCAGCTTGCCTCTCCTCCAGGTTCTGCTGCTTCGCACTGCATGGAGACCAGTGGGTTAGAAACAACACCACCATATTCTAGTTCTGGAAACTGTTCACTGGAAGGACGGTGCAGTCCAGTGGCTTATATTTTAAAATATTTTTATTAGATGAAATATAATCTTGCCTCTTTATAGAACAATCCATTACCATGTTTGTATTTTTGCACAAAAACAAGATAAATTACTGTCAAAGATTTATGTACAGAAGCGTCAACAATCTGGGCCAGTAAATAATCTATAGCAATTAAACGCTTAATGGTTTCTGTATCTGTAAATGGATTAGAATATTGCAGATGCACATAAAGTCCAATTCATCTGTAATTTCAGGCCTGTTAAAACAATTTGTACATAAATTTACACAAATGACCAATTTGTGTTTTTTATTTTCCTGTTTCCAAAAACTGGAAAATAAAAAAGGAGTTGTTTTAATTTTAATCTTTACAAAATGGCTGATTCAATGCTGGTTCTTAGAACTGAATAATTTTTAATACTGAATATGCACTTAACATTGACAACATTTATTTCATGTAGTTCATTAATAACTGCATTCATTGCTATTTATTTTGCCAGTTCTTACAAATATGTAATATTAAAATATTAAAACAGGGATTTGACACATAATGAGACCAGAATTAAGTGCTCTGTTAGCAGCACAATTTTTCATTGACCACAGGGCTTAAAAAAAAAAAATAAATAAATAAATAAAAAAAAAAAAAGTTATAAAACAACTGTAAAAAGCAATAAAAATAAAATATAAGAATATGACAAATCAGCCTAGAAAAGGTCGAGGCATCCTGCTCAACTGGAAATAAAAACAAATATAAACAAAGAAACAAAATCGGGTTTATGGTGCTTTGATCATTTGGGAATTTTGCCAAAATTAGCACCATTGTCTCTGAACTGGTAAATGACAGTTCGTGCTTTTGTTTCGTCACGTCTGGATTATTGTAATCCACTTCATACACGTCTAACCAAAACCTCCCTACAGCAGGTTGTGCTGAATGTTGCTGCCAGGCTACATCAGCTCCTTGTGTCTTTTAAAGTACATTTCATGATTCTGGTTCTGACCTAAAGAGGTCTTCAGGGGAAGGCACCAAGTTATATCAAAAGTCCGCTGCAACCATATGTGCTGAGCAGGACCCTGAGGTCCTTGATAATTCCCCATAAACTTATACCAAAAGGAGACAGAGCCTTTTCCTCAGTGGCTCCAAGACTGAGGAACAGATCAGCTCACTCTGAGGCTTCCTTTAAAAGCCAGTTAAAAACGTATCTTTTCAAATCTGCTTTTGTTTAACACATTGAAGACAATGTGTTAAACAAAACACAATGAAGCACATTGTGATCATTGCATCTTGAAAGCTGCTTTATAAATACATGTTTATTAACTGACTAATTTAAAATGATCAACAGTCTGAATCTGTTAATGTCGCAGTTAAGCCCAAAATTATTTAATCTGGAGTGGCCCAGCCAGAGTCCTAACTTGAATCCTATAGAGAATCTGAGGAGTGAGTTTAAGATTAGGGTAATGGCATGGAGGCCTTCCAACCTAAACGACTAAGAGCTCATCACCAAAGCTGAAGAGTCACAAAGGAAAAGAGTTTTATTGCTGTAATGCCAATAATGATTTTGGCAATAAGCTCACTGATTATTGAAAAGAATGTAATTTTTGACATGACATTTTTTAATAAAAATGTAAAAAATTCTTTTCAAATCCTTAATGATGCCTTCTCATTTCTTACCAGAAACAAGCATCTTGTTGAATGATCATTTTAGCTCTAAATCTGCCAGGAGTGTTAATTTCAAGTCTGAACAGGTTGACGGAGACTGAGCTCTATTTTGGTGTAACTATCAAGGTTCATTTCCTGCCACACGTTAACCTATTTTAGAAATTTTGCTAAGATCAAGAAAAAAACAAAACAAAACAAACAAAAAAAAAAACTTAAACACTGATCAGAAGACTAAAGGATGTTTTGTATAATTCATTTAACACTGGTAAAGGAAATCTTTACCAAACAAGCTTTTTTTTGCAAATACTCATGCTGCTCCGTCTTTATGCATTCAAGATTACTACTAGCCACAGAGCTAAATAAAGATTTTTGTTTCTGCTGTCATAACTGAGAGTCCTGTTTAGTTTTCCTTTCAACTCTGATGACAAAGCAGATAAAGTTTGAGGTTTTATTTTTGAAACATTTGCGTCTTTCTGCAGTATGAGACTTACGTGTAGACCAGCTCAGCTTCACGTCGCACTAAATGATGTTTATCGTGAATCAGAGTGAACCAGTCCACCAGGAGACACTCCTCATCCTCATCTTCACAGAACACAAACAAAATGCTTAAGAATGACTTTGCATTAAAAGACCAGATTTTCTTTGAACACTTGTATTGAATATAACTCGTCTTCAGACACCTGGTGAAAGGTTTTTGTGACAAAAAGATGAGACAATGATAAGTCACTTCAGAGCTTTTTCTACCTTTATTGGGACATGTATCCTATACTGCTGAACTGAAAAATAAATATGTTAGAGAGGAAAGTGTAAAATAAAACTGCAACAGCCCGGTCGTATGTGCATAACCTCAAACTGAAAGTTTGCTGACCCAATATTTGATTCAATTCAGCATTCGGTCTCCACTGTTAGGAGTCTATCAGCATCCCACATCTTGACTTGACATCTGTCCACTCTGCCTTGCAAAAGTCTTCACATCTATCACACTGTGAGGACCTCGCTTGTCCACAGCAGTTTTCAGATGACTCCACAGTTAGTCAGACTTGGATTTGAATCCTGGCTCGGCCATTAGAAAAATTTCCTTTTGTTGAAGTTGTTTTGTTGATTTCGAAGCATCTTCGGTCTCAGTGATGCTGAAAAACAACCCTCTCAATCTTCAGTTTTATATCAGAATCATTAAGATTTTTGGCCAAAACTAACTGCTGTTTTGAAATGTTCATTACTTCATCAACCTTGACAAACCCCCCACCCCCCCAAGTAATTTCTTCTGAAGAAAACCCCACAGCATGATGCTGCCATCACCAGATTTCATTGTGGATATAGTGTTCTTTAGTGAGATGCAATACTGTTTTAGTGCCAAATGATGGCCAAAAGTTCTAACGTAGCTTTATTAACCCATTGCGTTTTTCGAGAAGAGATTAGCAGATTTTTCTTGTGAAAGAGAAGCTTCTCTCTCCTCAGTCCAGACTTATGGAGAATACAGGAGATTGTCAACACAAGTCCGTGTTGAACATTCCTGCAACTGTCGGGCTCCTGGGAGCCTCCCTGACTCACCCTTGTTTCATCTTTTTTATCAGTTTTGAAGAAATAAACAGTTTTTGTAGTGATGCTTGATCACTGTCTACTGTGGGATGGTATATTCATCATACTGAGTTTTGCTGATTGATCCTTTGCTGAGTGACACCTTTTGTACAATAAGAAGTTTGATCCTTTACAATCTCTGTACAAACTGTAGGTTTAGCAAAAAGGATGCAAATGTAAAGGCAATCCTACAAGCACCACAGAAGACTGAACGCTGGAACTGAATCAAAAGCTGATTCAACAAACTATTACTTTAAGGGTATGCACATTTATGCAACCAGATTGCTTTTTCCATTTTTAATTATTTGCTAACAGATTCACTTCTTTTTCTGTTGAACTGTACAGGATACAGGTCATATGAAAAGGTGAAATAAGTTCTGAAATGATTCATCAACATCTCTTTTTTTTTTTTACGTCAAAAATACATTTCCAAGGGTGAGTAGACTTTTTAAATTTACTGTATTACATTGAGAAATAAAAAAAACTAAAATCACACGTGATACCGTCAGGAGTGTCTCTCAGCTTCTTTTCCAGCTCCACTCCTCTCTGCTCCAGCTCATCCAGCTGCTTCTCCAGCTGAAGCAACTCCGCATGGATGTCCTCTATTGGGATGTACTGATCCGACTGCACCTGCAAGGATTATTTGGAGCCTGCTGAGAACTTATCCTGTTTGGGTCTGTGTTGGATCCAAAGTTACATTCCCTGTTGGTATCATTTAAAAAAAAAAAACAAACAAAAAACATTATCATGCCAAGCTTTTTCATACCTTGCGTTTGATAAGAGGGAAGCCGTGTCCTGGTGCCGGGGGTCTGGCAGGACGAGGACCTTTCGAAGATCTGGTTTCGGACTTTGCGTTGGAAGGGGATGCCTTCCTGTTAAAGGGATTCTCCTTACAAAACCGCTGAAAATTAAAATAAAAAGGCATTAGCGCTTTGATGTAACATGGAAGGTGTTACATCTAATTTGGATGTGCTTTTATTACTTTGTTGTGTGCCTGCGTGGTTAGTGGGCTGGGAGTGGTGGTTGGTCGTGGTGGTTTAGCTCCCGTGTTGCGGCTGGTCTGTGGAGTGGCTGGAGCGGAGCTAGCATTTGAAGGCATAGAAGAGGGGGAAGAGCTTTGGGAGGTGTGGTTCTGGAGATCTGCTGAGGAAGATGGGTTGTCGTTGGGTGAACAGATGGAAGGCTCCGAGATGCTCTTGGTGAAGCTCTGCTCCTGGTCGCTGCTGGCGCTGGCACCCAGTGGGAGCTGGGAGGAGCTGTGGTCTGAGGCAGAAGACAAGCTCTCGATGCTGAGAGCTGGAGAGGGAGAACAGGAGGAGGGCTGCGAGTGAGAGAGAGCTGAAGAAGGTAGTTTTATATTAGAAAAATAAAAATACAGAGGCAAGATAGCATAAATGAAGCAGAAAAGAAGCAGGGAGAAAAAGGGAAAAAAAAGGTGAATGTTAACTTCCATTTACAGCACACTGTCTTTAGTTGGTCTTTGCTTGGAAACAAGCTATTCGTATTCCTTTGGTTTAGCATTTCAAAAAAAAACAAATCATACAGGCACCAACACTCCCACCTCTCTCCTTCCTTCCCAGCTCAAAAAGATAAAACAGTTGAGCCTTCCTGTTATCTGCTCAAATTTTTCTTTTAAATTGCTTATTTTATCTCTGTGCTTCCTCAGATATCATTTTAAAACACCTTATTGGTCATCTTCAACTTTTACACTAAAGACTGGATTTTTTTTTTTCAGTGAAACTCTCGACCAGAGGCGCCCAAGTCCAGTCCTGCAGAGCTACTATCCTGAAACGTTTAGATGCATCTGTTCTCCAACACACGTGAATCAAATGAATGGCTCGTTACCAGGCCTCTGTAGAGCTGAATGCTGATGAGGTAATCCAGCTGTGATTCAGGTGTGCTAAAGAAGAGATGCATCTACAAGTTGTAGATCTCAAGGACTGGACTTGGGCATCCCTGATCTAGACAAAATATTTGTTGTTGTCAAAAAAAAAAAAATAAATAAAATAAAATAAAAAAAAAATAAAGACTAGAGTCCACTATGGGACTGAAACTCAGCATCTGGAAATGCCTAAATTTCTTTTAGTTCTAAAGACTATTGGAGTAAAAAAAAACCAAACAAAAAACAAAAAAAACAAACAAAAAAAAACAAACAAACTGAGGAACCCTCAAACTTATTGGTAAAGCTCATTAGAAAAACCACTTTAGCAATATTTATGCTTTAGTCAGTGTTCACACTCAGCGCAAACCTATAAACAGTGTAAAGCTGGTATGGGTTTGCTGATGAGTCTAATATTTGCTTATTTTTTTTTTTAGTTCAAGTGTAATTATCTAACTCGATAAGGTTTTTAGTTGTGATTAACCAACCTTGGTTACCAGCAGGTGGTTGGGGTGGAACACGAGGGGCTGGCCTCTTCTTGCTCTTAGCGCTCCCTGGACTGGCAGAACGGGACGAACTTCCTTTTGTGGGGGTGACGTCTGAACCTGCTGCATCAGATGTCTGAGTGATGTTGTACCACGGGTGGGTGGCCGCCACTGTGGGCGCAGCTGTTCCTCCATCACTACCCTCTTCTTCATTTAGTTCATCGTCCTCGTCCTCAAATGGGTTGGAGGCCTGAGGGGGCGTGCTCTGTCCAGAGCCCTCCGCTTGGAGAGAAGACAGAGAGCCTGTGTTTGGAGGTGTTGCCATTCCAGGAGGAGGTGGGGGAGGGGCTTTCTTCCTCTTAGTTTCTGATTGGACCAGGGCAAGCCAAGGTGGGTCTTTAGGTTTATGGGTGCCACTGAACCATGAGACACAGACAGTGATGGTGGGGTCACACGGAGGAAAACCACATAATACACCCATATAGACATACACAGTACCTTATAAAAGTATGGATACCTCTTGAACTTTTGTCGCTTTGTGAACTTGTTTTGTTACATAACAACCGCACAACAAAATAAATCAGTGCATAAATGTGAAGTGGAAGGAAAATGACACATAGTTTTACATTTTTCTTCCCCCAATGAAAATGTGGTGTGTTTATATTTAGCTCCCTTTACACTCACTCTTAAAGTTGCAAAGCTGTCAAATAGCCTTAAAGGAAAAGCAGCAATAGCAAAGCCAAAAGAAAAGCAAATCAGATGCATGTCGAGTGTGATGGAAAACTCTGCACATCACCCTGAATACAACCTTCCAGCCATGAAACATGGAGGTGGCAGCACAATGCTGTGGGTGTGCTTTTCTCCTTTTTTTTCCCCCCAACAGAAACAGGGAAAACCTTAAACATATAACCGGAGCTACAGTGGAAAGTTTTACATTACAACATAGTGTAATAATGTGTTAGAACGGTCAGGACAAATCTGTGGCAAAACCCTATGTTTGATGTTTACAGGAGCTCTTCTTCTAATATGACTGATCTTGAACTGGCTTCAAACGGTAAAAGTGGGGAAAACCTCAGTTGCTAGATGTGCAGAGCTGGTAGAGACAGACCCCCAAAAAATTACAGCTGTAATTACAACAGAGATGGTGTAATAAAGTATTAATTCAAGGAGGATGTATACCACACCTTTAAGATTTCCATTTAGAAAAAAAAATTTATCCATGTATCGTTTTTCTTCAACTTAAGAATTATGCACCACTTTGTGTTCGTGTATCACATAAAATCCTCATATTACAGATTTAAGTTTAGGGTTGTAACTTGACAAAATACGTAACAGTTTTATGGGTATGAATACTTTTGCAAAGCACCAAAAAAAAGCATAAACAGTGATGGTTCATGCTGCGACAAAATGTATTTCAGAATTGTGACAAGGAATTGCTAATGACATGATTTAGGGACAGGAAATGGGGCCAATGCCCGGGAGAAGTGGCATCTGACAGAAAACTTGCCCACCTTCCAGGAGACTGTGATCTTTCTCTTGGTTTGGGGGGAGTGGGAGGCTTCAGATGTTCACCTGCGATTTCAAAAGAAATGTATCAACAAATGTTTATGCATCTCCTCTGAGAACAGTCGGGTCCTGCTGAAGGAACTTACTGGCTGGAGAGCTGTTTGCGGTGTGGGATAGCCGAACCCGAGGGGCTGGGCGAGGTGGAGGGGCAGCCTCCGACACCCTTCTGGGTGCAGGCACAGGTCGACTGGCTTCAACAGCATTACCATCGGAGGGAGGAGGAAGATCCCCATTTGAAGTTTCTTTAGTTTGAGTTTCTTTCTCTACTTGCCCCTCATCCTCCTCTTCATCACTCTCATCAAAAGGATTAGGAGGAGAGGAAGGACGCGATTCCTCTTTTTCCTCATCCAAAGACTCTTCTTTACTTGTTATTACAGCAGTGGCTGAGACAGCGCCATCAGCTGGCATGTCAGTATTTGCTGAGCGTACTGGAGAAGGGGTCTTAGCCTCATCTCTCTCAGAGAGAACAGGGTAAGGAGCTGCACTGCGACCGGTCCGAGAAGACTGAACTTCCTCTGGTCTTTTACTGAGATCTGGACGACCGTTCTGATTGGCTGAAGCGTGCCTTGAAAGATGGTGTGTACAGACCAATGCCCCAGAGTTATTTCCTTTGTAGGATCCAGGAAGCAGGGTGCTGTGACACTCAGTGCACCTGAAAGAAAAGTAACATCAACCTAAAGATTTTCTTACAGAAGCAAAGAGCTGTCACCCTAGAAAACTTAAAAATCTAAATTGCACAATGACAAAGGTTACAGCTCACACGATGTCTTGTTTTGGGTTGTTTTTGTTTTTTGTCATAAAAACGTGATTTTACAATATATATATATATATTTTAAATTGCAATAAATTACAGTGTATTTGCATTGTCAAAAAATAAATAGTAATATATATTAGAAATGTAAAACGTTAAGCTTTATTGTTAAAATGCGAACATGTTAAAATAATATGATGATGTTGGTTGGGAAATATTGCAGACCAACAGATGTAAAAATGTCTTCATCAGAGGATTTGAGAAGCTAACAGGAGGAACCATACATATAAAAAACCCACAGCTGAACTGCATTCAGATGACTTTTAATCACTAACTGCTGTTAAACATTTATATTTTCTTGACCAGTGTGTGGTCGAACAAAGTCAGGAGAAATTGCTTAGTGCAATGCAGGTTTGTCAATTCTTGCCCTAAATTAATCTGGAGCAGCGACCAGGTAAATCCTTTAGCAATCAGGCGGGGGATGGCTGAGGTAGAAGTGATGATGAAGCGTTGTGGGAGGAGTGTTCCTCTTAAACGAAGGCCAAAAAGCATTTATCGCTGGCCAGAAGATGCCAGAGGCAACCTGTCAGGGTAATCTGGTGCTTAATACTTCACCAAAACCACAAATGTGAAATAATGGGCTAAAAATTTTCCTAAGGTTAGCTTGAAAAGAGAAAAATAAAATATAGTGCTAAGAACTTGTTATCCTGTAGTAATAAAATAAATTGTGACGTTATCTTTAGGTTGTTTTTTTATTAAACAGTTTCTTGTCTATACAGACATACCTGACATGTTTCGACAGCAGGCGTCTGTCGAAACATGTCAGGTATGTCTGTATAGACAAGAAACTGTGTGTTTAAATACAAAAGAACCTAAAGACTATATCAGATAGAGACACTATGAGCTTCACTGGAATGTGACTGATGTTGTTTTAAAACACTAAAATAAAATAACTAATAATGTGAAAGCATATTTGCTGGTGAAACCATTTTTCCACAGGTTTTTCCATGACAGCATCAATAAGTGCTTGTTGTTTACATATGAAAGTATAATTGAATGTAATTATAGTACGTTGTTTAGCAGCACAGCTGCACTACTACACATAAGGGATGTACTATAGAAGTATTTCTGATACTGTTATATTGTTTGAGAAGCATTTGTTTTTGTGAGGTTCTAACCATGTGCTGTGATTATAAAATCAGTAATGAGTATTTAAATAGTGTTTATTGACACTTTTATCATCTTTGGAATAAATACCCCAAAAATCCATATCCCAAATATCTGAGTTTATCATTTACACCCAGGACCGGAGTAAAACGTTCATAACAACAAAGTACCAGATTCTTATTAAATACAATCAATTTAAATACACGTCTCATTGATTTAGGGGTTGATTTTCCTGCGAAGTGCCAAAAATATGTTCGACTCCACTGATGTTTTGCAGCCATCTTTTCAGTACTCACCTGAAGCAGTTCCGATGGTAGAGCTTGCCATCGATGAGAAACCTCTGCACCAGATGAACGTGTTTCTGGCAAGCAGCACAAGTGCTGCTCAGAGTGTTGCGCTTGACCGCTGCGGCCACTTCTGCACCGGCCTGCGCAGGCGGGACCAAATGACACCGCAGATCCAGGACATTGTTTGCAGGAAGGGGGCACAAGGAGGAGACATCAGGGGAGGGGGCAAGATGTAGAGCAATGAGGGAGGGGGAGATCACACATGGAGTCAGGATTTGAGGATGTGGCTTGTTCATTCTGTTTTATTTGGCTACATCTACAGCTCACTGATTCATCTCTGCACAGCTTAAAACAGCATTTAGTTCAAACAAAAATGAGTTAAAGTAATTAGTACTGAAAAACAAACAGATCAGCACTCAAATATTTTTGTTGTGACTGAAATTTAGGTTTGTTATGCTATTTTTAGGCATTTCTGTGTGTTATGCGTTATGTAAAGAGCTTAAAAGGCAATGCACTGCAAATCCTGCCACACAGGATGTTAGGATAAAACCACTGTTAGTCTTTTATGTAGAAAAGATGATTAGAAAACACTGACCTAAAGGTTTTCCTATACTTACTAACCCAACCCCCACCCCCACATTACTGCCTAGGCTCAGGACCAGAGTGTGAAGGGGGGATCAGATGTGAGGATGAAGAACAGGAAGAGGAATGAATTTCCATCTACAGACATGAGGAGGGGGGGAGAGGGTAATGATGCCAGTATGGGACAGAGGAAAGAAGTTGGAGCCATGCGAGAAAAAAAGAAAGACAGGATACAGAGGCTATCTTTATAGACTTATTCTATCACTATGGTTCACTCCCCCCATGCTGTGATAACACAATACCCACACAGGGGCGTATAGAAATATCAATCCCAATGAGGATTGATGCAATGCTGGCTTCACAATCAACACTAAACAGTTCATGCAGATATATGACTTCAGATACACATTTCTAAATTTAAGAAAGGAAACATGAGCTTTTTAGAACTAAACTGAAAAATACTTGTTCCCATCATGCAGTTCGAATAGATGTTAGTCAAGGAGACCAAATCCAACACTCCAGGGTGGGGGGGGGAAAAGCCACAAGTACACAGACATTAGTTCATCTGAATGCGTTTTCCCATCCCATCCCACTTACCTCAGGCTCGACCCCTTTATCTTCTAAAGGAGTCGCGGGTCTTTTCTGAGCTGGTTCATTATGACTGACTGTACTAAGCCTCTTCATAGAAGGGGGGTTTGCTGTGGATGGAAAAAGCAAAAGGACTCTTTATCAGGATCACAGGTTAAAAAACTCAATCTGATGGCAGACCCAGGAGAACCAAGTGAACCCACCTTGAGACTTGTTGTTAAAAAAGTTATAGTACTGAGACACATATGTGATGACGCTCAGCCGGTCGGGGACCTTCATGGACACCATGTCTTCTGGGTCCAGCAGAGCGGGAATTCCCAGCTCCACCTCCGCCACCTCAAATGCCTGAAGCAACAAAAATGAAAGGGAAAGGGAAGGAACAGGAAATTATCTGACAGGCAAGTATCTGAGAGGAACCAGGGGTCCATGCTGTGAAGCAGGTTAGGCATATCAAGAACACTATTTGGTCATTTGGCTAACCTTTACAATCAAGGTATCATTACATGATTATCAAATTGATTTTTTTCCTCAATAAAACACCTTAGACGAGGGATTTCTTTGGAAATCCTAAATGACTGATAATGGAGTCCCTGAATAAACTGAACTCCAGATAACCGTCGCTGGCGTACCCTCTATGAGCCACACAAGCAGTGCTAGCTGGCGAGCTGAGGTTGCCTTTAACACAGCCATGTTTTTAAAATCACTACCTGCATAGCTTACAAAACTGTATTTATAGGCCGTGAACATTATTTAGCTGTTCAAACAAATCCTTTAAAATCATTCTCACAGTGAAAGAGAGACTGTATTGATGCCGACGCCTGTTTGCGTCGTGTGAGCTCATGTGCTTACATGCAAGACAAAAGTTAATTTTTTCATTTTACCAACATGTTGGTATAATGACTGGAAGTAATAACAACATTTTGGAGAGGAAAGAATAACGACTTCTATCCAATGTGTGGGGGGAACGAAAGATTAGGGTGATAGCAAGGAGGCTTTTCATCTTCAAAAATCTGGAGCTTATTGCAAAAGTTTTCAAAATACCAGTAGAAAAAAGTAATTATTAAAATGGTTTGATAGCAGTCATGCCATTAAAGATTTTTTCCCTATAGTTTATTTATAAACAGTTGGAAAGATGAAGACTAAACGAGTTGCAAATATAGCTCTTTTGCACTTACAATCCTCTCCTCATAACTTCTCTACAGGCTTGTGTAAAGAACGTGCTTTTTTTCTGACCTTGAATGCACCACCTTTCTCCCTGAGAATCTGAGCCTTAGTCAGACTCCACTAGGATTAAGTAACAGCTTCTGTACAGAAGCTGTTAAACTAATCAAAGTCACGCCAGCCATGACTGCATTCACCCCAAAGAACAGGCGGAGAAGAGACACGACGCCTAAAAGCTAGCTTGCAAGGAATGAGCTAATACTGTGCATCATTCAACACAAAAAACAACTTCATGAGAGCAAAGCTTTATGTGACTCACCAGTCGGTTGTTCTCATAGACGTTTTCTTTAGACAGTGAATCAAAGTCTCTGAAATAAAAGGAGAGATACAAATTAGCATGTAGCCTCTATAATTACAGACTACCAGCTCATTTTTGGGTCCCTTGGAATTATGTTTGCATAATTTAGTAGTGTTGATTTTTTTTTTTTTTTTTTTTTTTTTGATTATAGTTGTGTATTTTGCACAGAATGTTAATACTCCCTTTGGGATTTGATTTTTTTTCCTTCATTCGCTTATATTGAAACCACCTTAAAACATAGACTAGGTAAAGATATTTTTCAAGCATGGTAAATCTACAGGGAAAGTGTTTTAATTTCTGTGAAACTTTTTTTTTTAAACTTTAACAGCTTTGAACGAAAAAGAAATAGATCACGTTGATTGTTGCTGCCAACTTTTCAACCATCCAGGCTCTGATAACTTTTTTTTGTATCCAACGGACACAGATATAGGACGCAAAATGAAGGAACCCCAAAGAGTTACAGAATCTTCAACATCATCCTTTTACAGGACAGAACTGTATTTAGCCTGCTGACAAAGTCTTACTCATCAACTTTCTACTAATGGCAGGACAGCTAGACATACAGCAATGGAGAGCTGGTCTGCTTCACACATACCACAGCTGAGAACGTCCAACCTCCACATAAACGCCACGTGAGGCCGATAAACTGCCTGAACAAAGGGAAAGAAACAGCAGCATCAAACTAGCATGGGGCTGATAATTACAAAGCTCAGCTCAGAAGTGCTTGGAGGAAGCGAGAACAGCCGGGCTCCTGCCAGCAAACTTCCTGCAGTAAAACTGGAAAATGTCTGAGCAGCTATGGGATAATTGCCTCTGTGTGGATGCAAATGTATAATGAAGCGTTAAGAACAAGGAAAAAAAAAAAAAAAAAAAAAACCCAAAACACACCCTATCCTTGGCAAAAGTCTCTGGAAACCATGTGGTTCTTTCAAGAAGGCAAAATCCTCTGAATGAGCTGCGTGTTGAAGGCTCACAAAGTGACCTCTGTTCTCTCTAATCTAGTTCCCATGGCTGCAAACACACAGACACACCACCTCTAATATCAAGAATGTCTAAAACTCCTCCAACATGGCAAAATACATTATGAGCGACCTAAAACACTCCCTGAAACCGTTGGCCAGGGTTCATATTCTCGATCCTGGCAACACAGGCCCAGCTGACAGGGTCATATATGACGAGGCCAGGCGTGCGACTGGAACTGCAATCCTAATCCTCTGCAACTCAGCCTCACTCTGGGTTTATTTTGGGATAGAGTAATGCTGAGGAACAGTGTGTCTTTGACTGTGTGTCGGGCATTTAAAATCCTCATGATGAAAACCTGGCTGTGTCAGTAACTCTGTTAAATTTAGTTCAGTCAGAAGGTTTTTACATGAAAACAAACAAACAAAAAAACTTGGCTCAAGTTATGTTAGAAAAAATGAGCCATTTAAAAACGTTAACATCCAGTGAGCCATTTACAAATGTGCCTATAATTACTCAACCTCAGGTGCAAATTAGGTTTATTGGTAAAATTCTAAATTAAAAAAAAAAAAAAAAAAAAAAAAAAAAAAAAAAAAAAAAAAAAAGTTCAATAAATCTGATATCACTAGGATATTATTCAAATTCAACACTATATACTAGTGCCAATATCTACAGCCATCTAAAACTCTAAATCAACACAATTCTTCACAAATCCAGCCGAGAAAATAGTCCAAACAACTCTAAGAGGAGGTCAATCCACAAGAAAAAGGACAAAAACAGCAAAGGCCCTGAATGCTCCTTGAGACAAAGCTGAAATCACGGTTCACAGGTTTAAAGTTAAAGGATAAGCAGCTACACCACTTGGCTTCCTCCTTCTGCTACTTCCATCAGCATCTCCCACCAGATTCCTGAGGACGCAGGTGGTCAAAAGACCGGCAGCAGGACTCAGTGGCAGCAGCCAGCGAGGCTCCATCTTATTGTTGTCTCTGCAGAGGCAATTCAGCCATTGATTCGACTGTGTTCGAGCTGGGGGATATCAAAATACGCTGGGCAGGCAAGGAGAAAAACAATAACAGAGAAAAAGCCAAAAGGTCCATAGTCACTTTGGAGGAGCTGCAAAGATCCACAGAGCAGGAGAGAAAAGTTGTGTAAAAGCCAACTATTAGCTGTGTACCCTGCAAATCTGCTCTTTATGAAAGAGTGGCAGCAAGAAAGGCATCGCTGAGTCAATGTAGGAGAACAGCAAATGCATGGAGGAAGGTGCTCTGGTCAGATGAGACCGCATGCAAAACGCTTTTTGCGGTGAAAAACTAAGATGGCACATTAGCCTGGGAAGCTAATGGACGGATGGATGGATGGATGCAGGGATGGATAGATAATCGACATTTTCCTAGTTCTCTTCTTTCATCAGCGTTCCGACACTCTTTTTAGCATCTCAGCCACTAAAAATGCACATCAAGTGGGGGCATCGATGGCAGGGTAAGTCCAGCCAACATGACAAATATATTATCCTACTGAATTTGCATGCATGGCTCTCATTTTTCCAAATATTGTTGCCAAGTATTAAACACTAGCAGCCAATTGCAATGAATGGTGGTTCTACACAATCCTGACTCAGAAGGCTGAATCTGAATGCAATGCAAGCAACACTTTTCAATTCTGTATTTATTAGAAGTAAAAAATAAAAAAATAAATAAAAACCATGTATCACTTCTCTTAGATGGTCTATTGGATAAAATCACAATAAAATACATTCACATTTGAGGTTGTAGCATGAAAAATGTGGAGAAACTCAAGGGTTACCCATACTTCTGCAGGGCACTCGAGCTTAGACGAAGTGATCTGGCTGCACCCATGACTACCACTCCCCCTGTGTTAGTAACGGCTGGCCTTGGCCACAGGAATTATGATGACGCCTCTCCTCCGCATCACTGCTGCTTGACTCAGACGAAAACGGTTGGCTGCAGTGTACGGTACGGGGCAACAATGGCCTGGATCCACATTGATGGCAAATCGAGCCTGACAGGCAGAGAGGTCTCGTGCACAGATTAGACTAACAGGGCTGCCTGTCTGGATCAGGGGGAGTTTGGCTGATCATCTGCAGCAGTGAGAAAGTTAACAGCAGGGCATTCACAAAAAACAAAACTATCACTGATTCATGAACTTTTGTCCTTTAAGCTCTTCAGCTGGGCTCCATGTGTAGTTATATTCCACTCCACTGGAATAATAATATCAATATTTACTCGGTTATATCAAGGCAAAATCTAGTTTGCACTCTGAAAAGAAACAAGATGCTAATCTAAAAATCAGCCCACCAGATGTTTTCTCTTTGTCACCAAGTACCAGGGGAAGGACACAAACACATGATTTACAGAAGGCTTGTGTGCAAACCAGCCACGACAATGAAGGCCGTTGATTTGCTCTAGCAGGAAATCCTAACGCTGTTCAGCACAGGCGCAACCAACAGAGCTGCATTATGCTACACAGAAAGGCCTTCTAAAGTGAGTCATATGCAGCGCAGATTTTCTGTGAATGGTTACAGTCACAATGCAAAGAAGAGGAATTGTTTAAGCAACGGTTGAAAGACACTGCAGGGGAAACAGCAAATGCAATATTTACATTTTCTGCAGCACAACAATATAAATATGACAGCAACAGAATGCAATAAATATATCTGAAAGGAAGGATATTTTTGAGGGATGTAAAACATAAAATCAGATTTTGTGTTTGTGTATGGATGTCTGTAAACAATAATGCTGTGATGCAGGACAAATTTCAGACTTTGTCTGACAATAAAGAACTATTGTATCATATTTACTTTTATGTATTTATTTTTACAAAGAAAACTCTCTAGTCTGAAACTTAAAGAGAAGGAACTGGTGTTACCAGAGGTTTGACGTGAAAATACTGCTGGTAGTTGAAGTGTTTCTGTTTTAGATGAAACCTAGCTTTACTTTGTTTCTCATCACACAACGCCTTAGTATGCTCGCGTTACTGAAAATATGAGCCGTCATGCATTTCTTGCCTTTACAGCCACATCTTCCATTGTTTTTTTTTTTTCACCTGTTCTCACCAATTTGACTAAGATAGAAGCAGCTTTGCAGGATGATTAATTTTATTTCCGTGACATGCCATGTCCTGTAACGTGACTCAAGAGCATGGCAATGTTGATGATAATAATCTGCGCAGCGCTTAGGCTGATGTCATACTGTGCCCAAAGCAACAACTAATGGCTACTCTTCATTGCTCTATTAGGCTGCTAAACATGGACAACAACCATCCTAAACAGTACTTTTCAAAGAGACATGCAGGCTTAGTTCCAGTGATGTAGTATTTGTTGTCGAGATGCATCGATTAATCATCATTGACCAACTTTCACATCATCTGCAGGTCAAAAATGGAAAAAAAATCTGACTTTCCCCTCCTATTTATTAAATAGAAAAGTAAGAGTTTAGAAACTGTTTTGGGTCTATCAAAACATCAACCAACAGCATAAACTTTAAACATTTTTTGAGCAGTAATTGAGAAATCAGATAAAATGCTTTTGATACAATAATTAGCAAACTGCAACAATTTCTTCATTTTCTGTTGGATTCCGAGCATGTAACGCCATTTTAAAAAACTGCAGTACAATTAGTATGTCTTAAGCGTAACAGTGCTTCGAATTACAAAAACAACAACAATAACCTGAATTGCTCAAAATCAGATTCAGCAGAACAGACCTCAACAAATAAGGAGTCAACCAGGAAAAGCCTCGAAGCTGCAGCTCTAATTTGATGTTTCTTGGTTGTTTACACAAACATTATTTGTCTGCAGCTCACTGTTGGGTTTTGGTTTTTATCATGCATGTTAGAGGTGAATCCATAGCCTGGAAGGCTGTAAATGAATTGCCTACCAGAACTAATCAAGTGTCTGAATCTGAATCCATATCAATTTAAAATAGGCAACTAATTTTATCCACAGACTTACGACCAGGGATGTTATAGTCATGATCAAAGTGAACTGCATGTTAACTGATTCTGAATCTGTCTGTATGCTTGAATTGCACTGGTATGAATTTATGTGAATATATTTTTCTATTTTGTTGGAAATTCAGCTGACCTGTTTGTCTTGTAAAAGGCCTTGAGGTGTCAACTGTTTGCGAATTGTTGCTGCACAAATAAACTGAATTGAGAGAACGTTTCCTGCTGTTGACCTCAGCCAAACCAACGGCAAGTCCTCCCGAACCTCTTCCCTATCACAAACCACTCAAATCACGAAGATGATGTTGTGTTTTGTGGTGTCTTGGGTGCTCCCTGTGTGAGCGGAAGAGGTCAGTGTCCCACTGAAGCACCATTTATTTAAAACATAATCACAAGAGGTTCACAGTAAAGCATGCTTGCACTTTCTTACAGAAAGTTGTTCAATAGATTAGAATATTTTTTAGTGTTTACAGTATTTTTTGTGTGGACAAAAAAAACCCCACCAGCTCTTTTAAAAGGTTTCTTAGAATAATCTTGGAATTTGAAATAAAAAGACTGAAGCAATGTGGAAAGTAAGATCACTGTTAAGTTCTCAAATTTCTAATACACTGAATAATGCTTTATAGTTACTTTTAATATTAATTAAAGCCCTGATACTGTTTTAAATATATGACTAAATGTGCATTCATAAAGCCTTTCCTGATCAATGCAGAGTTCCAGTTTTCACTTTGGTCTGACCTACTGTCTCCGATTTGTCTAAGGACTAAAACACAAAAAAAAGAGGGGACATTCTTTTTTTCTTGGTTTCTTAAAGTAGTAGTTTTGAGTCCCACAGAAAAATGAAGGCATTCCAAGATTGCATTTATGCATCTGTTCCTAACTTTTATGTAATTCTTCAAAATATCCAAAAAGTTCCAAGTACATGGTGTTACCTAATGCTTTTACAGACCCAAGATGATGAGTTGGTTACTTTTAACGCATTTGTTGAAAAGGGAAAAAAGAGATCCATATTTAAAAAGGTAATTTCTCACTATATCCAGGTCATGGCCATTTTATCTAGGATTAAATTCCACCTAAATTCCACAGATGATGTTGCGGGTTTTTTTGTGTGGGTGTGAAATATGGACAGGGAGGAGAGTTTATCACAGACAGACAGCAAGGCTTGTCCCACACTGTTAAATGAGTCATCAGCAGAATTATACAACAAAACCTAAACATTGGATGCAGATTGATCAAAAATGAAACAAACAAAACAAAGTTCAACAAATAATATTTCAGATTGTTACGCTGCTCTTTTCTGTCAATGTGGACGAAAAAAAGAACAAGTAAAACACTAATTGACCCTTTTTTTTTTTTTTTTTTAACCAACTGGCATTATAAACTAATTCTGACTGCTTTGTAATGTAAATAAGATCAAACTGGAAGGTGTGCAAGTGAATTTGAATCTGCCTTTATTATTACTTGATTATATATTTCTGTGCATTCACTTCACTCTTTTTCTTGTTAATTGCCTTGAGATTACATTTGTTGTGAATGAAATTGAAACAAATCCTAGATTATACCAATCCTTTTTAAGTCCGCCAAAAGTCTAGCGATCTGATTCAACTTGGAAGCGAATTTGTATTTAAATTTAATGACTGTAAAAGTTGTTAAAAAAAAAAAAAAAGCCTTTGTATTTCTGAAAGACTTCTTTACAATGTTGTAACAGCAGGGTTTGGAGGTTTCCATAGGCTCCACGGGGTTTAAAAACACCACAATCTGTTTATATCAAAGCTACATGGTGAGGTTTCGGGATACTTACATCAGATCTGGTCTGTGGCGGTGTATGATGGCACAAAACGCCAAGCCGTCCCGAAAGGACGAGGACATGTCCCTGATCTCCACATCGTTGTAGCCCTCACACTGTATCCGACACCACTCCTGGAGAGCCTTCAGAGATCCCATCGTGCTACTGTTCAGCACACATGTACAGCTGCATTAAAACCAAATAAAAATCGATGTCTTTTAAGTTTCAAACCGCGCCAGGAGAGACAGGAAACCACAGCAACAGCAGCGTGCTGCTGCAGAGGGTCGACAGACAGCCAGGCAGGCAACACCCGAACCGAGGCGAGGCGTTGCATTCACCCACGTCTACGGAGTCACTTTAGAAACATGGATCACAGTCGTGCGAGAAGTTAGCTAACTGTTACAAGTACAAAGCAAAAAGCATTAAGTTCATTTCCCGTGTGAAACTATCGACACAGTAACGGCTACATGAGCCCGTTGCTGTTATAACATCGCTGACTGAAGCCCGGAGGTGATAAAGTCAGCTTAGTACAAACTTCTTTACGAATCCACTTAAAGAGGCTTGTTCGTTTTACGCAGATAATATCCAGAGGCTATGGTATGGTCGAAACAGGGATGATAATTTCCTCCTTGACGTGGACCACACCGCCTTTTTGTTGCTACAATCACTAACTGACGCTGGGTCAACTCCAAACTCTTGTCAAAACCTAAAGTTCAAAACGGAAAAAAAGGGAAAAACCCTGGAGAGGTGATACAGTTCAAAGCCGTGGAGTTGCTGTAGTTTAGTTTAGCTAAAATTGTAACCAGCACACCTGCGACCTTTCTTCTCTGAACCACTCTGTCATGTCTCCTCTCAGCCATCAGGGGGAGGTGTACAACCAGAGAGAAGAGATAAGTCAGCTCGTTCGCCATTTTATGAGTTTTTGTTAAGGTAAACGTGAAGAGAAAAGTCACTAAAGTAGTAACTGAATAATAATAATAATAATAATAATAATAATAATAATAATAATAATAATAATAATAATAATAATAATAATAAGCTAGTATTATTATTATTATTATTATTATTATTATTCACATCTCTGCTTCATTTTCTATAGATTGATACAAACTCTTTTTTGAGCTACAACTTAAGCAAGTAAAAAGTTCATGTAAATAAATTAATACATCTCAGAAGAAGAAGAAGAAGTAGATCTTTTTGTTTCAGATAAGCCGCGACAAGAGGGCAGAGTTTTTTGAGTAAGCCTTAACAAAAATGTCACTCACATGATGGTGACGTCGAAGGCGTCTTCTACGCTCCCTATCCACGCGATGTTACAAAGGTCACGCGATAGTACCCACTTGGTAAGACTCCTGTAAAGATGGCGGCGGCCCCCTCTGATGAGACTAGCCTTCAGTCTCTAATCAGTAAGTCATCATACATTATTACACATGATGTGAAGTTTTACACGATATTAAGAGCTGGGACGCTCCATTAGAGGGATGCTTATGTTTAAACTCGTGTGTTATTTTCGGTTGTCACTGACACCCTCCTCACAAGCTAATGAGTTGTCACTGTCAAAATATCAAGTCAGCAATCTGCAGCTGGTGACAAGGAAGAACGACAGCTAGAACTTTTGCTGTTTTTGGCTGCGGTGTTGGTGTGTACACCGTTTTCAGTCGTTGGTTACACAGTGAATAAATGTAAATATCCTGGAAGCGTCCAGCTGATGCTAACCAGGTCCAGAAGCTACCTTCCTGAACGATCTGCTCAACTTAAGGAACTTCTGTAAACACAGATTTTCCTGATTTATTTATTTATCCGCAAAACCAGAGAGCTGATGTTTTGCTATTCACAAACATCACTTTTTTTTTTTTTTTTTTTTTTTTTTTTTTTTTTAAAAAGGTCAGGGATATTTGTTTCATCCAGCTGACATGAAGTTGGTCTATGGTTTTAAATTTAATGTGGGTTTCTCACACACAGATAAGGCCACCAATCCTCTGAATAAGGACACTGACTGGGACAATATCAAGGGATTTTGTGATAAACTCGACAATGAACCAGATGGGTAAGATGGGGAATGAAAATGATGGATACAGTACTGTTGAAAACTTATTTGTCCCTTTAAAGATGTCTTCTGTTCCTGCTTTTAAGCTACACTGACATGTTTCAGATCATGAAACAAATTTACAGTTTGTCAAAGATGAGCTTAGTGAACAGAAAAAGCTATTTTCAATTATTAATTTTATTTATTGAGAGAAAAAAAAACAATATGTGAAAGACTAATCACCCTCTAAATATTGCTAAGTAATCCAGCCATCCTTGGAGGCAACAAGTGCTATCAAGGGTTTACATTAATTGGCAAAGTATCCCTTAAGTTTATGTGGAGGAAAATCCACCCATTCTCTTTTACAACATTGTTTTAATTCAGCTACATTAATTGGTTTTAAGCATAAACATCCTGTTTAAGGTAATGCCAAAGCATATCAACTAGTTTTAAGTCCAGACTTTGACTGGGCCACTCCAAAACCTTTGTTCTTTTTGAGCAACTCTGAGGTGTCCTTTGGATCATTAGTCCTTATTTGTGGAAAAAAAGCAAAAACAGAAGAAAGCTGTAACAGGGCAAATACATTTCACAACACTAAAATCTTGAGTTAAAAAAAAAAAAAAAAAAAAAAAAAAGTTTGTCTGCTTGGAAGCAAAAAAAAAAAAAAAAAGTTGTAGTTTATTTAACTCTTATGTGTGTTTTTGTCCTGTTAAGTAAAATGATTTTATTAAAGTTTAAATTAAAAGGCTTTTGCATCAGTGTTTTACACCACTAAAGGGTTTGTTCCTATAATTCTTATTTTCATTACTATCAGGCCTCAGCTTGCAACCAGACTTCTGGCCCACAAAATCCAGTCTCCTCAGGAATGGGAGGCAATGCAAGCGCTACTGGTAAGACTTGAATCAATAGGCACCACACTTTGAGTGCTCATGGGTCTCTAAAAAAAATAGATAGATATAGATAAAAATGAAAACTTTGGCCATCTCCCAGGTGCTTGAGACATGCATGAAGAACTGTGGAAACAAGTTTCATGGTGAAGTGGGAAAGTTTCGCTTTCTTAATGAGCTCATCAAGGTGGTCTCACCTAAGGTAATATCCTTATCTCTCGTCTCACTAGTTTGGTAGCAACTTAATACGCTTGAGATTGTTTCTTTTCTTTTGTTATTATATTTCTTGGAAATCCAGCCAAAAGACACATTTTCTGTCCCAAGTCCAAATTCTGGGGGCTTATAACCTAGTTCTAAAAGAAATGTTACAATATTTATGAGCAATTTCCTCTCTTTCTTGTAGTATTTAGGATCCCGGGCTCCAGAGCCGGTAAAGACAAAGGTTTTAGAGATGATGTACAGCTGGACCGTGTGGCATCCTGATGAGCCAAAGATAGCTGAAGCTTATCAGATGCTGAAAAAACAGGGTGAGCTTTTTGCTTTTTTTTTGTAATTAAGAAAAATGACTTTGAGAGGGTATCTCTTTTATGTTTACAGTTTTACATATGTGGTGTTTTATGCTGTAGATTAACGAAAAGTAGCTTATGGAAGTTTTTAGTTCTCTTTCCAAGCTGATAATGCCGGTTTTGGTTCTCCATACTTGATCGTCTCCAGCATGTAGGTAGGTAGAATCAGTTCTGCTTTTAACTCAAGCACGAGACTAATGTCCTGGGTCATGTGTAGTTGAGTCTGGTGTGATGTTAAAAATGGACTTCCCACTTAAACCTAAACACACCTATGACTTAATGTGTACTTTGAAATGAAATGAAAGCCTTAATTAGTCTAGAAGATGTGAGGTATCACTTTAGAGCAGGGAAAAAGGTGTTTGCTGTCCTGGATTTGATGTTTCAGATGCTCTTAAAGCATTGGCATGCAGTGTTTATGCATGAAGCAGAGGCTGTGCTGTCAGGAGCTGGTTTTATGGGAGGTTAATAGATGCTCCTGTTGTTTCCAGGCATTGTAAAGCAAGATCCTGTGCTTCCTGGTGACAAGCCACTCCCACCGCCTCCACCCAGAGCCAAATGTGCCATCTTTGAGGACGAGGAGAAATCCAAGGTATGTGGCAAGAAGCATCATGTGTCATCATGAAGTAGAACATTTGCTTGTTTTTGGGGTTTTTTGTTTTTTTTCATGGATATCCTCATGTTTTACAGGAACAAAAATACATCAGGTCATGTGAAATTGAACTCCTGAGCACTCAGTGTATACACATTCCTCTTCCTCTTTCTTTTTCCCCTCTCTTCTGTCTCATCCTGTTATTGCAGATGCTGTCCCGCCTGTTAAAGAGCACCCACCCTGATGATTTACGAACAGCAAACAAGCTCATCAAGGAAATGGTTCAAGAAGTGAGTGGCTCAGTTTATAAAGTCTAGGATATCAACCGGCATGTATAAGATTTTGGTTTCTGTTGAAATGAAAAGTCCAGTTTGACCTCAGTTCTGATGCATCATTCATGCAGAAAACCTGAATCGCAATCATTGTCCTTATCATAAGCTGTTGCTTTTTTTATTTGATGTAAATATTAGAATTCAGAATTGTGTTAAATTCAGAGGCTTTAAAGTGATTGCTTTTTTAATTTTTAAATGCTAAATTGGATCATGTAATTATTAGAATACATGTCCTTTTTCAAAGTAACTGGGTTTTGAAAATGTCCAATTAAGATGGCTTTCCCTCTCTTAATTTTTTTTCCCCCCGAGGATCAAAAGCGAGTGGAGAAAGTTTCTAAGCGAGTGAACGCCATCCAGGAAGTGAAGGAGAGCGTGAGCCTGCTGAGTCAGCTGCTGGAGGGCTACAGCAAGGAGAGCTGCTCCCATAGCAACCAAGAGCTTGTTAGGGTTTGTAGTGCTCAGTCATTAACAAACTCACCTGTTACTCATTTACAGCCTTAGGGTTTGTGGGATTTTTTTTTTTTTTTTTTTTTTTTTTTTTTTTTTTTTACAGTGAATCTACAACGGATTAATCTTTTTAAATGGGTAGAAACATTTTTTTTCTCCTGAAGTTCATTACTACAGTGCGAGTCCACCTGAAACTTCAGTTCCTGTTCATTTATGGTCACCAGAGTAGATCAAGATGGAAAAGTTCAGGTCTAATTTAGGATTTCATCTTTTGCTTTTCCCCATTACCGGATGATCTGAGAGCAATGTTAACATTTCACATGGACCAGTTCCAGCTGCACAGGGTGACATCTACTGGTTGTTCAATGAGCCTGTAGCCCAGGCAGTAGAGTTGGGTGTGGTCCAGACTTCCTTTTCTGTGACTGCTCTACATTGCCTGTTTTTTTCTAAATCCTATATTCCCTTTTATTTAGTGGAGTTTTGCATGTTGTTTTTGGAAGAAAAGACTGAACTGTTAACAAAGCAACTGATGCAGTTCATAGCAAATGTTGCCTTTGATGAAGATAAAGCTCCCATTTGTCTGAACTTTAAACGGTGTCATTCTGTAAACCTGTTAGTGTAAAACATAATCTGTTTTTCCTTACTACACTACAAGATATTCCTTCACCGTTTTATTATACAGTGTGTGTGGTTCACTTGAAATAATCTCTGAAACTTTGGTACTCTGCTCTCTTCATTTATTGGTATCTAAGAAAAAAAAAAAAAAAAGCATAAAAAGCCTTGACATAAATGTGTCTTTTATTGCAGAACCATAGTTTCACACTGGATAGTTTGGAAAAACCCAACCTTTGATTTGGGTATATTTATAGAAAAGAAAATCTAAAGTTAAGAAATTACTTTTTTTAAATCCAAGTTTCTATGGCAACATCTGTTGAAACCTCTAAAAATCCTCTGAAGCAGATCTACCAGAAGCTTTTTATTCATAGTTAACGTTTCTAAGTTGATCAAAGGGGCTGGAAACTTCTAAGTGCTCTATGACTTCCTGTTTCCCTCGGGTAAAAATACACGGGCCCATTTCACTTACTCCTCAAAACTGGAAAGACAAGTGAATGTGCCTTGGAAGTGTTTCAGGTGTTTGTTTTTGATCCGTAGAACAAGAGTTTATCTTACCAGCAGGGAAGAGGATGGTAAAGATGCTTAAAAAAACCCAAATCTCATTGTTGCAGAACTGCAGTAAACTGTAGCATCTTGGGTTCATCAGGTCTCCATAACAAATATTTGACGCTATATCATGTCAACCAGTTGTTTGGGAGTGGTGATAGGAAAAAGCCATTTCCGTCCTACCATCACAAATGTAAACATTTGAAATTTGCTAAACTCTGCTGGAACTTCAGGGAGAACGGGGAGTTCGGGCAGATGAGACTAGGGTTAAGATTTTTTTAGGCTGAGCATGTAGAAAAGCCCCTCATCCCCACTGTCAAGTTCGGTGGAGGACTTGTGATCCTGTGGGCCTGTTTCTTTAGCAAATGCCCAGAGAATCTTGGAGTGTGTGGAATCATGGAAACCTAAAATAGCAGGGTATTTTAAATAAAAATGAGGTGAAAATGGGCCATCGTCATGATTTCAGTAGGATTATGATCTGAATCCTGTTGCCAGATCGATACAGAAATGTTTTATCACACACAAAGTAAGCTTGCAAACCAAACCTGAGGGACAACCTGAAGAGAAGAGGAAATAGGAGTGTTCTCTCTCTTATAGGAAGGTGCCGTATTTGTGCTTGCAGACCTGTTTAACGTTGCTTTTTTCACATTCTGACATGGTTTTGATCACAGGATCTTTACCAGCGCTGTGAGAAGATGAGGCCTACGTTATTTAGATTGGCGAGCGATACAGAAGACAACGACGACGCTCTTGGTGAGTTTGGGTCTAAAGTCTAGCATTTGAACGCCACTGTAATGTTGCTAATATGTCTACGCCTTGCAGCGGATATCTTGGAGGCAAACGACAGCCTGACGCAGGTCATCAATCTGTACAGGCAGCTGGTTAAGGGTGAGGAGGTGTCAAAAGATGGAACAGCTCTGGCCTCTCAACAAGGTGCATTTGTCTTTTCAGAGTCATCATTAAAGTCATGTGCAGCTCCGTCTCTGTTGGTTTAATTCGCTTCTGTTTTTGTTTTTTTGTTTGTTTTTCTTCTGCAGACTCAAAATCAGGCGGCAGCAGCTTAGCTCTGTTAGACCTGACAGGGCTCAATGTTTCAGAAAACACAGAACCTTCCAACCCTCAGGCTGCACCTCAAAGCCTGGGCTTGAGCCTCTTGGATGATGAACTCATGTCTCTCGGTAAACAAGATCCCCTTTTGCCTTGCTACAGATGTCTTTGATAAAAGTTAAAGAAGTCTCATATCTATAAAAATTTCTTTTTTTTTTTTTCTGCCTTTTCAGGATTGAATGTATCAGAAAACTGTGACTCTAACGTCATCTCTCAGGTGGATGTTAATGCCCTAACAAACACATTTTTATTTAAGCTTTGGGTTCAAATATTTATCAACATGAAACTAGAAAAGCCAAAGACAGTTCCAGTTATGATTTGGCAAAAAAAAAAAAAAAAAAGATTATATTCTGCAATCTGTTGTCTCACTACATCAAACTCCTTGTGTGTTTTCAGTCCTTAAATATTGCAGAATCATCGGCTCCTGGTGTGGCGTTGCAACCAGCTATGGTACAAACATCACAGTTCCCACCAGCAGGGGGCACCACTGCTACACCAAAAGCAATGGAAGAGCTGGATTTGCTGGGAAAAACATTGTTACAGCAGTCTCTACCTCCAGAGAGCCAGCAGGTGAAATGGTGAGTGGATGTCGTGAAAGCTTTGAAAGCTGAAATCGAAGTTTTTTTTGTTTTTTTTTTACTGCGTTAAGGGTTCCTTCACAGTCTCGCAAAAGGAAGGTTTGGAAACATGGATAGACATTTCTGTTCCAGCTCCTTATTTATTATTCAGTTGCTCCACACAGGCCTGTTTTTGTTTTTCCATTTTTTTTTTATTTTTTTTTTATCAGTCTCTCAAACTATTCATCAGTTTTTGACTGGTTCCATATTTAAAGTCTGATCCTTTTCAAAATGCTTGCCATATCCTCACAGTTAACTTGAAGTCATGAAAAAAAATATGGAAATTTGAAAAGAAAAGTGTCTTGTAACCCAGTGTGTTCATATTCACTGTTATAGAGTAAACCTCTGCTGCACTGGTGTTTTTAAACCATAACAAGAAGGGGTTTGCTTGTTTGTTTTCCCTGCAGGGATAAGCTCCAGCCTCACTCTAAGGTCCCTTTGCGAGACCTCCAAGCAAAGTCTGGGGCAAGCTGTAGGCCTGCTCCTGCTCCGGGGCCGACGTCCAGCCTCCTCGTCCGCTCGGAGCAGCCTGATGGTGTCCTCCTCTCCAGTCTTGGTGTTGCAGACAAAAGCTCGTCATCAGCTGCTGACCCCTATGACAGCATCTCATTAGCAGATGTTACGGTGCCTCTGGAGTCAATCAAACCTAGTAAGCTCCAAAACCACAACCTACAGTGACTGTAGGAGTACTTATAATTTATTTTAGATTCTTTTAGGTTGATGTAATTATTAAGGAAATATAGATTTAACTTCTTTAAGTCAGATTGTTTCCATTAAAGGTGCTTTTTACAGTTTAAAAAAAAAGGACAGATTTTATAGTCATTGAATTTAAAGCTGCTCAACAGACTTTTTGCTGTAATATCAAACTCACTCTGGATGTAGTTAAAAACAGGCCACCGTCAGTTTCATCTTTTAGTTTAGTTATTTTTCAGGTTGATCATTATTCATTCATGATAAAGTCTACCCCTCACCATGCACGTCACTAGTGACATCACATAAGGCATAAAGCAACAGATCAGCATTCTTTTAAATATGTCTTGTATTTTCCTCTCTAGTCACATGTTTTTATTAAATTTTTTTTAAGTATTCACTTGGATTCAGAAAAACATTTTGAGCTCTGTGTGCGAACGCTGCATAGATTTCAGGACCGTTTGCCAACAATAAATGGAAGGCATTTGTGAAGAGATCCAGCGTAGGCACAGAAACCAAGCAGATGGAAAAATACAAACACCAACAGATTCATACCAGTCAAGTTCCCTTCCAAGGCAGTATCCATCATGGTTTGGAAGTCATCGGAGTCTAGCTCCGACTCAAACATATAAGGAGGAAGCCCTTAAAACAAAATGCAACTTAAATGCTTCTGAATCTTTCGAACTGTGTCAGAAGATGCACATCCAGCATCCGCTCGTGATGTTTGTAACCAGGTCAAAACCATTTATAACACATACACACACTTTTTTTTTTTCTTTCTACTTTCTTAACATCATTTATGGTTTCTTTTTCTATTACAGGCAGCGTGTTACCAGTGACTGTATTCGACAAACACAGCCTCCGGGTTTTGTTCACATTTGCGTGCGACTGTCCTCCATCGAGGCCGGACGTGCTGGTGGTGATCATCTCCATGCTGTCCTCGGCGCCCATTCCCGTCACTAACATCCGTTTCCAGGCAGCTGTTCCTAAAGTACGTCCAGGTTTTTGTGCTCTTAATGCTTATGAACACCAGTGGATGCATCAGTTAACCAGCCTGAAATCGGATGGTCAAAAAATTCTGAATTTATCAAAACCACAAAGAACCCCAGGAATTGGTATCGACCAGGAAAAGCCTGATCGGTGCATTCCTGCTAATAATCCCACATTAACTTTCCATATGCAGCTCTGCCTGCTCAGTTTAACACATTCCAAAGAACAGATGAATGTAAATCATGTTTGTTGTGTTTATAAATATTGGAGATTTATTCCAACCTTTGGGCTTTGATTTATCACTGGGTTTATGTTTTCCAGGTGATGAAAGTGAAGCTGCAGCCCCCTTCCGGTACTGATCTGCCTGCCTTCAACCCCATCCTCCCTCCAGCCGCTGTCACACAGATTCTGCTGTTGGCCAACCCTCACAAGGTGCGCCACATTTAACTTCAGAGAACAGCATCTGATGTATTTTAGGTGTTTTCAGCAGGATCTTGTTCACGGTAAAAACATAATGCGACCTGTCGTTTGTGCTCTTCTTTCAGGAAAAAGTGCGTCTGCGCTACAAACTAACTTTCAACTTGGGGGGGAAATCTCACGATGAATCTGGCGACGTAGACGAGTTCCCACCTCCAGACGCTTGGGGCAGCCTTTAGAGAGAGAAAGGACGTGCCTCCCGTCGTCAGACCTGCGCCATCCTTTATATTTAGGTCGACATTTTCCTTCAAAGGGGGGAAAAGACCAGATTACAATAAAGTGGTTTCAGACTCTGCTGTACAAAAACTGATGGACGTGAGAGCATTTGCTGGAACCAGTTGACCTTGTGCCTTCTTATCCTTATTTGATCCTGTCAGTGTTTCTAAATGGAGTTGCTACATCCTCTTCCTCTGATAATTAACCCAGTGTACTGATTTGCAGAACCTCTTCTGCATGTGAACTGGTTTCATTTACAAACCATGAAGTAATTCCCATGTGATGTGAATCATGTTGTCGTTTCAGACATATAGACTTTTTTTTTTTTTTTTTATCTCCCCCTCACCCCCCCCACATGTGATCTGTTCCTATACAACATCCTGCACCATCAGCTGCACATTAAACAGTTTGCAGGTCCACAGATATCACAAGTGATATTTTTTGGACTGCTAACAAGCTGAAAATATTATTTGGGGCTTTTTTTTTTTATTAGATATTTTTGTTGGTAGAATTTGAATTGGTTTCCTCCTAACTAATCAAAAACAATCAAAAATTAAAACTGTGATTTATTCCGACAAAATGGAAGCAGTGGATTTAAAATCCACTGCTGTGGTATCCTTTTCAGTCTAATCTCTTTAGAAAAGGAGGAACTGATGTAAAATGGTGTAACCAAAGCATGCAGGATGAACACATGATGATCTGATGTCTTTCTGGAGGAAACACAAGATTTTTCACTGCAGCTAACTATTGTCACTGAATCTGATTCAGCCAAAAATAATCCACTATTTACTTCTCATTTTTCTTTTTGTTGTAATTGAAAGGCATTTAGTCTCCATTACCTTGAAAACAAAAACGGATCTTCTTTATTTCTGCACTTTTTTTCTGTTTTTAAGGACTTTGTTTTTTTTAGTTTCACTCAGGATTATTTTCCCTTTTCTTTATTTAAACGTGTATGCACTTATTTTGTTCATATTTTGCACGTGAAATCATTCTTGTTTATTCATCTCTCGTCACTTTGCTTTTCTACTACTAATTAACCCAAAGAAAGACTCATACAGTTCTATGTTCATGTCATACTGAGTTTGATCCTGCCACATGTGCCTCAGATTGGGTTTTTGTTTTGGTTTTGTTTTGTACATGTATAACTTAAGTGTTTTTTGTTTGTTTTTATTCATGTTTGTCTTTACCTGAAATGACTTTGTAAAGCATAAGATGCATCATGTGTTAAATGATCTTTCTAGATGTTGTGTGGAGTAAGAGCAGAAATCTATGAACTCCTCTGGGGTTCAGAAAGACTACAATAACAAGATTAGAGAAGAGTGTCTGTGCTTGGGGAAAATAGGGTTACAAATGTGGAAGTATTTGTTGGCACTACTGGTAAAGTTGTGAAAAGCCTTCAAATAAATTTTGTACGGAAAACATTTTCGAGAACTCCAACCTTTGATTTTCTTACTGTTTTTTTTATTTTTATTTATTTATTTTTTTTTTTTATTGTCGGTTGGGCAAGAAATTTGTTTCACGTTTTGTCACAATTGTTCCTACCTTTTAACAATCCCCTTAAAATAAAATATAATCATTTCAAAAATACTTCAATAATCCAAAAGGGAGACTAAATGTTGTAACTCATGTCATACAAGTATCAAGTAAGGCAGGAAGGATCTCTGGTAACGGTCAATCTTGCAACCAATCTGAAGAAACCTCTGACTGAAGACGCTGTTGCTGTATGACAGTCTCATGATTGTCATGGCATGCTAACAGCTTGATTTCCTGGCAGCAGCGACAATATTTCACATTAACATGTCTTGGATAACACAATGAGTTGTAGGCAAGCACTGCAAATCCACCTCATTTGCTTTTGCTGCTCCTCTTACTGTCTCAACAAAAGGTCAAAAAGCTGGGCTGAGAGACACTGGAGTTCTTCTCTCTCTGTTCTACGGTCCTGCTCTGCATCCATGAAGCCTCCTTTTCAACTCCTCTGGAATTTGGTGTCATAGTTCAGATATTATTTGGGCATTTTTTTTGTGTGATTTTTTTTTTTCATAATCAAAGCAATTCAAAGTTTAAAGTTAGAAACAACCACCTTAGGGTTGCCAAAACCATAACAAGCAATAGACAATCTATAAGCCAAACAGTTTCAGAGTGATGCCAGTAAAAAGCCCTTTCACTCTTCGACTATTGCAAAAATAAATGTGGAGTTTGCTGAATTCTACTGAGAATATCTGGAATCAGTTACTTTGATCAGATGAGACTAAGACTGAATCTTTAGGAAACACCCCTCCCAGGTGGGCTTTTGGGTCAAACAAAGACTATATGGAGAAGCACCTCATGAACCACTGCCAAGCGTGACAAAGGACCTGTTATGCTGTGGGCCTGATTCTATGCCCTAGAAACTTTAAGAGTTCATAGCATCATGAACTATTTAAATACAATTTAAATAAAAATGTTGATTTCTACTGTCAACAGGTGGCCACTAGTATTTCAGCAGGATAAAGAGCCAAAACACAGGGCCATGTCAAGAGAAAATAACATAACTTTATCAGGAGTATCACTTGTGGAATAACAATGAGACGTAAGGTGGCTTTATCATGTATAAATTAAGGATAAATTTCAAATTGAATAAAACACATGAATATTTCCAAATCTCACACCTACTCCATCAGTTAGCTGCCAAAACTTCAATCCAGTTACTGTACTGTCCAAGGAAGAACTTCCTACTATTATGTGTGAAGCAGATCCAATAAATTACTTGATGTATTTCAGAATAATTTGCAAGAAGACAAAAACACATTTATTTAAATCATTTATTTATGAAAACACTGTAAAAAGAGCATAGTTGACAGAAAACAAGCAATAATATTTTTTTACTTAAAGCTCAATAAAACACTACTTCACTTCTAACTTGCTACACAAAGGGAACATGTGGAGACATGCATGATTAAATGTACCTAAATCTAATACAATAGATGATAAAAAGGTAAAACAGAAGTAATCTAAAAGTGGTCATTACTGAAACTAGTGAAGAGACGATTCACAAACATGTAAAAATTGAAGTTATGAACAAAAGCCACCTATTTCAAACTGAACAAGTACAAAGATCAAGGAGGTGTTTGGAATGTAACTGCATCTATAACTCCGAAAGTTTGGCTGAAGCAGGTCAAAAAAAAAAAAAAAAAAAAAAAAAAAAAAAAAAAAAAAAAAATAATAATAATAATAATAAAAGAAAAAGAAAGAAATCTGTATTCCTCCTCCACAATACTTGGTTGGGTAATTTTGATAAATCGAGATTCTTGTAACGAATTTCCTGGTGTGAAACGTACAAGGCCTTACCTCCGTGGATAGAACACTGTTTACACTCCTGCTTGTTGGAGACCACAACAGTAAAAACAGAGCAACAAACACATAGTTGAACAAATTTACTCAGTACATGTTAACGAGAATTATTTACGGGGGGGTTGTGGGCCTGGGGGAGGAGGAGGAGCAGAGGGAAAAGGAGGGAAAGGGGGCTGCCCCATGAAGCCCATGAGCGGGGGCTGTGGCGGCGGGGGAAACTGCTGTGCCATCAACGGCTGCGGGGCCCCTGACGGCGGAGGAGGTGGCGGAGGCCCCTGGGCGAACTGGGCCTGCGGCTGGGTGGGTTGATCCTGACCGCCGCCGGACGGGCCTCCGCCGCGGGAGTTGTAGCCTCCGCTGTTGTTGTTGTAGTTCTGGTACTGATCCGAGCCGGCGTTGTAGTTGTTCCTGTGATCTCGGTTTCTGTCTCTGTAGGAGGACGAGGAAGAGCGGTCGTCGTCGCGGTTGTTGCGGCTGTCGCGGTTGAATCCCCCCCGGCTGTCTTTGCCGCCTCCGCCGGAGCGCATGCGCCGATCGCACTCGTCTTGATACATTAGGTTAGGGTTGTTGGAGTTGCCGCCACGGTAACGCATCCTGCCACCTGCATAGATATATATAAAAAAAGACATGAAAACAATGAAAAGTAACATTTAAAATGAGTTCTTGCTTTCATCACTACAAACAGCTAGATTATTAGCCTGATAAGAGAGGTATTTAAATGCATAACTTCAGTCCAAAGTTATTTTTGTATTCTTCCTGAATAAATTAAAAGAGGTCAAATCAAATAAATGCACTGATGTATATGTACACCTCTGACCGGCGCTGTAAATAAAAACATAGCTCCTCCTACCACCTCCACCTCCACGGCTCGAGTCCACAAGCTGAAGCAGTTTTGGGTTTATGGCCTGCCGGGCTTCCTCCAGGACCCGGACCAGATCTCTGGCCTGTCGCAGGTTCCCCGGGGTGAAGAAGGTGTAGGCTGTGCCCTTATTGGTACTGCGGGCCGTGCGCCCAATACGATGGACATAGTCCTCAGAAGAGCTGGGATAGTCATAGTTGATGACGAACTTTACATCTTCCACATCTTGGGGATAGACAGCAAAAGAAGTTCAAGAAGGGCAAAGGGCTTCCAGAGAACAGGAAGTCATGTATTTAATTACATTTTAAGAAAGCTGGGAGCTTTATACCTATGGATGACTGCAGTCATCTATGAATGCAACAACATATTTCAGTTTGAAGCAGAAAGATTGGAATAAATGGGAGTCACTTACCGTGCAACAATCCACACATCCAAAGATTAATTTCAGTGACAGCTTTACTACACTGTGGACTCACTTGATTTAAAGTGAGCACCGACATGTAAAGAAACCATTTTAGGCCTCTGTGGTTTTCAGAGGACTCATGATTATCGGCCTAAACGTGGAAGGTAAAGAAGTCTGTTTCTCATTACAGAAGACGTGGGGCTCTGACAGCACTGCTGATCAATAAGTCTCCCATCTCCCCTCCATCACGAGAGGGAAGCCATTTAATCATCTATTACACAGTAATAATGGTGTGCTATGATTAATGAATCATGATTCTTTTTTTTAAATATATATATATATATATATATATATATATATATATATATATATATATATATATATATATATATATATATATATATATATATATATGAATATAAAAGCACAAAGGCAGAACCTGACTGTAGGGTGAGCTCGTGAAGGAGTTAAGACAAAGGGGTGTTGCTGTACTTACCCCCTGCAAGTTGTTTTTACAAAGGTTGTCAGTTCCCCCTGATCAGTCCTGGTTCAAAGGGAAGGGCTGAGGGAGAGGGAGACTGGATTCCTCCCTCACCTTCTGCTCACTCCAGCAACGTCAGACGGGAGCAGAACCGTTAAACCCCAAAGGACACCCCCACGCACACCCAATGGCTGGTTCTGTTGCTCTCTCGTCGCATTGCGGGACCCTCCTCACACCCTGGCCAGGACTGGATCCAGACGAGCCCGTCTAATTCTCTCTCCCGTCTGTCTGCTTTTTGGACCGACGGGCAGACATACAGGACCCTCAGGATGCTCCCAAGGAAGGCTCGTTGGATTTGCAAACTGACATTAAAAGGGAGGGGGTGGGGTCTCTCTCTCCTTTTTTTTTTTTTCTTAGCTCAGGAGAGTAATAGGGGCTTTAATCCCACTAAAGCTCACAAAGCTTGCCATTTATAATGTGACTGAGGGGGACAGAGACAGCAGCACAGACTGTTACAGCTGCCGTGTGCTGCCAAACCCTGAGAGGAGAAGAGGGGAGAAGAAAACAAGGATAAAGTCATCGAAATTTGGCAAAGTTACAAAACTTTACTTATCCCCCCTTCTCAGAATATTCTACAGAAAGATCAGATGTCAAACTGTTTTGTTTTTTCCCTCCATTTTCTTTCAAAACTATCTCCTAAACATACGGCTCTCCTGAAGTGAATGTTGAAAAGATTTTGTGCATAAAAATGTGAAACATGAGCAGCAATCCAAGAGTTTATACTGACACCACACTAGGAGACATAAGAAAAGGTGCGCAGGAAGTTCTGGCCCGCACACCCCTCCTTTCAGGCAGCGTGCCAAAGAGCCCCGCATGAAGGAAGCTTTTAAACTGCGGTAACAAGAAACAGACTATGAACCTGCTGGATCGAGAGGCTTGAAGCCTGCAGCGCTGCATGCATCAGCCTAGAATACTATCAGGTTGTAATGTATGAGTAGATCCTTATTTTTGGACTCATTCTGTTTTTTCTTCTGATTTTCACACATCTGGCTGACAGCTGGACTTTCAGTTGTACAATTTTTGTTAAAAACAAAAAAACAAAAAACAAAACAAACTTAACCTTATACCTAACAAATTAATTTGAAAAAGTAAACATGATTTGTCTTATTTTGTGAAACAACACCTGCTAATAAGCTTGTATGACATAAATAAGAGTTCTCAAGCCTGTTTGATGTGCAAGAGTTGTTTACTAACTTGTTATACTTACCACCTGTTTAATTCAGAGCATTAACTGTGATTACAGCTGACTTGAATACATGTAATTCATTATTAGTTGAAGAACAAATTAAATGAGAAAGACAATAGATGCTGAGGACAGAACTCATACAAAGTAAACAATGTGATCACAGACATACCCAGACCCCGAGAGGCAACATCTGTTGCAATCAGGATGGGGGCCTTGCCACTCCTGAATTCTGTGGAGTTAAATCAAATGAAAACACGTAAGCTGAAAAAGAAAAAAAGCTGTCAAATAGTTGATAAACAAAAGCAGTACAAGGTTCAGCTAAAGGGAGGTGAGGAACCATCTTAAAGGAATCATTTAAATAATTTAAAGGTTTACATGCAGTTTGAATTCAATTAGATTAGCTGTGAGGGAATGTGACTGTTTTTCTTTAGGTAAGAAATTATTTGATGCTTTAAAACGGGTGTATCATGCAGTCGGTGTACTCTGGTTCTATGGTTTCCTGCTTCAACCTGATCGGCACTAAAGAATCATGACAGCAAAGGCATTCAGGAATCTAGTAGAAGCTACTATACAGATTTCAGGGTTCCTACACTTTTCATGTCGAAATAAAACCCTTGTCTAGAGTCCCATTTAGCTATTTTTAAGTATAAATACAAAAGTTCATGGATGGATGGATGAATATTAGACTGATGATCAATGAATAACAGATAGTGGAGGGATTGATGGAGAGATGGATAACACACAGACAGATGGACTGAAGGGGAAGGCTTTTAGAGAATGGGCTAAAGAAAAAAGGCTTGAACCACACATATTTGTCCACACTCTATTTTCATATTTATTCAATACTAAATACTACTTAAATTTCATACTTTTAAAGACTTTTCCAGACCGCGTGGGAAACCAGAGGATATTTTTTATCGGTAGACTCTCTGATATGAAAGTTGACTTTAAGAGATACCAACTCTCTCAAGTTAAAAAAAAAAAAAAAAAAAAAAAAAAAAAAAAAAAAAATCACCCTGATCTCCATTCTTTGTGATGTATTCTTACCAGTGAGTACCCAGTCTCTTTCTGGCTGGCTCTTGTCTCCATGGATACACATGGCTGGCCACCTAGGTAACAAAACCACTTTGATTCAGCAAGTCAAACGCGCACGCCGAAAGCTGTCGATCACGTTTCTAAAGAGCCATAAATCATCCTCACCCGTCGCGCCGCATCCTCCGAGTGAGATCATCACATCGTTTTTTGGTCTCCACAAAGATAATGGTTTTGTTCTCCTTCTCAGCCATTATCTCCTCCATCAGCTGAATAAGCCTGAACACAGAGAGGTAGTATTAGCAAATCGACAGAGCTCAGATCCAGCGTTTACATTTGCATTTGCTAATGATCCTTCTTACTTGTTGTCTTTTTCAGTCTCCATGCAGACATCAACGATCTGAAGAATGTTATGGTTGGCACTGAGCTCCAGAGCGCCAATGTTAATCTGGATGTATTCCCTTAAGAAGTCCTCGGCAAGCTGTCGAACCTCTTTTGGCCATGTTGCACTCCACATCAGTGTCTGTCTGTCAGGCTGACAGAGACAAGAGGGTGACGGATTTATGAGAATTGAAAAAAAAAAAAAAAAAAAAGCACGAAAACACTCTCACTTATCATTGGTCATTTGAAAACAGTAAAACTACTAAACCATAGACTTACTCTGATTTGTTCAACAATCTTGCGAATCTGCGGCTCAAAGCCCATATCCAACATGCGGTCAGCCTCATCCAGCACTAAATAGGTGCAGCGGCGCAGGTTGGTCTTCCCCGCCTCCAGGAAGTCAATGAGGCGACCAGGCGTGGCAATGCAGATCTCAACGCCTAGAGCCAGATATGATCATAATCTCAAAAACAATCAAAATCCACCGTCTGCAACATCAGCCCACCTTACCTACCTCTCTCAAGGTCTCGAATCTGTGGTCCTTTGGGTGCTCCGCCATACACGCAGGTGCTCTTGATACGTGAGGATTTGCCATAGTCGTAGGCAACCTGCTGAACCTGCTGGGCCAGCTCTCTTGTCGGTGCGAGAACCAGACACTGAGAATAGAGGAAGAAGAATGAGAAAGGAATAAAATGGAGCAATTCTGTGCACTGAAACGTTTAGATTTTATTCTCTAGTTCAATCTGTGTTATGTGAACTTTGCACTCACTATGGGGCCATCCCCTCTCTCCAGATAGGGCTGGTGGTTAATATGTACAATAGCAGGAAGGAGGTACTGCAAGGAAAAAAAAAAAAAAAAAGAGAAGCAATAAATAGTTAGGAACTGCTTTCACAATTTTTGCCAAAAATGTTGATTCAAAACATTAAATATTGACTTAAATTACTTGAATTCTGCTTATAAACTCTGGTTAACCTATGATAAAACATGCCTTACTTTTTCACTTTAAGCTGTCTTTTGCTAATTTTTAAGTATTCCACACAGATTTTCACTTATTGGAGACCAAATTAAAAAGTTAAAACTATCTGCATATGTTGACAAGATCATGAGGAGAAATCCTTACCGCCAACGTCTTTCCAGACCCAGTCTGTGCTATTCCCACCATGTCCTTGCCGCTCAAGGCCACAGGGAAACCTTGGGCTTGGATCGCTGTGGGCTCCTTAAAGTTCTGCTGCACCAGGACATCCATCACATACTCTGTAAGGCAAAGGCAGGAGAGAATTTAACTCAGCAGTTTAGATATTGCTGAACTCTATCTCTTGCTTTTCATTAAAACAATGTTGCAGATTTGTGTATGACATTTAACTAAAAGAGGATATTTACAAACATAAAAAAAGTGGTGAATTTAGTAAACAGAGGCAAATAAAGTTTTATGGAACTAGAAAATTTGAAACAATTTCTTTCCATTCAAAAACATGATGAAAGATGGAGTAAAATTCAGTTAACTTACGAGGAAACTGAGAATGGTGAAAAGCGGTTACAGGTTTTGGACAGCCAGAACCTCTGATGGTGATTTCTTTCTTCCTGCGAAACTCCTCCACCTCATACTGAATATGGACACAATAAAGGAAAAATGAGCGATCAAAAAAATAAAAATAAAAATACACATAACCAATCAGCTCATTGTTATTATTTTTGGTTTTGTGATGGTGCAAGCAGGTTAAAAAAAACAAAAAACAACCCTACCTGACCCATGTGTTGGACTTCAACGTGTTCGGTGTAGAAGTTCTTTTCAAATTTTGGCAGCTCATCAAGATTCCACCTCTTTTTGCGAAGACGCTCACCAGGATTTCCAAACTTCATCGGAGGCGGTCCACTGCGGCCACCCATGCCCCCTCCAAACCGTGGTCTAAGAGATGTGCATCAAGAGGTAAAGAGAAATTAGGATGTGAGCCAATTATTACACAAATTAAGTCTATTTTGGTCATCTATGTACTCAAGTAAAATACCTATTGCTGTAAAGCTCTAAAGTATTCAACCCTCAAGGACTAGGAGTTGACCCGATTGAAAGCACTTTTAGCTTTACAATCAGTGACTCAACAGTGAGCTTTAAGTGGATGCTTTGTTTTACTCAACATCAAAGAAGCCAAATCTGACCTTTACAAAACCTCTGAAAGGGTTTATCATGACACAATTAAAGATTTTTCATCAACAGGGTAAAAAACAAGCAATAGTCATCCGTTTCCCCACTTAGGCCAAAGCTAAAAGTATTCACAATGGCCAAAGTGCTGCATTCAAAACCAGTAACTATAACCCTGCTGCAGGTCAATTATCACACCATAGGTACTTGAGATCAAGTTGGTGCTGCTATGAGGTTTTAATACTGTATCTGGGTCCCAACAGACTGTGTTGCATTCCTTCTAACTGGAATTCAATTTTAATTCAAAAATACTTTAATAATTCAAAAGTGAAATTACATATTTGAGAAACTCTTATCTATTTTCTTCTTTGAAGAGTTGTCATAGATGGGTATAGTTGAAGCAAGGGTGGATCTCCTGTGGTGGTCTATGTTGCAGAGGTCCTGAAGAAGCCCCTGACAGAACATTCACAGTTGTTGTACCAGCCTCAGGAAGGACAACTATGTTATTCAATTTAAGGAAACACCCTTCTATTCCAAGCAGCTCTAAAAGTTTCACTAGTATTAGAAGTTACCAACATCCAACCTAATTTAAAATGTTAAGTGCAAACAATAATATTGTGTGTGTTGAGTAAAAGCAACTATTTAAATTGGAATCACACAAAGTGGTAAACATGCTACATGTAACTTAATTTGAATCAAGTTGTTGTTATCTACCTTTTAAATGGAAACTATTTTTTAGTTGGACAAAGCAGTCGGTCAACGGATTTATTAGATGTCAGTTCTACCAGACACATATCTGCAACATTGCACAATCTAATTAGAATTCCTTCAAAAATATTAATTACCTAAATCAAACACCATTACTTTACTGCAAGCCGACATCTCGTGCAATAATTTGATCAGACATGCAATAAAGTTTTGCAAGCAGATAGGTGGATGACTTTTGAGTTAGAAGGGAAAACACGGTACGACCCACACCACCTTTAGGCCGACTTTGAAGAAGTAGTTGTGTTCCACAAATACTCTGCAGTCCTTTGTGTTAATATTATTTTCTATTTACGCTTTATCTATCTTTGTTCATCGACTGAACGGATGTTTTCGACGACGTAAATATTAACTGAAAGAATATTTAGCGTTAGCCTTAGCTTTTGTTTGTGTGTTGCTTCAATCAAGGCACAGCCAAACTATCTTTGAAGCTCAAACATTTATTAATACAAAGTTTTTTTTTGTTTGTTTTTTGCTAAATCTAAAAAAAAAACAAAAAAAAAACCCTTACCTGTCTCGTCCACGATCTCTGTCTCTGTCCCTGTCTCCGTACGAGGACCCCCCTCTCATTTCGATAAAAACTGTTAGCCCTAGCTAGCTAAGACGAAGGTTAGACGCGATAGTCTCGACGACAGAACGTAAAAACGAGCGAGCACAAAACAAAGATTTTTTTTTTTTTTTTTTTTTTTACTTTACTGGTTAGAGCTGAAATAAGAAGATATAATAATTAATAAGGAAATAGCCGAGCCACTCATAAACGCGTCGCCAGTCGCCTTGTTTGTTTCCTTCCAGCGAAAGACATCGACTTCGGCCTAACGGCTAGTAAAACTACGTAGTGCTCTCTCAAAACAAACATCAGGACGTACGCAATTTCACTAAGTAATAATGGAGAATGTCGATCTGTGAAAACGTTGGCGCTTTAAAACCTCTCGGTATCGAGGCTTCTGCTGCGGCTCGAAAGCAGCAAATGAGCACTGTGCAACACAAACAAATCATTGTAGCTACGTCTGAAGATGCTTTTCATAAAACACAACTCGATTTTAGATATTTGAAAAAGAAAAGATACGTGTAACAGTACTATAAGCGATCAGTAGGGGGCGATTATGCCATACTTCGTTTAAAAAAAATAAACAATATTCAGAACGAAGAAGACCACGGTCCTTTCAGGAAGTTCTGTTCTATGGTGAACTGCTACTGCTACTGTAATGAAGTTATTGATGTTTCTGTAGCATAACACCGAGCTGATTTCGGAGCCGATCAGGTTGAAGGAGATGCCTTTGTTTTTTCAGAACAGAGAGCTTGATCGCTTCAGATCAACGGCGGAGGTGCTCGACAAATATCCACATTTACAGGTTTGTTTCTTGAAACTGTCTGATTTCACGTGTTTAAGGTGTTTCTGTTGGGAGTTGTTTCCTCCATTTCTGACTTCTATAATAAGACTGTTCTTGCACCAACAGACAATATTATCACGTCATCTTGTAATTCATATAGATATGTTTCATGACTAAACTTTAAACAAAACATTAGTGATGATGATTACTTCTCTGAGATACAAAAAAAAGCGTTGCTGGGTTTTATCAGTCTATGAAAGAAAGGGAATTATTTGTTATGTGGGTCTGAATAAACGTAGAAACATATTTAAAAGTATAGAAAAAAACATTTCTATTTTTATATTTCACATTTCCTGTGCTTGTTGTACCTGTCTGTTTGTCCATCCAAACAGTTCAGTTTATTTACCTCCAATTTACAACAGGTGTCGTTTCAAGGCACTTCACGGGGCAAACAGATCCATTTTTTTTTTTGCAGAAATACAAAGTCAATTCAATCCAGTCATATATCAGATTTTAATTAAATACATTCCAATCTGATCCTAGTTATGATGCAGTACAGTCAAGTTCAGTTTATCACACCAACAGGCAAAAAATGTTACCTATTTAAAGAAACAAACCCAGTGGGATAAAGTCACAGCTTTTGCAGCAATCCCTTCTCCTGGTGAGACCAGACAGCCGACTGTATTAACCTTTGCAGCAATTACCCATACTGAAAATGCGTTGAGGGACAGTGGTTGAGAAAGGTTCCTTTTTAAAAAAAAAATTGTGGGACTAGTTACCTTTATTTAAACAGTTTCAGACAGGAAAGACATTCTTTTAACAGGAAAAAAAAAAACTCCAACAGAACCCAGCTGAATGTACCCGGCCTGCTGTAACCAATGAGCCCCATTCATTCATTCATTCATTCATTCATTCATTCATTCATTCATTCATTCATTCTATTCCGTGTTTTTGCAGATTCAAAAATATCTGAAGTAAATAGATACTGACTATTTGTATATATACTGTAAAAATGGATGATGAAGGATTCGAGAACTGAAGGAATTGGAGTCTAGAAAAACCTAAAATTTTTACATAAAAATAAGTAGGAACCCTGTTCTTACCTTTTTATAGTTGTAAAATTGTTCATGCAAAGTAATTATAAAGTATTGAGAAATTATCATAATGAAATAGGAATAATAATCTGTAGGTAGCACACACATAGAATTTCAAGAAAAAGCTATTTTCTCTTACAAAAAAGTTAATTCTGAGTCATAGAAATAAAACAATGCTTACTGTAACTAGAATGAGGTTCTGTTTATATTTGCTTTAGAGTTAAATCCAGGATGTTTACATTTTGGGAGAAAGTAACAGTTTAATCTTGTTTTGCAGGAAAATGCAAAAGCATTTCATTCCAAGCCTCGAGTTGATGTAGATCCGAAGTGCCTTCTGTATGTTCAGCAGAGAGAGTTTGCAGCAACAACACCAGCAGACAGTGAGTACAACTGATGGGAACATCAAATCACAGTTGTTCATTTAAGAACCTTAACACAGTCTTCTGAATTTGCATCCATGTATTGCTGAATAAAGAACCTTTGTAGAAACGTGATATCAAATCACAACTTCCCAGCTTAGCCAATCCATACCATCTCTCTTTTTGACACTCCCCCATAAAAGCCAGATTTGAGGAGTGCAGGACTAATAGTGATCCTGCTAACAAATTCTCCCACAAGAAGCGTAGATCTTTGCAGGTTGTCCAGAGTTGTCATGGGATTCTTGGCTGCTTCTCTCATGTTCAGATGAAGGATATAACAGTTTTTCTATGAGATCTTCAAAGCTTGAGATGTTGCTTTATAATCTTAAACCAACAACTTTCCCTTTGTCCTGTCTGCTGTGGTCCTTGGTCTCTATTATCTGGTTGTGTTAATCAATGTGCTCTTAAAAAAAAACCCTCTCAGGCTTTCATAGACTAGTTATAAAGTTTGTGATTATAAGTGTGAAAAAGTTTAAGGGTAAATGACAGTTGCTCATAATTTTGTCACCAGTTGTTGGATTATACACCTACTCTTTTTTTATTTCTTTCTATGTGGTTTAAGATCAGAACTTTTGTTTGGTGTAATTTTACAGTTTGAACACAGTTTCATCCATTCTGGTCAAATCTTTCACAGACTGTGTTTCGATCATTGGATCAGACGATGCTACCACCTGCCACTTGGTCGTGCTGCGACACACTGGTAACGTTGCTTCTACCAGACTCCTTTTGTGTGTTTATATCTTCCTTCAAGTAAAGAATCTGTCCATAGCGCTAAATTATTTTATTATTTGGCAGGTAGTGGAGCCGTCTGCCTCGCTCACTGCGATGGCTCCAGCACCTGGTCTGAGGTCCAGCTCATTATGAAAGCTGTCACATCACTGACTAACGTCTGTAATGAGGGCAGGTACGTCTCAAATACACATATACAAATTCAAAGTCCATACTTTCCCATTAAAATTTGTTTCACTTTCTATTGCTGTCTAGATTTGAGCTGCATATAGTTGGAGGGTTTAATGACGATGCAAAAACATCTCATAAGCTCAGCCTTAACATACTTGGTATGTTCACTCATAAAGTTATCTATAATATATATAGAATTTCAGACTTGTTAAATGGACATGGGTTGCTTTCACTTTATAGCAGCGTTCCAGAAACAGGAGGAGGATATTCACCTGGAGACATGTTGCATCACAGGTTTTTATCCACTTTATATCATTTGTAAATACTGTAGTTGCAGATCAGGATTTCTCTAACACAACTCTTTCTGTTGTAGAGATGAACGATGTAGTTGATAAGGGAATCCATAGACCAATAGTGTATGGAATAGGTGAGTAGCAGATATGCATCAAAGACATCAAAGTATTTTTTTAAATATGTTACTGGTAATAAGTTTGATTTTGTGTAGGTGTAAATGTTAAAACAGGGGAAGTGTTCCCTGCCTCATTCCCTCATAAAGGACCCGCAGAGGAGCTGCGGTCAGCACGGACCTTCACTGGAGGAGAGGTAAAAACTGTAAAACTGCAACTTCGAAATCTGGGGGGAAAAAACATGTCTCTCCACCCATCCATTTATCAGTCTGCCTATATCCAGCAGTCAGTGAGTGGCAGGCGGGGTATATCCTGAACATGTCATTAGACCATCTAAGGGCCAACACGGAGGCATACAAGATAAACAGCCATTCAGATACATTCTCACAGCTAAGGAAAATTTGGCTTCTGCCTGGAATTGCTCGTCATGTACAAGGAGAACCAAAGAAGTCAACTTCAGTAAAAATCAGTTTATTTTTATAGCACGAATTCAGAACATATATTTCCTCAGGGGGACTTTACAAGACAGACTGTTCTATTCAAAGCCAAAGTAAATATGGGAATAATAGTGTGTTTTTAATTATCATTTTATGCTATTCCAACTTATAAGAAGTTTGTTTTATCTGACCTGTGGTACACAAAAGAAGTAGATGAGAAGTATACATAGCCCTTGAGCATTTCCACATTTTGTCATGTTACAGCCACAAACTTCAGTGTGAACATTAATCAGTAAATCAGCAGCAAAGAGGCCTGTAGGAACTTGGGTGGAGGTGCAGCTGGTTGGAGAATCTGTTGACGTACTGTAAGAGCTATTACTTGAGCTCTCCAAATATCTGTCCTTTATGAAAGAGTGACAAGAAGAAAGCAATGAAAAGTCCAGTTTGCAGTTTACCACAAGCCATGCAGGCAGCACAGCAAACATGCAGAAGAAGGCGTTCTGCTCAGATGAAACTAAAATTGATGTTTTCTGGTCTACCTGCAAATCGCTGTGTTTGGGGAAAAACTAACACTGCACTTCACCCTGCACGCACATTTTACCCACAGCGAAACATGGTGGTGGCAGCATCATGCTGTGGGGAATCTTTTTTTTTTTTTTTTCCAGCAGGGACAACACTGCAAAAACACAAAATCTTACCAAATATTTTTGGTCTAATTTCCAGTCCAAATATCTTGAATACACTTGAAATAAGACAAAACTAACTTACAAGTAACTTTTCAGTTCAATGTAAAAGCTTGTTTTAAGTCAATATCTCCTTAATATTGATGAAAAAGTACCAGTTATAAGTGAAATAATCTGCCAGTGGAGCAAGATATTTTAACTTATAATGTGGGCTCCTTCCATATCGCCTTTATGGACTACTTAGTGTTGATCTGTCTCATAAAATCCCAACTAAAAACAGTGAATTGTGTGGTTGTGACATGACAAAACTAGCCAAAGATCTTGGGGTATAAGTAGTTTTACATGCTTTTTGCTTTTATTATTATTTCTATCAGGTTACTGTTTAAAACCATCTTTAGCTGTAAATATTGTTGTCTTTATGATGTGAATGTTATTATATTTGCAGGCATAGTCTCATTTTTAAAGGACTGAGGCGAGACTACACATTGAATTGTAATAAAAGATCTCTTCCTTACAGATGACTGACATTTATGACTCAAGTCATGGACTTGTTAAAATTGGACCGTGCCGGTGGAGTCCTGATCCGGAAATTGCCTTGTGGTTGTCACAAAGTGATGCCACTATCTTAAAGGTAATATAATACCTGGGAGCCTCTAGAGGCGATCAGAACAAGGTTGTGAGAATAAACAACATAACGAAAAGTTGTTTTTTTTTTTATGTTTGTAGTACCTGTCCACATCTCCGCTGGCCGAACCACCACACTTTGTCCAGCACATGAAGTCCACCATCCAGTTCCTTTTGTCGCATCCAAACTCTGACAGCCTGTTCCCAGGAGGTCAGCCGCAGCTCTACCACCGGACGGAGAGCGGTACCTGGGCGAGGCTTGTCCAGTCATAAGATGCTTGTTCCTTTCTACAACTGAACCTTTAAATGGTATCTGACTGTTTTTGTTTCTCAGCTCAATGGAAACACTGTGACCCCTTTTCAATCAGAGTATTTTATCAAGGGTCCAACCCCTGACAGTTTAATGTACAGCGCTTTGCAAAAGTATTCATACCACTGGGACTATGTCTCATTTCTAATCAGCTCCTCGAGTAAAGCCAGTTTTGCAAATTTAGAGACTAAAATTTGCGTTTTCTTGGCAGAACAGCCCAGTCTCACTCAGACTGGATGGAGAGATTTTGTGAACATAATTTTTCAAGTCTGCAGATTCTTCCAGATTAGGGTCTGGACTTTGATTGGGATATTCTAACACACAAATATGCCTTGCTCTAAACCATTACACATGAAAACACACACTATGTATGCATTATCTAAACCAGCACAGCTTATTTACACAGTTAAATTAATTACTCCCTTAGCTTCTCCTCAGGTTCTGGAGGAGTTATGTTGAACCAGGGAAAGACCTACAACTTGCAGGATACCAGACATTGAGGACTGCACGCCACTGGTTTTGATGGATGCTCATGTCTTGACAAGTTTATGATTTAAACTTTTACACAACTTTCTCCCTGACCTGTCTGCTGTGTTCCTTGGTCTTCATCATGCTTTGTTCTCTAACAAACCTCAGAGGCCTTCACAGAACAGCTACATTTAATCTGAGTTTGATTTATTCTTAGGAGGAATCTGTTGATTAGGTGACTTCTGAAGAGTATAAAGGCCTGTATAAAAATGGATGCCACACTTTTCAGATTTTTATTGGTTAAGGAAAATGGAATATTTTCATTTTCCTTCCACATCACAGTGATGTACTACTTTATGTTGGTTTGTTTGGCTAAGTTAATGGAAGCTTCTTCTGCAAGATGCAGTACATTACCTCTCCAGGCTCATCCGATAACAACATCTATCTATAAATGCAAATCCAGTGGTTTCTTACACATGGATTCATAATTATACCGATTTGTGGTTTAACTTTGCCTTAGTGTTGACCAGTTTCACACTCCAGCCCAATAGAAGGTGACATGTTACACTAATTTTCTTTAAACAAGAGAAGTTTTTGACGGATTTTTCTCCACGACTGTGATGCGTGCCCGAGTCTCTGAGTGATAAATAGCACTTTTCACACTATTTACTAAAAACAAGTGCCCTCACTGATTTTCTTCTTTAACGCCTGATGATGAATACAAAAAAGCTGAGCTTTTTTGGTGACACCTTTTCATGGTGGATGTTTTGTTTGTGTGAACCATCAACTGCAGAAGAACCTTACTGAGCCTCATGAGGGTATGAAGGAGTAAATGTATGTAACCCTTCCACAGTATCACATTGGCACCTTACATTACCTGCTGTGTTGCATAAAATACAGGTTTATATTGTTGTTTTTTGAAATGTAAGAAACATGTTTTCCATCCTGTATTCCAGACTTGTCTACTGTTTTACGTTAACCTGTTGAACTGGAAGGCTTGGTTTATATTAGCACAGTGTGAGATGAACACTTTCTGCTGCCAAAACATCAGACCTTTAAGAAAAACATTAGCCACACAGGATTTCTGAAGATAACCAAAGTATTATCACCAAGAGTACCACACAGTAAAGTCATTAAACACCCTTATTGAAAGCCACCTATAGAACTTCTGTTTAATAGAAAAGTTAATTAAAAAACTTTCTGTATTTATAGACTCCAAACAAATGTCTGTACTGCTCTAAAGTGCACAAATTGTACTTATAGGTTAGGAATATCTGCAAGTGGTCAGTTTGTTGTAATAACAATGATTATTTAAATTATTTTATCAAATTGTTTAAAAGAAAACTAATTGAAAAATAACTTTGTTGAATGTTTTTTTTTTTTTTTTTTTTTTTCTGTTGAAATGTACCTTCAGAAATAGAGTTGTCTTTTATGGTTTATCCTTTGCTATTGACTCGCACACATTGCTATGAATGTGTTTGTTTTAAAAAGTGCATGTGTTTATGTACATCAAAATCTTCTGTATGGAATGATAGGAATTATGGCATAATGCAATAAAAATCTGATTTTAAGCCTAAGTATATGGCCTTCTAATAAGTTGTTTTATTTGAAACCTTGTAAGCTGCTTCAAGCACAGAGTATAACCAAAGATGCACCGATCTGGCTTTTCCTGGCCAGTACCAATTTTCAGTTTTCTTGAGTCCTGTCCTGCTGCTTTTAATTTGTGTTTTCTGTACACCACATTACAAAAAGAGAAAAAAAGTGCTTCACATTCTTTGATGGGGTAATAGTTCTAAAAATTATGAAATTACAAGATTATTCCTGTTTATTGATCAAAGCTTTTGTCCCCAACCTAGATTTTTATTTTAACATAACAAAAAGGTGAGTCAAAGTACATGCTGTCAGTTGATGTATTTTCATTTGAGACCAGATGTTTACATACTATGTACAAAAATACACATACAGTTTTTTTTTTTTCTTACTGTTCGACATGAAATCAGATGAACCTTTTTTCGTTTTAAGTAATTCAGATGTTTCCATTTAATTTGTTTTGGACAGAATAACCTTTTTAAACTGTATGACATTTGGTGTCCTTCCACTCGTTTCTTACAACAGTTTGCTTTAATTGTGGCCCATTCCTCCTGATTGTACTGATGTAACTAGGTCAGGTTTGTTGGCTGCCCTGCTCACACAAACTCTCTATGGAGCTCATATCAGGGCTTTGTGATGGCCACTCCAAAGCCTTTACTTGGTTGTAACTAAATTATCTGTATGCTTAGAGTCGGCATTTGTCCCCAAGCTTTAGCTTCCCAGCAGGTGTCTTGAGATGCCTCAGTCAGTATCTTTGCAATGTGTTTTTATTTTGTTCTGGGGTTGATACACTCATTTTCCATTACAATATTTATTTCTGGGACAAAAAAACAATTTCTTTCTGAATAATATGATGGCTAGACATTCCCATGGTGAGTATACTTGTATGTCATTGTTGACCAAGGCAGCTACAGACATTTGGGATTGTACCTAGGATTGAACTAGTTTTCTCACGATTGACTTCTTAAAACGAGAAGCAGCATGTTTGAAATATTACTATAACATATGTCCACATTCTTGCCTCCAATTATCTTTAATGTTGTGAAATCAGAAGCTTACAAAGCAATGACACCTTTATCTGAGATTTCCTTAATTGTTAATTGTTGCATTAGAATATTGATGTATGTAAACTTATGACTTTTAAGAAGCTAAGGAAAAATCTCATAAAAGAAGAAGTTATTATTTTGGTATTTAGCACATAAGCATGACCTTACACAGAAAAGGTACAGTCTGGTTTAATCTGAGATAGTAGGCATAAGAAGGTTATGTCTTTTTTTCTACTGTGCAGCTAAATATTTAGTTTCAACTGTGCATACCAGAAATTATAGAGATTCTTTGTTTTAATGCATTTAATAAACAGTATAACAACAATAACAAAACGTTTTGTTTTTTGGAGTATAACCTGCTTCTCACAGATCTGAGCTTATCTCTGAAGTTCATGATAGAATAATTATGATTATAACACACACTGAATTTAAATATTAATGATTTTGACTTGTATTTGTAATATTAAAGAATATTGACAAATATATCTATAGAAATGTATTTTTTATCTTGTTATATTTTTACAACTTTATTTTAATTATCGTACCTATATTTACCAAAGTATTTTATGAATTATGGCACTTTTAGCCCACCCGAGAATAACTGATATAAGAATTTTCGTAGAACTGGTTCGTACTTGAAATACAGTGAAACGCGTGTTCTCAGTACAACTCCACCCATTCAGTTTTCTACGTAAGTTTTTTTTTTTTTTTTTTTTTTTTACGTAAGAAAAATACGCAGTAGTAGCCAACCTGCGCCGGTGGAAGACTGTCTCTCCCGTCCTCAGCTCTGGAAGGAGTTTGACAAGTAGGTAGGCTACACTGTATGGATTTATACTGCTTTATAACATTTACTGTCAGAGATACACACTAGTTTGTAGTTTATAAAGGTAATTTGTTGATACGTAAATGTAAGCGTACAGCTGTGTATATTTTAACGATGCTAAGTCCTCCAGAGAAAAAAGGGAACGATGGTTTAACATCATGATTTAGCTAACTCCCAGGACGGAGAACAACGACTTTCGCTCTCCTTCATGTTGGGCAACAGAGTGAGCGAAGACTGAATTATGCTACAGGCGTTTCTGAGGCACGTCCGCCGCTTTCCGTGGGTCACGAATGTCACACTGTACGGCTGCCTGTTTGCCGGGGGAGACTTGGTCCACCAATGGTTCTCCGCGAAGGACCAAATGGACTGGAGACAGACGCGCAACGTCGCTGTGGTCGCGTTCAGTTTTCACGGGAACTTCAATTTCTTCTGGATGCGTTTTCTGGAGCGAAGGTTTCCAGGGAACTCCTCCGGGATGGTGATGAAGAAGCTGTTCCTGGACCAGACGACGGCGGCGCCTCTGGCCACCAGTGTCTTCTATACGGGTCAGTGAACGCATCACCAAAACGAAAACACTCCTTACTGTTAATTGTTAACACACAAACATATTTGTCGATTTGTAAGTTACACTGTGCTCCTCTCATTTGCCCCGTTGGTTCATAGTCCTGTATGATAAGGGTCTGATCTACAGAGGTCAGGACAAACACAATCTCAGCCTTGACTGATAGCTGGTCTGGTTGTATTTTCATAATTAGAAATGAAATTGTGGCATGTTCACAACTAGCCTTTGTGTGGAAGATTGGAGAACCTTAATTATCCCTTTATTATTTGTTTTAGACATACATCTGAGGGTCTTCTCTCTCTCTCTCTCTATTTTTTTTATTCTTTCAATCTATGACTGTAATGTAATTAGTTTATAGTTTCTTGTATGTCCACTGTTGCTGTTGTTTACAAAGATATTTAAAAATAAACTAAAATAGAAATAGATTTAAAGCTGATGCTGGGTTCCTTGCCTCTATTTTTCATTGGCTAATAGAGGGTGGACATGGACATGGTTTTGCTGAAATTGTTACTTCCTATATAAGTTTATTTGAGGACATTTGTGTCCTTACCAGGTTGTGCTGGTCAATGAATGAATTTCAAGAATTGGTTGTGAAACAGAAAATGCTTAAGACAGACAATGCTAAAAGGCAGTGCATGCATGGGGGGGATTAAGGGAATTCAGTGTTTAGTTTATTACGATTTTAGAAATATCATTAGTAATTATTGTTTTATTAGTTATTTGGATTTATTCTTTTAGTTCACATTTAAACAGACACTATTCAAAGCTGTATCATTACAATTATCGAAACCATTCAATACAGCAAAAAAGATTGCAATGATTTTTTTAACCATATCGCCCAGGTCTATAATCAGGTCATACCTAGCTCATAACAATGACACCACGAAACAGAAACGGCTTTAAAATCAGGCCAAATGCAGACTGAAAGGAGATTAGAGCTACAAGGAGGTCCTATTCTAGGAAGCTGATAAACCAGTTCTCTGCCAGTGACTCTGCTTTCAGAGTAGGGATTGGTGTGAAAATCATCACCAACTACAAGTCACCATCACCTACTTTTGCTAACAACCAACAGCTGGCTGAGGTCTTAAAACTGTTTGAGTTATTTTGACGAAGCAGCTCTTACACCCTGCACCTCTACACGACCACCTCTAGCCCTCCAAACCTCAGCTGCTTTCCTCCTGGCAACAAGTTTGCATTAAGGATCAGTTGAAATGATATTTGCCAGCCGTTCTCGAAACAGAGAACCAGGAAAGTACCAGACCTTGATACCGTTTTGTCTACTTGTTCTGTCTTCACCAAGATCTTCAAAAGATCATTGTGGCTCATCCTTGTTTCTATGAAATAAATCCAAGCTCACTGAACTAAATGACTACAGACCTGTTTTCCTTTATGATAACAGATTTATCATCTGTTATCATAAAGTCCTTTGAGAGACTCGTGATGGCATGCCTAAATAACATCACTGAATCATATCCAATTCGCCTACTGGGGAACGTCAGGGATGAATGCTGTTAACTTGGGGCTGCATCACCTGCTGGCACCATCCTGAGCTGCCAGTTAGATATGTACAGATCCTCTTTGAGCTACCACTATGCTTTAAATATCCTCATTCCTGATCTCCTCAATAATAAACTCTTAAGTTTCCTGTCTCTACCTACCACTGGATTAAGAACCTTCTGAAAAACAGACAGCAGCAAGAGAGACTAGAGAAAATCTGCATCCAGGTGCTCCTCAGGGGTGTGTTTTCTCCCCTCTGATCTTCCTCCGCTACAGTAATGACTGCGTATTTCAGGCCGTGGGACCAGTCTACATACAGGCTGGTGGTTCCACAGCAGGCCACACTGCACTAATACCAACTTGGCAGCTAGCATGAAGACCAATGTGCAGATTATGGTGGATCTCAGGAGATCCTTGGTTATGCATCCAGTCTTCATTATTCAGAGCATCACTTTGGCTGATGTTGAGTCCTTCAGGTTCCTGGGCACCATCATCATACTGGATTTGAAAAGCATCATTAACTTTTATGTTTAAGTAAATTAGTAGAGACTGTACTTCCTCCCCCAGTTGGTCCAGTTCTATTCAGCCCCCTCTGAGTCTGTTTTACGCTCTAAATCTGGCATTACAATTCTGCAGCGAACCAGTGAGGGAAACACTGTTGCTCCAGTGACACCAATCTGTATGTTTCACGGACAAGGAAATTGTGCATTTCTTTGGATGGCCGCACAGCCCTCCATGTGCTAGCCAGAGGTGCCCTGACTGCCATAAGGTACTGGGATGAGATCCTCAGACCCATTGTGAGACCATATGCTGGTGCAGTGGGCCCTGGGTTCCTTTTTATGCATGACAATGCTCGGCCTCATGTGGCTGAAGTGTGTCAGCAGTTCCAGCATGATGAGGGAATTAATGTTATGGACTGGCCTGCCTGTTCTCCAGACCTGAATCCAATTGAGCACATCTGGGACATGTTTCAGTCAATCCACCAATGCCACGTCGAACCACAGACTGTTCAGGAGCTAAATGATGCTCTAATCCAGGTCTGGGAAGAGATCCGTCATGAGAACATCCACCGTCTCATCAGGAGCATGCCCAGGTGTTGTCGGGAGGTTATACAGGCATGTGGAGACAACACACTATACTGAGCCTCATTTAGACTTGTCTTGAGGAATAGTCACTGACGTTGAATCAGCCTGTCATGTTATTTTCCACTTTCATTTTGAGAATTAATCCAGATCTCCATGGTGTAATAATTTTGATTTACATTGATAATTTTTGTATTATTTTCTTCTCAGTCAATTCCACTTTTATTACTAAAGTTTTTCAATGAGAATATTTAATTAATTGAGATCTAGGATGTGTTATTTTAGTGTTCCCTTTAATTTTGTGAGCAGTGGATATATTACCTGTATCGTTCCAGTACAGTACATATTTTCACTACTTTATTATTGTTCTGTACATATATTATCTTATTGTTGTGTAACTAAGTACATTGTAAAAACATGCTCATTCCTGCATATTTATTTAACCAAGCTGTTCATACAAAAGCCTGCTGTTCGCTTAAAGCACAGCTATGACCGTGACCTGTCCTGAGATTATCCACTGAGAAGCGTGTTATAGAGTCAGAGTAGTTTTGTGCTGCTTTTCATTTTACTGGATAGCTGAGCTGGGAATAACATGTAAGCACTGGGGAGGTTTGGGTAATCAAGAAAAATTCCTATCTTATGCTAGCATGTTTGGCAGTAAAATGCTTTCAGTAAGCTAGTGACTTAATAAAACATATTCATTTAGTTACGATTCATTTTTGAACAAGAAATTAAGGCAGTTTTTTTTTTAAATTATTTTGAAAGCAGCAATATTTACCCAGATTGTCAGAATAGTGTACCTAATGCCAAACTGTCTCATTTTTTTCAGTTTTTACCTGTGAACATGATGAGCTTCTGAGAATAACTGATATTTGAAAGTATAAATATAGGATTATCTGCTGTTGATGGATGATGTTTGTGGAGTTTTGACAAATTACTGGAAAAAAGGGGGCGAATTGAATGGAGCCTAAAATTGTAAACCAAAACATTGAATTTTGTAAACCATTCAGGAACAGCTCTGGAAGCATCAAGCTTTAAGCTTGCCAAGAACTAGAAGCTGCTTGAACATCAGTGTCATATTGTCCACAGTGGAGCAAGATTTATTTTGCTTTAGAGTGGAGAAAAAAATAGCTTGATCAAAAATTGACACTTTGAAGCTCAACTAAAATTTACAGTTCCACATGTTTGTGCCTGTATGTATAATTTTGTCTAACCAATTCTAGTTATTAAAAGTTATCTAATTCATAGTTGTATAATGATTCCATCCCGGAAAAAGAAGCGGTGACATAAATGATTATAAGCTCTTATTGATTTGATTTTGATGCCTGTAAATGGAATGGAGACTTGTAACCATAGCTTGTTGTCTGTTGCCTCATTGGAAGGGATATGTTCAGAAAAAAGGGATATTGATATATGCTGGATACTTTGTAGGAAATTTCTTTGTATAATCAGAAAAGTAAACGTGAAAGAGTTAAATTCTTCTAATTGCAGTGTTAAAAATCCTACAATTATGTGAAAATCAGCATTTTTTCAGCAAATTAATTAGTAGTTATTAAAGTCATTAATAACATTCATCATGGGGACTATATTGCTGCTTCTGTTTAAATATGATGTGTTTTATTTTTTACCTGTGACTTATTGTTTTTAGTAGTGGTCTTCCAATCACTATAAATGATTTTTCTGCTGCAACCAGGTGTCAGCCTTTTGGAGGGCAAAGAAGACATCCTGGAGGACTGGAGGGAAAAATTCCTGAACACATATAAGGTGGGTCAGAGCTGAAAAGTATGGATTATTATTATTATTATTATTAATATTATTTTATTTTATTTTATTTTGTCTAAAAATGAATGGAAATAAAAGTTAATATAAACATATTCTATTTACTGCAGATTTTTTTTTCCCACCAAGGATAAAAAATAAAATTTCATGTTATTGTCCTGTGAAAAAAAGCACACTGCTGCTAACATTTGTGTCTGGTAGGAGGTCACCTCTTAGTTTGTCCTCCATGTTAAAACTTGTTACCTCCATTATCATTTTGGGCTCCGGAAACAGTATGAATGACTGATTGGGAACAGCACATACAGCCGCATAACGTTTGGAGCTGAGGTTAAACACCGGTTCAGCCACAAGGCTTGCTATTCATTCCTCAGCTACTCCACATGTCAAAGGGTTCCTGTCCATCACACTCACATTTCACAGGATTGAGTCGCCAAACTTCACTGGGTTTTCTATAACCGTACCTCTGCTGGTGATTTTTACAGGATCTGAGGAAAATGTTGCAGAGTTCATTCCTAAGTCTAGAATTGCAAAGTGTAAAATAGAGGAACCAGGGAAGCTGTTTGCTTTTGCCTGTGAGAACATTAAAATGTATGAGAGTGCCTGCAATTTATGATGGATTTTTGAATTTAAGGATCTGTGCAGGTGAATTAAAGTAACTTTGTTTCCTTGTTTGTTAATAAGCTGGTTTCTGATTTCTGTTTTTCTTTTCAGACTGGACTGATGTTCTGGCCGTTCATGCAGGTAATTATTAACATCTTGTATTGGTGAACATCTTGACTATATTGGTGGGGAAAAAAATATGAACTCCAAGGTCCACCAAGAAAAAAAATCAGGTTACTCTTAAATTTGTAATTAACATGCATTGTTGATGATGTCACCATGCAAGGAGGTGGCTAACATTGGTCTTCATATCTGGCTGAATGTGTCCTTGTAACCGAGTCCCAGTTACCTGCTCTATATATAAATAACATGTAATCTTTCTAAAGCAGCTGTCAGTACTGGAACAAGCAGGTGTACAAGCATTTATGTGAATACAGATACATTTAGTGATTCTAAGGCTGCACTCTATTAGGAAAACATGATATTGCAATGTTATTTCTGCAATAACAATAGGAGTTATGATTAGTTTAAATTTTCCTCACTATTCTCCTTTTTTTCATCACCACAGTTTCCTCATCATTCTTCCTGAGCTTTATGATCTTGGTTGCTAAAATCTATATCAGTTGTGCCATAATTAAAAGTTCATCCAAGTGGCCAGTTATTTTACTGGCTCGCAGAATGATAATGCACAGTCTTTTAGATGTTAGAGCTTAACAAATATTGCTTCGAAGCAGTGCTTGGTGATTTCAACAGTGCACACAGTCATACTGAGAGGATGATTGCGATTCAGTCTGTAGTCCAGCTCTGCTACACGAGTATTCAGAAACCTCTGTTTGTACCAGATGAATTCTTGGAGTTCAGTTCAGAAAGATTAAGATGGTAACAAACACATTAAAAGAAGTAAGCGGTGATGTGAATGCATCACCTGTAGAGCTGCACCAGTCGGACCGCCAGAGACCAGTCGGTCTTTCTGATTGGTTATGGGCAGGTCAGATAATTAAAACTTTGGGGTCGATATGATTTCAGCACATTTAATCTAGAATAATTTAAAATATGTAAACCTCCTTGTTGATGGTAGAAGCTTGAACTCAGGGGGCAGAGGATGCCGAGGGTCTTTAAGGATCGATGTTGCCCTCTTACTGATTATTGTTCTGAAGACCTGATTAAGGTCTCCTAAAGCACCAGCTGCTATCTTTGTACAGCCCTTAACCACGCTCATTAACCTCTTTTTATTTACCATGCTAAGGCTAAGGTTACCAAACCAGCACACCATGCCAAATGTTAAAAAAATTCAATAAAAGAAAAGCCTTTTTAAGAGATTGATCAACATTAAAACCATTCAGTTTACTTAAAAACCAGCCTCTGGTTGGCCTTCTTCCAGATGGTATCAGTGTTAGCCTCAAAGTTAGCTTACTGTCCAGAATGGTGCCCAAATACTGATAAAATCCGTAAGAGAAACCGGTTGACTTCAGATGAACAGTAGATCTCAACTCATCAACACACGACAGGAACACAAACACTGCTGCATGTCGCCACAGCACCAGATCAGAGCGATCCTCATAAGAAATATTCAGATTTCCAGTTTAGCCAGAAGCTTTACATACATCTTAAAACACTTTTTTTCATATTTTAGTTTTTCATGTCAAGTTGTTCTATTACCCTTTAGTGTTGCCAAGGCCAGAAGACGTGTCCTCTGGATCGATGTGGCCTGAGCAACTGGATCCGAATGCGTGCTGGACACTTTCACACATGTATTTAACTCTTCCTGCTTCTTATCAGATTACCCCAGAAGCAGATTAACACCAGCTGGAAACAGAGTCTCAGAATAAACTTGTTGCCATATATTTTGTAACAGTTATAATGAAACAGCATTTATAAAAACAAGTTCTCTGTAGGTGATTTATAGTGGAAGGACTGTAAGAAATATAAGATATGTAGAACTAATAAAAATATTAGATTCACCCCCAGGGTATTACTGAGAATAAACAGACTGTCCATTAGATGTTGAAGCTAAAATAAAGTCAGAATAAATTATCAAGATGGAAACGTATGTAGGCAGGGATTTAGAGTAAAAGTTACCACTGTTCATGATATTTATAAAAATCTAGATCATGAGCTAATTTTATTTCAAACAGAGCAGCCCATTAATTCCTACTGCTGCTGCTAAAGTGAGTTAAAATATTGATTATTACAGTTACATTATTATCTGTAACATTTATTTAATTGTTGTTTTGACTCAAATATACAGACTAAAGTATAAATAAAGAATAATCTCATTAATTTTCAAGTGCCTACCCTTTTTGCTGTTGTGTTCTTTATAGGGTAAAACAAGCTTAACAAGTCGAAACCAGCAGCTCTACTCTATGCAGCATACAGCTGGAGGAGACTCTGGTCTTTCCTCTGACTTCTCATTCAATGAATTTTAATAATAGCAACTGTGTGATATAATATTTTAACTGTTTTGAAGCTGTAACTTGTATAAACCTTAAGACCCGATACCAGTAAGCAGCTCCTTACTATATGTGTCCAGCAGCAGTGTTTTCATATATTAAGAGGAGTCTGTTTCTTCAAGTTTCTGAACTTCGCCTTGGTGCCTCTGTACGTGCGGACCACCTTCACCGGCTGCTGCGCCTTCGTCTGGGCCACCTTCCTCTGCTTCTCACGTCAGACTGGGGACGGCACGGCCGGAGCTGCTCTGGCATGGATGTTCCCCCCTAAAGAAGATGCAGCAGAACCTGCCAAAGAGGAAGTAGACTCGAAGCTAAAGGGAGAGGAAACGGCTCCATCCAGACCTGTATAATGGCAGAACTGGCAGTTGTTCTGCGGAGAGTATATTTGAGGGTAAAAACTGGTCTGAAAAGGTCGCAGCGGGTCCAGGGGACAGCATTTCAGTCCTGTTTTCTCCTGTCTCATTGCTTGGTTTTCCAAAAAATACTGCCAGAGCCATCTACTGAGGTCTCACTGATGCTGCAAACCTCCACCAGCTCATTGGATGTGTTCAAACAGCACAGTAATAAAAACACAACAGGTCAAAATCTGATCAAATCTTACTTTTCCACATTACTCTGAGCTGTCATCATGTTTTTCTATTTTATTTCATCCGGTTAGCATCAATTATTGTGTTGTTTTTCTTCCACCAAATGAGCTGTTTGCTTTGCTGAACAAATCTAAAAAATACTGAAAGTAATTATGAGCACATCTTCAGTTTTACTGAGACAGACGTGATAAAAAGCGATGTGCAACAACCATTTCCACCGTGTAGGGTGGGGTCTAGTTGATTTGAACGGACCTTTCTAACATCTTAAAACATCATGTCTCAACATTTAGATAGCACAGTTCATACTGTGGTACATCAACCGGTTCAGTTAGAAAGTCTATTTTTATATTGATTATAAATTTAAAAACGAACATCAGTCGCGTCAGTTTCATTTGCCTCGTCAGTAATTTCTTGTTCCTGTATTTCGGAGCAGCAACACATTCCAAGAAAAGGTTGGGCTGTGGTGGATTTCCCCACATTATGATAACCCGTCTGGCACTGAAGCTTCCAGCTGTGGAAGAATTTCAGAGAGGCTTCATTCATTTCTCTGGGAAACACTTTATTATGCACAGTTGTAAGGGATCCCTTTTTATTTCACATCTCTCTTGACTTTGAGATTTGTGGTGGTCCCATTTCTCTGACCATAGTCCACATTTCCACTTTGGTTCATCTCAGGTTCTTCTGGTCCAAGGAAAGCAGACAGTGGTTCTGAACAAGTTTGACCTGCAGCTGTCGTTACTGGCTGTTCTATATGAGCCTTATTTATTGTACTGCTGTTCTTGACTAATGTTTTCCAAAGCATCCCCATCTGCACACGGTTCCATATGCTTCTTTATGTAGTGAAGCCTTAAAGGGGCGGTATTATGTATTTTTTCAATGCCGCCCCTTTTAAGGGATTGGAGATTACGGCTTTCCCGTTTACTCCACAGGGAGAAATAGCCAAATCTTGTCCAGTCCTTTTTTTAATTGTCTCACACATTTGCCAACATTATGTGGACCTCCCTCTCCTTCCCCCCTCAGCTCATGTTCAACCTTTGGACGCTCAGGTACGACTTCATGAAGCAGTGCAGTTTTTTCTCTGTTTTGCCACTGCACTAAAAACGTGCAGACGCAAACACGGCCATCCTGTCCAGCAGACGGAGCAATTTGCACCTATTTTTCCAACAAGTTGCAGTCCTCTCTTTAGCCACAACCACAGCATATGCAGAAGGGATATAACAGATAGAGAAAAAGGTTTTACTTTTTGATTATAATAATTGAAAGAGAACATTTCTCAAAAATGTAATGGCACCTTTCTGAAGGAATTATGTTGGAATGAAGTGTTTTCAAAGAAAAAGTGATGCTGCATACTTTACAAAAGTGGAATGATGCATCACTTTAACTGCTTCATTTAAAGATAAAAAGTACAGCTTGAATTTAAAAAATGTAGCTGGATTAAAAATATATTATCAGTGAATATATGCTATGCTAACTTGTAATTGCAGCAGCTTTGTGTGTGATTATATCCTCTCAAATCCTTTAAATAAATGAAAAAGGGGTCTCTGGTTTCAGTCAGAAGATGCTGGCTGTGCGCTCACTCTTTAACGTCTCATCCTCAGCACAACACGCAAGTCCCTTAGTGTGGCTCTCCTGAGTTGCCCAATACAGGCGGGCCTCCTCCAGAGAGTGAATTTACTCCTGTTCTGTTTATTCATCTGCAGGTGAAGCTCATACTGGAGCTTTCCAAACTCACAAGGTTTAAATTCTGTATTTTAAAAAGGAACGACATGATTTTCAACACAATTCAAACCCTGCAGGGATGAATGTTGAGATTAAGCAGTAAATCACAGTTATTGTGTCAAAGCTGGCCATATGTTGAGTTCATACTTTGTGCCGAGAGAGTAAGTGTCAAAGACAAGCAGAGAATCACTGGCTTCTTTCTTTTTATTTGTTATGATTTATACATGGTTGTATCAGCAGGTTCTTTTTAAACAAGGGAAGTCTGTTTTCATTGGAAGCGGTATAGCTTTCTACTCGTACCAGCTCAAGAGTAGATCGAAATACTACAGCTGATACTTTCTACTATATGTGAAAGATAATCTGCGGTTCTTTACCATTTTATTAAAGAAGCCTAATTTAATTTCAATATTCAGCCCACCTGTTCTTCTTCTTTACATAAATGAAATATTGATTCTTCTCTTTTATTTGCATTCTGCCAGTTTATATCTGTAGCACAGTCGTCAACCATCAAGTGTTAGCGTGTATTTGGTGTTCCTACCTGCATTGATTGTTTTAAAGAGACAGTAGTTTAGAGCCTACTTTTATTTTCTGTTACGACAGACTTTTGATTTCAGTTTCTATTTCTACTTGGATTACAGAAAAAATATCCACTACTGTTTTTTTTTATAGTGTAGAGAACATGTAAGCATGCAATGCTATGTGCTTGTAACATTACATGTGTCTCATGCAACTGAGCTAAGTGAATATGATTTTATATCAATTTCAGGGTATGATTTGGAGATTGGAGAAAAAAAATATCAACACTACAGCTGTTTATGTTTAAACTGGAAGTATGACTTTATTATCTGTGTAATATTGTGATGTTTTGCTTTCAATATTTTCTTGTTAAATGAATATTTGAAAGGAGATTTGCAACACTGGATATGAGATGTTATTGAATATTCCCTTTGTTCATGCTGGGTCATTTTAGCAGCTTATTTAAGATTTGGTTTGCACAGTCAGACATTTCTGACTTTTTGGGTTTATGGACTTCAGTGAGAATGGATTGGTGCTCTTGAATATTTAAAATTAATTGATCTTGTCATGCATTTGTTGCACTAATTGTAAAAGGTAATATGGAGTGAATAAAAATAAACTTTATTTTGACTCTGTGCTTTTTACTGGGTTTGTGTAGAGCTATATTAGATTAACTAAGTTTAGAATTTAGGGGATTGCAGCCTGAATTAAATTATTTATAAATAACACATTATCCCAGACTCAGTCATTCAGGACGTGATAGTCCGTCTTTGAACACAAGGCAACTGGAAAATAGCAATACATATCACAGCCTGTACTCTCCAGTATACTTACCTGTTACTGGCCCGGTCTTTAGTGGTTACTTTCTAGAACTTAGAAAATACAGGATATTTTGTAGGGGGGGTTTTTTTGTTGTTGTTTTTGTTTTTTATGTTTTCTAAAATTGTCTCAGCAAGTATTCAGATATTACAATAAAAGGAACCACTAAGATCTGGTGAGGTTTCAGCAAAGTAACAGGTAAGCTCCATTAAAGTTCCAGAAAAGCATATAGGCTCAAAATTACTGGGAAACTAATAAATAACCAGTGAGATTCAGGACAGCACTGGAAAGTAACCAATAAGTTGCAGGAAAGTGGACAGAAAGTTTAGGCAAAGTACTAAAAAGTAATAGTTAAGCTCCGGAAAAATATTAAGTTCTGAGAAAGTTTCAGGGAATTGGAAAGTTGCTGTACAATGCAAGTTCCAAGAAAGTTTTATAAATTACACTGTAAGTTCAAGGAAGTGCCTAGGTTCTGGGATGGCTTTTGGGAAAGCACACAGAACAGAGAGGTTCTGGGAGAAAGTACACCACGTCTTATATAGACAGGCAACTGGACTTCTTGTTTTTTGAGTACATGACACCTCTCCTCCTAAACGCGTAGTCAGATCTGATTGTGAAATGGAAGATGTTATTGTGACAATGCAGTAATGGAGGCGTTAAGGTCACGTGAATCAGGGATCCATCTGACCAGCCTGTGACTTGTTTGGATCATCGTCCCTTGTGAGACACTTTCTAATGAGGCCAAAATGTAAAGTGTTTTGGTCACATTTTTCAAGCCATGCAGACAACTTTTTGATCATCATAATGTTTGCATTATGATTAGTCAGGACAGGTGGTTTGAGATTCAAGCGAAACCTTGAGTCTTTGCTCTAGGATAACACCCCTTTACACTTTAAAACAGAGATCATATCCTAGTATTTTGAGGCCTCAGCACGCCCCCTATGTGGAGTGAAAGGTTACCTTAATTAGACCTCAGGTTCTACGAGTACATTTTCAAGAGCCTTGGGAAAAAGATGCCCTAGAAGGTGAATAGTCATATCAGATAGAATAGAATAGAAATGTCCTGCATTGTCCCACAGTGGGGAAATTCAGGTGCTACAGCATATGTATCCCCATACTGTGGGACTGTGTGCACATCATGTTTTTGTTTTTTTTGTTTTTTTATTTTACACACACACACACACACACACACACACACACAAATATATTGGCCAGAAACTGTATAAAGCTTGTTTTTTAAAAGGACGTTCTCCTTTCTTCTTTGTCTTTGTTTTCTACGTTTTCTCAAAAGATCAGAAATGCATCTGAACGCTGCCTTCTGCAGTGCACTTTTTCTAATAATCCAAATGTGTTTCATAGTGTGTGTGTGTGTGTGTGTGTGTGTGTGTGTGTGTGTGTGTGTGTGTGTGTGTGTGTCAAAGACAGCTGTTTCATTTTTATCATCATCACCATCAGCATTCTGGAGTTAATTCTCGTCTCCCAGCTCCCTACATCTCCGCCCCCACTGCGCATGCTCCCAGCATCCCATCTATCCAGCAGGATTTGAAGACTCGGCTGAAGATGCTCTCAGCTTCTCGGGTCGCTGGTCGCTTGTCGCCGGGTGCACACTGACTCATCTGGAGGAACGCAGGCAGGAAGGAGAAGGTGCAGATTTTACCTGAACGTTCGCAATTGCTTCTCGGATTTTTTTTTTCTCCACTCCAACATGGAGCTCAAGAAGTCTTTCTCGGACACCGAGCGAGCGCTCCGGAGCTACGGCGCCGTGTCGGAAACGGCGTGGACGACGGACAAAGGTGGGCAACAAGCGTCCGGATGCAGTGATGTTTTAAGCACAGAGTTCTTTTTAATACAGACCAGCCCAGCGTTGTAGTTTTAATTTCAGCGGCGTCCAGAGCTCCCAATCAGCGATGAAATGGTTAATGTGTGACTCACAAAAGGGTTTTGATGTATCGACAGCCTGACGTTGCTTTAGTGCTATTAAGGCCTATTACTTACTTACATGACCACGGTGGGTAATAGGAGGCTGTGGATGAGTTTGAGTCAATATGTATTCCTAAAATTTAAGATCATAATTGCACTGACAAACATGCAGCACTAAATCTTACAGCGAGCATTAACGTGTGCCAGATGCATATTTCAGATCAGTATGAACGTGTCAGTAGCCAGTTATGGTTAAAAACAAAACACTGGTAACTGTAAACTGAGGAGGAGTTTGAATGGGGCTGATGACTCAGACTGAGTAGACTAATAAGGATTTACTGTAGCTCAGATTGACGTTTGGTTTTTTTTTTTTTTTTTAAATGTCATTATGCAGGCTTATAAAGCCTTGATTTAAAAACTATTACAATCTACAAAAGATTGTAAATTACATATGGTTTTTATGATGATTCTAATCACCTGCTAAACCCTGCAAGAAACATTTATTTTCACTTATGCTGAGCATTAAAATGTTTTTTTCTTTTTTTTTTTCTTTTTTTTTTGTAGAGTGTGCTTATATCACATTAGATGTTTCAGCGATTTTCTCCTCATCTTGCATCTAAACCTGTAAAAAAGTGATCGGCTGAAGCAGACATAGCAGATGTTATTTTAAATGGATCCCAGCTGGTTCTGATGGAGATAACTCACCAAGGTGAGAGGAAACTTCCAGATAAGGTCTGGGAAGAACACTTACAATGCAGTGGGGTTTTTTTTTTTGACTTAGTTACTCTGCTTACATTTCTTTATCCCTAAAACATAGATGCATATCCATAGAGCACATTGTTGTTTCTGTTTCGTGCTGCTTACCAGATTTTCTTCTCCAAGTGTAGGGAGGGGTGGTCCAACGGCAGTAACATTCAGAGTCATTCAGAGCATTCAGCATGACTGCAGGATATGTCAGGGGCATCTGCGTCGGGTGACATATGCTGACATTTCTGTGTTGTGTAGCCCAGTGAGGGTGCTGCAGAGTTTCCAGACAGTTTGATAAGGAGCACACCCTTTTATTTAAATAGGGGCAAATAAACCTGAATAATTCAGTGAGAAATTAGACTACTTTGCTCATGAAACAATGGGTGGTAGTCTGCCGTTAACTGTTGGTGGTTAATAGGCAACTTTAATTAATTCTCTTATGGTTTTAGGTAAAGTTGGACTCTCTGATAATGGACACAAGACCTCTAGTTTGGGACTGGATGGTGGAAGAAGAAGAAAAAAAGACTAAATAAACATCAAAATTTAGCTCGTTTTATGCTGCAGCTCTATGATACTATCCTTGATTTAGCATTAGTGTTTATTATCTCCAGACATATTAAATGATTTAAACTCATAAGCAGACAAAAAAGAAACCGAGTGGTTCTGCACAGACTTTTATGTGGTGAGTCAGCTCCATCTACGTGCAGAACCCCACAGAAACAGACTGCAGAGCCCGGCCAGCTGGTCTTCAGTGCTACAGTATAAACCATGGATTCATCACGATTGTTGACTCAGGAAAAACAGGGAAATTGGGTTGTTTACTCAGTTACTATATATAAAGGCTGTTGATGTTTACCAGTGTATTTCTGTTATAGTGGACCTAACTGCACAGCCAGGATGGATGAAAGCAATGGTCACATGATCAAGGAGACTCTTTTAAAGGTTTAATACATAAGAAGTTATAGCCAGCTCAAGGCATAAGCGTACAAAGCAGCTGCTATGGGGCCTCCAGACCAACAGAGGTCTCCCCCAAGAGCACTAGAATCTGTAAGGTTTTAGTAAAGGTGATTTATCAGTGAAAAAAGTACAAAACAAAACTTGTGACCCATAATACTTTAAAATTATGCAAATCAGTGTAGCCAAATTATTAAGTCATTTTTCCAAGCAAATTGTGGGCTAGATTCACCTCTCTGCATGGTACAATCACTTAAACCCCAGAAATAACAAAAAAGAGCTTGAACAGCATCAAGAAATATTCATGGCTTTCCTCTTAATTATGTAGATTATTGCTTTGAAAGAACAAAATTAAGATAATAGCATCTTCTGTCGGATAATTTCCATTCACCATTAATCTCTAAGCTCTAGGGGCTACAGTGAAAATTAAAAGGATACTTTTTATAAGAATTTGTAAAAGTTTATATAAATTCTTTTAAACATGCACGCTGTATACTGTCTTGCAAAATTATTCATTGCACTTAAAGCTTTCCACATTTTGTCACTCTACAGCCAAAAATGTCAATATATTATGTTAGGATGTTAAGTGATGGATCAACACAAAGTAGTGCAAGTGGAGAACGATGCGTTGTTTTCAGTTTGTTTTCAAATGCAGATCTGAAAAGTGTAGTGCATATTTGTATTTATTACTCTTTTCTCTGATGCAGCTGAATAAAATCCAGTTCAACCAGTTGCCTTCACCAGTCACTTAACTAGTAAATAGTCTATCTATGTGTAATGTAATTTCTGTGGCGCACATTTCGGTTTAGCCTCTCTGACTCCATACTTTGTAGAACCACCTTTGTAACTGCGGTTAGCATTTTCATTACAGTCATTTTGGATTCCCAGTGCCTTGGTGTGAATCATAGCAGCTTCACAGCTTCTGAGAAAAGCAACAAATTCTCTAAGATCAAAGCTGTCTTTGGGCCATTACCGCGGTTTGTTTTTCTATGTTTTTGCAATTACAAATGTGGTTACAACTGCAAGTGTTTGGGGGGTTTGGGGAGTCTATCAGGTTTCCAAATCTAGGGCCTGAAAGGTTTGACTATTCTTCTTTGCAAAATAGTTCAAGCGGAGCCATGTTGGTGGAGAGCATCTGTGAACGTCAATTTCCAAATATTGCACCAGATTCTTATTTAGATTTAGGTCTTTGACTGGGCCATTCTAACACTTGAACACGCTTTAATCCAAACCTTTCCTTTGTAGCTCTAGGTGCATGGAAGGTGAACATCTATCCTTTGCAGCCTCTGACAGGGTTTCATCATTGAGCATTTAGCTCCATCCATTCTCCCATCAACTCAGACCAGCTTCCCTGTCCCTGCTAAAGAGAAGCATCCCAACAAGGTTTTTCTGTGAGGATGGTGTGTTCAGGGTTATGTGCAGTGTTGTTTTTCTCACACATAGATTTTTGCATGTACTCTAAAAAGTTTAGTTTTGGTTTCATCTGATCTGGACACCTTCTCCACATCACTTAGTTTGTTATGCCTCCTACTTGTGACAAACTGAAAAACACGACATCTTGTGAATTCATTTGAATGATGGCTTTCTTCTTCTACTCTTTCATAAAAGCCAGATCGGTGCCATACAGAACGAACAGAGGTTCTGTCAACATTCCTCCACCTTAGCTGTGGATCTCTGCAGCTCCTCCAGAGTCACTATAGGCTTCTTCTTTGATTAATGCTCTCCTTGCCCACTCTGTCAGCGGTCAGCTAGTTTCAGATGATTCATTGTGATGATTAATATTGTTATATAACCTATATAACACTGATCCAAACTTCTCCACCATTTTCTCCCTGACCTGTCTGCTGTGTTCCTTGGTCTTCATGATGCTGTTTGTTCTCTAATGTTCTCTAACAAACCTCTGAGGTCTCCACAGAACATCTGGAGATAATACTGAGATTAATTTACACCCAGATGGACGACTGATGAGGCAACTTCTGGAGACCATTGGCTGCAATGGATTTAACATAGGGGTATTCAAAGCAATGGGGTAGACACAAATACACACCTTATTTATATTTTTTTATTTGGAAAAAAACCTTAAACCATGTATAATGTTTGTTCTACTTTAAAACTGGTTTTTCTATTCCATCTCATAAAATCCAAATGAATCCAATGAATTCACCATGACATACTGCTGTGGCTCAGATGTAACAAGACAGATCTGTGCTGCTTACTGAGAGCCATGCTCTTGTTTGTATGCTGGAAAGGTCACAACTATGCTTGTGGCTGCAGATCCTGAAGCATTTTCAGCAGTAAATTGATCAGTGGATTAAGTGGTTTGCAAAGATCGTCATCAGAGGCTGCAGTTTGTGCACATAATTGCTGGATATGTTGTGTAAAATCGATACTTGCACAGAGGGGTTTCCTCATCTTCTGCAACAATAACAACCGTCGCCTCGGGAAGATTATTCAGACTGCCTCAAAATAAATGATTAAAACTTTAAAAACGTCTGTTGCTTCAAAGCACGCCGCTTTCTCTGGAAATCTCAACCTCCCGACTGTGTGAAATCACTTGTCACATGAAAAGGGCAACATCGCTGATGTCATGGCAAAGTTTCCAAGAAATGAAAGTCAGAAATGAGGGGAAAAAACATGGAGGTTTGCGGTCCTGAATCAGATGCAGCTGTTGTGTCACTGGAGCTTTTAATTAGTAACATGCAGTGAGTGCTCTCTGTAATTTCACTGTCACTGCTTCAAACTAAAAAAAAAAAAAAAAAAAAAAAGCTGTATAAGGAACTTACTTGTTTCTACTTCTTCTCAGGTTCTCTGTTTCCTTTCCATCGTGCTGGTGTCTGTTTCACACCGCGGCTGTCTCTGCCTCTTAGGTCACTCAGATGTGTCCATGGCGGAGAGCACTATGTCTCCGGAGGAGATTGAGGTGGAGATGGCTCGCATCCAGCGCCTGCGGGAGGTCCTGGTGCGCAGGGAGTCAGAGCTGCGCTTCATGTGAGTGTGACTTCGCTGTGTTTTTCACGCCGATGTAAACAGAATGTGACAACTGTTAATCAGTGAAGTGGCATTGCAGTTCCTGCAGCGGTCCTCAGCAGGGGTAATGAGCTTCATCTTGTCGCAGTGAGACTTTGGGAGGTGCAGCAAAGGATTTCAGATGCCGCTTACTTCAGACACACAGTGAACTTGCCGTTTGAGAACGTCCATTGATTATTCAGCAGGCTGAACATGCCGGCAGTAGACGAATGAGTCACTATGATGAAGCTGCTGGCTCCTCATCAGCCACAGCTTCAGGGATTATAGATCAGTTTTCCAGAGGGAGGCTAAAACTGTTTCCTTAGACAGTCTGAGCTGTTTTTACAGCATACAAACAGTTGAAACCAGATATTTACATAGACTGTAGAAAAAGACTATTTTTCTCACTGTCTGACATTAAACCAGAGTAAACTTTTATCTGTTTCAGGTTGGTTAGCTTTAAATTATAGCTGTTTGCTCAATGTCAAAATAATGAGAGGGACAGATCACTTTTTGGAGATTTTTTTAAACTTCATTTAATGCCAGAAATGTACATATGTTTTCTTTGTATTTGGTGGAACTGGCTTTAAAACTGTATGGCTGAAACATTTTCTCTTCACAAGCTTCTCCAAAACATTGACTTTGCTGTCCTTAAGGTATGAGTTAAGGTATGGGTCACTATCTGGAAGACACATTTGTGTCCAAGCTTTGACTTCCTGGCTGATGTCTTGACATGTTGCTTCAAAATTTCCACATAATATACCTCATGATACCATCTATTTTGTGAAGCCTCCACCAGTCTCACCTGCAGCAAAACAACCTCAAAACATGATGCTGCCACCCTCGTACTTCACATCTGGGATGTTGTTTTCAGACTTACAGCTCAAAACTTTACTAGTTTTATTAAACTACACGACAGGTCTAAAAAAACGAATGTCTTTCTCATTGGCTCCAGTTGCAGACTGTAATTTGGGTTTGTATGTTGACTTTGGAGTAATTTCTTATTCCTCTCTAAGTGGACTTTTTACTATGGATAAAGACACAGTCTTGCTTTAGCCAGCATCTTCTCACAGTCTTCCTTAAAATATGTAGAATGATACTGAGCAAAAGCTTTAACCTGCTATTCATGATTTATAGTTTGCTTTTCAAGTGTGTACCTTCTAAAAAGGGGTTGAAAGGGGTTCTTTAGGTTCAACCTCTCCAAGCTTTCAGATGTTGAGATTTTCTTTAGACTTTGGCTTCATTTTCACTCATCCCAGCCTTGAGAAATTTCATCAAAAAGACTCAGAAACTGCAACATTCCCTTCTGTCTACACAAATTGTGAAATCTCGAAATGTGGTTAAAAAGTAAAAGGTGAAAAAAAAACGTCCCATAAAGAAATCTACATATGTCTACATACAGCTGAAAGTTTTTAGGGTTGATCAAGTGGGCTAACTAAGCCTGACTTTCATCTATAATACATTTCTATGTATTCATTCAATGTATACATTTCTAGACCAAAACAACTTTTTTTCAGCCTAAATAAAAACAAGCATAGACCAACCTTAAAAAAAACGATAGAAATATATGGAGGTAAATATATCTCCAATGATGTCCAGTGTTTGGAGGGGTCTGCCATCATACAGCATAATTTGCACCATTTGTTAAAAAATTAGTAAGATGAGACCAAAGAAGTAGTGAAAGTGAAAATTTCTACAGCCGGTCAATTGTATCTAAAAGTCCGTGATAACACAATCGGTAGTAAGATTGGTAAGAAATAGGAAAATCCGGCAAAGGCTTGATGGCTGGCATGCTTCAGCTGATCATCTCCTCTCAACTGCTTATTTTTTCATAATTTCCACATATTTCCACAAACTTCTTGCATTTGCAGAATGAATTCAGACCTGTTCTTTAGCTCTCTAAGAGAGACGAGGGTGAAAATCATACTTTCCAGTTGAGCATAGTGAAGAGGAATTATGAATTAAGCAGTGATGAAGATAACAAGTTCCAATAATAATTGTCAGGAGAAAGTGAGACTGCTGATGAGCGAGAATCTGGATGAAGATGAGGGCAGTGAGGGTGAAAGTACAACAACAGGCATCTTTAGTACCGTATAAGACACCTTATCAGAGTGATTTCTGCCCTCTTATTCCTAAATAATCCTCTTATGACAAAAATTATGGCAACGCCACCAGGATTTATTTAGATTTTATGGCTATGGAGTTATGAGTGCTTCTGCCTTTCTGTCCAAGACAACTTCGACCTTCTGTTTCTGGGACTTATTCTTTATTACTGTGTGTTTTTGACTGTGTAATAACAGTTTAAAGGGAAAAACAGAAATCTCACCCCAAATCCAGTCTGCACTGATGAGATGGCATTAAACGGGTTAAAGAGGTTTAAATAAAGCTGAATTTGTTTTAAAATGGAGGAAAATGAGTGGAAATTCTAAGACAGGCATAGTTCCTTGTAATAGACCTACATAGTATAGTGATAGGCTGTTTACCTGCAGCCAATATTACATTTATTTGTGTTAAATTATACAGTTCAAAACCAAATCCTGATGAATGACTTAGACTGATTTGAATGGGTTGTTCCACGGTGATACGATGCTGCCTCCAAGCCACAGCCACACAAGTAGCTCTTTTAATGAGTTTCTCTTATAATGTTTTTGAATTTGAAATGACATGTAGTGTAATCTGTTAAAGCTTCTGAGTTATTTACTAATTTATGATGTTCAAACTGAAAACCAAGGAAAAGTACTTGTTTTCACTAATTCACTCTCCCCACCACCAACATAAATTATCTCTATTTAATCGATTTTAAGAACAATCCAGCCATTTTGTGCACCATAGAGTTTTAAACTAATTTTAGGACTTAAAGTGGTGTACTTATGTCTCATGTTGGTTAGCACTGTTGCCTTGTAGGCTTTGGATTCTGTGTGGAGCTATTTCTCCTCGTTCATGGCTGAGATGTCTCCAGGTGCTGTGGTGTCCTCTACAGTCCAAGAAAATGCAAATTACATCATTTGGAGATCCTGCATTTCCTCTAGATTTGAATGTGCATGTAGGGTGGTTGGTCCTCTTCTTCTATATAGAGACATGTCTGGACATAAGACACCCCACCTATCACCCACTACTCATCAGAGATAAGCTCCAGCCTCCCTGTGCCATTAAACAGGATTAATTAAATATGGAAAACGAAGAAATGAACTGAACGGCTGTTTATTTCCTGTGCTAAAACAGTCTAGTTATTTCTCTTCACTGTAATTTGTCAATTTGAACAGTTTCCTTTGTGACTCAGTACAATGCCTAACATCTGCAGCGTGATAGTTAAGGTGTCAAATGATGGTGATACAGTTAAAAAGCTTTGTTGACAATGTTCGTTCCTTAAGGCTTCATTCGGTCGGCTGGCTGCTAACCTCTCAGTCTGCAGAGGGAAGGCGTCACTTACAGACCCTGAAAACACTCTCAGTGGACGTCAGAGTACGGAAGCGGCTGGAATCCACAGATAGCATTTAGAGGGTGAAACACAAGGCAACACAAGTGAGGAAAAACAGGGAAAGAAGGGAGGGAGGTGTTAATCGGAGTGACAGTAAGAAGACGGAGAGGAGGAGGAGGAGGGAGGGTGTGGATGAGTCATAGGTCTGATCTCTCATGCCGTGAAATAAATCTGTGGACAATGTCAGAGAGGGGAGGGATTCAGGCGGGGATGTACCCAGTGGTGAGATGTCAGCACCGCAGGAGCATTAAAGAGTTCTCCGAAAGGATGACTTCTTTATTTTTGTTGGTGCATCTTTCTTCATCATATTTATGATTCATGACAGATGCCTGAGGCTGAGTCAAGCTTGGTTCAGTAACATCTGACAGACTGTTTAAATATCAGCATGCAAACAACTAGTCTCTGTCAATCAATTTATGCTTTCATAGAGAAATTAGGTTGTAAAACAGATTAAAACCATTGGGATAACCTGTTGAAGTGTAATTTATCCAGAATGCAACTTTGCTGCTTAATTTAAAATGAGATTTTCTGCTTTTTATTGAACTTATAAACATATTTTCTTTTATGACAGAATATTTTGCAGACCTTATCTTGTCTGCTAAAGCTTCTCCTTTGCATCTTTCTTTCACTATACAGAATTTCAGTACCTCTGTTTGCTTTTGCTTTTTTTCCAGCATCCTCTAAACTAACAAGCCTCTCTGACATCAGTTCAGTCTGATTTCCAAAATAAATTGAGCGAATAATATGGGACGCCCTTCAATCTGAGTCGTTATTCTGTCTCTCTCTTTTCTTTTTTTTTAATCTCAGGATGGATGACATTCAGCTCTGCAAAGACATCATGAGCCTAAAGCAGGAGCTGAGACAAATTGTTTCAGTACCAGGTACACACTTAAACATATTCTGCTGTGCACAACCACAACGAAGGCTGCATTTTATATAAACTGAACTGATTGTACGCATGCAAAACTATCAATTTTCCCTCCTTGAATTTCACCAAAAAAGGATTTTTGGTAGGAAGTGCAAATTACACCAAAGGATAGAGTAGTTTTCTCAGTCTGGGACTGGAAAAACTTTCAGTGCCTTCTAAAAGAATATTACAAGGCAATTCGTCATATTACTCACAACCATGAATTTCAGTGTGTGTATTGAGGTTTTATGTGCTAGACCAAAACAAATTAGTGCAAAATTGTAAAGTAGAAGAGAAATACTACATTGTTTTAAAATTATTTAACCAATAAAAATCATTGTTTGATTTTAACCTGTTTGTGTCAGTACTTTGTAGAACCACCTTTCTAATGCATGAATGCTTTAATCTAAATTTCTCCATTGTCGCTCTGGTTGTATGTTTAGGATTGTTCTCCTGTTGGTCTCAAGTCTTCTGCAGAGTTTTTAGCAGGATTACTCAATATTTAGCTCCATCTACTTTCCCATCAGCTCTAATCAGCATCCATGTCCCTGTTGATTTAAAGTTTCCCTGCAGCATGATACTGCCACTACCTTGCTTCGTCATGGGGCTGGTGTGTTAAGGTTAATATATAGGGTTAGTTTTTCACTACACATTCTGTTTATCATGGAGGCCAAACAGTTCGGGGTTGTAGAAAACTTTCAACAGGACTTCTATAGATTTTCTTCTTGCTGCTCTTAAATAAAGGGCAGATTTTTGGAGTGCACGACTGATGCGGATTTTTCTTCACCTTCACAATTAACCACTACTAATGAAGAAAATCAAAAAATTCTAGTAATATGACAAAATGTAAAAATCTCTAAAGGTTCTAAGTACTTTTGCAAGGGCCTTCAAAGGCAGATTTCTATGGATGCGATTTTATATAGTAAATTATTAAAAAATCATCTTTATCTGTGAAAGATTCATCCTTTCTTTGGACTTTTTTTTTTTTTTTTTTTTTTTTTTTTTTTTTTTTTTTTTAACTAAATTGCCTTAATTTCTTTCTGAAATACTATTTTATCACTTAGAGGATCCTGTTTTTTTTTTTCACACAGAAATTATCAGGGCACACACATCCGTACATCAAAAGCAGCAGGACAGTTTCCAGACAAGATTCACTTAACTGAATGTAATGGTAATGATAGTAAAAACTCTAATATAGACATAACTCTAGACTCGTGTGATGCACATCCCGAGGTAAAGTTGTGCTCTGACGTCAGCAGCATCTCCCATAGTAACACATACGGTACACGAAGCAGTGAGTGGAGATAAAACCTGGCAACAGCAGGAAAACACGCCTCCTGGTCGAAAATGTACATCTTGTTTCATTATATGTCAGAGGCTGTGTGTGTGTGTGTGTGTGTGTGTGTGTGTGTGTGTGTGTGTGTGTGTGTGTGTGTGTTTTGGGAGGGGGCTGTCATGTTCAAGGACGTCTCAAACATGGGGTGGATTTTATTTTAAACCAGGGGGGAGAAAATAACGCAATCACCTGATGACCTGTAGACATCTGCTGCAAACATGCACCCATGATGGGATGTTTGTCTTTATCAGTAGCTGTAAAATAAAAACATCATCTGGATTTTTTTTCTTTATTTCTTTTTATTTTTTTGACAAGTAAACTCTAAAACATTTTGTTAGCATCAAATAAACATTAGCTGCATGGTTTGTCTCACACAGAAACATCCTGCTGAAAATGTGCCTAATTGTTTGGCTTGTTGACACTGTTGACCACACGTCTGATTAATAAAATGTTTGCTTTTTAGGCTTCCTGCATGTACCAGCTCATTGAAATAAACACAGAGGTCAACATTTCCCCCAGTTTCTTCTTTTCGACCCACTTCTCAGTGGATCTGCTCATGTTCTGATGATCATTATCAGCCCAGTCGCTCAGACAGAAGGCCTGATATAACGCATCACTCTCTGCTGCAGGATTCGATACGAACTGCCTCAAGTACACAAACAAGAGCAGCTTTATTTCTGCCACGGTTGCTATGACTCTGTTCTCTTGAAAAGATTTCTGTGGCCTTCTCTGAACATGTACGCTACTGAAGGGCAAGAGCTGCAGTTCAGATTTATCTGGTGTTTGAGCAGCGGGTCACATTTATCAGCACATCTGGTAAACAAGTGTAACAAGCCTTGTGATAAATTCATTTTTTGTTGAAGTATGATAACTTCACACTGCAAATAAAAGTAGGACATTTTTTGAATTAAGATTTTGTTTGTAGCAAAATCCCGAGTGTCCGACTTATTGACAGCTCTGCTGATTAATGTAAAAATAGAAAAAAAAATGATAATTTTAATAAGTTAAATTTGATTGTTAATTAAATTTTCCTCATGGTTGTCAAGTGATCACGCTTTAGAAATATTTAAGTCTTCCCAAAATTTATGTTTTGAACTAAAACTCCTCATCTAAATGATCAACCTTTTTGTGGAGTAGCTACAAAGGTCTCTCCTCTGTCTCAGAAAAAGCGCTCCTCCCTGGCATTCCCATGAGCCTCTGGGGCCCCATATTTACAGTATTTCAGTGGCAGATGATGAGGTACGCAGGGTGGGGTGAGGGGGCTTATGACATCCAGTTATTTCAGCTCAGGACAATGAGCGTCTCCCCCACCCTGAGTTCTGTACCCTTCAGGTTGTTCTGCCCTCATGGGGACACTCGCTGCAGCTGCACTGCCCCACTTTCACTTCCAGAGAGGAGAAAGAGCTGAGGCGTGCAGTCACTTTTCAGATGACTCTTTTTATTTCCTTTTTTCAATCCTGAGACAACCTGCCCATTCAGCTGCAAGTATGCATACATGCGTGTTCATATGATATAGTAAATGGTTCTGTTTTTTTTATTGATGTGTGAAGGTCAGACTATACCACAATGCAAAAGCATGTTCTCTCTGAAAAGAAAGCAAGCTCTTGGGTATTTGCATAATGAAGTTAATGACTTATTTTCCATAAATATTTAACAAGGAGAGAGTTAAGGATCTGTTTGTGATGTTAGAATTTCAGTGATAGTATCTCTGGAGTCTGCCTGCCTGTGAAACTGCACTGTTATTAATAGCAATGTTTCATTTGCCAAAAGAGAAAGAAAAGAACAAGAAACACAAGCAGCGGGAGGAGGAGCTGATCCTGAAGATCCATAAACTGGTGCAGAAGAGGGATTTCCTGGTGGACGATGCTGAGGTGGAAAGATTAAGGTACCACCTGCATGATGAGTGGAGTTAATATCCGGGATTTTGTCTCTTAGAGATGGCTGTTTGCTGCTGCAACTGTGCTTAAGTGTTTAATACAGACAGGTAATACACACATGGTGGTGGAGAAACCAAAGAAATGAAATAGACAAGTCTGAATATGACCTGCAGAAGGGATGCTGTACATGCAAGCTGCATAGAAAGAATGTTTCTCACAAAAATGAAATAACATACTTGTAGTTAATCTTTGGTTCTTGCCCAGAAAACTGATTTATTCATTTGTTTGTTTGTTTGTTTAAAGATAAACAGCTTTGAAGAATTTACAGCCCTGTTTCCAATTAGGTCAGGAAAATAATTAAAGGTCTTGAAATAAGCAATTTAATTTTAATTTAAGTTTTTACACTAAAGAGCAAGAAATTTTACAAGGTGCTTTTCTAAAACAAACAAATATTGTAATATGCATTTCTAAAGCCGCCACCGGCCCACACCTAAATGTTGCTGCCTGACTAATAACTGGAATGAATTCCCATTACACCAGTTCTGGTTTCCTAACGTCTGCCTAATTTATTGGTTGCATATAAAGCCCTTCATGGGGTGGTCCTGTTTATCTGAAGAATCTTTATTCCCAATATACCCCAACAAGACCACTTAGGCCTACTAACCAGTTAAAAATAGAAATATCCTTTATTGTCCCACGATGGGGAAATTTTTGTGCAACAGCAGCAAAGTGAGAGGCAACAGAAAACAGACTCACACAAAGAATATAAGATATATGTAAAAAGCAGAGTAAAGAATAATAAATACTGTACAGTAAGGCAAAGTCCAGAGGAATGTGCAACCGAGTTGGTTAATTAAAAATGTACAAGATGTCCATGTCTCTTAGCATTAAAAATATAAACTATTTACAATTAGTGACAATAAAAAACGGTGCAACAATAAAGCTGTACAGATACTAGCATGGACGCTAACACTTATTGAGTTTGTTGGGAGCAATGATGGTTGTAGAGTCCTACAGCTGCTGGGAGGAAGGAGGGGAGGGGAGGAGTTTAGTTTTCATGTCCCGCAAACCAAACACAAGAAAAGGGGCCGTGCCTTTCCAGCGGCAGAACCCACTCTCTGGAGCAATTTACCAATAAAAAAAGCTCAGACATGTTTCAATACTGGTGGACTTTTGACATTTGCAAGTAATCTTCTTGTGCTTAACCTTTTATTAAAACTCTGGAATACCTTTTTTTTATTTGTGTTACAACATGGAGAGGTCAAAGAAAACTGTTAGCAGATTTTATTCAGTTTAATCAGCACAGTTTAAATAGTATGGCAGGACTTGAACAATAGCAAAACTCACAAAATGCCTTTTAGTTTAAAAGATAAACAATACCAACAGCCAGGTTAAGAAAAACTTAAGTCTTTCTGTGTAAAACATTAAAAAGATAAAAGAAACTAACTAAATCATGCAGAATACAAGCTAGTTGTGTGGGCAGATAACTGCTGGCGTTTAATGAGCTGCATTAGAGATGTGATTGTATCGTTCTTCAGGGAGAAGGAAGAGGACAAGGAGATGGCCGAGTTCCTCAGGCTGAAGCTCAGGCCTCTGGAGCAGAAACTCAAAGCTACACCAAGTGAGTCAGACCTTAAAAATTCACTAAGTGAGACTGAAATTATAACTGCACATGCGCTTTTTTTAAAAAAATCTCTGTGTGGTTTTATTTCGATACAGATCCAACGAAGCCCAAGCGACAGATTCCAGAGCCGCCTCTTAACAAACCATTCATCACCAAGTCAGGAGCAGCCATCATTAAGGACTGCTGCGGAGTCGCCCAGTGTGCTGTAATGTAACTGACCTCTGTAACAACAGCTGCAGCTCTCATGTCACATGACCCAGTCACTTCCCGTTTCTCCGAGAACCACAGTTAGCAGCGCTCGCCCTTGAGCCTGTTCAGGAATCAGATCTATTTCCTAACTGCAGGTGCGTGGGAACTGATCCCTGATCAGTATTCAAGGTGGGGTGTTTTACAGTGGGGCACATCCGTGAGCGACATCTACCACGACTGTACATGAACTAAACAGAGCTGTAAATAAAGTCTGATAACTGTATGGTTGATGTATTTATGCAGAGGCAGATCGGGTCATTCCTGTATGTTGCATTCCTTTAAGGTGAGGATGTGTCCGACTGGATGAATAAGGCCTAAAAGCACAATATCCATTGCATCAATAATTAGTGGGGTTCTCTGACATCAACGCAAAGCCTCTTATTGTGTTATTTAAGACAACCATTTTCATTCATCCAGTGGAACTCTGCTTCTCGGGAGCTCATAAACTATTGTTTTGAGTCTAAATTGTTCTGATGAGCAAATTTGATCCATTAATTGGTTAATGTAAGCCACTGTTTAAAGGTTGGTTTGCAGTGGATACTTTTGTACATTAAAGTAAGGAGTTTACAAGCAAACAATCCCTGCAGTAGGCAATAGAAAAAAAAAAGGATAAATGTTCAAACACATAATAACTAAACTCATGGTGATTTAAAATGCATACAGCACTACAAATGTTGCTACCATCAGTTGAGCCAATCAGACTTCATTTCAGTTAACAGAATGACTGTGATGGGTTTCCAAAGGTACAAAGATGTCATCTATGAATGCTGAGAGCAGATAGGTGTAAACATTCAATTCAATAACTTTATCTGCAGATAATTAGTTATTTCTCTCATCTTGATGTTAAAAAGCTTATTTTCTAACAACAAATGCTTTCTTATCTAATTCTTTCCTCGAGATAATTGAGCTTGTTTTGTCATGACATGTTTTATACCTCCTTGTCATAGTGTTGCGTGTACACCAGTGGTGTCCAAAGTCAGTCCTCAAGAGCCATATCTTGCATGTTTTAGTTCTTTCTCTGGTTCATCACACCTGAATCAAATGATGGTTCTTTAGCAGAACCGCTGCAGAACTCTGACCCACTGAGGAGGTAGTGGGATCATTTGAATCAGCTGTGTTTGAGCAGAGATGCATCTGAAACTAGCAACACACCGGCCCTCGAGGACTGGAGATGCAGACCCTGCCATGAGGCATGGGTCTGCATCTCCAGTCCTCGAGTGCTACTGTCCTGCAACTTTTGGATGCATTCCTGTTCCAACAGACCTGCAGCAGGTCACCCAGGTTCTAAAGCAATAAAACAGCCCCAGACCATCATACTGCCACCACCATGTGTAACTGTATGGTGCTTTTTTTTCCCCAGAAATGCTGTTAGTTTTAGGCCAGATATAGGAGCGCACACCTTTCAAAAAGTTTTTCTGTCTCGTCAGTCCTCTGGATCTTTTTTCAATAGTCTTGGTCATCATGGGTTTCATTTGAGAGATTTTGGTTTGCCTTCCAATCCTGTGAAGGTTTCTCCACTGTTTCATGTTTCTCCTTTTGTGGGTAATGGCTCTTACTCTGGAATCCCAACACCTTAGTATTGGCTTCGTAACCCTTTCCAGACAGATGTCAGTGACTTTGTTATCTTTTCTTTTTTAGATTGGGAGATAATGTGTTGCTATTTGAGCTCTTTCAGACTACTTCATGTTGTCAGACAGGTTCTATTTAAACAATTTCTTTATCCTAACAGTCTGACATTAATCAGGCTTCAGCTTTTTTGAAAACTTAAAGTTTCCAGAATGTTCCTGCAGAGAGTCATTCACTTTTTCACAAGGAAAAGGTTAGTTTGAACAGCTTTTTTCCTTTAAAAATGAAATTATCATTTAAAACATGCATTTTGTATTTATTTAAGTTATCTTTGCATCTGATAATGTAGCATGTACAGTTTGACCTTCAACAAGGCCAGGATGCCACAGTTGTTTTGGACATGTTGAAAACATCTGTAACATCACAACCAGAAGATGCCACATAGACGTTTGCACCACTGCAGAATTTACACAAATGTGAGTCAAATGTTGCAGCTACGAGCCAATAATAATTACTAATTCTTATGCTATGCAGATGCTATCTGTCCTGCTGAAGATTCGCTCGTCTCTGCATACTGAATGCCTAGAGGGGCTCCTCTCTACAGCAGCCCAGCCTAATTTCTGATTAGTTCAGCTAATAAATTAACGGAGATAGTCAGAACATCGAACCTTAAATAAGGATATTAATTAAACAAGACTGTGTCAGACATACTCCAATGAATTCTACACCCTTATTCCCAATATGCACTGACTATGCAAAAGTGGGATGTATAAAATGTGACAAACTTCATGGACTTGACATTCCACATTATACACTTAAATTCTTCACTTTGATTTTAATCATTTTATTATCTCAGTATAACAGAATGTAACAGGAAAACTTGAATTGACTCGATACCTGGTTGAGTTTGTCTTATGACAATAAAGCTCCTGTTAGAACAATTTCATCATCTTGAGATAATGTTGCTTTCTGTGTCATAAATTAGTATCATCTTGAGATAATAAGTTAGTACTGCTGGTTAATTCAACCCATCAGGACAGTCATGTCGACAACTGATTCAAATAAAATTTTTAATCTATTATCAACTTGATACTGTTAAAATGATCAAAAAGGTGCATCTTCTTTTCTTCCAAAGATAATAATGGTAGAAAAGTCCCTTCTCAGTTTCCATGGTGATCACTAGTTTCCAGGTAATCCTGATTTCCAGAGGACCAACCAGTTTGGGGTCTGATCAAAGATGTAAATCCACTGAAATGAAAAGCATGCTGTTGAGGCAGGGTCCTCCTGCTCTCTGGGCTTTTTATTTTATGTAAACACCAAGGGAAAATCAGGTAGATTATGCTAGCTGGCATGAAGTCTGATGTCACTTTTGTTCTTCAAGGTTACTCAGATCCACAGTTTAATGCTTGTAAATACCTCCAATGTGATCATTGGTCATGCTTACTTATTCTGCAGCGTTATCTATAAAAACCATCAACAACCTGGACATAAACCGTAAAACCTCATGTGTGGTGATCATAAAACCTCAAGACAAATTGCATCCTTTAGATTTAATCTTGCATTTCTATGATAAACACCAGGGAAGGAATGAAGCCCTTTTAAATGCCTCTAATAGACTGTGTGTGCTTGAGTGTATTTAGGACTTTAGTGACTCACGTCAAGCAAACTGTTGATCTCTATCACTTCTTTCTTCTGATAACTTGGCGTCCTGTAAGTGTAGTGAATTTATAAAAGTTCTGCTGTTGAAAATCCAAACAAATATGCAGAAAATAAGCTGAAACCACTTGTAAATACATGTTTCAATAAAGAGCATCTTTGAAGAACGCACCGTGTCGTGTTTGCCCTCCCTAAGTACTGCTATATTTTATAACAAACCATGAGAATGCTATTAAAATGTGCATTTAGTCACTCAGTTCAAATGATTATTTGGTGTGATACATTCCAAGCACATTGTTTGGTTAATTTGGATGATTCCAGCTAAGAGAAACCAAAAATTCAGTTTCTTAAAATTGGAATACATAAAAATATACTTTAGAAAAAGGATTATTAATAGAGAAATGTTATGGCCTACACAGTCATGAGGAAGGCTGCCGAACTGACAGTTGTCCAGAACACAGTTACTGTCACCCTCCACAACGAGGGTAAGCTACAATAGGAATTGCAAAGGAAGCTGGCTGTTCATAATGTGCCATTTCTAAACATATTAACAGTTGAGAGGAAGGAAAAACTGTGCACAAGCAAAAGGAATATGTATAGAGTTGATAGGATTTTGGAGCAAAGCCCATTAAGGTTCATTCATAGTGGACTGTAGCTGAAGTCGGAGCCACACAGACATTTCCAGGACATTGACTATAACTGTCACAGTCCTTGTGTTCAAGCAATCCTAAACCAGACGCAACTGGAACACAGTTCACACACACACACACAAAACAAGATGCTTGTGAATTTTATTAATAGATTCTTTTTGGTCGCTTCAACATTATTTGACTGTTGCAACAGTGTTGGTGCAGCAAGGCAGTAAAAAGTGACTGAAGGGACAGATGACTACAGACACAATGAATCGATGAGACGGTTGTTCAGCAGGTAAACAAAACACTCATGGCAACATAAAGCTTTAAGGAAGCAGTTGAATAAATAAAGTTCCTTAAAATCTTTTGTAGAATAATTATGAGAAATTCAACACATGAACTCAGTTAAATCCCTTCTCAAACATGTATTCATCAACTAAAACTATGCATAAGTGCATATTTTAACAGGTACAGCAGGTTCTCAGTCATCCAGCTGAATTGAGGACTCAATAAAATGAGTTGTCACTTTAGTTCAAACAAAGAAAGTTTTACATTTAGACATTCTCTGATCTGTTTAATCTGCTTTTATGTCATTAATTTCAAACAATTACTTTGAACTGATGATTCCTTCAACTGGTCACTAAAACAGTGCAAAACAAAGGAGCAAGAGGAGCCACATTTAAAAACTCTGATTTGTACAGGATGGCAGGTGGAGCTCATTAACACCAAGTAAAAAACCTACAGTAGAATACCTTAAACAGACTAAACCCAGTATCAAGGCAAACAAACTTACAACATGGGCTTTGACCCAATCCATAAAGGTTTATATCAAACAGCAGCTCTGACTTGAGTTACATCTGGTTTGTGCCAAACTTCACAAGTAGCTGATATCTGGAGATATTTCAGCAGCCAGCAGGCGAAAAGGAAAAGAAGAAAGAAAATCAGAGATCAACACACACCTGCAAGTTAAAAGCTACTGAGAGGGAGGAACGATGGCAGCGTTTCAGCGCCGTGGCAAATACAAGCCATTGTAAAAGCCCGGCAGATTCCAGAGAGCTGTGGAGAGCCCCTCTGTGAGTGCATCAGTCTGTGCAGGAGGCTTCTCAGGGCCCCCCCCCCACTCTGAAAGCCATCATCTCCTGCTCTGTCATTCCTCTAAAACATATTCAGTGTGCCGTTAAAAATCAAAAACTCAGGACTGCGTGTTGTCCTCCAAATATTCCACCACTGATTCAGTGCCCACTAGTGGCAAAGGTTAACTCAACAAACCTTTACAAGGCAGCTGCTTGGGTGATATCGTGGTAGAAAAATCAAGACTGAGCTTAAAAAAAAAAAAAAAAAAAAAAAAAAAAAAAAAAAAAAAAGTCTTCTCTTCATCTGCCCCTGGGGTTACACCTTGCATAAACTCAGTTATGCACACCTTGCACATTTCACTCCATCCTCTCCAGTGTACACCACACACACAGATAGAAGCACAGCTGAAAGACTCAAACATGCAGAGCTGCTGGCTGCAGATTAGCAATCAGAAAATGGCGGTTTGTGTTGTTTAGGATCCACCGTCTCATCAGTCCGCTACACGTTTAGGCCCAAGCTCCTTCACAGATGAACACAGACTCTGCTAAATTTAGAAGGAACTAAAACACACTGCAGATACATTGCAGGGTTAGCATACGGAGGCAGACCACTTTAAAAAAGAAAAAAAAAAAAAAAAAAAAAAAAAAAAAAAAAATCAGAAAGAATTCAACAGGCAGCGACTCATCAGCTGGATTGCTCATTATAATCATCATAACCAAGCAAGACAAACCTCCAAAGGTTGAAATTAGGGTTTTAAATGAAAGTTTCTGTTTTTGGCAGGGAGTAAGGCAGTAACTTCGAATGTTTCACGGACAAATCTTAGTAAAAATCGTCCACATGTGCAGTTTTATAAACTATACAATGAAAACGAATTCAGTTTTTATAACTCTGAGTTCCTCAACACATCAGCTATGGCTCAGAACTGAGGGCGCCCTTTGAAATCAACTACTCCTGCGATGAAAACTAGGATACAGCAGATCAGTTTGCAAATCAGAGAATTGCAGAAAACCTGCATAAAGAAGATCAGCTAGGTGAACATTATTGAAACATTATGAACCAAGATGAACACTTGCTGAGGAGGAAAAAGAAATGCAACAGCCTGTAGAGTTGTTGAAGGTAGTTATTCGTTTGGAGCTGGTCAACTCTTCCATCTAGAGTTACACTGATGAGTGTTTTTGTGTGTTGAAGTGGAAACAAATGAGTGGCTCAGAGGCCTGCTGTGAAGGAGAAGTTGGCAGCTAATTTAAATCTGCTGCGTGAAGCTCTCCTGCCAGGACTGTCCATGGACAAAATGTTCTTCTCTTCGGGGAGTGGTGGTGCATCGTCTGTACCGCCGGGCTGCTCAGGAGGATCAGAGGTGCCATCTGCTGCCGCCTCCTCTGCGGATTCTCGCTCTGAGATTTAGAAAAAAAACAAACAAAAAAAAAAAAACAACAACCCCAAAACAAATAAAAACGTGCAGCGTTTCTCGCTTTAAGGACATCATGCATGTTTAAATTACAGAGCAATGTCTGACCTGTTGATGGTTGTGGAGGTGGAGTTTTCTCGAAGTCAATCAGGTCCATCTGCTGAAGGAGAACAGGGTCAGGATGGAGCTGAGGTGACGGCAGGCAGGATGGCACAGGACCACACAACAGGTCAACAGGTGATGTTAGACGGAGCAGCTCTGGATCAGCATCGCAACCTGGCAGCAAGAAACAACACTTAAGTTCAAGCGTTCAAGTTTTAGTCAAACATATTAAGATAAATATGGAAATTATAAAAACGTACGCCGTTAAATATGAAATTGCAGGGTGTACCTTTATAGCTCAGTTTATCCAAGCTTTTAATATATACAGCAAGTTAAATAAGTTATTGAACATGTCAACGTTTCTCTCAGTAAATATGTTCTTGACATGAAATTCACAGCTGGTGCAAAAACGCAAGTAAGCCACATAAATTAGGTTCTGTATAATGAAGTGACAAGACACATGGAATAAGTATTGATCATCTGAAGAAAAGGATGCCATAGAAAGCCAAGAAACCAGATTAAACATGTCAGTATTTAGAAAGCATTCCTGCTGCTATTGATGGCCTACAAAAAGGTTTCTCATTACCAAAGTATTCCAAAGATGAAAAGTCTTATGGTTTTAAAATAAACTAATGGTAATGTTTACAGCTGCATTTCTAAACCTCTGAATGTTCCAGTTATGCTGCTGAAACCATAATCCTAAAGTAAAACAAAAACAAAAAAAAAAAAACAAAACATAATTTCACCATAAAAATAGCTAGGACCAGAAATGTTGACGTGTTCAATAACAGTAATAGTGTTTCAAGAAACTTCAGCCACGTATAGATAACCAGCATTTCATATAAACACTTGCACCACCTGGACTTTGTGTTCCTGATGTTGCGCTACTGATGGGGCTGTCCCTCGGACTCTCCATGCTTTCTCCTAGCTGTGGGCTGTTGGGCACTGAAGAGCTTGGCTTTGCTAAAACAAACAAACACATACTTTATATTTAAAAGTTTCCATATTATCTTTTCTGCCATTTAAAAAAAACAAAAAAAACAAAAAACAAACAAAGGTCAAAATACAGCTTTTACTTCTCTCAGGTCACTTCAGGGAACTTGTCCTTACCTTTCATATCGTTCTTTAAAACGATAATCCTCTTATGACCGTGTCCTTTGATCCAGACCACCTGAAAACACAAGACAACTCGTTTAGTCATCAAAAAGAAGAGGACATTTCAAAAGATTTCATAGATATTTTAGGGACCAAATCAAAATATAAAAAATTAAATAAGAAAAATGTATAATTTTCACAGTTAAATAAATAAATAAATCCATGTTGACCTGTGGAATAGCACTGAGCAGCTCGTCAGTGCTCATGTATCCATAAAAGCGAGGTTCTAGGCTGCAGCTTGTAAACTTGCTGTAAGCCCCCTGGAACTCCGTCAGGAAGATCTGGTTGTAGTGGTAGGTGTGGAGCAGCGCCCGTACGTCACGAGCAAACTGGTAGAGCCTGGTTAGCCTCACCCACTCAACCCCATGTCCACCACCAGCACTGCAATCTTCAGCGTTTTCATCACTTTTGTCAAAGTACAACTAAGGAAGAAAGCCATCAACTGCTGTTTAGGCAGAACAACAAAAACCATCATGCATCTTCAAAGAGAAATCTGATTCCAACCTCTACAAGATAGGGCAGGCTCTTCAGCAGCTCGCTCAGAGACAGAAACCCATATTCACAGGGATTAAGCTGGGTTCCATGAACACTCAGGTAATGCTGGCTCAGCTCCTCCACCTTCATTCCTTTTGTTACTTGATGGTTTTCTTGGGACATGAGCAGAGCCAGCAGCTGAGTGGTCAGCAGCCGCAGAGACTTCCTGTTGATCAGGTGCACTTCCCGACCGTCAGAGCCGTCCACCACCTGAACAGAAGGAACAGAAAGCCATTAACACCTGTACTGTACACAGGATGATACTGGAGTTAACACTGGCACTCCAACAAAGCTAAAATAACTAACAGATATTATTTGTACTTCTAAAACTCATAGCCAGGATGATCAACTTCAAAATGCTCCATTTCTTGCGAAAGTCATTTGTACTTTTAGTTGTAGGTACACGCTTCCACCCAGGTTTAGAGGTTTCAGGGAAACTGGCTAGTTGATGCAGACAAAAATTTGATGGAGACCAATAGAGCCACAAAACAACAGTGAAAAGGGAAAAAAAAAAAAAAAAAAAAAAGTTTGCATTTTGGTGGAAAATCTACCAAAAATACTTTCGTTTTCTTTAAAAGGTATAGCTTATATTTTCTCTGGCATAGTTCTGTGACATTAACAGTAGCTGCTTTTCTACTTCATTACCTTTCTATAAACCAAACTTGATGTGACAACCTTCTACTCCAAGTGAGGGAACCATTACTGATAACAAACCTCAAAAAAAAAAAAAAAAAATCCAACTCAATGTGTTTTTTTAAACACTACATTTTTGAACAAATGTTTCCCTTTTTACCTTAACAACATGGCAGAGTTTGGCTAGCAGAGCAGGCAGTGAAGCTGTGTCGTAGTCCTGCAGACGAAGACCATAACCGAACGTCTTGCTGTACTCAGGGAGAAGCTGGCTGACAGACAGACTGAAGTTTTTCTGAGCCCGTAGAAGTTTGACTAGTTGGGCCGCCAGAGCCTTGATACGCTCAACCTCGGTTAAAGTCAGCACTTTCTCCTCCCCACATTCCAAAACCTGATGAGAGATGGAAACATTCAATAGACCAGAAAGATACCGGGATGCAGAGGAACAGAAGCCCGTATAAAACCCAGAGCAGTGCAACGGCCTTACCGTCAGAATGTCTGGGATTGCCTCAAAGAGCTCTATAAGCTTGGTGAATCCATAGTAGCTGAGCTTGCACTGACGACCGAAGTGGTGGTGGTAGGTAGGAATGAACTTACTGAACGGCATTCGACAATGTGGCTGATGACGGAGGAGGTCCACTACCTCTTTTGCAAACTGCTTAGTTCGCTCCATTTCCTCCAAAGTACGCTCTGGCAAATAAAAACGGGTTTCCAAAATAAGTGGAAGTGGAAAATGAACAATCGTCAAATTTTTTTTTTTTTTTTTTTTTTTTTTTTTTTTTAAACCTGAAAAGTGCAGTAGTGTTAGTATTCACTCCCTGACTCTAAACTAAAGGTTGCACACAGATCGTTGTAAATTCAAAAGAGCTGTCTTCAGTTGTGAAAATGGGCTTTTAAGAAGGAACCTTTTGGATGAGAGATGGAGCATCTTTGAGAAACTAAAGAAGTCTGGTTGCCTTGTATTTTACGTATTTAGGATCGTCACGTTCTACATAACTGAGAAACTGCACAAACCTTTGCTTCACAATTATATGCTACTTTTAGTGATCTATCACATTAAACTTCACTGAAACACAATGAAAGCACTGACTGAAACGTGACAAAAATGTAAGAAAATTCAAGGGGCATCAATAGTTTTGTGTGGTATTGCAAAGTTTTGCGACGGTAATGCTAAATATCTGAATGATGATAAAAACTGTATTTAAAAGAAAGCTCTCAGTACTGCCTTTCTTGCATGCGATCACAGTATATCCACCTCTCGCTGACCTTAAGCATCTTAGGCACCATTACCCATCTCACCTGTGTGAGCATCTAATACAGTGAGTCTGAAGTCAGCAGGCTGAAAATGACGGCTGAAATATAATTGGCGATAAATACTGTACTAGAGACGGTTGTTTGGGATATTAATACTGTTCGCAGTTATACTGAGATGACAATATATATATATATATATATATATATATATATATATATATATATATATATATATATATATATATATATATATATTGTGCAGCCCTCATATGGCTTAAGATTTTAAAAGTCTGCCAACACAGAACTGGATGATTTCCTGTAACAAACATGACCAAATCCAACTAAAACCTCTCAATGAATGGAGACGTTTTTATTCACCCTCTATCAGCATGTTGTCAGTTTCAGACTCACCTCTCTTCGGAACAGAGATGACCGTGTCTGTGGTCTGGTTAGTGATGGTGATGGTATTGTCTGGGATCTCAGCCAGCAGGTCCATCAGGTCACATATGCCATAGTCTGTAACCCTCCAGTCTCTGGAGAAGCACCTGTAACAAAGAATACAAGCTCTAAAACACAAACGATCCAAACTCTTCTTAGTGCGTCAAGCCATTTTAAAGAGAGACTTTAGAGATAAAGAAGCCATTGCTTACTGACCAATGGTATGCCTGCATGAAGTCCCTGAGAGCCACTTGTTTACTAGCTTGAAACTTGAGCAATTTAAGAAGGTCTTGTGTGAAGCGCTTCACTTGTGCTCGGTGGGTGAGGGTCAATAAACGTTTGGTACCCATTCCTATTATCTGTTGGTAAAGAAAACGGGGAAAAAAAGAAGCACAAAATGAAACAAATAAATGCAGCATGGAGACATTAATGAGAGGGGTTTTCTTTAAAATACCTGCAGGACATGTGGGACAGCTTCGAGAAGCTCCAGCAGCTTGGAGAAGCCATAGTCAGAGACTCTGCATTGTTTGGCAAAGTGATGGTGGTATGAAGGTATGAATTTGCTGATTGGCATGAGGCAAGATGGCTGACTCTTTAACAGGTCAATAATCTCTCTGCTAAACTGGATGAGCTGTGGATTGCCAACCGGACTCTTGCAACGCTGAAACCATGACTCTGCAATAACAAAAACGCAAACAAAAACATTCATTTCCAGGGACTCGCATCTAAGAAATGTGAAAACTAGAGACATAAATGGATATTTATGTCTATTCCTACCAGAGTTTTGTGCAGGTGGTTTGTTGTGGATCCACTTGATGACTTTGAACCCATTCTGAGCTGTGACAATGGTGATACTGGGAACGCAGGTAATGAGATGCTCCAGAGGAACACCATTCTCTAGAGTCTCATTGCCAACTTGCAGAGGGCTAAATGTTGCTGCATAGCAGTCTGGAAAACTAGAATTAAACAAAACTAAATTTCTTACTTCACAAAAAGGTGCCTAAATACACATTTCATAAACATTGCACAGGACTGTGGCGCTACCTGAGCAGTGGAAGAGTGCCGTCATGCATCTGTAACAGACTGTGGACTTCAGAGGCTAAACTGCTCAGCGGCATCACAACAAAGGGGATTTTATAGGATTCAGGGTCAAAGTCAGCCTCACTGTAATTTAAAAACAACAAAAACTCTCAGTAAACGTGACGATATGCAAACATACAGCCAGAGATGCATGTTTAAGATTGAAATATGAAAAAGGACCATGACCAGTTTTCATTTCAAGGACTGAAACTGTGCTGAAAATGTTTCATCGATAGGGTTTTTAAAAAAATGCAAACTAGAGAAAAACTACAAAAATAAACAAGAATGCTGAATGCAAAGTTTTACACCACAAACAACGAAGGCGACCCATGGGGAAATTCCTACACCATGTTTGGAATAAACATCAGCAGAAACAACAAAACATGAAGAGACAGAGAGCAGGACGTCCTAATTAATTAATAAGTTTCCTGTTAGGATTCAGTTTTTAGCTTGGCGACAACAGATAAGCAGAGTGTCAAAGAAAAACAACAATAAGCAGTCTGATGATGAAAATGAAGTCTAAAAATTCAAGATGGCTGACTGTTGACTACAATATGAATAGTTCATAATCTTTGCACTAAAATGTTTACACTTTTTGTTTTTTAAGGGTTTAAAGGAATGTTAAAGATCACGTGTTCAGTTTAAATCCCTGATAATATCAAGGGTTCTTCTCATTAGACACGTCTAAAAATTTCATTTGGAGCATTTTACAGCAGCATGGCACATGCAAAAACAGAAAATCGCAACTCTTCATGTGTACATTTATTGTTCAGAGGGAAGTCTGGGTCTCCCAGCTTAGGCTACTGTCACCGTGACCTGGAAGATAACGGATGGATGGACTTATTGTTCAGGTAGAATGGGGATGACTTAAAATGACAACCTGATCGTTTTAGTTTTTCCCCAAATTAATTTTATTTAGGATCTTTAGGATTCTTGGTTCACTGAAAAAAATCCAAATAAAGTGGTTTCAAAACCAAGAAATTAAAACATGTCTTGGTGTGCTACAAAATATGGCTGGAAAATATCCTGGCTGCATAAAAAAAAAATATATATTTTGTGTAGGTAAAATGAAATTATTTTCCTTTAAGATGTGTGAGGCCCTAAAAAGCATTCCTCATATTTTACAGTGAATTCTGTTGATCAAAAAGGTTTCGTCGACTAAAACTGAAAGGACTACAACTGGGTAAACTACTAAAACTACGTTGAATTTTAGTCGAAAGACAATCAATACTAAATAAAACCTACGGTCATGAAAAAAACTGATCACAAAAAAAAAAGAAAAGAAAAAAAAAATGTAAGAAGTTCAAAGGATGTGACTACTTCTGGAAGACACTGTATGAACATGTTCCTTAACCTGAAGTCTTGCTTAGCATAATGTTGTTTGCAAACAGGCTCGTGGTACTCGAGTTCCTCAAACACAACAGGACTCCCGCTTGCAGAGGAACTTTCTTGGGACTGAGAAGATCCCAGTGGACTCTGACGGACTTGGATGTTGGGCAGAAGACACACCAGTCTGGAGCTGCCCTGTTCCCGCACTGAAAGCACATCCGATAACTTGTACAGATCACCAATGACGAGTTTATGCAAGTATCTGAAAAGGAGGACATAATAAACGTATTGTTACTTTACAGATTAGACATTTAGCAAATACTAAATTGAAAGCAAAGGGTTGAGATGGGTACTGACTTCTTCTCATAGATCTCAGCTAGTTTGAACAGAGGGAGGCAATTAGCAGGAGCATCCTGAAGAATGCAACTGATCTCAGTGCTGTAAATTGTCAGAAGGAAAATTAGGGGCTCATCTGAAACAAAATGTTTGAGACTGCGAATTGAAAAAGACCAACTAATTTACCAAACTGTACCTGAGCAAGGATAGAGACTTGTTGTTGCCAGCGGTGACAAGAGACACCTGGATACGTTTACTTCCAATCTTATAACGGTGCAGGCCGCTGACAGCACTGATGGCTTGCTGCAGGGAGACCATCTTAACTGTGGCCTTCAGCTGATAATCAGTGTGGGGGCTCAGATCCACAGCTTTCACCTAGACAAAATAAAAAGTGTACAACACAGGAACGTTAGAATGTCGGAAGAGTGACGCATCATGTTTCTAACCTATATTTCCAAACACTTGAAGTAAGCTTTACTTGTCCATATCGGGAGAAGGTGTCAACCAATATCTGCTGCAGATCTTTCCGGGACATTCTGTAGTCAAGGTTGGCCACCTGGAGCTCTGACCCCTCTAAGAAAGGCTCAGATGGACCTTCAGGGAAAGAGTTGCGAGCTGTTGTAAGCAGAGGTGAGGAGCGGCTGGACAGGCAGGGGGATCCACTCCTTTTTATTGGAAGAGGGGAAGATTGTCAAAATAAAAAGCAACATTTTTGCAATAACAGCAACAGTTATAAAAAGGTGCTGGATAATATTCATGCAGTATTAGTACCGGGAGGACCAGGACCCCTGAGACGGGACGAGAGGGCTGAAGCTCCTGTTTAGATTCAGCTTGCTGAAGGCTGAGGGTGTGCTAATCTTGAACTCGTCTGAGCTCCTGTCCCGCTGCGCTACAGGCGATCCAGTTACACTTCGAGGACTGGAGCCCTCTCTTTTACACAGAAAGAGGGGAGGGGGTGTTAAGGCTGGCAAGTACACTCATGTTTGAGGAAAAGCTGAATGTACAATGACACATACACCATGAACTCAGCAAATAGTTTTAAGGTAAAAACTACTGTTAAAATACTATGAAGTTCCTATGAGGCCAGTTACACTGCAGTGCCAAAGTATTCACACCATTTGAATGTCTTCATATTTTTCACATTACAATCACAAATGTATTTCACTGAGATTGTATGAGTGAAATTTGTGAAGTGGGAGGAAAATAATGTGTTACTTTTTCTACCACATAGCAGGCAAAAATGATCCATTTTGGTCTACTACTACTGCTGCTCTTTGTATACAATTTTCATTGAGTTGACCAGTACTATGGAAGATACAATGGTACGCAAAGTGTTTGCCCCCTTCCTGATTTCCTATTTTTTTTCATGTTTTTCACACTGAAGTGTTTCAGAACATCAAATCAGTTTAAATATGAGTCAAAGACAACACAGGTAAACACAAAATGCAGTTTTTAAATGAAGGTATTTATTATGAAGCAAGAAAAAACTCCAAACCGACATTGCCCTGTGTGGAAAAAGCGACTGCACCCTCCCTCCAATGATCCAGAGTTCACTGTTTCTAGCCACACCCATACCTGATTACTGCCACACCTGTTCCCAATCCAGACATCAAACAGGACCTGCCTGACAAAGTGAAGTACACCGAAAGGTCCTCAAAAACGAGGCATCATGAAAGTAACTGAGCTCTATCAGTCTGGAAAGGGTTCCAAAGTCAGAACTTAGGTTCTGAAGCAGGACAATAACACAAAACACGCCAGCAAGTCCACCGCTAAATGGTTGAAGGAAAACAAAAAGAAGATTTTGGAGCGGCCTAGTAAAAGTCCTGACCTGAATCCTATTGAGATGCTGTGGCATGACCTCAACAAGGCTGCTCATACTGAAAAATGTTCCAATGTGGCTGAATTAGAACAATTCTGCAAAGATGAGTGGCCAGAATTGCTCCACAGTTGTGAAAGCCTCATTGCAAGTAATCATAAACCCTTGATTGCAGTTGTTTCTGCTAAGGGTGGCCCAACCACTTAGGGGGTTGCAATCACTTTCCACACAGGGCCATGTAGGTTTGTACCTCTTTGTTATTAAAGGGAGAAAATAAACACCTTCACTTAAAACCTGCATTTTGTCTATACTTGTGTTGTCTTTGATTCATATTTAAATTGGTTTAATCTTCTGAAACACTAAAGTGTGAAAAACATGCAAAACAAAGGGAAATCAGAAAGGGGGCCAACACTTTTTCCACACCACAGTATTTAAAGCTTGGGGTATCGTTTAATTATCCAACCTTACTTTAAACTTCTCAGCTGCATCCCTGTTCTTGGTCTTCATGATGCTCTTTTTTCCACGAATGTTCTCTAACAAATCTCTGAGGCCTTCATAAAACAGCTGCATTTATACTGAGGTGAAATCAGAGACAGGAGGACTCTATTATGTGACTTCTGAAGGTAGTTAGACAGGATTTTATTTAGGAACATCAAATTAAAAGGGGTTACATATAAAGGCACACAACCACTTAAGATTTTGTCTTTTTTTTTTGAATACTGGACCTCACAATTCTGTGCACGCTCAAGGATCTAAATAAGCGTTAACTAAAAACAGATCGTCCCCCATCTCTGTGTGTACCTCTTCTTGTGTATAGATTCTCCAGATAGGCCAGTCTTTGTCTGCTCCTCCAGAGCTCCCGTCTCTTTTCTCTGGGGTGACAAGGAAGCAGCACGCCCTCTGACCAGGTGGGGCAGGCCCACCCTGGACTTTGTATCCATGTTAACCATCTCCTAAATTAAGACAGTAGAAGATTTATGTTATAACTTGAGCCAGAAAATGTTTTTCCTCAGAAAAGGGAAATAAAGATGGACATGTCAGTGACATCTGTGAGGCTGCATGCAAACAAGCTGATGGAAAAAAAAAAAAAAAAGAAAAGAAAAAAAGACTTTCATGAACCAACAGTTTAAGGTGAAACTAGGGACGTGCAGTTACGATGAATTAGGCAATTAAATCATGAACAACTTTTACAATCCATTTTATTTGAACTAAGAAGCAGGTAGTGACCTGCGCTTACTGCATTGCACATAAATTAAAATTTTGATTTAAATTTCATAGTTCAACACCAAATGTTTGAATTGCCCATCCGTAGTTTAGGCATTAATGAGTTGGTTTTGATCACGTCAGCTTAATTGATTGCAAAAAAAAAAAAAAAAAAAGTCAAATGAAATGCCAATAGCCTGTTTTTTTTCATAAGCATGGAAAACATTAGGGAAAAAAAAAACCCATAGGCTAAAACTGAATCTGGACAAGACAAACTAGTAGAAATATGGCTTCGCAGATACATAAACACACAAGCACAAAAGCTATGAGGCGACTCATCTATTAATATGACATGATAAATGAACATGCAGGGCAGTCAGGAGAAAATAATGCATGCTATGAGCTGGTAGAGGCAGACAAGTGAAGGCGAGCAAGGTGTTAGTTAAAGCAGCAATTACGAGAACACTGAGGGGAGGACAAGCTACTGCAATTTACATGGCAGCCCAGATAAGGACAGAGCGCAGTGGAGGTTGGAGGGAGGCAGGCATGGAGGAGTCTGCTGACCTGATGCGGTTTGGCTGGAGCGCCGCCGGGAGGCCCACTGGAACCCCTCCTGGGGCTGTAGGGCCTCTCGGGCACCAGGCCAGAGGTAGGCAAGGGGCGGGTGGCTCGCCGTGGCCTCCTGGGTGATCTGGGCTTCTCCAGGGGGAGAAAAGAGGAGGAGGATATGGTTGGGAAAGGGGCGAGCACAGACACCTTGGTTTGGAAGGACTGGGGTTTGGCCTGATGCTGAGCCTCAGGACTGACATCGTCTCTGGGCCTTGGTGAGAAAGAGAGGCTGATTCTGTAGCCAAACACATCCTCGTTCTCCATTCGTTTGCGGGCGCGAGCAGCCGCCTCAGGGCTGCCAAAGCGGAGGACTGCTGTACCCTGGGACATACTCTGCACTTTGCCCCCACAGTTGTCTGACAGGCGGCGAAGCCTGAGCCTCACAGCATTCTGCAGGGTCTTGTCACAGATGATGGGGAGGTTGTGCACATAGAGGAGGCTGAAACTGGGCTGAGAGAGGGGAGGAAGAGACATTGTGGCCGTCTGGTTTGTATAATCAGACTTTAGATACAAAACTGAAGCAATTTTTGTCTTAATAAAAATAAATTCAGGTAGCCTAAAGGCATTTAATAGAGCTGAGTGAAGGCTTTTAAACCCTGCAGTTCATTCATTACAACATGAGCAAAAAACTTAAATACAGCTACAAACACAAAAGGCTCCAAAAATCGCACTGTAAGGTTCTGTTCTGTGTTTTTCGATTTAACAGCTGAAATATCTAACAAAGTTACCTTAAGTCTCCCAAAAGTATTTAGCACACCTTAAACTCTTTCCACATTTAATCATGTTTCAACCACAAACTTCAAAGTATTTCATTGGGATTTTGCACAACACCTCAACCTCATGCAGACTGAACGGAGACCACCCAAAGATTGCCAAAGATTCCCATCTGGATTTAGGTCTGAACTTTGACTGGGCCATGAACATGAGCTTTGAGCTAAACTATGTGTTTAAAGTTCTTGTGCTGGAAGGTGAACTTCAACCAGAGTCTTTCATGGCCTCCAACAGGTTTTCCTCCAGGACTGGCCTGTATTCAGCTTCATCCATCTTCATGTACACCTTGACCAGCTCCTCTGCTCCTGCTGAAGGAAGACATCCCCCACAACATGATGATGCTGCCACCACAATTCACAGTGGGGTCAGTGTGTTACGGCTGATGTGCACTGCAAGTTTTCAGACACACACAGTTTTGCATGTAGGCCAAAAAGCTCAACTTTAGTCCCATCTGATCAGAGCACGTCCTTCCATATGCTTACTGTATCCCCTACATATCTTCTGGCAAACTGCAAATGGGGCTTCTGATGGCTTTTAAAAAAAAAAAAAAAAAAAAAAAAAAAGCGTTCTTTTTGCCACTATGCTAGATTTTTTTCAGTGTATGACTAATAGTTGTCTTAACAGGTTCTTCCACCTGAGCAGTGAATGATGCAGCTAATCCTCAGTTACCATGAGTCTCTTGGCTGCTTTCCTGGTTGACGCTCTTCCCACTCAGCCTGTTGGTTTAGGTGGACCGCCACCTCTGGCATACCTCTGGTTATGCTTGTTGTTCAGTTGTACCATTTCTATTTTACATAGGAAGCAGCGCTCTGTGAAATACGTTAAACCTTTCTCCCTGACCTGTCTGCTGGGTTCCTTGGTCTTCATGAGGCTGCTTGTTCTCTAATAAATCTCTGAGTATAACAAATAAATAAATAAATAAATAAATTACAAAAAAATCAAGTTTATCACATAAAATCTTAATAAAATACAGTGAAGTTTGTGTATGTGATGTAAAAAATTAAAAAAAAAAAAAAAAAAAGTATACTTCTGAAAGACAGTTAAAATCAGTTCAATATAATTTTAGGGGGTAAAAACTGTCTATGTAACAATCTCCTTGGTGGAGCAAGAGCAAAATGTAGGTAGAGGACTTGCTAAACCTGTAAGATGGGAAACATGCCAAGGCACTCATCAGATAAGCATGCAATGTCAACTTCTTATATATGATGAGGGTAAAGAAGCAGGATTGTATACATTCAAAATTTTAATCCTTTAGCCTATTAATCCTACCTTTTTAAAAGGTGGGGGCAAAGGGCCAGTGTGCTTTTCTAGAAGAGAAAAAGCACACTGGCCAACAATTATATTTTTCTTTGTACAGTCTAGACAATACCAACTTACCTTATTACATACAGCATTGATTTAAAAAAAGGTGTTTTAGGCTTTAATAGTGGATTCAGAGGCTTACCTGTGATTTGACAGGCATACGCTGTGGCAGATCTGCTGTGATTTCCTGAAAGGGCACATGGTGATGGGCGTGCTGCAGCAGAGTCGAGGATGTTTGGCTGCCATGGATCAGAATCACCTGGAAGCCGTGGCGATGACGCAAGTCACTCAGCTCACTGGCAAAATTCACATCCGCTGTCGACAGAGAGAGGAAATTATCATTTTGATTAAAAGATCTTTCTCAAATATAACCTGGTACAGCGGATTTGGGAGCTTGTGGGTAAACAAGGCAACTCACAGGACACCAGTATGACAGTTGCAGGTGGAGTGTGGGTATCAGCAAATCGCCTTAGGCTCTGGCGAAGTTTGTCATCAGCAGCATTCTTTGCTGTGGCATTAATATGAGCGACAGTAACCTGATGAAAAGCCAAACGTACAATATATAAAAATAGTACTTCTTTGTAGCCATTAATGTGCACCACCCAGTATGACTTCAGGTAGTTACAGACAAGTAAAGCTAATCTACCAGGATCAAAAGAAATAAGCCCCGTCTTTGAAGAGTAGAGCGTGATGTACAAGTATTCAAACCTCTAATTTTCCTCCCATTTTGTCACAGGACAAACAAAAATTCCAACCAAAAAACAACAAAAACTTTTTAGTAGTAAAAGCTGTTAGAAAAAAAAAAAAAAAAAAAAAAAAAAAAAAAAAAAAAAGTGTCATGTATTCTGTCCCCTAAATGACATCCAGTGCAGTCAATTGCTGGCAATTTGCCGGCCAGATACCTGGCAGTTGTTGAGCTCTTGGATGACCGCTTTACTCTCTTTGCTGATATCACAGACACAAATAAACTCTGCTTCGCGGTGTCCCTGGAAGAACCTGCTGCGAATCCGCTGCACCACGGCTTCAGCAGAGCGTCCGCTGGGCACATTGCAGTTTTCAATGTCCCAGAAGACACCAACGGGAGGGATATTCTCAGGACCACTATTCTCTGAACCTAAAAGAATAAAATACAAACTGTAATTTGAAGACTTCAACAATCTTGTTATAAATTCAATATGTAAACGCCACCAGAGCTTCTGATCGTCAATATCTATAAAAGAGCGCAATTCAAAATTATGTTATATTGTCACTTTTGTATACCATATTTATAGCCAATCATGCCATGGTTGAGGGACGGCATGAGCATCATGCCATCAGAGGACGTGCCACATCCGTTACAAATGGGAACAGGGATGGAAGCAGTTAGAGGTGCAGGAATGTCGGGCCACACGTTGGACTCTGAAGTCAGACCAGTCTTTGGCTGCAAATCAGGGAAAAACTAACAACCATGAGGAAAACTAAACTATGGCTAAAAAGTAAATAAATAAATAAATAAATATCAAACCATTTCCCTCATCAGAATTCAGATTTTTACATCTTTGTGTTATAAAACTCCAAGAAAACCAAAATGTAAAGAGTGAACTGAACCAACCTTTAACAAGCACTCCTGGCAGAAATGTCCCCCATTCCGACAAACAGTGTGTTTTACATTCTGGAGCATAGGATTTGAGCAGAAGTGTGCTGAGGTGGTTGAAGTGGTAACAGTTGTGCTGCTTGACTGATCACCAAGTATTGTTCTTTGGGATGTTCTGGTTGATGTGCTGCAGTCCACACCACACGTGTAAAAGCCAGAAGAAACCAGACAAGAGCCTTGCACAGGAGCAGGTGGAGAGGCAACAGAGGAAGGCAGGGGTGCAGAAGAGGGAAATGTGCTGGGCTGACTGAGTGGAAGAGGTAAAGCTGAGCAGGGATGAAGAAGTCCTGAGCAGCAGGAGAGGTATGGGTAAAGGGAAGGAGGCTGAGAGGTAGCCATGGAAGAGGGCAACTGAGGTTTGCAACCAAGAGCGAGCAAGGGATCAGACGCCTCACTTCCACCAGCATGACTCCGGTTATTATAGCGATAAACAGACGAGGCTACAGAGCATGGCTCCAATCTGCTACTACTGCTGTTGCTGATTGGTGCTCCCAGAGAGCTTGATGCTGTCTGAGGTTTACAAGTGCTGCTGCTGCTGCTGCCACCAACAACACCTGTGCCACCCAACAAGCCATAGCCTTCTGTGCTGCAGTAGTCACAGTGGGTGCAAATGCTTACTTTGGGGATAGCCCCTTCGTGTTGCGGTTTTGTTGGCGGATGTCGTTGGTGTGAGTCTTGCGTTAGCTGCAGGGAAGGTGGCAAGCAGGCAGGAGGCAAAGGGAGAGGTGCCAAAGGAAAGGACTGGGATAACTGGGATGTGGAAGGACAATGAGGAAGAGAAGGAGGCGGCGGTGGGGGGACATCCTTCAGGTCCAGCACACCCTTTCGGTTGTCCATGTAAATGTTCTGAAATATTAAAACCAAAACATAGATTTCAGGGTTCCTTCAAATTTTTCATTTAAAAAAAAAAAAAAAGAAATATATAATAGTATTAAAACATTTTTATACCCTTCCCACTAACCAATACAAAAAGATCATATTGTCATCAGGACAGGATAATGAATGATACACATCAGGCAAATTTTGTTATCTGTGATGAATTTTGTTATATAAAAAAAAAAAAAAAAAGGATTACCAAAACTTTGATTGGCATCTAAAAGAGACTCAGTTTAAAAACCACAAGACTGCAACTAGGGGTGCACCGATTGTAGTTTTCTGGGCGGTTAAAAATCATTAAAAAACCTGAGCTGCCGATTTCGACCCATACCGATTTTTATTTTTATTTATTTTTTTTTTTTGTAATATAACTGACACTTTGACACATTTGTTAAGTTGGCAACAGTGGGGTAACTATTGTTAAACGCACACATGCAGATGTGACCTGGTGGGTGCGTCTGTCAGTCGGCATCCTCATGAGGCAAAAGGGGGGCAGAGGTTGATTTTCAGACCTTTGTGAAGGTAGATAAGATCGGTTTCACATGTATGGGCTAATCGAGCAGCTGGCCGATTTATCAGTGCACCCGGCCGATTTATCAGTGCACCCCTGCTTACAACCCTTGTGTAAGAGGGTTAAAAAAAAAAAAAAAAAAAAAAAAAAGGCAGAAATTGTGTATTTTCTAAACATTTTTGGATTTTTCTAAAATTTTAAAATCCAAGACCATACTTTCGACATATGTACACTGATATCTTCAGACTGTTTTCAAATGTGGTGGTCGTGGGGAGGGATATTGAAACTAATAAATTGGAGCTGACTGAGTTAAGTAGTTTATAATGGGTTTCTGACATCTACCACTTCTTTTATGGCCTGACCTGACATATCCCTTCATTTCGTGCTCATCAAACTGCGTCATCATAATAAACTAACAGTGATAACCAAAGCAAACAGTCATAAATCTATACAAGACACACAGCAGAGCTGGTGACCTACAACTCGCATAAAACTTTACATAAGCTCCCTGAAAAAGCCTCTGAAGGCAGTTCTTTCACTTCAACCCTCCCAGACCTGTTTTTTCCGATATGTTTCACTACAATAAGTTTGTGTAAAGATGAATATACCTACATCTTTCTTTTTTTGAAGAAGGGAAGTCGTCTCATTTGAGGAGAAGCAGTCTTTAGGTGTCCATAGGAGGCTAGAGATTTCCGTTTCAGGGGGAAATGGCCATGGGACGGTTCTAGAGCTGCTTGTGGATTTCTCCTTCCTTACGCCATCCATCATACAAACACCAGGGGCCTTTCACCATGCTTCCGTCCCTCTTCTCTCGCATGCTTCCTTGTGCATTGTAAATGAAACTGAAGTGAACCAGCACACTGACTGCAGTTCAAAGTGACTCGTTTATGATGACAACATATGTGGTTAAAGTGCGTCTGATGAAACAAGGCTTCGTATCGACAGCTTAAAGATCATTGGGTGGGGATACTGCTCACGATAATTCTGATTTAATCAAAACAAAGTTGTTTTTAACCGAAGGGAGCCATCAAAACAATCAGACCTGAGATTAGGTTAGCGCCAAGCTAGCAAACTTTGTGATCGCCTGGGTTGACGTTTTTGTCGTTAATAGATGTTTGGTCTAAATAACAAAGATGGTTAACTTAAAGAGCCTAAAACAAGTCCTTAACAAACTCACAGTTAGCCGCATGTCGCTGTTTAGGCTAACAACAGAGCGACAGTCTTACAGTAACCTAAACAGTCATAACAGCTGTCGTTCAACTACACTTAAAACGGAGTGAACGTTCTTAAAATGCCAAGAATTTATTTTACAGTTCATTTCTCAAACATTTACCTGCGAAAGTTTAGCCTCTCACATCCTCCCCAAATAACCGTTCACCTGTGTTTGTCTCCACGAGAAACCTGCACCTTTTTGTAACCGAGGACTGCCAAAAAGCAGATACAACTGTCGTAAATTATGTTGCTTTTGTTGTGGAATGGCGACTGTACTTTGTAATTGGGGACAGTACGCCAAAAATATGGGAGAAAAAACAGATTGAACGACAATAGAGCAGATAGTAAAATAGGATTACATCTAGAATATTTTTAGAAAGGCATAGTAATAAAATATGACAATATGACAGTATTAATTAAAGCTAAGTACAATATCGATCTATAATAATAATAATAATAATAATAATAATAATAATAATAATAATAATAATAATAATAATAATAATAATAATAATAATAATAAACTATAATTGGACTTTAATATAATAATAATAATAATAATAATAATAGTGTCAAAGTGTCAAAAATTGTGAGATTTTGGGTTACACTATTACAATAGTTACATAGTTGCTTTACACCAGTTGATTTGTTTGAGGTAATATCAGCAATGAAGTCGGTAAATCATCAATACATATCTTTTAAATCCCATACTAAACATGTAATTAAAACAGCAGTCTTTCACCTCTGTAATAACTCTAAAATAAGGAACATGATTTATCAAAGTGCTGCACAAAAACTGCTTCATGCTTTAATGATTCATAGAATTGGCTACTTAAATGCCAGCTGGGTTTCATCACAATTTCACTACTCTGATATTTTCTCCATGTCTTTGTGTCACCATTGCATTTAAAATAGCTTGTTTTACATTAAAACTTCTTACTTATATACACTGCTGTGGCAAAGTATTTACCCCTTACAGTTTGCTTCTTTTTCTTTTTTGCCACACTTAAATATTTCTGATCATCAAGCAAAATGGAACAAAGATAACCTTGATAAATACAAAAAGCTGTGATTTCATTTATCAACAGAAATAAGTTGTCCAAACCAGCCTAGACCTTTGTGAAAAAGTAGTTACTCATCATGAGTTTATTATGTTTAACTACATTTTTTGGCAAGCTGAGTTTAATTAGACTAGTCATAGCAAGGGTTCATTGCTACCAGGCTGTGGAATAAATAAATAATTTAAACAGAGTCTGACAGCATGAAAAAGGCTAAAAATCTTAAAAAGCAATGCATTATCTAAATACATTCAAGAATAGATGAGAAACAAAGTCAATGACATCTTTTCAGTCTTACAAAAACATTTCTAAGGCTTGGGGACTTTGTGAACCACAGTGATATCCAAATGGAGAAAACATGGAACAGTGGTGAACCTTCCCTGAAGTGGCCGATCAAATTTCTCAAACACCACACTGATAACTCAATCTGGCGGTCTTCAGACAACTCAAAACATAATTTCAAGCACTGCAGGAAAAAGAAAAAAGAGAAAAAGAACATCGTGCAGACAGTTAAAAATGGCGGATGGTAGTGGAATGGTCTAGAGTTGCTCTGCTGCTTCAGGACCTGCACAACTTTAAAGCAACCAGGAATGCACTTTAGTAGAACATTCTGAAGGAGAATGTCTGACTTCAGTTCATGACCTTAAAATCAAACACATCCAGTTTATGAAACAGGACAATGATCCAACACAGCAAGTCCACCTCAACAAAGGTCACTATTGTGGCCTGATCAAAGTCTGAACTTAGAACTGAGATACTTTTGGTTGTATGACCTTAAACAAGACCATTAGTACTCAAACATCCTTCGGTGTTGCCAAATTGAAACAAGTCTGCAAAAACAAAGGTCCAAAGTTCCTCCAAAGCGATGTAAAAAGGTCATTGCCAGTTATCACAAACAGTTGTTGGCATTTTTTGTTGACATGAGTGGTACAAGCATTTATCTGGTTTATGAAGCAATTACTTTTCACATAGTGCATGGGTGGCAATTTGGATTTGAAAACTTCCTTTTGTATTTACTCAAATTTTTTTGTTGTCATGATCACATTTGTTTAATGATTTAATATATTTAAGTGAGACAAGAAACCAAAAAACAGAAAAAAAATCTGCAAAGCAACAAATATGATTTTTACTGCACTTCTGTGTTACTGACATCATGTGTGACAGTTGTTTTGATCACGTTATCATGTACTCTTAACTGTTAATTTCTCTTTTCTTGCTTCTTGCTGTCATTTTTTGTAATTTTTAATTGGTTTTGTCATGAACAATGTCTCTGTATCTAATCTTTAACTCGTGTTTTTTTTATTTTTTGAGAAATTTAATCATTAATTTGGTTCTTCGTGGCTTAGATTCAATAAGGACTTTGAAATATTGCCTAGAGATTTCGGCCAATATTGACCAGATAGCATCACACACTGGAGATTTGTTGGATCTACATCCATGCACATCTCCAATTCCACCAAATTCTCCCTGTGCTATAGGGGATTGAGATCTGGTGACTATGGAGGACACCTGAATACAGTGAACTTATTTTCATGTTCAACCAGTTTGAGATGACATGGGGTTTGTTAAAGGGTTTTTTAAAGGGTCATTATTTAAGGCACTCCAACCTTTCTCTCATCTTCCTCTGACCTCTGACATTGACAAGATATTTTCATTCACACAATTGTGGCACACTGGATATTTTTGATTGTTTGGACACATCTCTGTAATCCAAGAGATGATTATAATATGTGTGAAAATCCCGATAGAGCAGCAGAATCTGAAATCCTTAGGTAATAACTAAAACCATGTTATGTATATGTTCAATGCACATTTTGATGCCTAAAATCCACAGATTTTCTGACACAGAAGTATAAATGTTTATAACATGTTCATACAACTACTTTGGCCAAGAATCCCTTTAAATTCATTAAAACTTTAAACAAAATGATGAATTGCCAATATTACACAACGTAACATTCAACAACGTTCAATAGGAGATTTTCAAAATTCAATACAATGGCTCCTGTTTCACCAAAAGTGGGACAACTCAGTAAATCAGTAAGTCTCTTAATGGAAAATGGATAGATGTGAAAATTTCAATGAAATTAGAAAACATGTCTATTAAATAAATAAACATTTCCACAATTATTTAAATAATTTATTAAATGCATAAATAATAAACAGTGAATTTTCATCATTTAAATTCTGTGTTCACTACAATTAGTTCAGTTGTTTTCTCAGTCCAGTGTCCTTTTAATGAACCACAGAGATGGCTTAAATTATTTCTTGTTGGATTGAAATATGAAATAATTAAATAAATACAGAACTAACTAAATGTATCGTCAATAAAGTACAATTCATTGTTTTAACATTTCTTTAATTGTTCATCTAACATATCGCACATTAACACACACACACACACACACACACACACACACACACACACACATAAAAAAAAAAAAAAAAAAAAAAATTCCCTTCTCACCCTCCACGGGTGGTCTTTCTCAACCTCTGAGCTCGGGTCCTCTACCAGAGGCCTGGGAGCTTGAGGGTTCTGCGTAGTATCTTGGCTGTGCTGAGAACTGCGCATTTCTGGACTGAGACGTCTGATGTTGTTCCTGGGATCTGTTTTACCCACTGCTCCAGTTTGGGGGTGACTGCCCCGAGGGCCCCGATGACCACAGGCACCACTGTGGTCTTCACCTTCCAGGCCTTCTCCAGTTCCTCTCTGAGGCCCTGGTATTTCTCCAGTTTCTCGTGTTCCTTTTTCCTGATGTTGCAATCGCTTGGTATTGCTACATCCACCACAACGGCTTTCCTCTGTTGTTTATCCACCACCACGATGTCCGGTTGGTTCGCCATTACCATTTTGTCTGTCTGGATCTGGAAGTCCCACAGGATCTTAGCTCGGTCATTCTCCACCACCTTTGGGGGTGTGCCCCACTTTGATCTCGGGGCTTCCAGTCCATATCCTGCACAGATGTTTCTGTACACTATGCCTGCTACTTGGTTATGACGTTCCATGTACGCTTTCCCTGCCAGCATCTTGCACCCTGCTGTTATGTGTTGGACTGTCTCAGGGGCCTCCTTGCACAATCTACACCTTGGATCTTGTCTGGTGTGGTAGATCTGAGCCTCTATTGCTCTGGTGTTTAGGGCCTGTTCCTGTGCAGCCAGGATGAGTGCCTCTGTGCTGTCCTTGAGTCCAGCTTTTTCCAGCCATTGGTAGGATTTCCTGATATCAGCCACTTCAGTTATTTGTCGGTGGTACATCCCATGTAGGGGCTTATCCTCCCATGACGGTTCCTCCAGCACCTCATCCTCTGGTCCCCATTGTTTGAGACATTCGCTGAGCACATCGTCGGTTGAGGCTTTGACCTTGATGTATTGATGGATCTTGGATGTTTCATCCTGGACAGTGGCTCTCACACTCGCTAGTCCTCTGCCTCCGTCCTTACGGCTCGCGTATAGTCTCAGGATGCTGGATTTAGGGTGGAACCCTCCATGCATGGTTAGTAGTTTCCGAGTTCACTCACACACACACACACACACACACACACACACACATATATATATATATATATATATATATATATATATATATATATATATATATATATATATATATATATATATATATATATATATATATATATATACACACATATATATACACACACACATATATATATATATATATATATATATATATATATATATATATATATATATATATATATATATATATATATATATATATATATATATATATATATATATAGATAGATAGATAGATAGATAGATAGATAGATAGATAGATAGATAAATTCATCATGACCTAATACGGATGTGGGCGGGCTCTCGACGCTCTCTCCCATCTCCAATGTTAACAGGTGCATCTAACTGATCAATGGCGCCCTCTAGCGGCTCGCACTTCTCCAGTATCAACCCCTGGTGTCGGGGGTTCAGTAACGGGACGGCATAGCAGCAGTTTAAACCATCAGTCAGCGTCATAAAAGCAGCCCGCTGAACAATAGAGTTTGTTTGTGCTTTAAATATTAATTACATTTCTCTTTTCTGGATGTTTTTTCTTCTTCAGACAGACGAAAAGCTGTAAGGTTTTGTCTTTTTAAGAAATACAAAGAGCGGCTTCTCCATCACTCTCGCAGCTTTTTGTGTGCGGCCCTCATGGCGATTGCCTCCGTGGCCACAGAGTACGTGTTTTCGGACTTTTTGTTGAAGGATGCCACGGAGACGAAGTACAAAGGGGTCCGTCTGGAGCTGGCCGTGGATAAAATAGTGACGTTTCTGGCAGTGGGGCTGCCTTTGTTTCTCATCTCTCTCGCTTATGCTCAGGAGGTTTCTGTAGGTGAGATGGTGCATTTTTGAACATTTCACTCTGTGAGACAATGCAGTTCCTCCAGACAGAGAATCATGAAAACACTAAAATAAATCTAGATGTCCATGAATTAGAGACAGAAACAATATGCTTGTGTTATCAGTTGGAACAGAAGTGTGAGAAGGTGTGGTTTTTAGGTCTCCACCCTTCTCTGTTTCTTTCACAGCCATGCAGAAAAGCAATGAGAGGAAATATTTACATCTTTGTGCTGACAGAATGCCAAGTCAACTTGTTTCAGATTAAAAACTTTGACAATGGATCATGCAAATATAATATATAAACAGTTAAAAAAAAAAAAAAAAAAAAAAACTAAGACTCAGAGTCTTAGTTTAGATTTCATATACTGTTCTGATGAAAGACAAACGAGATAGAAAACCAATCAGGACTGATCTATTTCCGGATCTTGAACATCCTTCTATGTCCATTAAAGCTTGAAATGTAATGTGGTCACAATCCAACAGAGTGCAGAAGATTGCCCACAAAGGATGTGGCACAAAGATAAGTGGATTTGTTCTTAAAGCCAGCAAAATCTGTGAGGCTAGAGTGCCTGTGAACTTCAGTGATCTTCCTCCTGCTGGAAGAAAAGAATTATGTTATCATTTTATGTAAAACATGGAGGATAACAATACATATATTAAGGCTGTACCTGCTGTGTTGCTACTTTTACTACAACTATACTGTTATCGATTGTAGATGTTGACTTATTAGAAGCAAGAAGAGGTACTGCCTGGAAAACAAAGTGAAAATTATTTTTTTGTGTTTGTTTGTTTAACAATTTCCTGCCATGGGGATCATAAACATGTTGAAGGTTCCTTCAAATATTTTATTTCAAAATTCTATACCTTTCCAGACTTAAAGTCTTTAGTCCTTTCAGCATAACCTAGCATTTATATACCAAGGTTCACTATGAATATGAGGTTGGAGTTTAAATACGGGACCTTCAAAAATCACAGACAGGAAAAATCACAGAAAAGAAGAAGGAAGGCAGAATAAATGGATGGATGGATGGATGGATGGATGGATGGATGGATGGATGGATAGGCAAATGAATAGAGACATTTATTTTCTATACTCTGTTGTTTATCAACAGACCTGAAAAATGCAAAAATCAAATTGTACTCTATTCCTCTGAGTGTAAGAGCTACATGTGTTCGATCAGATGTAAATATAAAATGCCTGTGGAAATTTTAAGGACATTCAGAAATTATTTGTTGAAAAGGGACTGGGACCATATGTTCGGTCCACCCATGGATCTGGCTTCTTGGAAACATGGGCAGTTTAAATCCAAATGTGTGAATATTTGGGTTGTGCTTTGTTGAATTCCTCTTGTACCAACCATAATAGAGCCCAGTCTAATTACAAGGACAAGAATGCAGCAAACAGCTTACTACAAATCAGGCCAAGAGTGCAAACGAGGGGAGGCTGATGATCATTAGTAAAGCTTTTTCATTTTTTTTTTTTTTTTTTTTTAATAATTATTTAATTATTATTATTTAGTCTTTAAAACCAAATGCCAACCTGCTTTGATTCACTGTTTTCCTCTCTCAGGGACTCAGATCAGCTGCTTTGCTCCCACCAAATTTTCCTTGAGACAAGCTACATATGCGGAGTCTTTTTGTTGGGCTGCAGTCCAGGACCAGGCTGACAGTTCTACACTTTGGCTGCACAAGGTACAGTGTTGAAGGAGCGTGATGATGTGAGATTCGGCCCAATAAACTGACACAAACACTGAACTGTTCATGAAATTGTGTATTCTGGACATAGTTATTACAGAATGTATTCTGAGCTATTACATCCTCAAAATGACTTTGAAGACCTCGAACTCATGAGATGTTTTTGATATACTTCATTTCATGACACCAGTTAAGGTCAAATAAATCTGATAATATACAGAAATCAAATCAAGATCAAAACTGAGTGACTTGCAGTTTTATTGAAACCTACTCTCCTGTTCTCTTTTCTCTGACACCATCAGTTCTTTCCCTATGTCCTTCTCCTAATTGCCATCCTCATGTCGGTTCCTGCTGTGCTCTGGCGTTTCACCGCAGCTCCACACCTCTCGTCTGACCTCAGCTTCATCATGGAAGAGCTGGATCGATTTTATAACCGCGCCATTAAACTGGCCAAAAATCTGGCATCTTTAGATGACAAGGATGCAGCACAGGACAACCAGAGGTAGACATGGAAAGAGTGTTCATACCCCTTGATAAATACAAACTTCAGTGTTTTTCAAAGAGATTGGAGGGTGTGCATTGCATTCATCTCTTTTAAATTAATACTTTGTAGAACCACTTTTCACTGCTGAAAGTCTTTTGGGGTATTTGCACATTTACAGACTATAACATTTCCCCAATATTCTTTTCAAAATAGCTCAAGCTCCATCAAAACAGATGGAAAGCGACTGTGAGCAGCAGGGTTTCCCCCAGAAAACTTGCTAAGCTCAGTGGTAGAGGTCCTAGAGCAGACCACAGCAACCCACCATGTTTTTTGTGTTAAAAAATGTTAAGTTGACAGGAAATTTAAAAGTATGACGAGGTATTTACGGTATATGTTATTAGAAGATGTTGTTGACTATACTTAAACACACAACTGTAGTCTTGAAAAGGCAAACACAAAAAAATTAAATTAAAAATTTTTTGCTCTTCAGATAACTCCTAATTAAGTAATCAGCCAGTGGATATTCAAACAAGCTATGTAATGCTGGTCACAGTCAGAGCCAACCGAAGGCATAAGTGAATTAAACAGTTGTTTAGGGCCCCCATAAATGCTTACATTTTAACACAGACCATAGATCTTTAATTTTTACTTTTGTTTATTGAGAATGACAATGCTATTAAATTTGATTTAATTGTTTCAGCAGAGATAAATAAAAGATTTTAAATTGTTTAACATTTAAATTTAATGTGTAAAGGAGTTGGCAAGTTTACTTTGTTGAGGTGCAAAAACTAATCTTCATAGTTTGATTGTTGTGTTACCATAGTTACAATCTGATGCTATGAGTTTAATCTTGGTGTTTGAACTTGGTTCATTCACAAATACATCTCAACAAATAATAACCAGTTGTCACTGATTGCTTTTAAACTTGACCAACTAAACTTGGCCCCTTCTCCCAGATTCCACCAAATCTGTATTGAAACACTTAGTGGTGGTGATGTTCTTAACAGGAAGAGGAGGCCCAAAATCATGTTCTGTTTATGGCCCCAAATAACCTTGGGCCAACCCCGTTCACATTTAAAAAATAAAATAAATTAAAAGAAATATTACCTAAAATGGACAATGATAAGTATTTGTATGCTTAACTAAATACTCTTAGGGTACAAAATTCAAGTATTTCTTGTATTATGTTTCCTTTGTTTAGTAATGTCTGCTGTTTGGTGCAGTATTTTGATTTGCTGATTGTAATTGGTTGTTTTCTATCCAAGCGAATGCAGTGTTTGCAAGAAATACTCTGAATGAAAAAGACCTGTCTGTGATCGACTTGTGGTGTGGTTCATTTACATTCACTTTATCAAGTTGCAAGCTCAGACAGACACAGAGCCAAGTGTGTGCATGTATTGAGCGAGCGTGTGTGAGATTTAAATACACATGCCACACATAATTTTTTGTTCACAAAGATATAAGTGCTCACATCAGTCTCACTGTGAGCTCAAAGCAAACCTCTAAAAGCATGACTATAGCTATAGGTTGGATTATATTTGCAGTTCGCATTGAGCGCCCGTGAGCCGAGCAAGCGGTGTGACTTTTATACTTGATGTCTACCTTGGTGCAGTATTCTCTGAAAATGAGCCCTCATAAAATGAGCCCTCAAAGAGAATTCATACAAATGCCGGTAGAGGTGAACCTGCTCTGCAAGAACAACTTCCAAATCGTCCAGTTTGAGTGAAAGGTGGCGTTAGTTATCCATGCCGAGGCAAACATCAGAGGTGCCCGACCAGATGCCGCAGCAGGCGAGCTCATTGTGTAGGGACGTGGACGGTGGGATAGGTGTCCCAGCCTTGTGCCTATTTCAATGCATCAACTATAAACTTGTCTTTGCTATCACTGTTACTGGTGGGTTAGGGTTAGTAAAGCCTGGTGGCCCACCATACTTAAAATACACTGGGGGAAACCCTGGTGATCAGCAAGTCTTGCTACAGATTATCAAGTCTTTTGCAGCCTCTAGCTGGTTTTCTTCCAACATTGTTTTGTATGTAGCTCCATCCATCTTCACATCAAGTCTGACTAGCTTCCCTGTCCCTGATGAAAATGAGTATCACTACAGCGTGGTGCTGCCACCACCATGTTTCGTGAAGGGGAAGTGGTATTCAGGGTATTGTGCACTTTGGGTTCATACTGCAAATAAATTAAATTCTATTTATCATTTAGATGACTTCTGAAGGCAGTGTAATTTGATTTTATTTACGAGTATCAGAGTAGCAGGGGCTGAATACATTTTCCATAGTCCACCTTTTTCAAATTTTTATTAAGTAAAACAATTTTGTTTTTAAAAGTTTTCAGCACCTTGCAAAAGTATTAACCTGCTGAAGAAAACCATCTCCACAGCATGATGGTGCCCCCAGCATGTTTCAGTGTGGGTGATATGCAGTGTTAGTTTTCTTCTACACATAGCATCTTGAACATTGAACAGAAAGTTAAGATTTGGTCTCATCTGAACACAAAAACCTTAATTTCCATATATTCTGTCAAGCATCCATATCTTGCTGAAAACTCCAAGCAGGACCTCTTATTACTTTCATTCAACAATGGCACTCTTTTTGCCATCATCCAAAAATGGTTTGATTGTACAACTAACAGTGGTCCTGTTGATAGATTCTCCCACATGAACTGTAGATATCTACCACTCCTCCAGAGTTACAACGGGCTTCTTGGCTGCTTTTCTTGCCTAACCTTTCAGTTTAAGTGGACGGCCATATCTTGGTAGGGTAGGTTTGCAGTTGCCATTTACTTCATTTTTGTATGACTAAGTGAGTTGTGAAGGCAACAGGACTTTATTTAGGGTTATCAGAATAAAGGGGGTTGAATATAACTGCAAGCTAATTTTTTTTTTCTTTTTTAGATTTTTCTGTGAAAATATGTAAAACCATGTATTATTTTCCTTCCCCTTCACAGCTCTGGTGTTGCTCTGTCAAATAAAATCAATAAAGTTGGTGGTTGTATGAGAAAATATAAAAAAGTTCAAGGAATACTTCACAAGGTACTGTATATGAATGAATGTATTATACAGTTGTCAGTGTTAGTGTGTCTTGTTTTGTTTGTACATTATTTTTAATGTAAACTTCAGTGGTGTGCTTCATGTAGATGCGCCTTTTTCCTGCTGCAGTGCTTTGGAGCTGGCTGAGGGCTGCTTTAAATACCCTCTTGTGGAACAGTATCTAAAGACTAAGCGGTCCTCCTGCAGCCTCATGGTCAAGTACATGGCCTGTCGAGGCCTGACTCTTCTCATCCTTCTGCTGGCTTGCCTCTACCTCAGCTACTATATCTTTCTGGCTTCACTTACTGACGAGTTCCCCTGCGACCTACGGACAGGAGTGCTAAAGAACGACAGCACGATTCCACCCGCTGTTCAGTGCAAGCTGGTAGCAGTGGGCATCTTCAGGCTGCTCAGCTACATCAACCTGTGTGTGTACGTGCTTCTCGCTCCTCTAGTGGTGTATGCGGCTCTGGGACCGGCGCAACAGAGCTCCGGCTTCCTCCGGCCCTATGAGATGCTGCCTGGATTTGGTGCTCTGGGCGAAGTTAAACCAGTCTACAACGACCTCAGCATCTACCTGCTCTTCCTGAAGGAGAACCTGAGTGAACTCAAGTCCTTTAAGTGTCTACAGGTGAGTCCTAGCACAGCTTTTGGTAGTTGCTGTGGATTTGTTTTCCTTTCACAAATAATTTATGTTTTTCATAAACAGGTGCTGGAGTTGTTGCAGCAGACTGGTGATGAGGGGTTTGACACGATGTGCCTCCTGCAAACTCTGGGTCAGGTGAAAACTGACGTGTTGGACAGTCACAAGATGTGCTCTAGTAGGAACATCAGTGAGACAGATAAGCTTAAAGAACAATTAAACTAATTAAGGTGGACTATTGCTCTTATTTTAGAGGCTTCAAAATGTTATTTGGAATTGTGGGTATATGTTTATATTAACTGTTGTGATCCCCTCCAGATCATACAGCCTTGTTTCTGAAGAAGAGGTGAGGAAGAGAGAAACCGAGAGTTAAACCTGTGCACTTTTTTTCATCTAAGATGCTGGATGTTTAGATTTAAATCAGCGTAAGGAGGAGGATAGTACTGACTGCCTGGATAGTTTGATCAAAATAAGGTTTAGCTTCCATGCTGGTAATTTCTAACACACAATAATTCCAAGGACAGATAAGTTGGGTTTAGTTCAGGGTCTGTGAATTACCGCTGATCTTGTATCTTTTATAAAATGTCCTGTTGATACTTTGCATAGAATACAAAAGCATCTTCTTTAATCCAAGATTGTTTATGCTGGAAAAAGCCCTAAACAAAGCTAAGTCTTCAGGTACAAGGACACACACACTCTTGACAGGAATAAGGCTGCTGATAATTTTAGGGGAATTTAGCTGCACTTTTTGCATGTTTTATTTATGTCTGAATGGCTTTTACCCCCTTGTACTCCAGTTATCCTATAAAGTGTGCAGACCTGCATGGACAGCTTAGTTTAAACGTGGGTTAAGATAAGCAGTTATTGTATTTAGAGAAGTGTTGATCATGTGACAAAAGAGAAACAACAGTAAAGTGAGAACATTACCTCAAGGCTACAGTCAAGATGACTGAATTTTCTTCAAGATGATAAATGGCCGGATTGGAAACCTCTTGGACTTGAGCAGCTCTTATATGAGAATACTGTTGTAAGTTACATCCAAGTCAACTTTGTACAACAACAGATATTTATTGGGTAAAATAAAAGTACTTATGATCACAAGAACCAACTGCCATTAATGTGTCATTAGTTGTTTGCACTGAGTGTAAGTTTAAAAAAAAAAAATCTAGTATGTGTAAAAACAAACAAAAAGGATTTTTAAAAATAAAGCCATATTATTTACAATGAAGGTCAGAAGTTTTGAGACTGACAGAAATGTCTGAAGTGAAATTACAAAAAGTTTTTTGTTAGGATGCATAAAATGAAAAGTGTTAATAGGTTCTTAATGAGGTTAAGATCTAGAATGTTGCCTGGAAATTAATCAAAAATTGTAATGTTTTGATCACTTAGCTTAATTGGTTATGCTATCACATACCATGGTGCTCCATCATGCTTATCACCAAGCTGATCCTAGAAAGCTCGGGAATGTGGCTCTTGGAGAATGTTTTGATCCAAATCTTTATTCTTGGCAGTGCTTTAGTTCCAACTATGAGTGAACCCAAACAATTGGACCAGAACCAAAACACAATTCAATGGTCTAAGGATGCTTCGAATATTAACTTTGCAGTTGATTACATTTCATCTGATCACTCCATGTGCAAAGAGGACTAAATGCAAATTGCCACCATTAAAAATGAAGGAGTAAAATCTGGAAAAAAACCCCCCCAAGATTTCTTTCAGTCTCAAACATTTGGCTACCACACAACCTAAGTGAAGATACCTTTAGTTTGTATCACTCCAGCTAATTTAATTGAACCATGGTTATTTATAATTTTAAAAATCATTTTAAAAAAACTCTGCTATATAGTTACTATATAGCCGCATAATCAATTTCTAGTTATTTTTGCTTTATTTATTCCAGCTTCCCTGTGTACAGTTGCATAAACTACACTTTATAATAATTTATAGTTAGACTTTATGTAGTACTTACTACAAAATAACATAACACCAACAGCTTTTAGAGGTCATACTGCAAATGAAGAAAAAATACTTTCACCTCGCAACACTTGTTTGAATTCAATAGCCAGTATGATTGCAGGCATCACTCATGACGATTCGAGGAGACGTTGTCGTAAACTGATATGATTGGTTAATGTCAACTTTACGTCATTTGCGGCGTCCAATAGCCTCTAAGAGTTGAACGTTCGTTTGTATTTGATTGGAGAGCTTGGTGCTGCGTTAACGTAAACGAAGATTAGTTAATGCTAGTCTTGAATCCTTACAGTTTGATTCTCACGTCGATAAATAGTCCCTTATCTGTAGCATGTGTTGATGTTTCAGTCGTAAACAGGTGAGTCTGGACTGTTTGGGCTTAGTATTGCGATGTGGTCGCATATTATATTCTGTTCAGTTAGCTATCACTGTTAGCTCAAGGTAGCTAAACGCTTATACTTTACATTATTCAACTCCACTTATAATTATTTCTTTATAAGGTCATAAATAAGCACAGAAGATACAACTCTTACATGTTGGTCTTTGAGTACTGTGACGACATTCACATTGTTTCCAGTGTTATCTCGCCTTGTTAGCATGTGCTAACGGGCGGTTTTGGGGACGCCAGTAACGGCGACATTAAAGGCTGGAATTTCCCCGCATTTCATTATTAATCCAACAGATATGGTAGAGCCAGCAGAACACTCGTTTCCATCCCTGAAAGAGGAGCTGGGATACTGGAAAGAGCAAGCACAAAAACACCAGCAAAGGTAACCACCCAGCAGTGTATGGTGTTTCTAGTTGTTTTGGGTGAAGTTGAACACATTTTCGTCACCAGGGCGGATGAGGCTCAGGAAGAGCTGCAGGAATTCCAGCAGATGAGTCGAGACTATGAAGCAGAGCTGGAAACGGAGTTAAAGCAGTGTGAGGGTCGCAACAAAGAGCTGCTGCTGGATAACAATAGACTCCGTATGGAACTAGAAAGCATAAAGGTACATAAACAGACCAGACTATAGTTAATGACTACTATTATACACAATAAGTGACACGGAATTTGTCAATCACAATTTCTACTCAAAATATAGATATGAAGTAGCTACTTTTTGTCTTCCATACAGTACTTTGTGAGTGTTCATTCTCCTTGAACTTTTTCACATTACACCAGAGACAAAAGTGTATCTGAGTTTCCATGCCATAGACCAACACAATGTAGTTCAGAATGGTGAAGTGGGAGAAAATGGATACTTTTATTTCTGGCTTTTAAATTTGACAATGAATATGTAATATTGTATCTTAGCCTGTTTAATCTGATGCCTCTAAATAAAACCTAGTGCCACCTTAGGTGTTCTTCAGAAGTCCTCTAAATAATAAATATAGTCTACCTGTTTGTAATTTAACCTCAGTATAAATCCAGGTGTTCTGTTAAAGTTCCTGTGGGTTGTTTTTTTTTTTTTTTTTTTTGAGGGAACAAACAGCATCATGAAGACCAAGAAACACACTGGACAGGTCAGAAGTAGTGGAGAAGTTTGAAGGAGGGTTAGGTGGTCCATGTACCTTCTGTTCAACTGTTTTTTTTTTTTGTTTTTTTTTTAATTGATAATCAAAAATAATTTTAAAAAAGTGATTATTCATTTTCATGCGAGATGTAAAAAAGACAACACATCAATGTTTTCTGTATGTTTAACTTCATCCTCACATCAAAAATCAAACATTTATAAAACGCTCTGCAACCTCATTTGATTTTGATATGTTTTGTGACTTCTTGTGCATATTCTGTCCCCCCCCCCCTGTCAGAAGCGCGCACTGCAGCAAGAGAGGCGGTGATCTGACAGCCTTCACAGCATTGATGGCTGAAATATTTCACATGGTTGAAATATTAGGTTCCCACAATGTAACTTTGGCAAATAAGGACAAAATGTCTCCAAATTCACAGGATAATTGCGTATGATATAAGGCAAGAACGACCCAAAGCACATGATGGTTAATTCCTGTCCCATGGAGTAACAAAACATACAGGGTGTGAGCGTCAGGCTGAAATAATTCTGTTCCCCTTTGATGTGTCATTGTTTACATTAAAACGCCATTTATCAGAATAATAAGCCTACAGTCATTTTTTTCAGGAAGCCTAATTTTCCTTGTCCAGCCGAGCAAGCTTGCATCATTTTATATCAGTTATAAAAAATGTTAAATATACACGATGTGTTCGAAAGCAGTGTGGCTGACTGATATCCGCCAGGTTGAACTGAACATGACACAAGTTGGAAATGACTTTAATTCTCTCGGTTATTCAAAAAAAAAAAAAAAAAATGGTTTAAATAATTTTTTTTTAAAATAAGGATTAACGAAAATAAAAAAATAAAAAAAAAAAAGATTAAAGAAAATAAAGTAACAACCTAGACATGATTACCTGTCGTCATTTTACTGACAAATCAGTCAGCAAATCTGTGATGCTGTGACTGTCTTCCGCCTCTCTTGCTGCAGTGCGCGCTTCCAACACTAGAGGGACAAACCAACACAGATGAACGGAATATGGTACAAGATGTCACATAACAAATATCGACATCATTTGAGCTTGCCAGGCGCTTTATAAATGTTTGATTTTTGATGTGAGAATCATGTCAAACATACAAAAAAAAAAAGACATCGATATGTTTTTTTTTTTTTTTTTTTTTTTTTTTTTTTTTTTTTTCAAAATCTCATGCAAAAATGAATAATGTAATAAGTTGCTTTGTAATTTTTCAACTTTTGATCGTCACTTAAAAAAACAATTGAACAAATGGTTCATGGACCTTAGGTGATCACTCAGTGATCCAGCAATGGAAAGAGTATTGGACAGCTCCCAATCTAAGACTTGACCATCCTCCTAACATCCACCTAAACTAGCAGGCCAGGTAAGTAGAGCATTAATCAGTCAAGCTATTAGTCACAAATCTTGCATTTATGGAAGTGTGGCAAGATGGAAAGAAACCCCTAAGAAGCTGCATTTGTTGTTTGCAACAAGCCCTATAAGGGACACAGCTAACATGTGGAAGAAGACGTCCCCTCAGCTGAGACCAAAATTGGAAGTTTTTGGCCTGTAATAAAAAAAAAAAAATCATCCTGACTTCACCATTCCCACACAGAAACGTGGTGCTTTCTTTTATTTATTTATTTAATTTATAGCTGGCAGAGGGTTGGGTAAATTATATTGAGAATCTATAGCAAGGCTTGAAAATTAATGTTCACAGATGCTTTCCATTTAAATCAACTGAGCTTGAGCTATTTTGCTAAGAAGAACATCAGAAACTTAATTCTCAGGATTTACAAAGCCGTAAGAGACATAAACCGAAAGACTTGCCACTATAATTGCAACATATTTTAGACTTCTTTTTTGTAAAGATTTTAAAAGCCATGTATTGATTTCCTTTCACTTTGTAGTTATGCACTACTATGAGTTTTCCCATCACATAAAATCCACTAATTATTGGTTGTAATGTTAAAAAATGTGGAAAAGTTCAAGGTTATGAATGCATTTGCGTTAATTTGTAGATAAGGGGACACTAACGGAGGAAACGAAGGACAGACTTTTCAGATCATTTCTGAGCAGCACTCTTTATTAGGACATGACGCTGGCGATATCGACTGACCTATAGCTCTGTGAAGCCGGAAGTGTCGGCTGATTTCTCTGTGTGCCATCGGCAGGAGAAACTGGAGGCGCAGCACTCGGAAGCCTTCAGGCACATCTCAACACTAGAGGACGATCTGGCAGAGACCAAGGCAGTCAGAGACCATCTGCAGAAGTATATCAGGGAGTTAGAGCAGTCCAATGATGATCTAGAGAGGACTAAAAGGTCAGTGTTTTTGTAATTACTGAGCTAATTGAATTTAACCTTCATTTAAAACATCTTTAAAAGCTTTTTTTTGTATGTATGTATGCATGCATGCAGTTCTCTTGCTTCTATTGTGTGTTTTTTTTTTTTTTTTTTTTTTAAATGCTCTGTTTTTATTGTGATTGTTTAAACATTTAAATATCAGTGTTCTGGGGTATACAGAGAGGAAAGGGAGCAGTGTTTGGGATCATGTATCACAGGTGAACTACTAGGACAGGTCAGGAGATGTTGCTAAAAATGGGTACTGCAGAGAAACACTTGTTTGTTCTTGGCTTTTTTAGCTTTTTAAAGCAAGCGCAGCATTTTACAATGGTGGTGTTGTATAAAATGTGCTCTCAGCCCTTCTTAAAGCACATACTTATGTTACCCACGTGCTAAACATGACAGCTGAAGCTGACTTACTGTAAACTGTGTGCGCGCCCAGGGCCACCATCATGTCTCTGGAGGACTTCGAGCAACGCATGAACCAGGTCATCGAGAGGAACGCTTTTCTGGAAAGCGAGCTGGACGAGAAGGAGAACCTGCTGGAGTCTGTTCAGAGGCTCAAGGACGAAGCCAGAGGTATGCAGACTCATGGCGGTGGAGTCAGTTTCAGCGTCTTAGCTTCTACACTGTTTGACACCTGGCTCCAATCAAGGATCTATTTCTTCAACAGGAAATTAAGAGCTAAATGCAGATGGCTATGAAGCTTGATTTAGGATGAGTCTCAAGTGTTTCACTGGAAACCTTTCTCTGTATTTATTAGATTTTAATATATATTTAATCCAGGTCAACGCCACAGCTGATGCTTTGCAAAACAAACATTTTCTGCTCTGTTTGCCGCTCTCATTCACATGCAAAATAAGATTGTGATGAGAAAAATGTTTATTTTTTCACTTGTTCCATTTTCTAAAAGATCAGAATTTTATAAATTCTGTCCTTTTATTGATTTTATTTATTTATTTTGATTGATTTCTAATTAAACAACATCCCCGTTCTTTGATTTGCTGCGTCTCAACTTGAGATGAACATTTTAAGCCATAAATACTTAGAATTCAATATTTCTGGTTAAATACCAACAGGTAAACATTCCTTCAAAGCCAACTTCTATGTTTTGCTCTTGAAACCACCACAGTGGTAATGGGTTTTTTTTTTTTTTTTTTTTTTTTTTTTTTTTTTTTTTTTTTTTTTTTTTTTTTTTTTTTTTTCTTTCCCCCCACGTCTGCCTCACTTTGTCCTGGCAGTTTCTATTAATGTTCAAGTTTAAGCTGAAGAAGTTGATTATTGAAAGGAACAGGTGTAAACATGGGCTACTGCTTTAGCCATGCTCAAGGCTACACATCCTGTGTTGTACGGACCGCTTAGAGCCAGGTTGGGGGAAAAAAAAAATGTCCGTTTAAAAGAATACCCAGAGTGTCTTAGATCAGTCGTGGTCTGTCGTGTAATTTCCCTCAGTTTATTCGCGCACACTGACTCGCTTTGTTTCTGTTAGACCTTCGCCAGGAGCTGGCTGTACGTCAGAAGGAGAGGCGGCCGTCCAGCAGCCTGGGCAAAGACTCGGACCGGTCAGAAATGCTGTGCTCCTCCCCGCCGAACCCCTCCATCACACCTTCCAAACCTGTGGGCTCATACATGACGCCCCCTGCCTCCAGCATCCGCAGGGGTAATAAAACTTTACAAACTACGAACTAGGATCAAGTGATTCAGATTCTTACTTTATACTCAGCAGCTTCTATCTTTTATTTTCCAGGAGATGGTCTAACAGGAACCCCTCTGACGACATCCGCTAGAATATCTGCACTGAACATTGTCGGGGAGCTGCTGAGAAAAGTTGGGGTAAGACTGGACCTTTTTTTTTTTTTTTTTTTTTTTTTTTTGTATATATAATAGATTCTTCTTTCTGGGTTTGCATCTTTGATCTCTTTTTGTAATCGCTGTCAGAATTTGGAGTCGAAGCTTGCGTCCTGTCGAGACTTTGTCTGCGAGACGCCCGCCAGCAGACCGGCGCTCCCTGCCGGCCCATGTAGTCCCTCAGGTTTAGACGCGGGTCCTGAGGTCCAAGTCAGCAGCTTCAGCCCTCCTCCTCAATACGACAGGTTCGAAAGATGATGCGCAGGAGGAGTTTTATGTGAACCAAGTCTTGTTTTGCTTGTGTGAAGACTTCTCATGATCCAATGTAACTTGTCTTTTTAGTCTGGTGAAGCGGTTAGAGTTTGGACCAGCTCCTCCAAGAGTGGTATCGCACAGTCCCCAGTCTCCACAGGGAGGGGTCAAGATCCTGCTGTAAGACGGTTCAAAAGGTCACCACCTGCTGTCATCCTCCAGAAACGGTACTCTGAGCTCAGCTGTCTTCCCTCACTGAACTAGTTGAACAGAGAAGACTTCGTTTTCAGATTAGGAGAAAGCAGAGCGACTCCACCCATCAGCGCATGGACTACTGCTGCCTTAGGCTAATTATGTAATCACAGAAAGCTGCTCCACGTTCTTATGCAACATTAGGGAACGCAGAGCCCACCGCTAATCTCTTTCACTCCGTCTGCGATGCTGTGTGGCATCTAGGACCTTCCGTGTCAACGCTTTCTGTGATGGGTCAAAGCACACCTAACCCTGACTTAGTGAAGCCGCTGCACCTGCCTGTTGATCGCGACGTACATGAGGAAGAGCGACGGTGATTACAGCCAACCGGGGGATGAGCCTGGTACAGGGACCAAGAACCTGAACTTGGATTTTAGCAAACATTGGGTTTCTGACCAAACTGAAGCTGTGATTAAACATAAATGGATATAAATCCAGTGGGTTGGGTTTTCTTGTTTTTAAAACAAGTTAAATAATCAAGTGTCCATCCGTATTATTTAATCGAGTTCGTCCCAACCTACTTCCATTTTATACCCATAAACAAACATTATTTTTTTATTTTTTTTTTTAATGAATTAAGCATAAGTAGTCATTAAGAGGCTCAAATCGCAAATTTTTGTGTGTGTATTGTCTGAAGACATTAAATTACACCCTCTTTCCCTTGATTCGTGGTTCTGATCCCTGCTTGACTCCTATGAAAAATGACAGATTAAGACTCCCTAAAACAAACAAAAAAAACAAAACTAAACTTCAGGCAACCTTCTTGTGGAAAATGATATTTATTGGAGTCACACAATCACATTTTCCTTCAGCAGATGATAGGATCTACCATTAAATCATTATTTGTTAAAATAACAAAGGTATAAAATGGCAAGGAAAGCAGCATTTGAACTATGACGAAATAATTTTATTTTGATGCTTTTAAGTTTTGTCAGATGTTTAGAATAAAGAGTATAGCAGTAATTGAGAGCATGTATGACATTCTCACAGGTAATGGTACCAGATTCATGGTGTTGACTCAAGACTTGAAAGTAAAATATATAAAAGTGATATATACACATACACACACTACAGCTGTGTGTCTTTTGTGGCTGGAACTGTTTCTTCAAAAGAAAGAGAAATTGTTTTTCTTGTAAGCAAGTGTAGGAGGCTCCTTTCAGCCAGCTGGTTGGCAGTGTGGAGCAGGCCTCATACCGTTTAGAAGCCAACTTTTTAACCCTTTTCTGCCTGAATTTATTTACAAATTATATAAAAACACATTGTTTTGCTGTCAAGCAGATAATTATCAAGTGTGACACATTCAATAGATAACTGTAGGTGTTTAGTATGGAAATGAGCATAATTGGGTAGAACTCCTATTGCTATGTTCAAGTGGTTTCAATGTGTGTGGAATGAGCATCAACAGGCATTAGTGGAATACATTTCCCAAAATGGCTGCTTTAAGACCAGAGGTAGTTTGAGGCAGCTGCGATAGTCTACAAGGTGGCACCAAGCATGGATCAGTTTCTATGATCAAGGTATCCAGAGGTTTTAAAAAGTTGTACTTGTGTTCCTCATACTTCCAGAAAAGACCCATTAGGCTGTTTGGTAATTTTTCTGGCTGCAAAAAAAAAAAAAAAAAAAAAAAAAAAATCCAACTACTATAGGGTCGAACTAAAACGAGTGCAACCTATCAGTTTCACTAAGAGTTTAAAAACTAGAGTTGGCTAGCTGTTTTACATAAAAGCAGATCACATATGGTTTGGTTTAAATCTTTGTATTAATACTATGAAAGTGTGGTTTTACTCAGTTATGTTACAATGAGGTAGGTCATGACTAATTGAGCAGTTATTGCTCTGCCTTGTTAAATTTTGAGAGATTTTATGACCTTATGATCAAATTATAAAAATCTTTATATTAACATCAAGAAATTATTTCCTGCTAGGAATATCCATCACCTTCTTCCTGCCACTGTGCTGACTCCTTTCACTGCTTTGGTTTTTAATGTAAGGAAAAGATTTTGCGCTTCGACAGGAAATTAAGGATGAAACAATTTGTTACCTTGCAGATTTATGCATTTCTGAAAAACCTTTGCTCTGACAGATTTTCAGGCTGTTAGTTTAAATGGGCACCCATGCATTCTGAATGTACAGGTCTTTTGAGCATCGAGGGTTATGTCTAGGGAAAAGGTTACAAAACAATATTGTATTTTAACAGGTTTAAGATGAGCAGAGTTTATGAGGTTGTGTTATGTAGAGCCAATATTGGACACTATTTTTAATGGGGTACTGTTTAAGGTAAAGTTTACTTTTAACTATTTTTTTTAAGTTTGATTTAGAGTTTCTGTAAGGTTATAAGTCTTAAACTGAAAAATTTTAATTTTTGATCTCAACATCTGGTATGTTTGTTCATGCATTGCTTCTTGTTTTTATTTATATATAAAAACATGGGCACATTTGTTTGGCAAATGAATTTGGGAGTTATAAAGCTGTGATAAAACTACAGAGTTGATGCAGGAAAGTAAAAAAGTGAAAACCAAACAACTGAAACCATAAATAAAATGAATAACGATGTCTCTAAACAAAATTGCCCTGCAAAAAAATCAAATAGAAACTGAGCCCATTTTGATTTATCTGATTAATTGCTCATTGTGACAGGCCTAGCTGAAAGGAAATAAGCTCAGATCTTTTCCCTGTAATAGTTCTGTTGTATGTTCAGGCAACTAAAAATCAAGCATTCTTGTTAAATTTATCAGCTTTTTCATCATGGGAAAGTGATATTTAAACAAGACTTACCTGGAAAACAGGCTCAAACCTGTTGTTAGCTGTTAGGGATGTTAGTCTATAGTGTGGCTGCCTAAATTAGGTAATGCAGATGCATTCAAGTCACTTGCCAGGTTGTGTTTATCTTGCTTAAGTTGAGTTATAATTTTGATTTCATGTAGGTCTTCAACTTGCAGAAACCCTGTCCTCAGTGTGATCGACCAGCTCAATGAGCAGATAACACTATTGCACATTTCAACACCTGACAACTTGCTGCTCAGCCTCTCCTGGCAAACCAGTCCTGAATCACTGTTTTCTGTGGGGGGGGTTTTTTTTTTTTTTTTTTTTTTTTTTTTTTTTTTTTAAATGCAGCACCTCTACTTGTGTGTGTACCTTCCTGGTGGGGGGGAACCAGAGGTAGGCATTTCTAGTCCTGGGGTCAAGATGTTGTCTTACACAGGTGAATCATGTAGTTGTGTTCTGCAGGAACCTGCTAATGACCCATTCATTATAAAACCCGGTTTATTCAGTCAGGGAAACATCTAAAAACGGGTCCTTTCGGACCTGAACTGCCCACCCTTGGAACACGCTCATCTTTCATTCAGCCTGTTTGCAGTTGTCCTGTTTATTCTGAATAAATAACTTGAAATTGTTTCAAGCTAAAGAACAAGGTGTTAAAGTGTTTTTTTTTTTTTTTTTTTTTTAAGATCTTTATTTTTGTGCAAGTGGTTCAACAATGAAAGAATACAAAAAGGTGTCATGTAAACAATAGTTGATTATATTGAATGAGACTTAATTTGTTTAAAGGTGACTAGAGTTGCAGAACATGTACAGTAAATTTGAACAAATGGAAAATAAGAGTGCTGCCAAGTGCCTGATATCAACATGTGGTTCATGATTGATTTTATAGGAGACAAACCTCATCTGTCCTTTAGTGGGCAGAATCATGAACCTATCAGAGCACGGGAAAGGTGCAAATGATGTCAAAAAGTGGCTTTAAAAAAAAACAAAACAAAAAAAACCAAAAAACTCTGGATTAAATATTTGATCGCATATAAGAGTCAGCACTGACTGGATGCAGAAAGACTAAACTCTGCACATCCAATCTGAACCCATTTCAGTGCTGCTGTGAAACAGTAACAGCAGTCACAGGCACCAGGACGACAGTCGCTGATAGGCGTTACACGTCTGCTTTAAATTTAAAGTGGGTGTTGATTAAAATGCATCTCTGTGTACAAAACAGGAAGCGTCAGACATTCAGTGCAGTACAAAAACAGTGTTTGTTAGGAACAGCAAATCACATCAACAGAGCCACCCGAACAACTCCTCTTTGTGAATATCAAGTCCTTCTGAACGTGTGTGTCAAGAACATGTGCTTCAAAAGAATAAGCTGTTAACTACTGGGAATGAGGAGATAAATGAAAATATATATTTAGAAGTGACATGAAGGATAGCGAAGCAGGCTTTTGACATTAACTTGTAGGTGACAAACATTGCCCCTGAACTTTATATCTGCTGTCTGGTTTTCCAAATCCCTCCTATTCTGAGCACTTTGTTCCGTTGAAGTCGTTTTGGGAGTCTCCGTCCTCCTCCGAGGCATCCTCCACCACCCTTCGGCTTCCGCCCATACGCCGCGGCGTGCTGCTGAAGGAGGGCTCGTTTCCACGTCTAAAATGCCACAGAGACGTATACGCACGAGAGACACAAAAACATATGGTCACATTAAAAGAAGTGCGATGGTGGTCCATGCTTGTTAGGCTTTGTGTAAAACCCAGTCAGGTGTCACACTGCAAGGAGGATCAATGAAACGCAGAATGTACAGGTTGTGCTTCTGTTACTACTAAAGCACGCGGCTTATCTTTGTAACTCATTTAACTCCTTGCTCAGGAAAATGAGTTTGGTTTATGGCAATTAAACCAAGCACTGAGAGAAAGATGGCCATCAGAAAACAGGAATAATGAGAACTAAATTGTGAAATTTGAGGATTTTTCTTTTAAATTAAAGAAAATGAGCCATATTTCTCTCAGTTAGGCTCAATGGAAGAAATAAGAGCATTTAGAGTGAGCATGGAAAGACTGTAAATGAATGAGTAATGGTGATGGGGGAGCTTTTAATGCAGAGGTACCTGCGGTGTTACTCCTTAGGCTCAGGGTTGCCTCTGCAATAGAGATGGACAGGGTTGTTTTGCTTCTACTCAGCAAATGTAAACATCTTTCATGGATTTAAATATCCTAGAATACTTTCGTAGTGGAGAATCACTCTTCAGTTAAACTGAACAATTTTCAATTTAAATGCACTCTTCAGCAATTAACTACAGTATAAGAGATCCAAGGACTGTGTTAACAGCATTGTTCAATAAAGTACACAGCTTCTTGAAAAGGTCTAATCACTAAAACATTTTGTGCCCTTTTTAAAAATCCGCTTTTCTGTCTAGTGTTTTATAGAGTCAAACCTTTCAAGAAGCTCACCACCACATGGATGTCAGCCACAGATTTAAATGTATTCTTATGGGATTTTATGTGTCAGAAAGTAGCACATAACTGTGAAGCTGAAGGAAAATGATGAATGGTTGTCAGATTTTTTTTCTTCTTCCTGAAAGTGTACAGTTATATCTGTTCCACTTCACTTTAATGCCCCTAAATAAAATCCAACGCAACCAGTTTCCTTTGGAAGAAACCTAATTTGTGAATACAGTCCACTTGAGACCAAAATTTAACTTTTAGCATCTGTGTTGAAAACAAACACAGCACAACACACTGAACACACCATCCACACAGTAATTCATGGGAATCAGCATCATGCTGTGGGGACGTTTTCTTGCAGGGTCAGGGAAGCTGGCCCGAGCTGATGGGAACATGGATGGTGGTGACTAGAGGGCAGTCTCAGGAGAAAACCTGTAGAAGGCTGAAAAAGACTTGAGACTAGGGCGGAGATTCAACTTCCATCAGGACAGCAACCCTAAGCATACAGCCAGAGCTACGTCGGTTTAGATCTTGTGTCAGAATGGCCCAGTCAAAGTCCAAATCAAAGTCCAACAGAGAATCTTTGGCAATACTTAAAAATTGTTCACTGATGCTCTCCAACCAGTCTGACTTTGCATGATCTCGTTTGCAGAGAGCATAGGACCAGTTTAGCCTGTAAATGAGTGAAGCTGGCAGAGAGATACCCCCAAAGACTTGTAGACGCATTTGTTGCAAAAGGTGTTTCTACAGATGCTGATTCAAGAGTGGTAGAATACGTATCCAAGCCACATTTTAATGGTTTTATTTGTAAAAATACTTAAAGTCAGGCTTTCTTTTTCTTCCACATCACAGTTATGCTCTAGTTTATGTACTCTGTGAAACCACCGAGCAAGTATTTTAAAGTTTTTGCTAGTAATGTGGAACTGTGAAACTAATTCAAGGACTAAGAATGCGCTTGCATGGACAGTAAAATGGACTAATTCCTTTTTAATGTTAAGGGCAAAATAAAACCTCAAGGAACATGAATGAAAACATCTCCCACCTGAGTTTGTTCTTGAGGGAGCTGACCTCACGGCTCATGGCGTCGTTGGCCTCAGTGGCTTCATCCAGCTCTCGCTGCAGCTTCCTGCGAGCAGCTGTAGCGCGCTGAGACTCCTCCTCAGACTCCTCCAACTGCCTCTTCAGCTGCTTCATACGAGTATTTGCCTTCTCCGCCTGATTTATTCACAAAAGTAATATACTAATTGAGAACATGTTGCTTTTTATTTTGTAGCTCTGTAGCTAGCAGGTATGTGTGAACAAGGTCACAGCGAAAGACCACAGCAATGACAGCAAAGGTTCCTGCCGATCAGTCTGTCAAGAGTTACGTCATTTTTGACCAGTCAGTCATTTTACACTGACAAAAATGAATTATGAATACACAACATTTAGGACAACTAAGTCTGCTCAGGAGTGAAACGAACCGATTCACCCCCAAGTCACATTGTGAAATGCACAGAGAACTTAAGAGTCATCACAGACTCTGCAGGCCTCAGGTAGCATGTTAAATGTTAAAGTTCAGAATAATATAAACAGAAAATGACTGAACAAGTATGACTTGTTAGGAAGAGTTGTCAGCAGAAAGTTTTCTCTCTAAAATAAATATATGACACCCTGACCTAGATTCTTAGGGCAGATGAGACCCAAGTAGAGTTGTCTGGCAAAAACTATAACAGGATATCAGCACCAATACTTCATACCTAATATCAACTGTCAAGCACAGTAGTGAGGGAATAATGTTGCCAAGCTCCCATGGTTGCTTGGCAACATTATTTCCAGCCTTTATTTAAAACCGTTAAAGCTCACTGAGACTCATTTTCAGAAGTGACCTTGATCTCAGAGTCACCTTAAGGGAAAACAACTTTCCTTAGTTCTGCCTGTCATTGTGTCTGATATGATTCAAATAGTAAACTCATTCCTCTTATCAGGTGTTTTCCCTCAGACTTTGGAAAAATCAGTAGTTATCAAACCACTACTGGAAAAAGAACAGTCTGGCCTGTAATTCTCCAATAGTGATTTATCCAATTTACAACCTTCCATTTATCAGCAAGGTTATTGAAAAAGCTGTGTTTCAACGCAAACAATGACAAAGCACTTTGATGTCTTTCAGTCTGGTTTCTGTGCTCACCACAGCACTGAAACTGCCCTCGTCAAAGTGTTTAATGATATCCACATAAATACAGACAGTGGAAGAACCACTGTTGGACCTCAGTGCAGCATTTGTCACAGTTGACCATGATATATTTCTAAAGCGACTGGAGAGCTGGGTCGGACTCTCTGGTACAGTACTCGGTTCGAATCCTACCTAAAGAACAGGAATTTCTTTGTGTCAACAGGCAACTTCTTATCGGAGCAGACAGAAGTCCCATGTAGAGTACCCCAAGGTTCAGTCCTGGGACCCCTCCTATTTATTATCTTCATGTTCCCACTAGCTCAGTTACTAAACAATGCCTAAAAAGTCAATCAGACAGCTGTAGCTGATCCAGAACACTGCTGCTTGTGTTCCAGGAAATTAGAGCACATCACCCCAGTTCTAAAGTCCTTACACTGGCTCCATGGAGCTCAGAGAATAGACTTTAAAATACTTCTGTTCAACTTTTGTTTCAGCAATCTTTAGACAACTGCAAGATGCTGAAACATTAAGTTCTTTTAAATCAAGGCTAAAGAGTTGTCTTTGATTATTAATAAATGAAAAATGGATTAATTCTAGTCTAGATTATAATTTTGTATTACTTCTCTTTATGTTACCACTGTAATGTTTGTTTTTTTTTTTTTTTTTTTTGTGTTACGTTTTAATCATGTGAAGCACTTTGAACTGCCTTGTTGCTGATGTGTGCCATACAAATTGACTTGAATATAAATTTCTCTGTATACCAGTGAAAACTGGGTCATGTAACCACCTTCAAGGCGTTTCTACAAGCAAGTGAATCAAATATATTTCAATTGTCCCGTAACTAATACAGTTATATAAATATTCTTTTTGCTATGACTGTGATAGATACTTCAGACATCTTGTTTTTGCATTCAAAACAAAACAAAACAGAAAAACTTGTAGTCACTGCAGTTTAGGTGTTTTTACCTGATCCTTGTATTGCTCTGACTGTTTTCTTTCATCTTCCAGCTGCATCATCATGTCTTTGAGCTTCTTGTCCTTCTGGCGTATGCTCTTGGCAGAAGCCTGCTTATCTCTAAGATGAGAATAAATAAATAAATAAAGGCAACAATATACCAAAAAAGTAAAAAATATACCACATAAATGGCGTATGGAGTTGGGTATGTGATTGATATTTTAAAACAAATTAAAGATTACTACTGTGTGTGATTTCAAACCTTGTAACTTGCAAGTTAATTAGGTTTGATCAGTCATAAAATAAAACCAGCAGGCAAAAGGTTATGTTTGAAAGTAATACACAAGGTTTTCATTAGTCTCTAACCTGTTCTCCTGCTCCAGCTGCTCTTCCAGCTGTGCCACCTTAGCTTCCAAGGCAGAGATGGAGGACTTGAACTTGGACTTGACCTGATTCTCCATCTCCTGCAGCTTGGCTTTCAGCTCCTTGTTTTGGCGCTCCATCTGCTGCCGAGCGCTCTCGTTCTTCTGGGAGGTGCTGCGCTCCATCTGCAGCTCGTTGTTCAGCTGCTCCACCTGATTTAGAAACACATCCAAAGTCAAGGTTGAGGGCTCGCAGTTTCATTACACCGTGATTTGAGTAGCTCCTCTGGTCAGGTCACCTGCTGTGCACTCTTCCTCAGCCTGTCGTTGAGGATCTCCATGTTGCTCTGCTCCTCCTCAAGCTCCTCCTCCAACTGGGTTATCTTAGCTTCAAGTCGACGTTTCTCATCTGCCAATGCGGATCTAAACTCATGGATCACAGCAAGAAAATGTCATGTGCACTCCCATTTCCCTTGCAGATAAAGCAAAAGTACAAATTTTCCACCCACTTTCCAGAAGAGTTGCTTGCCAGCTCATCAGAAAGTTCGTCTCTCTCAGCTTCTGCCTGCTTCCGTGCTCTTTCAGCTGCAGCCAGTTCCTGGAAATGGATGAGAGGTGCTTGCAGTTACTAAGAGTCCGCTGACTGCACAGAGATTTTTACCTTGTTACAAATCCATCTCATCACCTCCTGCAACTGCATGAGCTCTGCCTCCAGACTCTTGGCCTTCCTCTCGCTCTCCTTCGCTGTGGACAGCACCTCCTCCCTCGCAGCACGAGCATCCTCCAGCTCCCTCTGATAGTCCTTCATCTGACCCTGGATGCAGAAACAGAAATAAAGACAACAGGGAGTGACAAGATATATCTTAATATGATTTGTTCATTTTGAATATTTACAGTACTGGAGCCAGAGACTTGTAGTGTTGTGGTAACTACACATAGCTGTTGTAGGGTAGCCAAGCAATCAGTTGTAGGACGACTCCTCAGAGTTTATAATGGTTAACTACTTGGAAAACGTTTCCTTGTGAAGATAATTTATGTGGAAAAACACAGATCCTAAATGGGGTACAAGGCTTAAACAAGATGCACAGTCCATAGCAAAAGTATCAAACCTATGAAGACATGGGCGTCCATCTAAACTGACAGGCCAATCAGTACAGGTGACTTCATGAGGAGCTTGGGTGGAAAATTAGTTAATAGGAAGACTTCTACCTGGACACTCTGCAAATCTAACCTTTATAGGACAGCAGCAAGGCATGTAGGGATTCAGCAAGTGTGGAAGAAGGTCCTCTGTTCAGATGATATGATAAATTTTCTTGGCCTTCATACAAAACACTGTGTTTTGTGACCTTAACAATGCACAGCATCATTAACCCACCATCCCCACAGTGAAACATAGTGGTTGAAGCAACAGGCTGTGGGAAGGCTTTTCTTTAGTAGATACAGGAAAACTGATCAGAGTTGATGAGAAGGTGGGTAGAGCTAAATACAGGTCAACCCTTGAAGAAAACCTGTTAAAGGCAGCAAAGGCTTGAGCCCATCAAGCAGGACAACCACCCTAAAAATACAACCAGAGGTAGAATGGACTAGTTTAGAAAAAAACAAAACACATCATCTGTTTGAATGGCTCAGTCAAAGTCCAGACCTAAATCCATGTGTGAAAATGACGTTCATATATACGCTCCATCCAATCTGTGAGCTGGAGCCATTTTGAAAACACTGAAATTTTGAGTTATAACGTGACAAACATGACAAAGTTCAAGGGCTGTAAATACTTTTACAAGACACTCGGTGCTCAAGAAACCAAGAATCCAACAAATAAATAAGCAAGCAATGTTCCTCTGTGTAGATTCTGCTCCTTCATCTCCTCGCTCTCACCTGGAGCTTGCGAAGCTGCTTTATGGCTTCATCTCGTCCCTTATTGGCCGTCTCGATCTGTCCCTCCAGATCTTTCATGTCCGTCTCCAGCTTCTTCTTGGCTGCTGCAGCCTGGGCCCTCTGTTTACGTTCATCTTCCAGCTCCGTCTCCAACTCACGCACCTTTAATTGGTGTGGATCATTGTTTACCATGAATGACGCTTCTTTCAATACCAGCTAAAATTAATCAGTCCCAGTTCTTAATGCCTCTTTACCTGCTTGACGAGTTGCCTCTTCTTCTCCTCTCCCATCTCATCCCGTCCCTGAAGGTCTCTTTCGAACTGGGCCTTCAGGGCCTGCATGTTGACCTCCAGGCGCAGCTTGGCATCTTCGGCAGCCTGCAGCTCGTCCTCCAGCTCCTCCAGCTGGGTCTTCATCTCCTCCACCTGGGCCTCCAAGCCTCGTTTGGACTTCTCCAGCTCGTGCACCTGCCAATAGCATGTTTTCAAATGAACTAGGAGTCTGAAAATCCATTTCAGGCCAAAAGCTACTGACAGATGTTTTAAGAACTAACATTTTTTCCCACATCATCCTTGGAACTGATCAGGTCTTCCATCTCAATCCTCAGGGCCTTGTTGGCCCTCTCCAGCTCCTCTCTGGCATCCTGGGCCTCCTCAAGCGCCCTCGCCAGTGATAGAGCCTTGGTTTCCTTTTCTCTGGCCTCGGCTTCCGCACGATCTCTCTCATCTGCATATTTACTGGAGATGCTCTTCTCTTCAGCCAGCATCTGAAGGTCAGAGATGACAAAATCATCTATTGTTTGCCAATCTCTAAATTTAGATGCTTAGGAAATGCATCTGTATGTTGGAAAGAATCTCTTAAATTGATTTCTGTCACATTCAAATAAGGAATTGCAAACAAGATGTTTTCCAATAATATTCACCTGGTCAAACTTCTTCTGCTTCTTCTCCAGGTTGGACACAATCTGTCTCTGGTTGTCCAGGTCCATCAGTGTGTCCTCCAGTTCCTGCTGCAGGCGGTTCTTGGTCTTCTCCAGCTTATCGTATGCTGAGGCCTTCTCTTCGAACTGAGTGTTGGCTGCCTCCAGGTCTCTTTGCAGTCGCTTTTTTCCCTCCTCCAGAAGCTCTATGTTACCCGACATCTCCTCCAGCTTCTTCTTAGCATCGGATAACTGCAAAAAACCCCAGCAAAAAATTTTTTTTCTAATCCTCTTTGTTTTCTAAATGGATAAACTCCAACTCGAAACAGCTGTGGAAAACCAAAAATGTCATTCTTCACCTGGATGTTGAGGGTGGAAACGTGTCGCTCCACATTCCTCTTGGCCTCCATCTCCTCCTCCAGCTGCTCTTGCAGGCTGTTCTTGTCATCTTCTGCTTGACGCAACTTTGTAGAGATCTGCAGTTTCTGACGCGTCTCTTCAGCCAACAGCTCCTGCAGATACACAGTAGCTCAGAGAGTGATCGCTTTCATCACAGACTGTCAGTGTTAAAGAGGTTACATTTCTGTTTCAGCACATACCTGTGTATCTTGGAGCTGGGAAGAAAGGCTGGTAACATCTTTGCTCAGTTTGATGTTCTTGCCTTCTGCTTCATTCAGTAAGTTTGTCACACTTTCCAGTTCAACCTACACAGAGAAAATGTTCAATTACGAACATTTCTGCATCTCAATACTTTAAAATTCCTACTTTATTTCTGGACTAGTGTTAGTTTAAGAACAACAACAACAAAAAAGAGGGGAAAAATAACTTGCAGTGATCTTAGAGCAGCGCTCTCCCAGCTCGGCCTTTTGCTTCTCGCTGTCAGAGAAGCGTGATTGAAGATCTGCCACCTGACCCTCCAACTTCTTCCTCTTGTGCTCCCCGTCTTGTTTGGCCTGAGTCAGTGAGCGCACCTCCATGGTTAACTCAGATGTTTCCTTCTCCAGAGCTTGTTTAGCCTTTTCCAGATTAGATTTCACCTGAGCAGAAGATTGGAAACACATTAGTATCCACTAGGAAAAAAGGACAGTGTGTGTGTTTAATGACTCAGGTGTACCCGTTTGGACTGCTCCAGCTGCTCAGTCAGCTCCTCCACAGCTTGGGTGTGTTTCTGTCGCATCTCCTGTATTTGGGCCTCGTGTGTGCGGTTCTCCTCGTCAATGGCTCTCTTCAGCAGGGTCACCTCTTGTTCTCGTTTGGCTCTGCAGAAGGATGGAAAGGCAGAATAGTTTTCATATTTTTACAAAGAATAGCTGTTCTTAACTTTATAAAATTCCCCTAACGATAGCTTTGTTCATTTCCTTTTAGTATGACTAACCTTAATTCTTGTTGAGTGGCAGTTGTGTCCAGAGTGTCTTCTAGCTCTGATTTGAGTGCCTCCAGCTCCTCGCCGAGGTCCCGCTTGATCTTCTCTGCCTTGTTCCTGGCCGCTCGTTCGGAGTCGAGGTCCTCCTGGAGGTCGGAGATGTGACCCTCCAGCTCTCTGATCTTCTTCAGAGCATTGTTTTTCTGGGCCGTCTCATCTTCTAACCTAAGAGGAAGAAAGGGTAAATCTGGTGTTAACATAAACTCAGACCATTAGTTATTTTTGAGATTTATGCCTTACAAAAAAGTACTCATTTGTCAGATTACAATTACAAAATTCATTTTGTCATTTTATGTCCATAAACAGTTAAGTAGTGCATATTTGTGGCGTGGAAGACTAAGAAAAGACAATACTTAGAACCATGTTTTCCGTCAAGTACCGCTTCAAGCCTTTTGGTGTATGTCTCTGCTAGCTTTGAACATCGAAGGACTGACATTTTTCTCACCACTACTATTTGCAGAATAGCTCAAGTTCAGTCAGAATGGATGGAAAGCATCTGAATATTAATTTCAAAGTTTTGACACTGATTCTAAGTTAAAATTTAGGGCTGGATTTTAACTGGGCTTCATGAATATGCTTGGAGCTAAACCGTTCTATTTGGCTCTGGCTGTATGCTTAGGGCTGTTTTCCTGCTGGAAAGAGAACCTCTGCCACAATTCAAGTCTTCTGCTCTGTTTCTCTCTAACAGATTTTCTTCCGAGACTGTCCTAAAATCACATCCATCAATTGTTCCTTCAGCTCTGGCCAGACAGGTAGACTCAGTTTATCGTTAAATTACTTCTGAAATCAATCAGTTTAACTTGATTTTATTAAGGACTATATGAATGAAGGGGGATGAATACAGATGAAAACCCAACCTTTTCAGATTATTGCTAGTATTAAAAAAAAAAAAAAAAAAAATCATACATCATTTTCCTTCCACTTCATAAATAGAGCAACACAGAATTATGTCTGTCACATAAAAAAAATATATATATATAAATAAATTTTACTTTGTTTTTGTTGTACTGAGAAGAGAAAAACCTGTAAAAGTCCAAGATGTATGAACATTTTTGCAAGAGCAGAACATCACCTGGCCAATGCATTCTGTAATTCCTCCTCCTTCTTGGCAAGCTGAGCTTTAAGATCAGCAATCTGGGCCTGCAGGTCAGCTATTTGCTCTTGTAGGTCATTGGATTCTGCCTCCAACTTGCGCTTCGCCTTGTCCAGCTCCTGGCGAGTTTTTTCCTCTTTCTTCAAGCGAACTGGAATGGCAGAGAAGTCAGCTCAGAAATCTCTTCATTAAACTTTTTTTTTTTTTTTTTTTTTCCCCATGTTACAACATCAAGATTACCTTCCAAATCTGAGATCATGGACTCATGTTTATTTTTGAGCTTTGTGAGGTTCTTGGATTTCTCCTCTTCCTCTGCCAGATTGGCACTAAAATCAGCAATTCTTTCCTCCATCAGCTTACGCTCCTAAAAAGCCATCACAAATAAACTCCCTCAGGAAGGTACAGCCAGAGATTTGAGATAAATTATTCTAGTTTTCAAACTATACCTTCAGCAGCTTGTTGTTTTGGTCCTCCATAACTAGAATGTCATCCTCCAGCTTTTTAATCTTTCCTTCACAGGTCACCTTCTCCAACTGCAGCTTTTGACGGGCATCCTCTTCTTCTTCCAAATGCTCCTCCAGTTCCTTTGGGGGGGGGGGAGGACCAAAAAAACAACAACAAAAAAAAAAAAACATCCATGAGTTTCATCACCTGTTATTATAGACATAAATGGACACAGACTAAAAAAAACAAACAAAAAAACCCCCAAAAAAACAACAACAACAACAACAACAACAACTAGGAATCAGACCTGCATCTGCTGCTGCATCTTCTTCTTGTCCAACAGCAGTGTCTGAGCACGTTCTTCCTCTTCATCCAGTCTGGCCTCCATCTCGTGAAGAATCTCCTCCAACTCCTGCTTCTTCGCTGCCAGACGGACCCTCATCTCCTCTGCCTCTGCGTACAGCTCTGTCTCTGCCTGGAGCTGCTCCTGCAGGGCGTTCCTCTCCTCAACAACCTGTCGGGTAGAGAGTGAATAGTTAGTCTTAGCTTTATCAGCAGCCTCATTATTTATTCTTTATGTTTGGTTTCTTTTATAAAATCATTAAACAAAAAGAGAGGCTTAAATAAATTGCAAATCTCATGTTTAAATGTCTGTAGCATAAAGGCCTGGAAAACTGATTCTAAACAATGTGATTGGTTGTGCTGTTATGTCATCCTTTACCTGAGTGTGTTTCAAGGTGATTTCTTTTAGCTCAGATTCAAACTTTGTTGCCACTTCTTTGGCTTTGTTCAGCTCTTCCTCCTTGAGACTCATCTCCTCCTCCTGTCGGGTCACTTGCAGCAGAGGCTTGACCTGTAAATAGCAACAGTAGGAACAGAATTTTTAAATGAATGTTAAATTTAAAATAATTTTCTTACTTTTAGATAAATGAAAACAAATTTATGGAGTGTTGTGCACAAATGTGCTCAAATGAGCACGCTTGTAAGTGACAATGTTTTATAGAACTGAACTCAATTTTTTATTTTTTAAATGACCAACTTAAACCTAATGCAAACCTCTATAAGATATCAAGAAATGCCACTATGTATCCAGTCATCTTTCACTTGGTCACTCCCCAGTGACATCCTCCAGCTCGTTCTGAGGTATTCCAAGCCGTTTCCAGGCCAGATAGGATCTATAATTCATCCAGCAAGTTCTGGTTCTTCCCCAGGGTCTCCTCCCAGTCGGATGTACACATCCAAAAATGAGGCACCCAGGGGGCATCTAATCAGGATATCCCCTGGGGACCTTAACGTTTGATGTAGAGAAGCAGCAGCTCTACCTTGATGACGGAGCTTCTGACGCTATCGCTAAGGCTTAGCCCAGTGATCCTCTGGAGGAAGCTCATTTTATCTGGAATCTTGTTCTTTCTGTAATGATCAAAGTCTCATGACCATAGGTAAGGGTCGCAAGGTAGTCAGATCGGTAAATATAGAGCTTTGCTTTTTGGCTTTATGTAACATTAAGAGAATCAGTCGAATTTCAGCGTTTTCATGCTGTAAGAGCTGCAAAATTTCCCCTCAAAGGGAAAAGATTGCCATCTGCCGTGTGTGTGCGCGCAAGAGTGCACTTTGGCTGTTAAACACATACCTTTATGGTGAATGATTATTGGTAAATTATGCCTCTCGATCCATTTTAAACTTAATTTTTTAAGTTATAGTTAACCCACAAGCCTTTGGTTTAAATTATGTCCAGTTGTTACTGCATCAAAGTTCTGGTGTTACTCTGCAGAGCCTGCTGCAGGCAGGGAATATCCAGGTAAAGAAAAAAAACGACATGCATGATAATGCCACTGGCATGTTTCATCATAAGGTTCTCATTATGGATGACCATGCACAACACTAAAAATAGGCTATAATGTCAATGTTGGATTGTGACATTGTGTATATTGGAAGCAGACCTTTGTGAAGAGTCTCCACCACTGCCAGTTCCTGAGTTTAAGGTAAGCAGCACAGTTCCTTTGGATCACTTTCATGGCTGTTAGTTGCTGCTGCCTCTTGGCAAATGCCCTTTGAAAACACAGCAGTTAAAAATAAAAACATAAAATCATGAATGCATAATCATTCTAATGTTGAAAAAGAGCAGCCAAAATTTTGTGCGTGAAAGCTTGAGCGTTCCTACTTTCTAGCCAGGAAGCCTCTCGCCTGCGCCTGGAAAGCAATAATGATCACGGTGATCTTCAAATCTCTCTCTTCCTCCAGCTGGGCAAGCACTCCGGTGCGGAAGAAGATCTTACTCTGTCCAATCCTGTACAAGTTGGGGTCCAAGTCAAGGTGCTTGATCTGCACAGATAAGATTTTTAATAGGACTATCTCAGCAGAGAACAAGCAGCGGGATGAAGGTCAGGATGAAGGAGAGAGACTCAAAATTTTAATTGTGCCCACCATGAGGCAGCAGGCTTGTTTTCCATCCATGAAACCTTTTGGAATAGCACTTGCAGCCAAGATTTCATATCTGTTCAGAGATGGACAGAAGTCACAATTACCCTGATTTATTATAAACTAGATTTTAAGACTGATCAATGCTTTTACACACACCTTTGACGGAACTCCTGGAAAACAATTCGATTGGGAAAACCTTGTCGACAGATTCGGATTCCCTCCAATACACCGTTACACCTCAGCTGCTCGAGGACCAGGTGTGCATCCAGCTTTCCTGCCTGAAAAGGTTTGATTTTAAGAATTTAACAGGAAGAACTTTAACTTATGATTTAAGATCTATGCATTTTGCCAACAGGGGCTTTAGCTTACCCTCTTCTCGTGGTTTGGGATGATGCATCTGACGAAGTTGGGCTGAGTGTTGTGCAGTGTCGTCATGAGTTTTGCCAGAGACTCCTTGTAGAGCTGTCCCACTGTGCGAAACATTCCCTTCTTGGTTTTTGAGCCACTTGGCATGGAGCTGTCCGTCATCTTGGCTATTGTGTCCAGACCAACCACCCTGTCCGCTGAAGAACAGTGTAAACAAAGCTTTTTAATTCATACAATGATATGTACATTTCTATGAGATTAAAGTAGATAAAGTATTTGTTCACTTATAAAATCATTCATTTTGTGTATGCATCATATATCTCACAGTCTTTCCATAGGTCCTGCACAAATTGGCTGGAGGAGTTGTTGAGCAGTGCTGTGACATTGTCATTTAGAGGGTCCATGTTCTTTGTCAGCCAGGCTGTGGCATTATAATCTACCTAAAAAACAAATCATTGTATAACCTTAATGGATTTTTTTCCCCCTGTGAGATGTAAGCAATCAAATGTTTTCCATAATGGGTTTCTGGACAATTAAATACGAACACTACATTTTTTTTTTTTTTTATGGTTTCTTACATACATAACTTTCAGACACTGTTCATCAGCTGGCACTTTATAAGCATAGTACTTCTTTTTGGTTCTTCCGCTTGCTTACTTCACTTCTATTTATGAATACACAGCACGACAAGCAGGGTTCCACAGAGTTTTTCCCAACTCAGATTTTTTAGTTTCCCCCATAGGTTTGTTTTATTTTTGTACATTCTCGAGAGTTAAGTCTAGGACATTTAATTTAAAAATTCTTGTACAATAGTCAAGTTCTACAAACCGGGAAACAAGATAAGGGTAAAGTTTGTTTAAAATGTGGTCATGTAGTAAAGGGACATTTCACTGATTTTGGGCTTCAGATGAACCAATTTAGAGAAGTTCCATTACAAAATCCCAACTTGACAGACTTGTCAAATTGAGATAGGATTATCTTGCATTAAAACTATACTCTTCAAGGAAAGATGTAAACCCTTATTCTCTATTTGACAGATGTGTTTAGAGTTTCTAAAAAGCCAAATTTAAGAAGCACTGACCCACTTTAGAACTCTGGTATATGGTTGTTTAGAGGCCAAAAAAGAAAACTTCTAAAGTGAACCTGATTCTATTAAAAAACTACATTTAAAAAAAAAAAAAAAAAAAGACATAAATCAATGATAAAATTGTCATTTAAATATAAATCAACGTAAAAGTCCACTGCATTTTGAGAAATTTACATTTTTCCCTTTGAGAAAAACCAATCAACGAATAACGTCTTAAAACTTAAACATTTCTCAATACCTTATTTTCATTTTTTGCACTCTTATCCTGACCTGGAAAATGCTTAAAGTAAAATTTAATACTTTTTTCAGATTTTTCCAAGAGCATGTGGGGACCCCGAATATGCTTGCATTGTCATGTACAAGAATGGGATTTAAAATAAGTGAAAACCTAACAAAATTCAAAGTAAAAGCTTTGAAAAACCTTCAGAAAGTTGATTAAAAAGGCCATTTTAGATTAAAAGAAAGTCTGTCTTGAGGGCAAAGTATAAAAAATGTATTAGTAAATTTGCTTAGGAACAGGATCTGTTAGTGTTGTTTCTTCATATTCACCTTTCCAGCATAATGAAGAATGGAGAACTCTGTTTTGTCTTTAAGCTGCTTAGGTTTGGCAAACTTCACATGGCTTCCTTGAGTATTCATGAGTTTCTCCACAAAAGAGACATCTGTTGCTTTTGGGAACCAGCACTCTTCATCCAGCAGGGCCAGGATGCCTGGGGGATTGTTCTGTAGAGAATATAGAACTAGGTTTATCAATATTAAAAAAAAAAAAAAAAAAACAAAACCCAACAACAACTATTTAGATATTTTAAATCTCAGAGTAGAACTTGTTAGTGCAATGTGTTAATTTCAGTGGTTATTTTGAATGTCTCAGTACTCATTACCGGCCTCTCAATGAGCTCGATGCAGGGCTGCAGGTCAAGTCCAAAGTCGATGAAGTTCCACTCGATGCCCTCCCTCTGGTACTCCTCCTGCTCCAGGATGAACATGGTGTGGTTAAAGAGCTGCTGCAGCTTCTCGTTGGTGTAGTTGATGCACAGCTGCTCAAACGAGTTGTCCTAAAACAACCAGAACACAGCACAGGATACACATCATACCTTTGGAAGTATATATATTTTTTTTTTACCTCAAAACATTTGCAGGATTGATAAATATGTTTATACTTCAAAAATCTCAAAGCCGGCAATGTCAAGGATTCCCAGGAAAGAGGCTCCTTGACGTTTGGTCTTATCCAACGTTTTGTTGACTCGACCCAGGATCCAGCGGAACAGTCGCTCAAACATAGCCTTAGCCAAAGCTTCAATAGCAAAGTCAGCCTAATATAAAAAACACACACACACAAAAAAGAGAACTGACTATTATAGGGACTTCTAATGAGCCTATATGAACCTGTGGTGTGTGGTTTAATCGGTTTTACCTGCTCTTTGGTTTGTGCCTTCTGCACCACCTCTCTGCCCACTTTGATACGAGGGGTGAGGATTGCTCTGGTGAAGTCAGTCACGTTGATGCCCTGCAGGTGACAAACCTTCTGCGCCGCTGGGGAGATGAGAAAAGCGGTTAACTAATAAAACAAACAAGTACAGTGACTTTAAATAATTAAATTGATAATGATAGCATATTAGATTTGTTGGAAGTAAATGTGTCTCACCAGTGTTATCCGGCATGGTGGCCTGCTCTTGATTCCTCTCTTTCTTGAACTCAATGTTTCCCAGCTGCATTACCGTAGAGCAAACCTTCAGAATATCTGCATCATTAAAAGTAAACACATGAAGTAAACTAATAAACGCTGCCACTTTGAGCAACAGCTGCAGATTTACATGCATTTGCAAACACAGTAACAGAAATGCAACTGAAAATGAGTTAGTAGTTTAATGATACCAGCTCTTTCCTCCTCAGTGAAGCCCATGATGTTCATTGCCTCCATGGTCTCCTCAAACAGTTCATCGTCTTGCTGCCCAGGAATCTGAACATGGCCCGCACTCAGGAAGCGATAATTACTGAAAGGCTCCAGAAGAAGGTCCTCTGATGATAGAATAGGCAAAGCAGTCAAAACATTTTATTACTTTACTTTTTTTTTTTTTTTTTTTTTTTGGCTTTTGGTAGGAATATTCTTCAGCACAATGTTTGCATAATTTAAGGAAGTTTAAAAACTGATAATCATGTAACCTTTCAGTTTGTCTTTGGCGCCAGCGATCATGTAGTAGAAGATGTGAAAAGCTCTCTCTGTCTTTGCCTGTCGGATGCACCGGGACTTTTCCAGCAGGTCTGAGAGCAGCCGCTAGTTAAGGAACCCAAATGTGCCTTTTGCTACAGAAAGTTAAACATGAACTTTTGTTCAGGCCTGAAAATAAAAGTTTGAATTCACTTAACCAAGAATGATTTCAGTAGGAATCATTGTCTTAAAGTCGTTTGTTCTCCAACAATTCTCAGAGGACTTCACAGCTGGATTAATGCTGAGATTAAATTACACAAATAGGTGACCATTTACTAATTGACCTATGAAAGCATGGGATTTTATTAAAGAGGAAGTATTGTGTAAAAATGACTTTGTTGAGCTTTACATCATGTTATAATGTTATTCCCTCATCAAAAACATACCTGGAGTGTTGCCTTGATTCTTTCATGAATGTCTAAGAAATCCTTTCATCTCCCTTGGCAGCCATTCAGCTGTGCAAAACGCCTGGATGGACCTAGCGCCACCTTTGAGACTCAGCCCCTCCTTAGAGCAGCAGTTTCTAAGCTTCCGACCTTCTGCCTCACAGAGCACCCCTCCCCCACGATTTCCACATTCAGCCTCTTCAGACTAGCTAGCAGCAATTAGCAAACACCTGGTGGAATTGCGCACCTATTGAACTCATTATACGAGCTGCTGCTCAATGTAACACTGATAAAAACGTTGGTAAAGGGTTAGCTGTTGTGATGACTTCCTGAAGGTAGAGTTTCAGAAAGAGCAGGACTTTCTTAAAGAAACAGAGGCCCAATTTCAAGGTGTTAAAAGAAATTTGACATTGTAATTTAAGTCTTATTTGATATATACAGCATTTTTGTAACAACTGAAGGTAACAGTTACTTCATTGTGCTATAAAATGATTCTTTGTGCCTCAAAAACACACAATACTGCCTCTTTAAGGGGCTTCTAAGATATATATCCATTTATTGCTTTTTGTTACTCCATCAGCTAAAATACCAATAAAATACACAGAAACTCAGAAACTCAACATACTTTGTTGTGGTTGCAACAAAGTATGGAAAACTTCAAGTGGTACAAGTCCATCCGTAAGACAGTATCTAGCTGCTAGCCATCATTTTAAACTATTCTGTACTTCTGTTAATAAGAACAATGGCAAAATGAGACTGCAGGTGGACATATTGCCATAACAGCCTTAATTATGAAAAAGTTTTTGTTTCAGAGTTTCTAAAAACCCATTAAGGATACAAGTCTCAATGTTGGCCCCAACAATGTAGCCTGTTACATCAAAGTTTATACGGATGAATTTCCCCTAAGACAGAAGAAAGGGAAAAGTGAGCTTTCCATCAAAGAGTTGGGAAATATCTCAAAAATAAAATTTATACTTTTTTTTAAACCACAAACTCACAAATCGAGAAGAGTTATCATTTTTGATGGTCTTGGCATTTCCAAAGGCCTCCAGGATAGGATTGGCCTGCAGGAGCTGCTTCTCTAGCTCACCCTAGTGACAAAAGTGATACACAAAAACATTGCTTTTAGGCTGTGAAGGTGGTGTCAACATCATAAGAGTGGTGCAAGGTGAGTGTTTATCACAAGAATGATGTGGGTTAAGACGAAGGCCTAAAATAATTAATCTAACAGAGTCACCACTAATGAAACATTTTGTAGTAAGCTGTAAAACGAAGGCATAATTACATAGAATTCAGAGAAGTCTTTAATATTTTTGGGAAAACTTATTTTTAATGATTTCCTAAAAACAGATTTGGGTATATTGATTCAGATTCATACAAACATCTTTTCTGGAGATGTAATTTGCTTCCAGCAGGAGTAGCTGAGTGAATGTCTGTAACTGAGGCGGACAGCCCATCACTTTGAATCGAGCTAATCCTCCTGATCAAAGTGATTCTTTTTGTCTGCATCGAGGTCAGAAGATGAGAAGCTCTACATAAACATTCTCACTTGAAAACACCCACTGTGTAAATGAGCTAAAGTCTGAAAGAGAAAAAGGAGGGGGAAAAGCAGTATAAGGAGTAGCTCTGAACCTTTTCAGACAGATGGTAATTGGTTTGTAATCAGAGTTCATTTTAAAAATGTGTTAAAATGTTTGTTTTTTTTAGAGATGACATCTTACATTGCAAAACTGTTAAATCCAACTCTTATTTGAATCATTATGCTCTAATTTTTTTTAGAGCTTATATAAATTTGACGTTTTTGGAGAAAAGCTTATGTACTAAATGTGGCAAAAAAAGCCAGACTTACGTCTGAGGCAAAGAGAGAAAATACAGACCCACTGATGATGTGCTGTTCAAAGTTCAGGATAACTAGAAAACAAAGAAAAGAAGACAGAGCACAGCAAGGTGGAAGTAAAGGGAAAAGTTGCATCTCATGAAATGTAAATACAAACTTTTGAGAAGACAGATAAGCAGCAGGAATCAAAAAGGCCTGATAAAAAGGCCTGAAAAGGACATACGGGAAAAAAATAAAATAAAATAAAAAAAAATTCCTGAAACTATTTCTGATCAGACAAACTCTGTAGGAGCTTCTGGGATTTACAGAAGACAGAATACCCAGGCAATATTTCCTCTGGACAACAATAGACCCCCCCAAGGAAACACACCTCTAATGGGGTTGAAATATACACGTCAGTAACAAGCAAGAAATCCACACACACACACAAAGCAAAAAAACAAACAAAAGGAAAAGAATAAAAAAGTGGAATGACACAGAAAAAAAACAAAACAAAACAAAAAAAAAAAAAAACAAACAAAAAAAAAAACATTGAACACATGAAGAAAAGAAGAAAAAAAGCCAAGAAAATATCTGAAATCTGTAATATAAAGCATTCCTGCTCCCCACCAGAGCAAATTAATATTAGTGGGTTTAATCCTAACTGAGGGCCCATCACATGAAAGGTATGTCATTATGGGTAAAAGCAAAGAGCTCACTCAATAGCTTCACAACTGCATACATTAGTATGCAGTATACATTAGTATTCACAACATACATTAGTATGCTGCAAAAGCATACTAATGGAATTGGCTACAGACTCATTTCTAAATTTCTAATGTTGCAGTGGGCATTTCATTATAAACCAGCAATGACCAGGTGCTCTGAGGAGTCAGTGTCTGCCTCCAGATTTTTATGAAACCGTTTTTCCTCTAAAAACAGTAAGTAATGAACTCAAATGTGATTAACTCTATCCACACTTACTGCGCCAGACTCCACTGCAGAAGAAAAAGTTAAAGCTTGTTTCAAGTTTGCAGCAGAACATTTGGAGAAGCCAACTACAATGTCCAGCAAACTATTGGAAGAAAATAGTTTGGTTAGATGAGCCCAGAATTTAACTTTTGAATGTAATAAAAACGCACCATGTTTGGAGGAGAAACTAGATGCAAAGGTTAAGTAACAGTGAAGTTAAGACATTCTTGACAAGAAGCTAAAGATGAAACAAGTGTGGATTTCTAAGCCAAACTATAGTCCCAAACACACCAGCAAGGAAGTTTTTAATTTGTTTCAAAGTGAGACAACAAAGCCACTAATGGTCCTGTCCACCTGACTCCAACTAAAAATCTATGAAAAGAACTAAAGATCAGATCAGAATCCATAGAAGAGCTCTCAGAAAAGTCTTAAAGGTTTGAAGACAGTTTGTGTGGAAGAATGAGTCAAAATCAGACCTTCAGACCAAGATCAGAAATTTCAGTAAATGTCTCCTATACTTCTATGCTGTGAGACTTCACTTAATTCTCTCAATCTATGCACTAATTGGGTTGATTTGGTTGTTACAGAAATCTTGTGTGAATTTTATGTCAGCAACCACATGAAAAACCATTTACTGAGAAAAAATGTTTGTGTTTTCCACTTTTTCACAGCTTTTTGTCTCTTTTGGCAAGGTGCCATGGCATGGACACTTTCAGAAGCTCCATATAACTGCAAACCAGGATAAACAAAAAATAAAACCTGCAACAGAAGAAGAGTCTGTGAATGCTGCCTGTGCACCTGACAGGTCAAGAGGAGGTTGGATTTGAACAGAGAGAAAGAAAAAAAACAAAAAAAAAAACCCAACAAAAAACAGGAGATGGGCATGCTCACACTGTGCTCGATGATCTGTGAGAGACCCTTTCACTGCCGCAGAGAGCTCTCCAGCGGCAGAGAAAGCATGTATGAAGCCGCCAATTTGATAAAAACACATCACGAGGTAGAAAAGGGGGCACGTCCATGACTGCGTGTCAGTACTCCACTAATCATCATGCAGTCTGAACAAGCCAGTCGCCAGAGTAAAAAGTTGCAGTTTGTTTTAGGATTTGAGGATAGATTTAGCCATGATTTCCAGGAAGGTATTCTAACATTTTACTCCAGCGAGGAGGCTGTTCTAAAGAAGTTACAGCTAGTGACGAATGTTGAAAAAAGCACCAGCTAACTTTAGAAAATTGGACACCCTGGAAGTAGAATAACTCCTGTTTGAAAAATTTGGTGACACTAACTTCATGCACTTTTCTAACACACAAATGGCACACTCAAAACAAAAAACTGCACACTTCAGGCATTCCCCTTTACTCACGTATGCAAATTGTGATCCTGATTGTTGCTATTTGAAGGAAATATACAGAATTAAACTGGGCAGGTTTCCTTAAAGAGCGAGGGAACTGACTGACAGATCCTAACATGAGTTCTTCACACAGATACCTACAGCACTGCTGTCCTTTTTGCCTTTGTGAGACGAGGCCACAACAGCCAGATACTGGATGACCTTCTTGGTGTTCTCTGTTTTCCCGGCACCAGACTCTCCTCTGAAGAGGGGGAGAAACAAAGTGAGAACAGGAGATAGGGTGGGGAGATAAACAGCACTGACAGGATTTCTGTTCACAGTTCAACAACCCAGTTTAATTTGATGGAAATCATGTGCTGCAGACGTAGCTTCACCGTTGCCTGACCCAAAGTAAAAGCTTACTTGCCGTTATGTAATCTGAGCCTTTTATAAAAAGGTGGAATTTTTTAAGTCCAAAATTTCAGCTGATCTCAAAATAATTTAATCATTTCAGTCTTTTGGTTTAATATTAAAACAGGACATGCTGGGATCAAAGTGCAGACATTTACTTACACCCATCATGGGTCTCAGGGTCAATGATGTGACACTCTCAATCATGCCGCACACATCTTTATTTATAAAACAAAACAAATCTATTGGTAGATTTTCTCTAGTTCATATAAGACATTTGCAGAAGCCCACATGAACAAGGCAAATGTTTTCTGGACATATTTTTTTTATGTTCAGACATGACAAAGATCAGGAATTATTCAAATCTGTAAAGGTCACAATGACAAGAATAATGCTTGGAGGAGTCCAAGTGAGGCTTTCAAACCTTAGGATACAAGCCAACTGTCAAGGATGGTGGTGGTAGCATAATGGTGTAGAGCCATTTTGCACGACTCAACCAATTTAAATGAGCTTCATTACTTCTGTTTAAATCATCAAAAGGTGTGTGGTTTGTCTGCAGTTTGCCAAAATGTATATTTATATTTGACCTTGTATGTCTAACTTTGTGTGGATTAGAGAAATTCACAAACTCAAAACACCCAGTTCCTGTTTTTCAAATTCATTCTAAGATAATTCCACATTACCATAGTTTATTTTCATTTTCACAAAAAAAACCCAAAACAAAACCAAAAAAACCCCATCATGAATATGTAATAATTAATTTCATTAATGAATGATGAGCACATGTAAACTTTATTTCCAGAACTGGGAGAGTAGTGAGTATCTTCAGGCAGGCCAGACTTGGTGTTCCCACAGCACAACCAGTAACAAGCCAAACAAAACTCTTATGGGTCTAAATTAAAAAGGTTTTGGGAGACCAATCCTAAAGTATGTGCTACTGCACCTTTTAAAGTCTCTCAAATGTTTTCACAAAGCAACATGGACAAATTCTTCCCCTCCAGACAACAAACTTGGATACACGAGTCTGATTGAACCCAGAGCTATCAGACAGTGGACGCATACAAGCCTGGTTGGGGGTCCTTAAAAGGCATGGGAAGCCCTGTGTGTTTGGGTTTGGCAGCTCAATGAGGAATCCAGCTGTGCTGTCATGTTTAGGCTGAGCAAGGATGTACAACATCCAGACTCAGGGGCATTTTAATCTGCATTCCCATCAGTCTGCACCCAAAAATTTTCCTCCAGAGCATTAATTGGTGACTTGTTCTGCACAGCCAGCTTGATATCAGTAACAACTTTATCATTATGTTCAAACTCATACTGAGGAACATTTATCTTGCCTTTTATATATAGTTTTGCTGTCTTTTAAAGAGGAAAAAAAAAGAAAATATTTTAGACTTTAAGTAGTGTACATACTAACTGGATGTGTCGAAATAGAAAAAGCATTTGAACAACAATGACTGGATAACATCTGGCATCAAGAAATGAGTCTCTTCAAGTTTGACTCATGTCCTGTCCTTGTCCAGCTGTCCAGGTGCCAGGAGCTACAGTGCATCCGGAAAGTATTCCCAACGCTTCACTTTTCCCACATTTTGTTATGTTATGGCCTTATCCAAATTGTATTAAATTTAATCTCTTTCCACACACAAATATCCCATTATGACAATGTGGGAAAATGTGAGATTTTTGCTACTTTAAGAAAAATAGAAAACCAAGAGATAACATTTACGCTATTATTCACAGCCTTTGCCATGAAGCTCAAAACTGAGTTGTTTCTATTGATCATCCTTGAGATGTTTCTTCAATCTAAATAGAGTCCACCTGTGGTAAATTCAGTGGATTGGACTTGAGTTGGAAAGGCACACACCGGTCTGTATAAAAGTCCCACAGTTAAAAGTGCAGGTCAGAGGTCAAACACCAAGCATGAAATCAAATGAATTGTCTGCAGGCCTCTGAGGCAGGATTGTCTTGAGGCACGAATCTGGGGAAGGATCCAGAAAATTTCCTGCTGCTTTGAATGTCCCAATGAGCTCAGTGGCCTCCATCATTCATAAACGAAAGATATTCTGGAACCAGCAGGACTTTTCCTAGAGCTGGCCAGCCGTTGAAGCTGATCATTCGGGGGAGAAGGGGCTTAGTCAGGGAGGTGACCCAGAACCTGATGGTCACTATGTCAAAGCTCCAGCGTTCCTCTGTGGAGAGAGGAGAACCTTCCAGAAGGAAAACCATCTCTGCAGCAATCCACCAAACAAGCCTGTATGGTAAAGCGGCCAGACAAAAACAGTTCCTTAATAAAAAAGGTACATGGCAGCCCATCTGAAGTTTTCCAAAAGGCACCTGAAGGACTCTCAGACCATGAGAAACAAAATTCTCTGGTCTGATGAGACAAAGATTGAACTCTTTGGTGTGAATACAAGACGTCATATTTGGAGGAATCCAGGCACGGCTCATCACCAGGCCAATCCCATCCCTACACTGAAGTGTTGTGGTGGCAGCATCATGCTATGGGGATGTTTTGCAGCAGCAGGAACTGGCAGACTAGTCAGGATAGAGCAGGGGTCTCAAACTGCATTCCTCAAGGGCCGGTGTCCTGCAACTTTTGGACGTCTCCCTGCTTCAGCACACCTGGCTCCAATGTAAGCTCATTAACAGAGCTCTGTAGATATTAGTGTGTAAAATTTTGAGGAAGAGATTAATACAATTTGGAATAAAGGCCATAACATAACAAAATGTGGAAAAAGTGAAGTGCTGTGACTACTTTCTGGATGCACTGTACCTCCGCTCCAACCCCGACACATGACAACGTTCTGGCACTTCTTCAGAGTCTAACTGCCAGGATTATTTAATTTCTCTCAGACCTCAAGAGTAACAAAAGAAGGCAGCTAAGCTTATTTTCCAAGAGTAAGTGTAAGGACCACTGAGTCACTAGGGGTACAAAACTTAGATTTATTCCACAACAAGTACAGATCTCTTCTTGCTATCAATAGCTAAAACAAAAATGGAGACCCTAAAAACCAGTGAAACGCAAACGTTTCAGTATCAGTTTCAGACAAGGTATAGTTCAACAGCTCGGACAGTTTCTCCCTCTAAACCCTTTTATTCAATTTCCCTAATTAGCGTCAAACATCTGATATTTGGCTACTGGTATAGATCTATCTAAACTTTTCCAGTTTCCCTTTGATAAGGAAGCATAATTGTTGAGGAAATGGCTTGATGAGAAAGAATGTACCGCATCCTGGTTGCAATAAATTAAGAGCAAAAATGGGGAAAGCTTTTTTCTCTCAGCTGGTTCAGTTGAACTACACAGGAGGACACAGAAGAAAGTTTCTGTCCATATTATGAATGAAGTTCTGCAATCAGATCTGTCTGATATTACATTAAAAAAGGAGACGCATTATTTACTTAATCTATCTGGTGATGTGTACAGCTCATTTTCCCCCTTGTCTTTACTTGAAGTACTTGCATGTAACACATCAGCTTGAATAAGTAATAAAATGATAAACCTCTAGTAGTATATCTAAATATGAATTTTATGAACTAAACAAACCAAAATTTAAATAATGCCAACACAATGAGTCAGATTATCCCTGTATGTCTCAGCAACCGGTCAAAATTCAATAATTTGTTTAGCACAAATAAAGCTGAGCCCAGACATTTGGAGAGTTCCCCCAGAGTTCAGGACACACTTCCTGACTAAATCCCTGGGAGAATAACGGGGGACACAGATCTCCCAGCTGCAAACCTTTAGCTTGAATAGACAAAAAGAGTTTTCTTTTGGCTCTGTGCTGTAAGAGGCATCTGATTTAGATCGGAGCTTACACCAGGATAATGCAACTGTTCTGTGACATCGGATCATACAAGAGAAATGGGAGACGTTTGGAAGAGTCCGTTTCACTTACGTGCAGAGAATGGACTGGTCCTCACGATCTGCAGAATCAAAGAGAGTTGCAGCATTAGAGGATATTTATGACGAGTTATTCAGCAGGATATTAACAATGGGATAAATTCAATTAATCTGCAAAAGAACTAACATACTGAAAACTGAAAGTTAAATGGTGTTTATACAGAAGCTACGGCAGTGGGAGTGGGACTTTTAATTTCAATTTATTGATGTGAACTTGCAGTGCTGAGATGAAATATTTCCCCTTGAGCAGATTTGTGTTTTTTTTTTTTTTTTTTTAAATCTATGCACTCCAGTTCAGTCCTGATTATTACACAAATTTGTTTCAGATAAAACAAAACATCATAAAAGACAAAGATAAACAGAGTAAAATAAAAACAGTTTCCAAATGATTTCATTTATTAAAGAAAATAAGTAATCAAAACCAACCTGGTGAAAAATGTAATTGTACCCTTACCTAATGCAATTAAACGCTTGGGGTAAATCGATGTGAATCTTTGATGTTGCTGTGGAGGAATTTCAGCCTCCTCCTTACAGAATAGTTTGAAATCAGCCATGCTGGAGGGTTTTAAAATCCCAACAGCCTGTTTAAAGTCATGCAACAACATTTCAATCAAATTTAAAGCCAATTTTTGACCAGGCCACTCCAAAGGCTTCATCTGAGTCCCCCCCCCTCTTTTTTTTTTTTTTTTTTTTTTCTTACAACTATTCAGAGATAGACTTGCTTGTGTGCTTCAGATCGTCATCCTGTCACATTGAGTATATGGTCAGAAACTGATCGCTGGACATTCTCCTTCAGGATCTTCTAGTAGAGAGAAGAATTCATGGTTCCATCAATTATGGCAAGTCACCCAGCCCCAGACCATCATGCTACCACCACCACCACCATGTTTTACTGCTATGATGTTCTTCTAAAATGTCACGTTAGTTTTACACCAGATGAAAAAAAAAAAAAAAGTTCCACTTCTGTTTTGTCAGTTCACAGAATATTTTCCCCAGAGGTGTTGGGGATCTTAAAGATTAGGGATCTTATACATTTTATGGCAAATGTGAGACGGGACTTTGTATTGTTATTGGTCAACATTAGTTTTCACTTACTCTCCCATGGAGGCCATTTTTGCCCAGTGTGTTTCCTGTTGTACCATGAACACTGACCTTATGTGAGGCAAGTGAAGCATGCAATTCTTCTGATGAAGTTTCTTCTGTGACCTCCTGCAAGAGTTGTTGATGCACTTTTGGAATAATTTATGTAGGGCCAATCACTTCAGAGAAGGTTCACCACTGTTTAACGTCTTTAACTGTTGCAAAATTGTCCATTTGAGATTTTTTTTTTAAACTTAGTTCATGTTATCAGAGAGGCTCTGTTTAATGCCATGGGTCTGGCAGTAAATCAGGCCTGGGTGTGGCTTGAGAAAAATCAACTCAGCTTTTCAGAAACTGAGGTAAAAATCAGTTAAATCATAGTTTAACAAGTGGGTCAATTACTTTTTCCAAATAGCACCAGGTTGGTTTGGATAGTTTTGCCATGGCTTTGTAATGTATAGTCAAAGGATAATTTCACTTAATGTCAAAATGCTGGATCAAAAACTAAGAGCTTCCAAACAGATCTGCTTCACACATGATAATATGCAGCCTTCACTGAGTTGCAACCCAGCACAGACGCTGTGCATCAGTGTTGACTTGACTTTGGCCACTTCCCTCCATTCCTCACATGCATTCACAAAACATGCAACCGGTTCCTTCTCTGTACTTCCTAATTAAGGCAGAGGGAGAGAGAACATGCGATGGCCAGATGTGTGTGTTTTTTGAACACTACCCAAAAACACTGCTCACTCTGAATAAAACCTAAAAGGGAACAGAAATGCTTAAACATGTTGACGAAACTGAGTCAGACATATGGACCCAACGTGATTGTCAAGACAGGCCCAAGATTTCAGCACCTGTAAATATAGTGGGAGCACAGAGGAATAAAATGGTCTTCTACTTCAGTGGGACAACAACTCCCTTCTGGGAATTTCACATTTTTATCTGGTGCACATCAAAGACTGAAGGGTAATTTTGGAGGACTGGGATCTCAGCCAAGCAGGAGGCTGAGTGTTTCAAAGATTAGGAGAGTTATCTGAATTTGTGGCAGTTATGCATCACTTTGATTCAAACATGAAAACTGTTCCTACTGGATCATTCAGTGTGAAACATCCTGCTTCATTAGTTACAACTTCATGGGAAATACAGCCGACATTAACGCCACATAAACTTGCCCCAGGCATAAGCCTTTTATAGTTGTCCAGTCTTTGTATATTCAAATGTTATTGAATATTTTTAAATTAAAAAAAAAAAAAAAAAAAAAAAAAAAATTAAAAACTTTACAGCTCTTAGGTGCAGTTTTATATTTCTTTAACTAAGAAATATAAAATAACTAAGCCAAAACACACATTAAACATTACTGGTTATCTTAGAGGAAAAAGCCATTTCTCTTTGGCACTATTCAAAATCGGAAAGACAAGAGTCATTCCAGTCAGGCAGATACTTGTTGATGTCCTCAAGTCAAAAAATGTCAAGAAGTTAACATACAAGAGGGCTGGAAGTTATTCCTGTCCTACTATCACAAATGTAAGCTGGTGGAAAAGAGACAAATTGTGCTTCTACAAAAAACACTCGTGTGAAACAAAAGGTGAATGTGTAGAAAGGCACTTATCCACTGTTTGGTTTAGTGGAGGACCTGTGACAACATGTGCCTGTTTTTCTTACAAAGTCGTGAGGACCTTGTTTAAGAGATTGGCCTCATGGACTCTTACAAATACTGGGAGATTTTAAATTAATATCTCCTGAACTCCGCCAGAAAATTAAAGACAGTCTGTCACTGTTTTCACTTTCAACAGGATAACGATAAATGGTCCATCAAACACAAACCTCAACCTTTTCTATAGACATCTTAGTCCCCATATCTAAATCCAATAGAAGACCTGAGGGGTTTGAAGAGAAGAGGGCATAAAGGGCTTAACATGACTCTCTGTATCTATGTGTGTGAGCCAGTTTAACCTTGCAGCCAAGCGCGCGCGCACACACACACACACACACACACACACACACACACACACACACACACACACACACCTATTCATACCATTTTTAGCTCCACAACACCAGAGTTCCACTCAGAGACATACAGTTTCTACTACAGCCTCTTAGGGGGCGACATTGAGCTGGTTTATGCACAGTTTACTCAGAAGAGAGATAGAAAACAACCACAAATAAAGAATATGGGGATTTCTCAACAAAATATCACTACATGTTTTAGATCCTTGTTGTCCCTGAGATAATTTGTCCACACTGAGAAAATAGATTTCTCCTGACCATTTTTTTTTGTGGTGTTTCGAGGCACCCTTTTTGACAGAAAATATTATTTTCCCTCCATTCAAAATGTACACACACACACACACACACACACACACACACACACACAAAAAAAAAAAAAAAAAAAAAAAAAAAAAAAAAAAAAAAAAAAAAAAAAAAAAAAAAAAAAAATCTGGGCTTTGTGAGGACATCCAAAGAGGCCTCTAGTGGACCTTGGGGGGCGGGTACAGATGATGAATTTTATTCACATGGTCACAGAGTGCACTACGAGGTATGAATCCTGTGAAATGCAACTGGAGACCAAGTGCTGTCCTACTGGCAAAAGGTCAGCTGAAAAGGTGAAACAAATTAATGGTAAGATTAAATAAATAAATAAACTAAATTAAAGTGTTGTTTTTCCCTTCCACTTAATTGAATTAACAGTTGAACTTATTTAAGGCTTTTTTATACATCTTTAAAAGGGGTTGTAAAAAGTATTTCTGTTAAAAATACCTTAAGAGGTTACAATGAGAACAATCTGAAGCAGTTATTCTTTACAGATCCAAAAAGGTGGTATATAAAATATACAGAAATTTGTCATGCATTATATCATCGGCCTAAACAAATGTTTATTCTCAAGTAAACGCATCAAGTATTTTTTTTTCCCACTTTAAACATGTAGATTCCTGTGTGATCCATCCACAAACCGAGTCCTGAGCTGTAATGGTTTTGTTTTTTTGTTTTTTTGCAAAGGATATTCTGAAGACATATAATCCAAACACCAGCAGAAATACCAGTCAAACCACCCTTTTTCTTGTTTACTTGAGAGCCCATATTTACACACTGTAGCAGTGGAGGTAAACACTGACTTCCTGTGCAGTGGTCTGTCTAAGGAAGTCTTGGATTAGCAGACACAGTTGGTCAAATTTGATATTAAAATACCAATAGTTTCTTTAACTTTCTTACAAATAAAAATCTGAAAAGTTCAGGGTAAAAATGTATTCAACCCCTTTTACTCTGATCACTCTAAATAAAATGCAGTGCCCTAAGAAGTCACCAAATTAGTCCATCTGTGTGTAAATTTATCTCAGTATAAATACAGATGTTGTGTTAAGGTCTCAGTGGTTTACTAGACAATTTTAGTGGCTCTGGACAAGTGTGTAGAGTATTTGTTCTGCAATTAGAAAGCTGTGTGTTTGTTTCCAGCTCCCTGCCACAAAATGAGGTGCCCTTGGGTAAAGCACTTCAGAGCACTAAACAGAGAAGCCGCTAAGAAGTCCATTGTGACTCCGGAGGAGCTACAGAGATCCACAGTTCAGGTGGGAGAATTCATTGACAAATTTATTAATCAGGGACTCTACAATGCAAGATTTTATATAAGAGTAGAAGGAAGGAAAGCTATTGCTTAAAACAGAGCCATAAGAAGAGCCATTTCCTGTTTTTCACAAGCCATGAAAGGAACATAGCAAACACGTTGAAGAAGGTGTTCTACTCAGATGATGCCAAAATGTTACATTTTAGGCAACATGCAAAACATGATGTGTGGAAGAAAACTAACACTGCACATAACCCTAAATACACGACACCCACAGTGAAACACAGTGGTGGTAGCATTGCACTGTGGGGAAGTTTTTCTTCCTCCAGAGAAAAATATTAGGACAAAAAGGACATTAGCTATTTTTAAAAATACCTGAAAAACTCTCTAAAATGTGCAAAAGGAAAAACTTACACAAAACGGAAAGCTTGCATTACTTGCATCCATTTTTTTTGATCCAGCAACAACACAATTTACCATGCAGTTCTTTTTAAAAAAAAAAAAAAAAAAAAAAAAAAAAAAAGATAATTTACCATTCCCATATCATATTTCCTTCACCAATTGCTCTGCTGGGTCATTTTTGTCTGCCACATACACAGTAATTCTGAATGGATAAGCTCTAATGTTACACAGAATGATGCAGCTTTGGACACTTAAAACTGCAGATCAAACTTTATAAGTTTATTCCAAACATCCCGTGTCATGAAGAAAAAGCTGCAAATTGAACATGGAAGAGGAGATTTCTGAAGAAGGAAATGCTTTACTGCCCTCCACCCAGCTCTCAATCCAGATGTCAACTCCTTTGAGAAAACCTCCTCATGTCAACATGAAACCAAGTGGAGCAAAAACCCCCTTGGAAACAGATTCTCTGGGAAATGAGCCTTTGTGAAATCGCATCACTGCAGTTTGAGCCAAGAGCCATTTACTGTACGCACGATGCTGCCAAGGCCACAGTCATCACCTCTTTGATACAGCGACTCTGAAACAGGCCATAAAATACTCCTAAGGAACCTGTCAGTTTCCTCACCACTGTCACACAGCAATGAGCAGAAAGGGAACTTTGAGGGGGTTTCTAAACATAATTATCACCGGTCTGCGTGTAAAACTGAAGTTTAATTCAAATAGGGAAAAATAGTTTAACCCATAGATTACCGATATTGAACATATAATGGTAAGTAAGTAGGCAACATATCAGGAAAGTCCTTAAATGTGTTAAATTCACAGTTTTATTCTCAGGTAGCGATCACAGCAACCTACATTACTACCCATTGACCAGGAAACACTGACACGTCAGGCAAGAAGGCTGAAAAACCCTCAATTTGATGTCTACTTCATCTGAGGGGTTGGGTCGGGGCTGTTTATTATGATCCCACACCCTCTTAGTTTTGCATATCCCTTTTATCAATCAAAGTAATGCTGTAGCTTTCCAGGGACTTCTTGCAACTAGTAATAAATTTGAAACCATTTAGTTTTAACATGTGTCTCCCCTTCAAATGGCTTCCTCCACATCTTATGTGAAAGATGATGTTTGAGCTAGCATGCTGTTAGCAGCGTTCGGTTTAGCTCTTGATTAAAGGGCAATATAACCACATTTACTAACCATGGGTTAAAAATTGACTCTAGTTTAAAATCTAAATTATTTACAATGGTTGAACCCTAACTGTATTATCTGATAATCATTACAGTTTCTAGAAAGAAGCTGATTTTTTGTAAAGGTTTTATTCAATTTGTGAAAACTCAAAGGATCACTTTTGATACCCTTTTATTGCATGACACTGCCTTGGGGTCCAATTTAAATACTATACCCACCTAAACAGATCAAAATAGGACAAAGTTATTTTAAACTAATAACAGGTTTAATAAAACATAGTTTAATTAGTTTTTTTCTTGTTTTTTTTTTTTTTAAACTGATGACTAACTTAGGAGTCAATCTTAAAAACTAGCCTACCCACAGAGGTCAAACCAAACAGATTTACTCAGTCATAATAGCAGGTTATGAGTTGTGAAATATTATAAAATAAGAAAATTGGTCCTAAACTTGGGTTCGCCTTAAACCTGATAACTAACTAACTTTTTTGTCACAAATTATATTAAAAAAAAAAAAAAAAGTGTAACACTCTTCAAAGTATAATTCAATAATCTATCAGTAGTAAGAAGGTTTTTAAATACATCTTTAAAAAAAAAAATCCTAATATTTAATTAGTTTCACAAACAGAATAACTGTTTCACAAATGAATTCATGATAGTATATTTAAAACATAAAAATACCCAAATTTAATATTGACTGTTCTAAGTATTTCCAACTCAGAAACAAAGTAAATTACTGGTAATTCATCAAAAACAGCCCTTCAGTCAAGAGTCAAATTGGAAGCTGCAAATCGGATCCTAACCTCATTGCAGTGTTTTAAAGGAGTGACAGAAAGTGAACTAAGTGGAGCAGAAATCCTACCTTGCATCATGTTTCTGTAGGCATTATCAGCTATAGCATAGATATGAGGGGGGACTTCATGTCGTTTCTTCCCTTTGTACATGTCAATGATCTTCTCGGAGTAGATGGGCAGCATTTTATAGGGGTTCACCACCACACAGAACAGGCCAGAGTACGTCTGTGAGGACAGAAAAATGTCAGTCAAAACTTGGCAAAGGTTTTCATTTTTATAGCTGCCAGAAGATGGTTAGTAAGGAAATTACATTTTTTGGAGGAAAATTGGTTTATGAGAGGATATTTCAGCCAAAAATGACAAAGTCAATACTTCAGAATCATTTCCTTCGGGTCCAGCTTTGGAAAAACCAATATGCATCATCGATCATATTCAGAGGCAATTTGCATGTTTTCTGCAGCATACTTACATAAATGAGCCCGGAGAAGTACCTCTCACGTAGATTGTGCAAAACAGAGGCTTCATTAAGGCAGGTAAGCTCGGCCATGTCCTCCACCTTGCTGAACTTGGGCGGATTCATCTTCTGGATGTCATCCTTGTTGACAGTTACCTTCTTGCCGTTATCAGCCAGCTCCACCAGCACCTCGTCACCGTGCTCCTCCTTGACGCTGGCTGCCTCGAAGCCGTGCCTCTCCGAGGGAATCCACACCAGCTTCTTGGCTGCCCAGTCAGCCTGAGCCATGGGGCTGTTCAGAAAGTCCTTATCGACAAAGAGGAACTTCTCGTCCTCTGTCGGGGCCTTGTTGGACATCTTGGCTAGTGGTGGAGGGCCAGATGCTGGAAAAAAAAAAAAAAAAAAAAAAAAAAAATTAAGAGCATGAAATGTTGAGAAAGAGGTGGAGATGTCATGTTACAGTTGCATAATGCCATATTAGAAGATCTCAATCAAAATGTAAATTTTCTCATTTGAGGATGGAGAGGAAAAGTTGAGTGAACATTGGAGCAAGCCTTTTAAACTTCACTTCCTGCCACACTGCAACCAAAAATGTCGACCTGCTTTGTTGCAATTGTGTGCTAGATCATGAATTTTCTTACAAACAAAAATATCTGAAACGTGTCTGCATTTATAGTCATAATCAGCATTAATCTGATATCCTTCTATAAAATTCAGTGCAACTTTTAGAGGACAACTGCTACAACAACAAAAATAATCCATTTAAACTGAGGACAGCATTGGTCAGAGAAGCAGCCAAGAGGCCAATGGTGATTCTGGAGGAGCTGCAGAGATCCACAGCTCAGGTGGGAGAATCTGTTGACAGGAGATTCATTAGTTGTGTACTCCACAAATCTGGTCTTTAAGGAAGACACAAGCCAGGTAGAGAACACAGCAAGGATAAGGTGCTCTGGTCAGATGGGACCAACATTTTGACACCCCCAGTGAAACATGGTGGTGGCATCATTATGCTGTGGGGATGCTTTTCTTGAGCAAGGACCAAGGAAGCTGGAGCGTGCTAATGACTGATAGAGCAACACTGGAAAAAAATCCTTTTAGAGGCTGAGACAATGTGAGTGTGGGGTGGAGGTTCACCTTCCAGCAGGTCAAAGACCCTGAACATTACAGCCACAGTTACAATGCAGTGGTTTACATCAAACTATTTTCATGTGTTAGTCAAAGTCCAGCTTTAAATCCAATTGAGAATCAGTGCTCCCCATCCAGTCTGACTGACTTGGAGCTATTCTGCAGAGAAGAAAGGAGTTGCAGCTGTAAATGCAACAAAAGGTGGTTCTACAAAGCATTGACTGAGAGGGGCTAAACACACATGCTTACCACACAGATTTGTATTTGTTAACAAAAAATATAAAAACATTTTGTATTATTTTCCTTCCACTTCACAGTCATGCACCACATTATGCAAAATGCATTCAAGCTTTTAGTTGTAACATGACAACATTTGAGCAAAATGATAAATATAAATACTTTTCCAAAGCACCATAAGCCAGTAAAATCGTGTTTTGCTTATAGCTAAAAGACAAAGTGTTTGTTTTGTTGTTTTTTTCCCCCATTAGGGAGTTTCAGAAAGCAGCCATTCTCACGGACGTCCACCTCCCTCTCGACCCCACACGTCACACGGGAAACGAACAAACAATTCCCCTCTCAACTGCATACATAATGACCCAGGCTGGGAAATTGATTTTAATTAACTTCACAACATTGTGTCAACAGCTTTATCTGAAAAACAATTCAAACAACTCATGCTGAATGAATTTTTCTTCTACTGAACCATTGGGTCCCTGTTAAATTTAATAACCTCCGTTTTTTTTTTTTTTTTTTCTTCCCTGTCCCTCCATATCTCTCTCCCTCTCGGTCTCCTGCTAAGGGAAGCTACAGTCTCGTGCTGTGATGACCATATAAGGGCTCCTTCTCTGAAGCAGGGCTCCTTTCTGCGGACCTAAACAGCAAGGCAAGTGAATTCCCAAACAAAGCCCATATAGGGAATAGTATGTCTCTTGTCGGCTTTGTCGTTTACTGCAAAATGATAACAGTGAGGCAGAGAGGCTGAGGGGGCTTGGGATTTTAACAACCATGCTTCACATGGGCCCCTGTTGGAATTCATTTTTTAAACGTTACAGTCAGTGGTTACATTATGAACAAGTGTCTGGGTTTTACAGGTACCTGCAGAGGACAGTGATGCATAAACTTGAGTAGTTGCATCCTTCTGACTGCATTGCAGAGAAAGTAAAAGTATAAGGCAAACAGGTGGCTACAGTGACTCTTATGCAAGGAGGAGCATTTGGCCAGCCTGTCTGATTAAAGAAGACGGTCTCTGCTTTTTACCCTTCAGACAAAACGTGTGACTAAAAACGAGCACTGCCATCATCACTGTGTAACATGGTAGTGGTAGCATCATACTGTGAGGAGGTTTCTCTTTACTATTAAGAGGAAAGGTGATAGGAAGATAAATGGAGCATACTCTAGGTGAACCTGGAGGAAATCCTTTCTTTTATGATGTTTCCATTCCCAAGGATGTACGAATCAACATGGTTTGGATAGAAAAGTGATGGGAATCCTATTTTTTGGCCTTCACAGCCACGAGATTATCATCTAACTGAACACAATAGAACTGAAACCAGTGTTTTAGTGAACTGCTTGTTTTAGACAGTTCCCACTTCTCCAACACAGACACATGGACATTTATTAAACATAAAATAAATTCAGACTTTCAATAATATTTTACCCTGCTTAATTACTGGGCAAAATCAACAAATACAGGTAGTTTGGTCAATTAAGTCTAAATACAGCCAAAAAAAAAAAAAAAAAAAAAAAAAAAAAATCCCTCCAAAAACACATTTCTGCACTGATGACATAAACTTCCTGGATTTACCCAGGATCAATCTTTTTTTTTTTTTTTTTTTTTTTATCTGCAGACCATTGCTTTCATCTTTTTTGCTCATGGAGACTGGCACAAAGCGAGTGGGAACTAAGCAATAAAAACAAACCCCAACCTTCCTGAGAACACTTATAACCCCCCCCGGACAAAAAAAAAAAAAAAAAAAGCTATCCATCTAAAAAACAATTTTTTAAAAAATGGCTGCCTAAATGGATAACCCTTCTTTTCATCAACCTATCAAAAGCGGTCAAATTGATGTCAAAGTCCAAAGATTGAAGTCTTTATAAGAGTCTGTGAAAGAAGGAGGTATCAGCTGATGCTCTACTGCTCTGCAGATAAAAGTAAACCGATGTTTCCTGACACACCCCGTGTTTAAAGGGGATGGTATTCCTCCTCAAACTCCTCAAGCTTTTCTTTTACGTAATTCCATTAAATACTTGTGTCAAGCCATTGCTCATTAAACATGTTGCATCAACACAGTTTGCGCTCAGTTGGTGCATCTTGAGGAAGACTGAAGTGGTTCTGACAGGTTAATACAAACCAACTAAGATCTTGAGATAAAAACACCCATATTCAGTATTAATTAATGTCTATAGCCAAACTATAAGCAAATATTTTAAATCACATCATTTGTAATGTATAATCCTCACAATTCAGTGTAAACACCATGTAGGGCTTAGAAATATGTCTGTATGATTTATGTTGCAATATAATTCTCAAATGTACACGTGTGCAATCTAATTTTGAAGCATAACTAATGTCTCTGTTAAAAATAATAAACTAGTGAAGATGCTGACCCGGAGACTTTACGACCTTTCTATTTGTGGTTGGGGGAATTTGACCTTAAAGGCCAGTAAATGATGATTCTCATTTCCTATCTGAAATGCTTCACAGACATTCTTCCAGTTATCATCAAACTAATAAACCCAGAAGCTTAATGCATTTATGGGATTATTAGGATCACAGCATTAAAAACACAAAAAACAATGGAGTCAGAGATATGTTTTCTCAAGATTTGTGCAAAGAAAGTGTTTTGCCTATCATTAAGCCGCAGAGCTATCAGACTAACACAAAATATAACTGTAGTTAAGGCAAAACATCTTCATTCATTCTCCTTTAGAGAGAACAAATTCCTTTGACAGCATACAAACATAATTTCAATGTCAAAGAAAAATAAAACCTTGAGGTTTACACTCTTTTTAAGCAAAATCTATTATGATCTAATTGTAGTTCACAAATATTTAGCCCATAACACTTAAAAATACCTTTATATACGTTTATGAAAACAGAAAACAGTAGATTCTTGCTGGTTTGTTTTGACATTCTGCGTCTCCAGCCTTCAAATAAATTAAACCTACTTGTCATATAAGCAACTTCATAGGACTATATTTGGAAAACAGGAAACGCCATTAATGGTCAGAGTCAAGCTTTTACTGAGATAATCAAGTGGAACTTCCTTTTTATTCTCAACCATACATCTCACTTCTAAAGAACAGCTATGAGCTATTGAATTAGCAAGAGAAAACTATTCCTTAGTCTACCTTATTTGTCTAATAACGACAAATAAGAAAGCAGCTATGAATATTTATCGCTCTCGAGGTAATAATATTGTGCCACGCGTCTTAAATAAATGATCTGGTCTGTTAAATGATGTGAAATAAATAAAAAACAACAGCTTAATGCCAAACAGATCAAGCATTAAACTAGTTTATCCGAACAAGCGTTAAATGGCTACATAACGCATTAAATGACATTTAATGGTTAAATGGCTATATATATATATATATATATATATATATATATATATATATATATATATATATATATATATATATATATAAAGTTTTGCTTACACAGTACAAGAGGTTAATTATATCGAATTTCGGCAGGCAAAAAAGTAGCAATGCAATTACGTTCAAACATCGCTGTAGCAGATTGTTCAAGTCTGACAGGTGCACCTCAATCAGTTTTCCGCTGTAAAATATATACTCACATAACGTGAAGAAAGTTCGGATTTGGAAAGCTGGAGTTTGGAGAAGGTGGGCGTCGACGAGGTACTCCCAAAGCAAACAGTCCAAATGACCCCGTCAATTTAAAAGCCTTACCATTTAAACTGCTCGTCCCTCCCAGTCTCCCTCTCGCCTCCTCCCCCTCCTCCCCCTCCTCCGGGCTGCGAGCAGCAAAGAGGAAAGAGGCAGCGGACATGCGCAGTAAGGGTTAATTCCATGAACAGACGAAAACGGGAGTTGATGAAGTTACAGAGGATAAAAAGTCCCATTAACACTGTATGCAACCTTTAAATATCATCATGGACTTAAATACTCAACACATCATCCTGACAGAGGGTTTGCTTGTGTTACACAGTTTAGTTGAGCTCAATATTTATGCTTAGACACTGTCATGGGAAAGAGAAAGTAAAACTAGATTAACATGATCTGGTCTTTATACCAGATCCTGAAATAAATTTTGTCTAACCTCTAGGAACACTTGGCTAGAGTTTAGCAGAAATTATCTACTACTGGAAAGACTGTTTATCTACTTTTAAATTGTGACACATTTGTAAGGAAAATGTATTTTCATCATTTGTAAAAGAAAGATGAAGTCAAAATAGAAAAGGTACTCCAGTCTTACTTTGCAGTGGAAGAATTATTGTCCACTAATATTAACACACTATTTCCTCATTACATCCATTTTTGATCAGGCTTTAGCTATCAGACAGATGTCCTCATATTTGAATTCAGAATCTTTGGTACAAAGGAGTTTACTGTCCACTCAATTACTGAAAGGTGTCTGGGTCATCTGGCAACAAAATCACCCCTCCATCACCACGCTTGACAATTACAAGGAGGTGTTTGTGATCAGACTAAAGATATCCACTTTAGGCTGAAAGGAAGTTTTTCCAGAAGATTTGTGAAATCAGATGTAAGTTTGAAAATCAAAGTTATGCTGTCAAAGCCTGCTAGAGAGAAGATGGTTTCCCCCGGCAAAAAAAGCTTTATTCTATCTTTTGTATTTGCATGGTAATGAACTTAATATGCTGACTTAGGCCTGTAGAGTGTTATATGGTCTGACCCTGGGATGTACTGGTTGGGAGGTCAACTCATGGGAAACTTGGCTACTGTCTCAAGTGTTTGCTCTTGAGAATTATTCTTTCTCTCTTAAAAATGATGGACCTCACATTGTTGGGAATGGCCTTACAACTCTGCTCAGATTGAAGGACAGCAACAATCGCTTCTCTAAAATCAGCACTGGAGTCTTTCCGCCTTGCCATTGTGTCAACACACATCTGTTTGCTCAGGACCAGCAAAATAAAAAATAGTGTTACCATCTCCTTTTATAGAGGCGGTCACACCGATGATTATCAAACAAACGCATTGCAATAACAACACCTGGCTGCTATTTTCCTCCTATATATTCAGTGAAAATAACAAAGGTGTACTTAATTTTTCAAACTACTTTTCATTTTGTTTTTGTTTAATAAATAACAACAATGTAGAACCTCTTTGGTGTACACTTGAGGTGAAAGTTTAGCTTGGTAAAGATCACATCATGTTCTTTATGCCCTGAAGCATAAAATGGCAGAAATGAAAGCGAGTCGGGCATCTTTCTTTTTACCTTGAGTTTATCTTTTGGTTTTCAGCTTCTCCCTGAACAACAGGTCCTTATTTGTTAATCATTGCACATTCACTGACTCATGTAATCATTATCTCTATATCTCTGGTTCAAGGTTTTTAGTTTTTCTTTTCCAGGTTCCCATCATTTTATTTGTTCTGTCCTGCTGTTCCTTTATTTACAGCTTTAGTTCCTTCATCTGCTAGTTATGTTGCTTTTGCAGCTCCTAAGAGAGCTTAGGAGAAATGTCTCTGGTATCCCAGGTCCTTCTCCTATAATCCTTAATCTTTTACGAAAAAATGAAAACTGTGGTGTGTATTAGTAGTCAGTCCACTGAGTCAGTACTTTGAAGAAGTATCCTTCCCTGCAGTTACAGCTGCAAGTCTTTGGGGTATGTTTCTATCAGTTTTACACATCTAGAGATTAAAATGTGTTTCTTATTGTCCTTTGCATAATAGTTCAGGCTGTCAGATTGGATTTTCAGATCAGTATTTTGCATGACGCTTAATTTTGGTCTCTTCTGAGCACAGCACCTCCATCCAGATGCTTGTTGCTTGCTCTTCATGGCTTGTGGCAAGATGAAAACTAGACTTCTTATGGCTTCTATTTTAAAGTGGCTTTCTGTTTGCCACACAAATGTCAGATTCTTCCACCTGAGCTGTGGATCTCTGCAGCTCCTCCTGAGTAACAATTATGGATGCTTTGATTGATACTCTCCAACCTGTCAGCTTAGATAGACTGGCATTTCTTGGTAGGTCTGCAGCTGTGTCATATTCTTTCTATTTTCAGATGATGCATTGGACAGGGTTCTGGAAGATATTCAAAGTTTGGGATAAAGTTTTATAACCTAACTTACTTAAGCTTCTCCACAACTATCTCTGACTGGTCTGCTGTGTATCTTGATCAATGTGACGTTTGTTCTGTCCATTTCACAGTTATGCACTACTCAGTGTTGGTCTATCTAACACGTAAAATCTCAATAAAAACAATGACAGTTTTGATGTAACATGACAAAATGAAAAAAAAAAAAAGGTTCAGAGTTCTTCATTTCAAAATAGTGAAGTAAAATAGCTGGAGTTACAGTGTGATATCTGTTTTTTTAATTGATCTTCTCTAAATTGTGAAAAGGCAAGCAAAAGTCCTCATAGTGACAAGGCAGAAAGTAAAAACAGCAACTTTGTCAAAGAAATAGTGATTTGGTCAGGACTGGTTACAGTTTGGGGCACTGTGTAAAAAAGAACACACTTTAATATTCGTAACATGAAAAAAGCCAGGATTTCTACAAAGGACAACTCGTGGATGATTGTCATTATCCAGATTTTCCTTAAAGAGATGAGGCATACAGTCATATTCAATAAATTAGAATATAGATCCCAGTGAGTCTTGTTTGTCAGATTATAAGTAACTTTTGAGAATAACAACCTTTAAGCAGGTACTAAACATATTTTTAAGCCTACATTTCTGTTGTCAAAATAGCTTTTTTTTTTTTTTTTTTTTTTTTTTTTTTTTTTTTTTTTTTTTTTTTTTTTAAATCAGTCTGGTGTAATATTCTAATTTTAAATGCCATGTTTACATTAGGTGTAAGTGGAAAATCATCATATTTAACAGAAATAAAGGCATCCATCTGTGTGTAATTAATCTATATAATGTGTGTCACTTAGTGATAAAGTTTCTAAAATAAATGGGACTTTCAATAATATTCTAATTTATTGAACAGGTCTGCAGTTCTATAAAATAAAAGGTAACCAAATGGTGCATTATTTAGCAAAGGAGGCTGAGACCAGCTCAGAAAATATATGGTAAAGGCTTGGAGAATCTTGTTATCAGAAGAATACAACATGATAAGTAGAACATATGGAGGCAGTTACTTTAGAGAGGGTTTTAAAATGTCTCTGTCATTGCTAAGCATTTGGTGAACCTCGCCAAAAGAGTTTTCTTTTGATAAACTGTGAACTGTACCTGATCAAATTTAATGCAAATTAAAAGTTAAATGATGTAAATTATCCAGTGAAGACAGAACTGGCAATGAACATCAGTGGGCTCCAGTCCAGTGTATGTGTTCCCTGTCCTGATAAGGAAAACCAGCTGTCTACAGCACAGGGTTCCCCTTTAACTGTGACTTCTCTGGAGTGTTCCCTTCCAGTACAAAGCTCATAGTTAAAACAATTAATGGAAGTTTTCTTGTGAATTTCCATTTTTACACCCACCACATTCCACTATGGAAAACAAATCCCCCCTCCTTGAAGCATCCCTCCTTTTCCAGATTCTCCCCAATGGAACTTCCTATATAAGGACACCGTTCTGTTTGTTCCAATGAATCAAGCAGCTTTCTGATGGCTATGGTCTGTTTAGTCCCAGAGGGAAAACGCTGTGCTGTGGCATGTCAGCGTGCGTGTGTGTGTGTGAAACCTGATGATAGACCAACATCATAAAGATGGGGAGGTGTTCATGGGGGAGGTACGCTGGCTGAAAAACCTAGAAGAGATGAAACAAACGCCAGAGATGAGAAGAAGGGGGAAAGTAAGGCAGCAGTTGCGTGGAGCAGGGAGGCTGCAATGTGTGCCATATAAGGAGAGTGGAATCTCTGCAGCTTTCTGTGTTGCTTTCAAAGTCTCATATGAGCAACAACCCCAAGCCCTGGTGACTAAATATGGTCCAACAGCATCAGCATTGTTCAAACAAAGATGCCTCTGAAAGGGATAGCGTTGATTATTTCCCTGGAGTCATCAGCGACAGGTAAATTTAGCCGTCCTTGGTATGTGAAGGTAAGAGGTGATTACAAATCAAGGGACGAATGTAAAATGGTTTTTGTTCTTATTTACAATAAAGATTAGCAAGAATTTGATACACTTCAAGAAACCTCATGTTGGTACCTAATATATAATAACAGCAATTTGACATCATGGCTGTGGTGGATCAAAATGTCTCTAAGAATCAGAGCCAAACCAAGGGATATGCAAACAAACTACTTTTTTTTACAGTCATAATTAAACTACTTGCTAGATTTCTTAATAAAATGAAACTCACTTCAGATATAGTTGGCGACCTATTGAACATGTAATGATTAGTTTTTCTGTGCTACTTCATTGTAAAACGTTGATCATTCAAGACAAAATCTACCTCCTCAAAAACACACACGCCTCTTGTAACGTCACAAAAGGCGTTAGACAACTTAGAGTTCTTTTTCGTACGTCCACTTGTATTTTTCATATTTTTCGTCCCTATTCCGATTTTTTTAAAACATATTCCTGGCTCTAAGGAGTTTACTTTCATTTCGTCTATATTGTTTAATCATACTGCCTGATCAGCTTGCGACAGCATCAACTGAAATACACATAAAGCAGAGTTAGCTGTGTATTTCTTCAGTGTGCTTCTTAAAGAATGTAGTAATTTGTAAAACACTGCAGTAAAAACCCACACTTCCTAACCCCGCTGTACTTTATTCTTAGTATGTGTTTGTTTCTGAAAAAAACCCCACCACTGGATAATATCTTTAAAGTTGTCAGTTTATTTAAGTCTGTTACTTGTATAAGCTGTGTTGGAGTCAAAATTAATGGACAATGTAAATGCAAAGTGCTAATAAATATGTGAAAACTGTCCCTTCTTTCCTTACTGTACATGAAAAGCTGTACTGCCAGACCAAATGAATAAGTCATAGAAATAAACTTGGCTAAACAATTTATTTACTGCTGTTATATATATGTAAAAAAAAAAAAAAAAAGTAAACTGGAAATATGCCCCCAGATTCAGTTCTGATCAAGGCTCCTCACAGTCTTTGGTTGGTTCCATAACAAATATTATTTTCAGTGTTATATAAGGAGGTCCAGTTATGAGAGAGGAGAAAAAAACGTCTGACCAGTTGCTCAAATTAATTATTAAAAGCTGGGGTAAATCCAAAAAAGCAGGGAGGGAGAGAAAGGGAGTGAAAAATCAAAAATTAGATCCAGAGAAGTGAGTGTATCCAAGTAGAACAAAATTAGAAATAGTTTTAACAACTCAAACTAAAATGTTATTTTGAAGAGGACTTTGAAATCACAGAAGTCACAGATAAGCAGTCCATCATTGGAGCTACATAAACTGCTTGGCATGTGGACCATTCATCAAGTTGGTGCATCAAAATAAAAAATGATAAACGTACATCAGTAGTTTTTTATTACATACAGAATTTCTTAGTCCTAATGGTTCATTTTTTTTCTGCCTTCATGTCCATAGATGGCCATCCATTGGAGCGATAATATGTTTATGGATATGTTTGACCCTCTTGGAATGCAATTGGATTCTAATTTGAGCTTGGAAGAAAACATAATTTTTTCTCTGCAGCATGCAAAAGACAAATGGAGTCAATAATACAGCTGTCTCGTTTGCAGACAACTGTTCCATGAAGTAGCGAATAAAATCCAACCTGTGAAAGGAGGAACATCAAGTTCAACGATCACATGTAGATATGCAACTTTAAGGGCTTTAGTGGGACTTTCTTTTCCCTAATGTAACATTTAGATCTGGCATCAGTAAAGACGGCAACTAACAATCCTCAGCATCAATTCAAATGTTCTACAGGTAAATGATGAAAACAAGTAACATCAGTACAGTAAAATACAGATTTCTAAATATGACCTGTTTGTTTTTCTTTCTCTAGATCTGTATCGCTTTCAAACTATGGTACAAGTAGCACTGCAGGTATTTGGGCTGCCTTTAATAATGATATTCAGAAGGAATTTTGGCAATGAGCATTTTCTAGGTAAATCCATACAATGATTGATGATAAAGAATGTTTTTTGATACAGACGATATGGCTATTCGCCCAGGGAGCCATTGTGGCAGGAGGTGGCACTGGTACACCAATAAAATGGTGTACCAAGTTTCCTATTGCTTATTGTCATGTCCAGTCAGTCAAAACACTATGGGCTGAATTTGATTAACAGTTTAAATTATATCACTGAAAAGACATCCTTTACAACACTGAGGTTCAAGAAATCTTTATTAGTTTTGTGAAAACACACACAAAACAAATGTCAACTTTTTTGGACAAGGCAACCTCATATTGAGACAAGCATGTAAATTGCAACATACAATCATATATTTAATAAATTAGAATATGTGCTGTGATGAGGCCCGCTTGTCAGATTAAAAGCAGCTTTTGAAAATAACAATCTTACAGCAGGCATTAAACATACTTTTCATTAAGCCCACATTCTGCATTACATATCGTTATGGACAGATGTATTATTATTATTTAGTCAGAGTATGCTATGTTTTAAATGACTGCACAGGAGTATTTTTTTTTTTTTTTTTTTTTTTTGTTACTGTATAGTCTCTTATTATAATTTTTTAAACCTGAATTTCCCCACTGTGGGGACAAAATAGGATATTTCTATTTGATTAAATTCTAATCTTAAATGCGGTTTTTGCTTTAGCTGTAAGGAGAAAATCATCATAATGAACAGAAATAAAGGCTTAAAAACATCAGTTTGTGTAATTAATGTATATGATGTGGTGTTTCACTGAATTGAGATACTGAAATAAATGAACTTTTCAATAATATTCTAATTTACTGCAGGGGTCCATCCTAAACTGAATTATTTTACAGTGACTCTAGAGTCTTAAGAACACCATTTGGATTTGTGAAACCTGTGGATATACTTGTTACATTTCTGGGCACAAAAGGAGGGGCTTGTCCAGGTGGACACTTGTGCATCAACATTGCTGCCGATGGTTGATACTGTCGGCCGTAGAGACAATAAATTGACTTGCATCAAAACTTTTTGTCTTTTTTAAGAAAATCCAACCTGAAATTAAAAACCAGTGCTGGTTTTAACCTTAGACAAATTGCTCTGGACAAAATTAAAGACAGACAGACAATAGGAGTAGAACATGGCTTAGACTTTTTCAGTTGTGCAGCATCATAAAAACAAAATACAAAAATATTTATTGGTAATCTAGGCCTGGTTAAAAGACATAATGTAATCATGAGCCATGTAATTTTGCTCCAACATTGAAATTTCCTGTTCAAATTTGAAGCAGTCTCTAAACATTTAAAGGAGAACTGTGTGATGTTTCACTCCCAACCCGACCGCAACATCCAATATGGCCACAATAAAAACAAACATTTGAGACTGCTGCATTAAAAAAATGTACTTTACACTTATGAACTGTCATTTAACTTTAACCCACAGTACTATACAACAAACATTAGAGAACATGTTGCGACAGTGTAAATTCAGGCTGACCTGGACTACTGTGGTGTACTTTTATTAGTTTGTATTTATTTCCTATACATCTGATTGATAGTTGGTGTTACAACTTTTTATTTAACTGTTTTTTTTTCTTCTTCACCTTTTTGCAGATAAGAGTTGCATATATCCTTTATTTTGTTTTGCACGTTTGTCAACTTTTGTCATTTTAAATGTGTTATGTGTGTGTGTGTGTATATATATATATATATATATATATATATATATATATATATATATATATATATATATATATATATATATATATATATATATATCTCAAATGAATGTTAATGTAACTTCATGGTTTAAAAGTTAATGAAAACTGAAAGCAATAAAAAACATCTTTAGATAAAAAATCTAAATCGTGGAGAGAAAATGTCTGTCAGGCATCTGGCTACAAAAAAATAATGTAAAAAAATGTGCCATGAAATGTGGTGGTGTCCATTTCTGGCTTGTGTCCTGAGTCTTTTAGATATGTCCCTGTTGCAACACACCTCGTTCAGAATGATTTAATTACCTCCTCTATATGCCATCAAGCTCTGCTGAGGCCTGTTAACATCCCATAGATTTAGGGCAGGCTTACTGAAGCAGTGACATCATTTAAAAACATTTAGGACACCAGTGATAGGACGGATCACCACTGCATCAGGTACCCTGATCAAACAGCAGTCCTTACCATTTCTGTGGTGATATCGCCACCATGTGGCACACAACTAAAACGGCACTTTTTCTGAATAATGCTCAATATATTTTTAAAAACAAGACTTTTGAGTCTTGAACACAAAATACAAGGTATCAATAAATCCAATTTTAGTGTATATATATATATATATATCTCAAGTTGTGACAGCATTTGCCGTTTGCTGTCACAACTTGAGATAGATATAGATATATGACCATGACCGAGCTAAGATCCTGTGGGACTTCCAGATCCAGACAGACAAAATGGTAATGGCGAACCAACCGGACATCGTGGTGGTGGATAAACAACAGAGGAAAGCCGTTGTGGTGGATGTAGCAATACCAAGCGATTGCAACATCAGGAAAAAGGAACACGAGAAACTGGAGAAATACCAGGGCCTCAGAGAGGAACTGGAGAAGGCCTGGAAGGTGAAGACCACAGTGGTGCCTGTGGTCATCGGGGCCCTCGGGGCAGTCACCCCCAAACTGGAGCAGTGGCTAAAACAGATCCCAGGAACAACATCAGACATCTCAGTCCAGAAATGCGCAGTTCTCAGCACAGCCAAGATACTACGCAGAACCCTCAAGCTCCCAGGCCTCTGGTAGAGGACCCGAGCTCAGAGGTTGAGAAAGACCACCCGTGGAGGGTGAGAAGGGAATTTTTTTATTATATATATATATATATATATATATATATATATATATATATATATATATATATATATATATATATATATATATATATATTTTTTTTTTTAGTATATAGCGTTAGTATATATTAAAGTCAGAAACACTATTTTCACTGATGAAAAATTTATTGTTCACATCTGGAGTAAAAATAATTTACAAAACCCAACATTTTGACAATGTATACAAGCTATACAAAGCCCATTTATCCCCACCTTTTAGGCTTTTCATATTGCAATCCTTGTAGATTACAAAGTAAAATATTAGGCAATAAGTTGTAGTAGATGGGGGTGGTGCAGTATTCCTTGGAAAGCCAAAGCATCCTTTAAGTCTGTGAGCTTCACAGGTCACCAGCTGAATGTCAGAACGTTTCATGAATCGTGTCCAGGAGCTGAGATACTCACAGCAGCACCTCGCAGCAAAACTTTCCCTCTGTTATCACTGCTGTTCAGGAAGTGAGAAACCAGTCCATAGAGTAGAGGTCTATAAAGTTAAGAAGGACAACATCGTAATTTAAATTTTTTACTTTTTCATAATTTTTAACAATAGCAGAAAAAAAATTAGGTTGACTGCAGATACTGTAATCCTGTAAAACTATGGTATCTTTATTTAAGGTTATATACTGTGAGGATAACATAACGCTCATGCCAAGTCATAAAAGACTGTACTGAGATGTTTGAAATACCGACTCAGCCCTTACACAGACTTGGAGCTTGCATCCTCTGAGACTTTCAACTCAGTGGCCAAAAACTGTCTGTCCAAGGGAGTTTCAGGTTGGCCTGACTCTGTGAAAGCAAACATTGGAGAGAAATAGAACATTGGTGTGAAATTGTAGCAAGTCACACTATCAGAAAGTGAATTTTGAAAAGAAAGTACCTGCTGTAAGCACCGACGCTGTGTTCCTGTACTTGTTGAACTCCAGGTACTCCCGGATGAGCTCGTTTATGAGCAGGTTTTCGTGGGACAACGACGGCCGCGCTTCCCGCTGCTCATCCAGAGCGCTGAACACCTCCGCTCGGATCCGAGCCTTCAGCTGGCCCATTACACCCCGGGACTCCAGCGTCTCCCTCACAGCTGAAATGTTCACAGTCTTTGTCTGAATTATGCAACAATGATTCCCTGGCCATCCAAATGTAAATTACAGATACATTTAAATCGTAAAAGGTGGTTGGACGCCACAGTTGCATGAAAAATCACTGTTTTATCTTTTTACAAAAAGAAAAAGTCACCAACTCTACTATAAATAATATTGTGGTGATGTAGAAAAACTCTCACCAGGTTTTACTTCTGAAGTACTTTAGCTCATGAAACAGAGCTAGTCAAAAGTATCAAACTTCCTAAAAGTGTTGAAATGGCTTTTTACACAAGGTAACTTTAACATAGGAAATGCAGGGATGCTACACATTTTTTCATGTCAAAACTCCATAATTTTCATGACTCAGATTTCCAGAGTCTTCGACCCTTTTTTCAGATATTAAAAAAAAATTATTAATACAAATCTTTTCTGTTAATTTATTGTAAATATCACTACAGTGATCTGGCTCTGTAAGAATGACTGGGTGGATGAACGGATGTAAAGATACTAATTTGCAGACAATAATACGGTCTGAAAACAAATATTTTTTGTATACTGTATTTTCTTTTGCATGCTCTGACTAGTAAAGTACTTAGAAACCCTGAAAATGAGGAATGTTGTGCGGCCGACCCAAAAATTCATTCACGTATTAGAGAATTAGGGTTCAGATTTTCAATGCCTGCCCTGTTTAAATATGACATATAAATGTTGTGTGAATATAATCACAAGCCACCTTTTAATTTTCAAGAGATTTTAATACTTTTCTACTTCTCGTTTTAATATAAATTGATCAAATTTCCCCCAGAAGCAACAAAGGGTCATAGTAGTTAGCTAGCTAACTGCTATCTTGCATAGCAAACTAACAGAAACTAGAGGTAAACAATACAGGTTTTAAACATATAAAGACTCTGACCTTAATGCTCGAAATGTAAATATAATACAGAAGAGACTATCATTAACCAAACCCTTCTTCCCTAGCTGTGGACACTTGGCTGAAACTCCAGAAACCGATTGGTAGAAAAAGGATTCCGGTTTGTTATGATGCTAGTGACGCTGTCATCCTTCGTGGTGACTCATCTTTCATGACACAACAGGTTTTTATTAATGATTTTAGGTGTGAAGTAAACAAAGAAGTGGAAGTGAGCGCTTACCATTCTTCAACTCAGAGATGGTCGCCATTGTAAATAAAAAAGTGTAAACAAACCCTGGAGCAACGGTTGGCTTTCTGAAGGTCTGCCATCTAGCGGCCAAGTTTTGTATCTGGTGGCTCAAAAGACTACAAAACATTAAAAAAACAAAAACAAAACAAAACAAACAAAAAAATATTGTATATATGAAACTTTAAGGTCTACAGATAGATGAAAATAACACACTCAAAAAATAAGACTCAAATAAAATATGTGCTGGTGAGATATATTTTGACTTTACTTTTACACTTTGTTTCTGGCTCCTATGATTCTGTTACACACTTGTGGGCCATAATAACTAAAAGACACATCTAAAGATGCTCCTAAAGACGCTTCCTCATAAGTTTTTGACTTAACTTTTGAGAAAATTAAAACAGCTACATCCTGCTCTGCTGACCAGAGATTTTCTTGAAGGTGAACAAGTGTGGATTAGAATTGAATCATTTAAACGTCTTTGACAGTATGACTGCAAGACAAAAGTTACAAAAATTATAAAGAAATGGTTCCTTTGTTCTTCTCTCCACAGATACACTGAGTGTATTAACCTTTATTCAGTGCATTTTACATCTGTCTTTGTCATTTTCATCTCTTCTTAGTCATTCTTCATTATTTATGAATAGTGTGTGTCTCATAAGAGAGGCTACAACTGTCTTGGTGGCACTTTGTCATTACCCATTTGTCTTATTTTTGTATGTTTGTGTAACTTGAGGGAATTTTTGAGCAACAAATGGATCACAGTTTTTGGTGATCACATTTTTGGTGATTTTGTGTGATTTCTAGGTGGGGTTTTTTTTATGATATTTTTTGGGGTAAATAGATATAGTAATACATCTCCAGAAATAAAAACATGGGCACAGCAGACATGTGGAGGAAGATGCTAGGGGAGGATGAGATCAAAACTGAACTTTTGGCCTTTCATGCAAATAGCTGTGCCTGGCAAAAAAGTAAGACTGTACATCATTCTAAACTCCCTATCCCCACTGTGAAATATGGTGGTGGCAGCATCATGTTGGGTGAAGCTGATTAGACCTGAGTGTCCATCAGGACCACAACCCTAAACCTATAGTCAGAACTACAAAGCATTGGTTTTGATCAAAGCATGTCCATATGTTAGAATGACCCTATCAAAGTCTATCACATAAAGTCTATGTAGCATAAACACATGAAAATTTGCTGTAGAAACATGACAAAGAGGGAGAAAGTTCAATGGGAATAAATACTTTTACAAAGCACTGTAAGTTCAATGTATTTAAGAAAAAGCCCCCCAATAATTTCAAAACTTTGAGTCAGGCGTAACAACAGATTCAAATAAACTTTATTATCCAGCATTATATAGAACATGACAGTACATTAAAGGTCAGTGAAAATAAACAAGCTTCTTATAAAAAGTATAAATATAATATAATCCTCAGAATTTTAAGGACACTTAAAACATTTTGACAAACGACATAAATAAACACTTGGGCTTCTCTTAAAACACATTGTCTAAACCAGTAAGACAAAAACAGTAAATGCTTCTCTTTTCAAAGTTCATAGGGTTCTTTCCTTGAATCAACACTTGTGTGGACTATATACAGTCTGTCATGTCAGCACCTTATGAAAAATACTGTTTTTTTTTTTTGTCGCTCTCTTTGTATGGTAAGGCCTGAGTTTGTGTGGCGTAGGCAGAGTGACGATTCCGTAGAGATGTATCATCATTGTTTTGAAGAGACATTCTCTTCATTCATGGTGGTTTTCACTACCGGTTTCAGGTTAAATCTGACCAACAAGGTCTGTTGCCTTTTTTATGTGTTTACTTTGACAGAAATAAACTACCAGCCACAACATAGTTGGACCACTGCTAATGTCTTGGCTTACTTCACTGTTTTTCCTCCATCTCCCTGACATATAAAAATGAAAATGGCCTCAAGTTTTGAATTTTGAAGGCTGTGAAAACCTCATTGCCCTCAATTTTGCAAGCATGAACCTTGCGAAAGTTAGTGTCAGAATATTTCCCATCCCAATTTCTTGGAGAAGGAGACGAATATAGACTTCTGTCAGTTTGCAAGTACAAAAGTGCCTCTTTTTTGGTATAGAAGGCTAAAAAGTGTGAGTAAACATCAATCTCTACGCCTGAGACAACATCAATAAATGTCTTGTGCTTTAAAACACAAAAAACTACACAAATAATACATCTCCCATCCTTAAAGAGAATGAAAATCATAAAGATTTGTGGTACTCTTCAAGCCTTTGGCTTCTAAATCGTCACTGCTCTATATACATTTTGTTATAGCTTTAGGACTCAACAAACCTCCATAGCTTTGGTTTGATTGTTCATCCTCTGAGGTTAACAAATGTCTTTTCCTGAATTCGAACAAGGTGTCTTTGGGTTTTTAAAATGGAAAAACAAATACCAAAGGGACTGTGTCAGCAGCTGCTCATGAAATTCATCGACAATGCCCTTGCTGAAATAGTTTGGAGTTGCCACAAAGCTTGGAAGGGCAGGATTTAATGTTTGCTGAAGGGCCACACAAAAAGGTCCCACATCTGTACATCAAAGCCATCAGTTCATTGGTACAAGGAGACCTAAACCAGCCCAGCCTCCAGGCACATTCGATAAAACTGGCCCCGTTGTGAGATGAGGTTGGCTGGAGAGTCCATCTCAGAAATGTGGCCTCTGTCCATGACAATCACTCTGCAAAAAAGTAGAGCTGCAGATTAAGATTATGAACATCTCCTCATTCAGAGATCCAAAAAATGCTGTTGCACAGTACAAGTTAACTGCTAAACAAGTAATATATACAATTTTTAATTCAGCTGGCATCACATCTTCTACTAGAAGTAAGAATACTTGTCTGTGTACATTTTTTTTAGAAAATCTGATTTTTTTGGCTTACATATATATATATATATATATATATATATATATATATATATATATATATATATATATATATGGTACATTCAGTCAATAATTAGCTAAAAAAAAAAACAAATAAACTAGAACTGCAAGTAGTTTTGTTAGGGGTCCAAGCCATCCCTAGCAAGTTCATTCCTGCATACATGTCTCCTGGTGCACTCTCTCTCTCTCATGCCACACCATTTCAACAAACAGTCTCTAAACAAACCTAGTTGCTTGGGTCATTGCCCAGTAGAACATACCAACCACACTGAGATGATTCTAAGCTTACGGTTTTACCATTGCCAAAACCAACAAGTTTCACATCACATTTAGTATTGAAAGTATTATTTTCTTTATATAAAGCCTATGCACCCTCTTGTGTTTAGCCTTCACTAATCTTTGAACAGTAAATGGTCTTTAGCTGATAAATTTCAAGCTTAGGAGACTCTCTACAAAGGAGGACCATAATGGCAACAAATTAAAACTGAATTTAATGAATATAACCTAAAAATTGAGCTCATTAGGAGAGATTGGTATCTTTTAGTTTAATGTTCAGATATTGATTTTTTTTCCTCATAAGGCACAGCCACTTTGGAAATTTATTTCCAGAAGGTAAATATAGTCCTCAGTGTATTACTCTTAATGTAAGGACATAGGATGGATTTTCACTAAACTATCTATTTTGTAATACACTCTTCACTACCCTATAGCGCCCCCTGGCGTTAAATGTTTTCAGAATCAAGATCACATCTCCTGTTCATGATATGAACATCATTAAAATATCTTTTACTGTATTTGAGATATTTCTAATTAATTTTTTAGCTATACAGCAATAAGGCTGTGTTTGTACATAGCTGGGAGAATAGTTATATTTTTTATAAAATCTTCCAACAAGGAATTTTAGACCGTCATGAGAGGTAATTCTTATGAAATTCACAAAGAAATAAGAAGATATCAAAATAGTTTTAGTATATTTAGCCAAGTCGCATCACATGGAATATCCTTTTCCATGCAAAAGCATTCAGAGATTCAACTGAATTAAAACCTTTGTTTGAGTAGTCAACCATTTCGGAGGTACAAGACAAAACACATTGACTCTGACTATAGCGCCGTATGGACCCAGGTAATAGCTTGCTAATAAGGTATTCATAGGCTTCCGTACCACATTTGTTAAAGAACTTCCTGAATTCTGCAATTCAATACATTTAATAAAAGTTCATAAAACCCATGTGTAATTTTGGCTACCATACCTTAGAGCATTTTGTTTTGTTAAAAAACTCTAAACAGTTATAAGCAATAGGAAAAACATTTTTATCAAATCCTTTTGGCTATTATTTTACCTAGATTGGCTAAAATAAAATAAATCAACTCAGTGGAAATTGAACCAACTTATTTTCATAAAATGCTCATTGTGCTCTCAAACTACTTTGTCCATTGTGACAAGGCCTTTAAAGTAGAAGCTGTCGCTCTTAAATATTTACAATGGACATAAGAGCTACAGTTTCCTATTCAAAACATCCAATGTGTTAAATCTCTGTCGATGATATTTACCCTAGCACAAAGGAGCAAAAAAATTTTAATTTTAATACATAAATCAATTGGTATCATACCTTGTGTAGTCCATGATAGTGTTAAGTCTGTGAGCAATGGTCAGCACAGTGCAGTGCTCAAACTGTGTGCGGATTGTCGACTGAATGAGAGTGTCCGTTTCCAGATCCACGGCAGCTGTTGCTTCGTCCAAAACCAGGATCTTGGTTTTCCGCAGCAAGGCCCTGGCCAGGCAGACTAGTTGGCGCTGACCCAAACTACACAGAAAACGTGGAGACGCACAATTATATTCAAGATGTCTTCATTATCGTTCCTATGGGACTCACAAGTAAAAACAACATCTAGTGCTGCAGCTGCACTGCAAAATGTTTTACGAATGTGAACATGTGTACCTGAGGTTTTCACCTCCCTCTGAACATTCATAGTTGAGTTTGTCAGGCAGATTAGACACAAATGTTTTGAGGTGAGCGAGCTCCAGAGAGCTCCAGATTTCTTCATCTGTGTAGGTGTCAAAGGGGTCCAGGTTCATCCTGAGGGAGCCTGAGAACAGCACGGGATCCTGTGAAGAGGAGCAGAAGAAATTAGAACTGTAAACAATTTATTTAACCTTCGAGATAGATGTGTGACTATTGCAGTTTACATGATAAAAGGCATAATTCAGTTTCTATCTGTACTACTTCACCTGAGGAATAATTGTGATGCGAGATCTGAGGTCATGGAGTCCAATGTCAGCAATATTCACGCCATCTATAAAGATCTTTCCCTTTGTAGCCTCTAGGATCCTAAAGATTCCCAGTGCAAGTGAGGACTTCCCAGCTCCTGTTCTACCCACAATTCCAACCTAACAAACCAAGATTTCTGAATGTAAATACAGGAACATTCTGCAATCTCAGAATTTAAAACGCTTAATGATAACAGACACTTATTTTTTATTAACAAGAGATTAATCACCTTTTCTCTTTGGTTAATATGAAGTGTAATGTCTTTTAGAGCAAGCTCAAGGCCTTTCCTGTACTGCAGCCCATAGTCCTGTAACTCAATGGTGCCACTCTGGGGCCAAGCCACAGGCAAAGAGCTGCCCTCTGTACTCCAGTTGGCCTGTATGAGACAGTAGCAAAGGGTAAATTGAGAACAGGAAAAGTCCATGTGGTGTTCTGATGAATGTATGCTTGTATCTGGAGCACCGACCTCTTTGGGAGTATCAGCATACTCGTTGACTCTCTCCACAGAAACAATGTTATTTTCCACATCCGTCCAGGACCGTACGATCCAGCTGAGAATTCCTGTCACCTGCGACACACAGTGCAGTGAGTTTTATTTCCCTTGCGGTATCCAGTTACTGAAAGCAAATCAGTGGATTTTTCATGTTTTCAAAGTTAACTGGCACTGACTTGCATATTAAAAGGGCTGTTTTTGCTTGTGCAAAGATGTAGCCAGTTCTAATGTACTGTATGAATGAATGCTCTCCAAAGAGCCAACAGTTTTTACAGTCTTTGGTGGGTGGTCTAGATTAATGTTTCTTCAAGTTTTTCGAAGATCCTTGAGAGTTTTCTTTAGGGTTTTATTGCTGTTTCCTTCATTTTCTGTTTACTACCTGTCATTACATTTAAAAGATCTTGCAAAAGCCTGAAAACAAATTTACACCATTATGAAAGATAACAAGAAAAGTCCAGCTTAATGGAAGCAAATGTATAGAAGTTAGAGATGTTTTAAACCTTTTTTCCCAGTATTTTTCCCCATTTGTGTGTGGGGATATAATATCCTACCTGGAGAGAATGTGATACAGCCAGACCGACAATGCCTGGACTCAGGGTGCTTCTTCCCATCACAGAAAGAATGGCAGCAGCTAGGACCACCACATTACCCACAAACTCCAGATTGACTGCCAACCACCTATGAATGTAACAATGATTTAGCACTGGGGCAGGAAAGTTTTGTAACTTGCCAATCCTACAGAAGGCAATATGAAACTAAACACTCTTAGTATTTCCACTAACATTTTATTAACTCCACTTAAAGCCAGAATTCCTCTTTGCAGGAATCAACCTCCCTTGCAAACCTTTGACCAAAGAAACAAATCCTTTTAGAAAGATCACCTATCTGCTCACCGAGTAGCGACAAAGCGGGGAAAGTAGGAGGTTTGATTGAAGTCGACCCTCTCATTAGCCTGCAGAATGAACCTGGGCTGTTCTCCAAAGGCTCGGATCACGCTGGCACCCTGCACAGTCTCATTGAAGTGGGTGTAGATGGGCGAGCGACTCACAGCCTCCAACCGGCGCAGCTGACAGGATGTGGCAACGTAGAAGCTCTGTGGACCCGCAGTGGAAAAGTAAAACACCAGCTTTAACAGGCTCAACAAAAAGGAGCACAGAAGGCTTTCCCATAATTCAAAATGAATGTGAGTTAAATTTATGTCAGCAGAGTTGATTTTGGACCCCAGAGCATTCCAATAACATACAGTAAGGAAATTCAGAATTTTTTTTCTAAAGATGTATTTAAGGGAATTACTGCAGCAAGTACCTGGACAAAGGCGTAAAGGAAAGCCAGCGGCAGGATGATTACAGCAGCAAAGGGTGTCGCCATCAGCACAATGATGAAGACTTCCAGAAGTTTAAACACATAGCTCAGCATCATTTTCAGGCCTTCAGGGACCATGCAGTCAATGGCATCGATCTCTTTAGCAAAGCGGTTCAGGAGGTTTCCACTGGGTGTGCTCTCGAAAAACGACATTGGAGAGCGGAGAACGTTGACCAGCAGGTCCATGTGCAGCTGCCTGGAAGCAATGATGCCGCAGATAGAGATGGCAACTGTTGTACCAAAGATGGCAATTCCTGAAGGATTGCAAGAGATGTGTGATCAAAGCTGTAGCTGAATATTATTAAGTTGCCATCAACCAATTGACATAGAATCTCTGCTGAATCACTGAACCAACTCACTGACCTTGTACAAATCCCAGAGCCCCAAAAACAGACAGTTTGAGATCTGTATCAATCCGTGTGCCATTAACAACTGGATCATCAGCCCACATGCTAAGCCAGTAGTTATAGGCCAGAGAGGCGCCCTGCTGAAAGGCGTAAAGGAAGACGATGAGAATAATGATGGCCAAACCAATGGTCTTGAAGTACTTCTTGTACAACTCCAACCTCACCTGCAACAGAAAAAGATAACAAAAAAAAAAACCAACAAAAAAAAAAAAAAAAAAAAAAAAAAAAAAAGAGTCAGGGTTAGTCACACTGATCTTTTGCTAATTGTTTCTTTGTAGAGTTTGTTCAGGTCAGGGGTGTCCAAAGTTAGTCTTCGAGAGCCAACATCCTGCATGTTTCAGTTCTCTCCCTGGTGGTAGTAACTACCTCCTCAGCATGTCAATGTTCTGCAGAGGTGTGCTAACGATCCATCATTTGATCCAGGTGTGTCGGACCAGGGAGAGAACTAAAACGTGCAGGATCCTGGCACTTGAGGGCTAACTTTGGACAACATTGGTTTAGGTAACACAACAGGAGTTCTATGTTGAAATTATCAGAAGAATAGCAGAATGACAGCAATGAGTCAAAATATAGACATTGTGCAAGGAGCTGAAAAGCTTAGATTTGGAGGAATGTTGACCCACCAGGGTGTTTTTAGACTTACTCGTCCAGTGCGAGCTTTATCCACCTCAGTCAGCTTCCCCAAGTCCTCTGGTATCTGATCCTGGTCAGTTTCAGACACAGGCTCCATATTTTGCAGGTTGGTATTAGTGGTGTCACCTCTGGATGGTAAGGACAGGTCAGAGGTCAGTTTCAATAAGAAAATTCCCAGGATTTCAGTGCACTCCTATTTTGTTTTTGCATACCCGATTAGCTGCTCTTGCGACAAGTCTCTAGAAAATGGCATGAAGTCAACCATGCTGAGATGAGCATTGGATCTTCTGGAGCCAGCTGTAAAAAAAAAAAAGACTTGTGATTAAAGAATGCTTACCATTATCTTGGTAACTGAAAAAAACCCCAACAAAAATTCCATCTATTTATAAAATGCATCCGCACCTCTCTGTATGACGCTCTCTTTTCGTTCTGTGTTTGCAAAAGTGTGAATGAAGTCTGCAAAAGCGCCATGGCGGCTGAGCAGCTCCTGGTAAGAGCCACTTTCTGTGATTTCTCCATCTGCCAGAACGAGGATGAGGTCAGCCTGCGGCAGGAAGCTCATCCCATGGGTCACAAGTATGCGGGTCTGTTAAGTACACCACAACAGCAAGGACAAAAAGATAAGTACAATCGAGCACTATTTTCAACCTAAAAAACAAGACTCAGCAAAGTAGTGGTTTCCAGTTTGTGGCAACAGTGGCATGAAATTGCTGGTTTAGGTGTAAAACTGCTTGTAGACATTTTTTGTTGTCTGGTGTTACCTTGTCTCTAAGGACTCCTTTTGGCCCGATGACTCTGTCAAAGATGTGTTGACCCACATGTGTGTCAACAGCAGAAAGTGGATCATCCAGCAGGTATATGTCGGCCTTTCTGTAGACAGCACGGGCCAGACTCACCCTCTGCTTTTGCCCCCCTGAGAGGTTAAGTCCCTGCATTAAAAAAAATAAAAAAAAAACATCTATGAAAATGTTGAAACATTCAAGATCTCATAAGTGTAATTAGATGTTACAATATCAAAGTGCCACAATATGTCTTGTCTAAGTAATCTGTCTTGTAAAGCACTGTCCAGCTGCTGCCAGCATGTGACTTTTTCTGGTCAAGTAATTGTATGTTATAGTTATGAGCCCCAGAAATGATTGTGAGTGGTTTAAGCTTAATGCTCTGTGTCCACTGTATTTTGAAACTCTTAGTTTGATATAAGAAAGGGAGTAGGAAGATGTCTTGTTTGGTTTATAGAGACCATAAAATGTGCTGACTGAAAAAAACACAAGCATTAAACTAGTTTGAGTAGCTGTTAGAAATAAGAAATGTTGAGAAAGTGACAAACAAGATCAGATGATTTATAAACTTTGAAACTATACAATGATCAGTACTAAAATTGTCTTCTGTTTTGACGATAAACTAAAATGCTATTTTCTTTAGTATGAATGCAACAAACTTGAACTAGATAAATGTCCAAAATTCACAGATTAAAAGTTGATTTGCACACACTGTGAGAATACTGCAACAGGCTACCTGTTAGCCACTAATGATGCTGAAGCTAGTGTCTGCTTTTGAGCTTCCTATTGGTGCTAAGCTAAAAATGCAATTTCACAGCTTTAAGATGAGTCTAGTGAAGTTAGCGTTTGCTTTCTGGTGGTGCTAAATTAACAGTTCAAAATTCTCAGACCCACTAAACCTGAACTGGATGATTTTACACTGAACAGATATTCTTTAAAACAGGTTGATATTTATAAAGCCATTATCTTCCTTGAAAAAACTGAGAATTTTAATGTTTTTTTTGTTTGCCTTAAGTATCACCTTAGATTTAGAAAATCATAAAAACTGCAAAAATATTAAAACTGCACTTGGACTGAATTACTTTTCACTGATGACATTTACCTTGAAACACAATTTGGTATTTGTGAAACCTTCACTCTACTTATGAAAAGGAAAAAAAAGATTTAACCCTATATGAAACATTCAAGAGCATGAGTGTAATGAGATGCTTCAGTATAAAAGTGCCACAGTATTTCAAGGCTAAGTAATCTGCCTTGTAAACCACTGTCCAGTAAGTTAAAATTATTGTGTACCTTTTCTCCAATTTCTGTTGCATCTCCAGCAGGTAAGATGTCCAGGTCGGGTAGTAGTGCACAGGCCTCCATCACACATTGGTACCATGTTTTCAACTTCTCACGACCAAATAATATATTGTCTTGGACTGTGGCGTTCTGGATCCAGGCCTGCTGGGGTACGTATGCTACAGCGCCCTGCGTGAACAAATGCAGAAACTGTCAATATTTGTTAAAACCACAGGCTATGAATAGATTTCTCTCCCATGGAACATTAGCTGTGTACCTTGACAGTGACTTGGCCGCTTCTTTTCTCTGTTTCACCGAGCATAGCAGACAACAAAGAGGACTTTCCACTGCCCACATGTCCAACCACAGCAACAAGGGAGCCTCGTGGCACACGAACATTTATTCTGCCAATAAAAGAGGGGAATTTCTTTGTAAGACTCCAATAATTTTACCACAAGGATTTTATTTTCATCTTTTGATTCATACCGTTTGAGGCATGGAGGACCTTCTGGAGTCCAGCTGAAAGTGCCGTTCTCTATCATCACATCTTCACCCTCTAAACAAGTAAGAAGAATCAACTAAAATTACCAAAACCTGCAATAAAAGGCATGCGCTTCCCCTTGAAGTTTCTCATCAGAGTGCTGTCTGGGCGTAATTACAAGTGAATTTTCTTAATCAGGCAAATTACAGAGAGCCGTTGCTTTTTCACAAACTGTCTCAGGAAGTGTTGACAGATCTTAGACAGAGAAGTACAGTATTTGTTCTTTTTATTCCTCTATGAATCATATGTCTGAATTCACGCTATGATTTAAGTTTAACCACTAAATGGGAACATCCTATAATTACCCCATCTCCCAGTCAGCCCGGGACCCAGGAAGTGACAGTGCATATGATCCATACAAGGCTGTGGTACTCCACAGTTATAAACAACAAGATCTTTGTGGGATGTTTTTATTGATTACGGCAGTCCATGATTTCAGGCAGAGTGGGAACACTTTGTAGAAATTCATTGCTTTAAACCACATAGGAAGGTTTGTTTAGTCATTGGGTTCGATGGTTGTAGTTCTTACCAGAGCTCAGTGGAGCCTTTGAAACATTGTCCACACTCAGTTCCTCTGAGCACAGGTACTTTCCCAGACGTCTCAGTGAAACTAGAGCCTGAAACAGAGATTGAATATTGAAATTCAAGAAATATGAGACAAATTCCTAGTCAATTCATCGTAATCATATATATCAAAGAAAAATAACACCCACCTGCATGGTTGTGCTAATTGCAAATGGTAGCTGGCTAAGTGGAGTCTTCAAGATGTTGATCAGTGCCATGGAGACAAACACTTTCTGCGCATCCAGTACATTTCTGTCATCCAGCATCACATAGACTCCAAACATAGCAAAGGCAATCTTAGAAAAGGAAAAAGACTGGGTGTTATCTATATATCTTTGAAAGGTATAAAATATATTACAGACATCTTTTAGGATAAGTTGAGGCTTGCTGTAATTTCATCTTATTGTCAACATACTGTATCCCACAGTGAGACTAAAACCGCAGACAATGCTTTTGTCAACTTTCAGTTCTTTCTGAATTTACTGCCCTGTCGACTGCACTAGTTTCCCAGGCTTTCCTGCTATCAGAAGCCTGGGGAAATGAGTGCAACCAAAGCAAAAAGGGGTACATGTTTAAGCATACTGCACAGAGAATCATAATGTTTTCATGTTGAGTTACAGAATAATCACCTTGTGATTTTTTTTTTTTTTTTTTTTTTTTTTTTTTTTTTTTTTTTTTTTTTTTTTTTTTTTTCTCACAGCACTAAATCTGATTGAACATTTTACCCTTAAGTAGATATCAGTTAAAGCATGCAAAAGTTGTAATTTTCATTTGTCCAGCAGTTTGTGAACAATTTGCTCAACCTCAGACTCAGTTCTGTTGCAATGTTGTGCAATCATATGGCAGAAGACGGTAAAACTTGGAACGAACTGAGACTGCCAGCATCATTAAGTTTATGCCTAAATTAGCAGGTCTTTCCTTTTAGTTTTCTTACCAAGAAAGAGGAGGAATTGAATGAGGCAATGGAGATGGAATAAAGAATCTGAGACTTTTTCAGGGCCTTGAGCTCCTTCTCTCTGTAGCCCAAAACCTGGTCCAGGAAAGCCTTCTCCCATGCATAAAACTTCAGGATCTTTATTCCATTCAGGATCTCATTCATCAGTCTGATGCGCCCATCCATGAACTTCATTTGGATCTCCTGTTGATCAGACGATAACATATTTATTCTTTATAAACTATCAAAGGCTAAAACAGTGAGTTGACAAATACCACACCAAAGCAAGTGCATGCCTTTGTGTAAATAAGTTTGTCTGCCCTCATTACAGCAGCAGTAGCCTTCTCTGAGCACCAGAGAAATTGTCTAATTCAGGAGGAATTTGTTGCTTGTAACATTTGTTATTTTCTTTTATTACAAGAAAACAACAAAGAGGCAGGAATGCGGTCACCGCACTCAAGACAAATTTTCGATTAAACTGGCATCTAAATTTACAGAACCCGTCTGTTGTTTTTCCAGAGAAATGAAAAATTATGTCTTGCTACTGCCCACTCTTTCCTGTCATTGTTTTTTAAGCACATTATATGGGCCAGACATCAAAAGGACAAGAGAGAATGTAGCACCCAGGCCAAACACCCACACAGCGATTCAGCCACTATCTAAACCAGCTGTAGTATCCCCCCTCATGATGGGACGTGCCAGATGTCTGGCCCAGTGTGGAAGGATTCCCGCTTTTACCTGGAGCTTGCTCCTTTTCTTTGCAATGAATCCATTGAGTGGGAAAATGAGAATGACAGTGGCGATTCCTGCCAAAGCAGACGGGCCTAAATGCTGGTGGGGAAAAAAAGAAAAAAAGCTGCTAAGACATTGTTGAACTAAATTGTATGAATGGAAGCCACTGAGAAAACATTATATTTCAACACACCTGCCAGAGGAAGAAGAGACAAAGTGCAATCTCGATAGGAGCCAGCCAGACAGCATTAAAGTAGACCACAAAGTCCATGAGCTTCTGAGTGTCTGCTGAGACCAGATTCACTATCTCACCCACGGTGCAGGTCCTCCTGGCAGAGCTGTTTATCACCAAAGACTGGAATGACAACAAGAGACATTCCAAACAAACATTTTCAGTTTACAATATGATTTTATATCCTCGTAAAGATGACGCACCACTGTTCCCGCTCTGTAAAAGCTGTTAATGATAAACCTTGAGCTGTTTTCATTCTGAAAGGAGAGAATGCTCTTGTTTTTGCCAAGAAGTGGTAGCTAAATGCATGACACAGATTTACTCACCTTCCTGTAAACCAAGCCCATAACAGCTGTCTTCACTCTCATGCCAACTGTGAAGCAGGTGTACATGTACTGATGGTTGAAAAGGGACTGGAGGCAGGAGAGGAGGAACATCAAGGTAGCATAGAAATAGCCCTTCCACAGAGGAGCATCTTCATCCCTCATGAAGCCCAGAAGAAGACTGAGGACAAAGAGAAGTAGAACATTAATTGAATATTTCGCTTTTGCATTCTTGTTGTTTAAAACATTAAAAAAATGCATGAAAACCATTTTTTTTCCTGAAAACACAAACTACGCAGACAGAGACAGGCTTTTACTGTGTCAACATCCTTTCTTTTCAGTCTGATACTGAGCACCGCTGTGGCTTCTGGCTGACTGGCCGGCTGGAAGCAGCTCATGTTGCACAACGGAGCTCAGGCTGCGGCTGGGTTGCACTCACACTTGGCCTGCGGCTCTCTTATTGTGGTCCAACAGCATTTCTGCCATTTAGAGCCCTCTCTCCGTTTCTCTGCCTCGTCCATCCTTTACTGGAGCACACAGAGCTGTGGTCTCGTCTGCTCTTCTCACTCACAGCTCCACAACCGTAATTAACACTTCCACTGATTCGGCACACAGCATGAACAACAACATTCCAGTCTGATTGGTGGGATGGTGAGGCAGCTGGTGGTGGGTCAGTCATGACCCGTTTTCACTGCTGCCAGCTTCTGGTTTTATTTTGTTGATGAAGTTGTAAACCGTGGAAGCACAAGTCTGGCATCCCCTAGTAATTATGTACAAAAAGTCTCAAAATATAATAATGTTTTTTTGCATTAACTTTTTTAGTAGGGAAGAAAACTCCCACAATACAAAATATTAAGTCATTTATTTTATTTTATTTTTTACAGTGTTACCTTTATTTGCACTCTTAAGAACTCCATTAAAATAAATTAACCTGACCTGTTTTTTTATTTTGTCATTCATTCTTTACTTTTTAAAGTGTGTCAGTGTTTAGGCACTTTTAGTTATAAGCAGGATGTCGCTTGGAGGCCCATTTCTTTAATCCACTCTTCAAAATGGCAAAGACAATAGAACATGCAATTTCAGTAAGGCAGATGTATGTTCACCTTCATAAGTTCCAAAAAAGCTGCCCAAGAAAATCCATCTCTACAGTCTGAGCACTAAACAAAAATGTAAAATACTTTAAATTGTTAGATACATGGCTGTACAAAGATCCAAGTAAGGAACTACAGCAAAGAGCTGAATGTAGAAAGTATCTTCATACAAACCAGACGTTTGCATTTTCTATTCTGCTATTACAAATGTAAAGGGGTGTCCGTCCTTAAATGCTAATCTGGCTTTAACTGGAACTGTGCTGTGGAATGAAGATTGATCTTTATAGCAACAAAAGTGGGTTAAGTGGGTGTGACGGGAAACAAAGGATGAATGTATGGAAAAACGCCTAATGCCCACTGATATGTACAGTGGAGGAGCTGTGATTCTGTGGGGTTATTTCTCATCCAAAGACCCTTGGAAACTTGTTGGCGTTCGTTGCTTGAAAGTGGGTTGCCATCGGGTCTTTCAACAGGATAATGATCCAAAACACATGGCCAAATCCACACTGACAGCAATTTGACTGTGAATCAACCTTCCTTCATGACTATCTCAGTACCTCAAAAAAAAAAAAAAAAAAAAAAAAAAAAAAAAAAGTTTTTTAATGTGGGATCTTGCCTCGCTGAATGAATGTAATCAAAGTTTTAACATTTTTCTATTTTTTTTTTTCAGGGTGAAATTTTGCTCCTGCAAAAACAAAGATGAATTTAGATTTAAGTTTAGATTTAAGCTTTTCTTACATTTGCACTTGGGGTACCAGTAAATGTAGATGGGACTGTATATAGCTGTGCTTTTATCCGTCTGTATAAGATGGTGATGAAGCTGGCTATTTGTTTGAAATATCAGAGCAGGAAGTATTATTAACTGTAACTCAAGGAGCTTGTCTAAACTCTAAATCTTCCAAAAAACTTTTGATTAGAATTCAATTCAGCACCTGAACCGTAATTTTTTTTAGCTTGAAACAAAGTTTGGAAATATTTTTGTTGCAGCTTTCAGCATGTTTCGTATCATTTAAGTTGTATTTTATGAAGTTAAAGGCAGTGACTCCGTCCACATAATTTCCATCATTGCATGCAGGAAGCTATGTTTTGCAGTTAAATTTGTTGCTCATCTTTAGTAAATAAGTAATTAAAACTTGATTTATATAGCACCTTTCAAGACATAGATCTTATAGTTCTGTACAGAAGAAAACTAAAAACTTTACATAATCTGTTTCCAACAGTAATTTTTACCTTGTCGTTAAGAGTAAGTGGCTGTTTTGAGGCAACCAACACACCAAAGATGGGTCACTGAATAATATCAAATTAAAGTTCAAAATTCTTTGAAATTTTTACCTCAAGACCTGAGGGATGGCGAACATGAAAGCATCATGGAATATGATACACAAGGTGCCAGTCAGGAAATAAGGGCCGAACTTGCGTGCTAGCGTCCTTAGCAGGGAAAAGCCAGAGCTCTGCTCCTTCTGCAGCTTCCTGAGGAGCTGAGCCTGGTCTGGCAGCCTGCTGCCCAGAGCTGCGCCTGATGCCAAGGCTTTCTGCTGCCTGCATGAGGGAGAAAAAACCCCACCAAAAACAAAACAGTGACAGGCAATAAATTAGTGTCAAGCAAACCTGGTGTTGGCTGTTTGAAACAGACAGCAATAAAACTTGAGTTTTTCTTCCCATCACTGATTAACCAAAGTATTCACCAACAGCTATGGAAAGTATAGTTTGCAGAAATAATAATTAGACTTAACGATGGATTTTCAAAGATGTGGATTATGTTAACAAGCTTTGAAAATGACTCAGGATTCCTGTAAAGACATTGCAGTCCCTTTGTCCTCAAATGACTGCTTGTCCTCTTTTTTTAGACCCAACTGTTTGTACTTAAGAGCTCCTGATTTTCACTTAGCTACCACAACCATGGTTCAGCTCATTAACTTGACTGGCAACATGCTGGAGGGATATAAAACAAGATTATAAACCTGAACTGAATCTTTGGATGTGGAGCTATGACAATAACTTGAGCGGTAAAGCCAAAAAGCAAGTCAAGCCAGAAGAAATAAGATTTATAACATGTTTTCCTTTGGTGCTTATTTGTCTTCTACTTGGCAAGTTTTTTGCAAAGAAGCAACAAACCAAATTCATAAACTTTAAATGTAATTAAGCATATTTATGAACTTTGACAAAGTAAGAACCTGTTCAAATTTAGACTAGATCAGAAATGTTTCATTCTATTGGGTTTTACAGAGGATTTTTATTACCCAACAGTTGTAGCAACTAGCTACTAGTTGTCCACTAGTAGACAATCTTCCACCTGAACTCTGGATCTCTGCAGTTCCTCCAGAGTGACCATGGGCCTCCTGGCTTCTCATAAATACCGTTGTTGACTGTCCTGTCAGTTTAGGTGGACGGAAATGTATTGCCACGCTTTCCACATGTTTTGTAAAATATAAACAAATAAATAAATAAAACCATAAATCATTTCCTGTGTGTTGGTCTATCCCATAAAATCCTACTGAGATACTCTGAAATTTGTCTAAAAACAGTTCAAAATATAAAATATGAATACTTTTAAAAGCACTATATTTGATGTTGTGTCTGAGTTAAGACCATTCTCACATTATGGCTTTCACTATTGGTTTTATCAAGTGACTCCTACACTTGTTAAAGTTCTCACTTTTGTAGCTTGGCGCATTCATCCGTCCAGTCCTGTTGCAGGTCAGAGATGATCTTATGTGACGTGTCTTCCTCTCTCAGGGTCCACAGATCTTCTGCTTCCAGTGGGGTGCGATACCCTTTGACAACAAGCCTGAGGAAAGTAGCAAGGCAGATACTTCACACACCGAAGCCATCATCAAAACACACATTATTGTAATCAAGTTAAAACTGCTGCCCAAAAACTCCTGTGAGTCAGTGTGTGTGTAAAAAAAAATGAGAGGTTTTCAAAGAACCATCTTACCCAGTGAACCACCAGAAGAGGATCTTTGACAGGAAAGAGGCATCTTCCACGGGACAAGGGTTCTGCAACAGATTAAAGACCAGACTTGATAGCTGGTTTTGCAGAAAATGCTCACCACCAAGAGGTTTTTTGGAAACCCATGCAGCCTCATTGAGGCAGAGCTGGGTGATGGTTGAATGTTGTGCTTGTGAGGGGTGTGTTTGGGAATGCTAATGTCTGTAAAAAAAAAAAAAACCTGGTAAACTCAGGTGGTCCTCTGTGTGGAGTGGAGGCCATGAACTCCCAAAGAGCAGAATAAATAAGGGAAAGATGATGTTTTGAGGTCTAACGCAGACAGAGCGGAAGTGTATCATTGCAAACTTTCCAATACACGCATACTTTATGAAGAAACATTGTGTTTTTCTCACACAGACTTCATGGCATCTCCTCCTCCCTGCCGCCCCCTTATCCGGGTGTTTTTTGCTCCTCATGATGACACTTTTACTTTTTTATCTTCTGACTTCCTGTCTTCATGTGACTAACTCTAACCAGAGGACAGGAAAGAGAGGAGGTGGAGGAGAAAAAAGTGGAGGACATGGAGGACACACCCAGTGGTGTGTCCTCCATGCCAGACTGTGGCTCCTGCACTCCACAGTTCCTCACCGCCAACCAGGAGTGGGTTAGGGAATTTTCTAGCTCTTCTGATACTCTGTCACCAAGGAAATATAACATCAGGTCACTTTGATTGATAAGAAGCTCATTTTCATTCTTCTGTCAGCTGCCAGGAGTCGAAAACTTTGGCCCATCTAATGTTTGATGGCAGAATGAGATCTATGTTAAGTAATGGCTTTCCTGTTGTGCAGCCACAGACTCACAGTTAGTCGCAATATTGTTTCACAAAATGAATGAGTCGTTACAAAGGTATGCAGGAGCCCCGTCTCAAACACACACATAACTCATTCACAGTCCTCTTGTAGGAAGCCAAAGTTGTTAAGTGTAAGAGGAATGAGGGGGGAAGCAGATCACATCACTTCCTGCAAAAGGCAAAAGTGTCTTGACAACAAAAGTATAAAAAAAATAAAAAAATAAAAAAAATAACCACAAAATAGCAACTTTGTTGTTTTTGTTTCCTGGGTATCATGTCATCATGGATGTAATCACCGGAAGTGGGATACACTCATTTCAGCCTACCTTTTCCAAGATGGGTTTTCCCTGTGGAGGCTGGTCCGCAAAACAGCATAGGAAGAGCTGGGCCAGTTGGATCGAGAAGTAGGAGAAGAAGGCGAGGTACCGTACAATATCAGACGCAATGCCCTGAAGAATGAAATACAGATTAAAAGAGCTGAATATTTTAAATTGTGGAAATAATATGTTCATCACTCATAAATTTAGCTGAAGCGATAATCTGCTACGACGCAGGATATTTGCAGAAAAGGAATGTGTGGAAATGTAAATTTGACTTTATTGTTCAACACAACAAAATGTATTGTATCAAGGTATCTACATAGACTCACTAGCTACTTTATCAGTTCAACTGCTTGGGAATCAACCCATCATGTAGCAGCAACTGAATCCAGTTAAGCATCTGAACATGGTGAAGAGGACTTGGTGAAGTTCAAACTGAGGACCAGAATGGGGAAAAAAAGGGATTTAAGTGACTTTGAATGTGGTATGGTTATTGGTGCCAGATGGGCTGGGTTGGGTAATTCAGAAACTGCTGATCTGCTGGGCTTTTCATGCACAACCATTTTTTGGGTTTACAGACAACTGTCTGAAAAAGAGAAAATATCCAGTGATCAGCAGTTGTGTGGGCCAAAATGCCTTGTTGATGTCAGAGGTCAGAGGAGAATGGGTGGATCGGTTCGACACGACATCAAGGCAACAATAGCCTGAAAAACCATGTTTCTTTGAGCTATTGTAAGGCTGATTTGTCATCACTGTGAGAATACAGGAACTAGCTAGCTGTTGATCATCTCTTGTTCAAAACCTGAAATACTTCGACTTTTTCAAACCTGAACTGGATAATACTGTACTGAATGAAGGTTGACTTGTGAAAATACTGCAACTGGGCAACTATTAACTGCTAGTTCACAACTGATTTATGTATTTTACAATTTATTGAGGAATTTGGATTGCAATTAATAATCTTTGGTTCAAAGTTAAAGATGCTTCAACTATTCAAACCTAGGACTCGACTTACTTATTTCTGAAAAGCAAACCAGCTTCCTCCAAAAATGTTGCCCCTGCTGGCTTATAATCACCTATTTTAAAGCAACATTCTTACCCACACACGCACACACACACACACACACACACACACACATAAAATATTCAACTCAAAACCTTAATTGGTGTAATTATTTGGTTAAATGACTGCCACCGAACGAAAGTCATTGATTAGGTCATACACAAGCCCATGGCTTTTAAAGCAATGGCTCATGGAAGTTTTAAACTGCAATTTTACCAACTTCCTGCTCCAGCTAGCTGTGCTGGAGTGCTAACACCAGCAACACAAAAAGTAGAACATTTTCACCTGTATTTTATTTCTATACAACATTTTCTTTACTAACTCTGCTGTTCTTCACTGCTGCTTAATTAAAGTTAAAGTTGAGCCAAGCTGCCATATATCAGCTACCATAATAGGGGGGAATGATGGTTCAGCCCCCGGCATTGCTTTACTTCCAAATGACTATAAAAGTACACAAAATGTATTTTCAATATAATTAGTTGGTGCTTGACTGTTTTTTTAACATTAAGTTTTAAGAAAATTGAGAACATCCTGTAGTATATGGGGTAATTCATCACAACTCTTATTTTGTGTCCCATTTTGCAAAACCACGAAATTCCTCATATGGCTTTGGCTCTCCTTATACATCGTACAGAAGCGGAGGGTTTATATACCAAGATCACAGACTCAATAAAGATTAATTTGGACTTATAAGCAACATCAGGGTGAAAACCCAAAGGTTTTATTGGTGTACTTTATATAAATGAAGCAAAAGCTGGGGCTGCCTCCTAGTCACGCAAAAGGCCCATATCTGTAAATAGGGAAATTATGGTTTTACAAACCAGCACCCTCACTTTCAATCATGGGAGCAGCTTTAATATTAACCACTCAGAAACTTTTGTAAAAAGCAGGATGTGTATATTATTCTTGACATACAGAATTTGTGGCTTCTGGCAGCATGCATTGTTTACTGCTGGGTAAATGCTGTTGCCACAGCCAGCCTGTTGAGCAGCAGCAGCATTTTATGTGTGTGTGTGTGTGTGTGTGTGTGTGTGTGTGTGTGTGTGTGTGTGTGTGTGTGTGTGTGTGTGTGTTTGTGTGTGTGTGTGTGTGTGTATCAAAGTGGCAGCCCTTGCAAACAGTAAAACTCTTTTCTCTGAGAAGCATGGTGCCTTGTCCAGAAAGCAGATATGAAGGGTCCAAATGGATCTGGCCACACAGTGACAAACAGAGTCGATATGGTTAGAGAGTGGGTGGGAAAAATGTAGGTCAAGCGGCTAAGAATGGCCAAGTGTCCACAAACATGAACCCTGTCAACTAGAGACATCAATGCCATAATGAGAATTTGGTGCTTTAGTTGTAAATATTAAAAAACGGGACTGTGTGAGCTCAAATGTTGACAAATAAGAAAACTGGTGAGTTTTGCTTAAGCTTTTCTTTTAAGTAAACAGTTTTACTATTGAAAGAATTCACTTGGAAATAGCAACAGCAGGGATCTATGTATAAAGAACTAAAACACTGCTTTTAGATGGTTAAATTTTAAAGCTTGACTTCGTATTAAATTGATACTGTTTGTGATTAGCGATAATGGTTCAAAGTTTAAGAAGACAAGTTAAGTCGTACCTTGAACTATCACTTTATATTGTAATTTCAAGTTAAAACATCTTGCTCTAAATTTTTGAAATTCACCCAAGTTTACTTCAGGTTAATTCCTGATCACAGTCTAATTTAGACGTTTAGTAAAAAATATGTCTTTGTTAAACCCCGATTATAATTGACAGAAAACAAAGCTCAACACTAAGCAATTTTGTTCTGATTCTACTCACTGAGGCTGTTCAGAGTGCTGTCTCTGTAGGTAAGATACTGACTGCTACTTTCAACTTATAGAACCCCACTTTAAAAAATATGAACTATTACTTTATTGCATGGATGTTGGCTATGTTCCTTTATATGAACCTAGAGACATGAGCTCACAGCAGCTAAGATGACCGTGCTGAGCTAGAGCATTCCCATAACATGATTCTGCCACCACTACGTTTCTGCATCAAGATGCCTTGATCAGGAAGATGTTAAGTGTTGTTTTTTTTCTCACACATAGGGTTTTGCATGAGGGCCATGTTTTGGAAGGTTTGCAGTTGTGCCATTATTAGGTGAGTTCTGATGGCAGTTAGTTCCAGTGAATTGCATTTAGCGGTATTAGAGTAAAGGGGGATGAATACAAATGTGCTTCTTGCATTTTACAAGTTGCGTGCAATTTTGTGTTTGGCATATCGCTTAAAATTCCCAGTAATACACTGATGTTAATGACTGTAATGTGACAAAAAAGTTAATACTTTTGGAAGGTACTTCTAAAACTATACCTCAGTCTTGAGTAAAATCAACACCTTAGTTTCATCAGTTACAACATAGAAAGCGTATTCTCCTTTTTTGTCACTGTTTTATGTGCATATTTTATGTGTCTGCAGTATTATATTTTAATCACACTCTTTAAAGGAAAGATGTTCCATTTAATGAGTTAGTATTTTAAACTCGAACTATAAGCAGCTTTGGTTCGTATAGTTGAAAAAGAAGCCTGTGTGACCTTGAGCTTGGAGGTTAAGAATATAGGAGGTGTCGGTGTACGTCCACTATGTTCAAATCCGTGGTTGCACAAAATGAAAACATCTGCATCTAAGCTGCAAATGGCTTTGTATTATGTGTGGATGCATACATTTTCATCTGGCTGTGTTTACAGCGGTGTAGGCCCATAAACACAGCGCTGACGTTTCTCTGGTCTGACCCTGGGCTGCCATGTCTCACCAGCATTTATCCCAGGGCCATCATTACTTTCCCCCCAAGCAGTGTGGGAATGTCACGCTGAGGACGATAAAACAGAAATATAGATGTGTGCATGTGTTTTTATAGAAATGCAAATGCTACTGCCCCATGGCTGTGTGCGTGTGTGCACACTAACCTCTCCATACAACAATGATTGCAATGTCTGACAGGAGACACAGGAAGAAAGGGAGTACTTAAACACTCACAGCCTTGACCAGAATTGGCAGTGTCATCCTCCAACACTTTGTGTTAACTTTAGGTTACCTTGGTTAAAACTCAGGCAAGAAATAGAAACTCATTGCTGACACAGGGTATATCTCAAATTGTGTTGCTGGAGTCTTGTGTCTAGACTTTTGGTAAGAATAGACCTGATTAGATATTCTAATTCTTTGTTTTGACACCCCTGGTTCACTGAGTTTAAACTGGACACACAAACAGATTCACATTAAATCCTCATTTCCAATTAAGGAGTATCATATTAGCTATTTTAGTGTTGTTGTATTTTTGATCATTGAAATAACATATTTTGGTATATTTATTTAAGCTTTGTTGCTATAAGTTGTAAACATGTTTAATTGAAGTTGATTTGAATTGAGTCCATTTTAGTCATATTGTAAATTTTGTATGTCAGATTTAGTAGATTAGAAATTAGAAACTGATTACCTAAAGAAGCAAAACAACTGGATGAAAAATTAATCTTGAATCAATCACCTATCCTTAGTTTGAAAGAACAAATAGAGGTGCTGTCAGCCTTTCTACCTACCTCATCTATGGCGAGCTGGATCTTTGCTCTTAGTGGTACCAGAGAACAAACAACAGACAAGACCCAGAACAAGAAGAGGAAAACGGAGGAGCGACAGCCTCTTATTCTTTCCAACTGGATGATGCATAAGACCAGGATCTGCAGAAAGACACAGCAAGAAAACAAATTATGAACTATCCACGGTGATAGTCTGAGAATGGAGGGAAAGAAAGAGAGTAGTTTGCAGCATTATGTTTATATTACTCAGCTATGTTGCAAAAATAAATAATATTGGGTTTAGGTAGACTCCTCTCTAAGTTGTACTCTCATCAAAACCCTTTCGTATTGGCTGCTAGCAATGTTGCTGATGTGTTTAGTTGTGCAAAGGAAAAATATTGAGATTTATTTTGACATAATACATACGAATAATGGTGTTTTTTTTTTTAAAAAAGAACGTAGGTCTTTGGGAATTCCCTTGCTGCTGACCGAAACGTGTTTTGGCTGACTTTTACGCATGCCTGGTAGGCCGCGTGCCTTGTTCACATTTTTCAGTGGTATTATAAAAATACCAAAAAAATCTTCACCTCAGTGTTTTTTTTTCCCACAATAAAACTGATTCAGTTCTTGGACATGGCCGTGTGTGTATCATCGACAGAGTCATACGTTTTCTGCAAACAGCTATAATCTGCCCCCTCCACAGAGTGGTTAGATGAATGAGTTATGTTGATTCTCCAGAACATCACGGAGTGTGGAAAAAGAGGGTTTCGGTTTTAAAATGAGTATTGTGTTGCTAACCTATGGACGAGCCACAGCTCTGTCTTATTATAAACTAGTTTTTAGAAAAAAAAGTAATTTTTGTTGTCAACTTGTGGCTCTAAGATATGTAGGATTGTTATCAAGGTAAGCATGGAGGTATGAACAGCATTCAGTTTTTTTTGTATATTTGTTGGTTGTACTAGCCTTATTTTCCTGCCAGCCAATAAGAGAAGGGATACAGATAGACAGACACTAAGAGCTATACCTATAGAGAATTTAGACAGTCTGGTCTAAATCATTTGAATGTCTTTAGGAGGTCCAAGCCAAAGAGGTGCCTGGAGTTTAGAAATTATGTAAAAACAGACAAAATACAAACTGAAATCATTCAAACAGGCAAGAAATTTATGTGCATTATTTGTATTATTATTATTACTATGCAAGAGTGTCAGTTTAGTTTGTTTTATATTATCAATATAGCATATTCAATAACATTATATGTCATTCAATAAAATTATATGTCATACAAAAGTGCATTATTTCAGTAACTCAATTCAGTAAGTGAAATGCATCGTATAGGTTAATTACACTCAGACTGTTTTCAAGATTTTATTTCTGTTAATTATGATTTTCCACTTACAACTAATGAAAACATGACATTTAAGATTAGAATATTTCATCAGACCAATAAAAAACATTTTGATATAGAAATACGGGCTTAATGAAACATTTGCTTAATATCTGCTAAAAGATTGTTATTTTCAAATGATACTTTTAATCTGACATATAGGCCTCATCGAAATGTATATTCCAATTTATTGAATACGATAACTGATATTTAACATAAATATTTATACTTTAATGACCAATATCAGTGGTGCCAAAATCAGTCCTCAAGGGTCGATATTCTGCATGTTTTAGTTTTTTTCATTTTTAGTTCAACACACCTGAATCAAATGATGATTCATTAGCAGAACCTCTGCAGCACTTTGACCTGGTGATGAGGTTGCTGAACTATTTGAATCAGCTGTGTTTGAGCAAAGGCACATCTAAAACTGGCAGGACACAAGTCCTTGACGACTGAGCTGGACACCCATGACCTATATTTTTAATGTGTTTAATATATTTTATGTATTTGTAAAAAAAAAAAAATGCACACTATTAGTTCATTCATCAGAGGAAGGTCAGCATTTCTGTTAATGCTGATATCTGTTTATGTCAGATGAACAACTAAAGGTCAGCAGTCAGTCTCATTTGGCTTGGTGTTGGTATTAATCTGACTAGATAGGGGCCGGTTTAATGTCTCAAGCTATACGAGGGATTTAAAAAGTTTGTAAACCACTAAAACCTACTCTTCTCGCATTATGTTGAATAAGATGCTACAGAGAAAATTTCCTGGTCATGGAACACAGAGTGGGTTTTTTTTTTTTTTTTTTTTTTTTTTTTTTTTTTTTTTTTTTTTTTCAGCTGTCAGTCAGCTGTGTACACCAGCTAAATTCCCCTCATTAAATAAAGTTGTTGGTGTAGAACATTCCTCCCAGAAGCAAAACAAATAAATCAATTTAAAAAAAACAACAAAAAACACTGTTTTAAGACAAATGTTGACAACAAGATATGAGAGGAAGCATGTCTGTCTGTAAAATTAACAGCATTTTCAGGCTTTCAATGATACTTTAAAAAATCAGAATTGTCAAAAACTAACGGCAGTCTGGTAGCTAAGCTCACTTGACTCATTTTTTAAGTTACACAAGATCACTTGATTAATTACAGATCGCATAACTTAGATGACATCAGTTTTTAATGGATTCTAAAATATTCTCATGTACTTTCACTTCTGGTTGAGATAGCTGGAAACTTCCTTTTTAAGGCTATCAGAAAACATGGTTTCCTAACTAAAAACTTCCATAATGTTGCTCTGGGATTGGAGATTAAAGCCAAGCTCCCTTCTGCTTGTGGCCTCCTGCTCCGAGTTGCCTGTTGCTGCAGACATCATCTCTGTTTGTTTGTACAACAACAACAAAGGTTGGAGTTAACTCAATCATTAAGGTCTGAAACAAAACCCTCTCTTCTAATTAAACGAGAAGTGTGCTGTGCAATGGAGAGGAATACAGGCTTTACGTCATTGTGTTACTGATTTTAGCTGGTGATGTCTCTATTTTTTATCTGTAGTGACCATGATTTAGTTTATACTTTAAACAAAAATAGGGAAACAAAAGAAGTTGGTCTGTTTCATCTCTGTATGTGGGGAACAAGATGCTATTTCAAGCACCATGAAGAAAACTCTATCTTTTAATGAAGATAAATTTAGCAAGCAAAGCGAATGATTGGTGAGAAGCGTTTTACAGGATATTGCGGCTGTCTGTCATTTAGCCTCCTGCTGCGACTGATTATATCCTCAAAATAGAAGATCTTTTTTGGGGTGCATCCCTCAACACAAGACGCGTCTCATTATATTTTTGTCCAAACACGTGCCAGTGTTTACTCAGTTGTCTGAAAAGACCACAGGTCAGTAAACCTGTCTGGCCTTAAGAGAGGAAGACTGAGCAAGAGCTTTATGAGTGTGCAGAGAGAGAAAGCTTTGTGAGTGGAGCTTTGCTGCTCTCCAGGTCTGTTTTAGGACTCTTTGCAGCCATTCAGCATGGCAGTACTGTTCTGTAACTCTTGCATCCACTCCTGCAAAAGCATAAACAACATTTTAACTTGTCATGCCACCCATGTAAGGCAGCACCACTCCTCCCTTATTTTGCCTACACATACAAGTTAAGTGTAATTTAACAACTGCTAGAAATGAGTAGGATCCACTTTTTGAGAAACAACTCCAACTAAAACCTTTCTCTGATTGGATACCAGCCCTTATTTCCTATAAATATTGTTGTGTGTCCCAGCCAGCCCTCATGCCACCCTGTTGCAGGTCATAGAGGCCGTGGTTGTTTAATTCAAGACGTACAGAGGTAGAAGATAAACATCTGCTGAGAGTACTTATTCAAAACTCCAGTGCCTTGCAAAAATATTCATCCCCCATTAACTTTTTTCACATTTTTTCAGTTACTACTACAAACTTTAATTTATTTTACTGATATGTGTCAGACTGATCCAGACTAGTGCATAATTATGTTTGATACATCATTAAACCTCTGACCTTTAGCTGTTTTTGAGTTTTTTTCCACTGAATTATTTTATTAAAACCTTGGACTGAATTAGGAAAAAGTTTATAGGTGTCTACAAATACTTTAATAACACAATAACATGATAAACAGAAACAATAAAAAATGAAACAAATTTGTGTTCATTCTATCCTAAGAGAAAGTGCAAAAAAAATGTCAGTTTAAGAGCAAATCAAAACAATTTTTTGAGATAGAATTGAGAAACTACATACAAAAATAAAATTACATTTCAAGAGGGAATCTGAAACTAAAGTATTGATCACACTAATATCGATCTGATACTGATACTAACATGGTATCAATATTATCGATACTTTGAAATGATCCGCCCACCTCTATTAGAGGCTGATTGGTTTAGATAAAAGCATATTCCTATGTTGGAAAAGCCCAGTCAAAATTCAGTTCTCAATCCAACTGAGAATCTGTGGAAGCACTTGGAAGCCTCTGATTGAGCTTGAGCAAGTCTGCAGAAATGTTAGTCTGTGAAAAGCTTTAGTTCTATGAATCAACCCTAAATATAAATTCAGATTGCACTTTTCAAATTTTTATTTCTTAAAATAAATTAAAATAATGAATAATTTTCCTCCATTTTAAAATCATGCACTTATTTGGTTTGGTCTTCCACATTAAATCTCACCAAAATATGTTTAAGTTTGTGGTTGCAACATCCCAAAATGTTTTTTTGTTATGTCAAAACACTTTTGCAAGGCACTGCAGAGCTGAAGACCTGACCTGTATGAACTGTCTTCAGATACCATAGTGTATATGATGGATTTTGGGGTATGGCCAGGAAGGGATTCATATTTGGAGAAAAACTGTTGTTTTTCTTTCTTCTGAGGCGGTAAAATGAACCACATTACACCTTAAATACAGTTCTGGGCAGAACAATGGCGCTCAAAGCCTCCTATCCAACTATACACCTGTAAGCTATAAAAAGACTGAATCTGTCTGTGTAATTAGGGTCAACACAGACTACAATTGTATATCTGAAACTTTATATTTGGTGGTTTTGTGGTTTTTTTTTTGTAAGACAAACCAAACAGCTGGAGGAAAGCCAGATGACTTCATGGTTTAGGAAAACAAATTAATTTTCATTAAATACAATTAAAGCAAAAACTTTATCTTGATGAACCCTCATGAGAACATTTGACTGTTGAGCTGCAATTTATGAGAAACTCAATGGTTTCTGCTTCAGACCGCTGTCCTGGAACTAAAAGTGCTGATGCTGTTTGTTTTTTAGCTGCATTTCTCCCATGATATCTAAAATATCTAGTTTCCCACTGTGTGTTTTTCCCTTGTGACACATGGTTTGTCTCTGACAACTCACTAAGAAAGGTTTTCATGCACTAGAACTTTGCACATATGTACTGATGTGCTGACCCCTTATCAAGCAGTAAGAGATGTCATGACATTTGGACTCTGCACTCTGATGATTGATTATCCAATGTGTGTAGTGTTTACAGGTCACTGCTATATTTACATAGTCTGTGACACTATAAGTCCATACCTGGTTAGGCATGTTTGCATACATGTACCTGGCCACTATACCATGTTTACTCTATGGGTATTCTTCCATGTCTTTGCGTAGTTATGTGAACCAGCAGGATGCAGAGTCAAATATTCCCAAAAGTTCTCTGTTGCACACAGCAATGCAGTAAGTGTAAAAAGACAAATAAAGCACATCTCTGTGGGTGAAGCTTTTCTTCTTTCACAAAGGCAAGGTCTGATGTGAGTTCTTCACATCAGGCTCTATAAAAAAAATGAGTAATTTGGGCCTAATATGGACGGTTATAGTTGTGCAAAAAAGAGCCACAGAACTTACCACCGTCATGCTACGTATGATAGGGCTGAGTAGGAAGACCATGTGGTGCTGGATTTCTTGGCTCCTCTCCAGCAGAATGTAGAAGAACTCAACAAAACCAAATGAGGCCAGCAGGAAACCCAACACCTGAGAAAAGACCACAAAAACATTCAAACATTAGATCTGAAAAATCTCTGAGAATATAATTACAGTGGCCAGCCAATTTCTGCCAACATCAGGGACCTTTCTGAGAAAACCTGCAACACCTATCTGGGATATGTCCTGCCTCTCACCCATTGACTACTGGAGATAGACGTTAGACCCAGCCCTGCATATATAGACAATGTGGCATAGAAAAATAAAAGTATGGCCAGATTTTGCATACAAGGGCAAACAGTTGTTAGCGTTGAAGCAAGAAAAACTGAGTTGGGTTAACTGGCCATTTTTTTTTTATATACCTTACATGTGGGTGGGTTCATGGCTGTTAGTCCTCTGTGAACCTGCCATGGTATTAAGCAGGTATAGGATGGATATTTCATGCAAGGGCTGCAGGGTTGCACTGTTGTTTGCATTGCTACATTACAGCAAAAAAGGTTGTGGGTTTGCATCCAGGTGAAAGACTTCTTTGTGTTACCTATGCAGGCATGAGTTTTCCCCAGAAACTACATCTTCCATCCATGGTCAATGAACATGCCTTTTAGGTTAATTGACTGCTTTAAATTGCCCCCAGGAGTGTATATGTCACTGCATATTTGTCTTTTTGTCTATAAGTTGACCCTGTGAAAAAATGCAACATGTCTGTTGACCTCCGAAGATAAGCACCAGCCCCTCCTCCTCAACTATAGTAAATGAATGGATGTTTCCTGGAGGTGCCAGCACAGGGCTGAAATTCTTAGCACCATTGCCCTGCAGTAAGATAAATCTTAGGTTTGCATCTGTATATTTTACATGTTCTCCCTGGTACTCCAGCTACCTCCCACCTTCCAAAAACATAAATTTCAGTTTAATTGACCTCTCTGAATTGCCCTTGCAAATGTGTGTGTGCATGGTTGTGTGTCCAGTATTTCTCTGTGTTGGTCTGTGAACCTGTCCAGGGTGTACTCAGTGACCACTGGAGATAGGCACCAGTCTCTTTGCAATCATGGACAGATTGAGCAAGTGTAGAAAATGGGCCTCATGAAAGATTGTCACAGTGAAACAAACTTCTGGGTGTAAAGGTTTGCATGTAACCCTAACTTTAACCCAAAAAAGTAGTTGATGGAATCTCACCATCTTGGCAGTACAGAGGCAGGACATCTGAATCCGTCCGCGATCGTGGCAGTAGAGATGAACACAGTAGAAAGGTACCAACAACCACAGGTAGACACAAGGGACCCACACCAGCACTGTGTTCTGGAAACACTGAGTTAGGTCAGGGTTAGCGGTGTACCAAGTGCGGTTCCAGTCCTGACACAATGAGAAAAATAAGGAATTGCAAAGGGTTTAGTCAAGGGAAGAGACCCAAATATCAAACAGTCATGTTAGCTATTACTTTTTAGAATTCACAATCTCTCTGTTGTGCAAAACAGCCAAAGTGTAAAGGTTTTAGACTTTAGTGCAGGCTGTGCATTGTAAGTAAGCCAAGTTGGAACCAAAAATATGTGCTGCATCCTGACAATCTTAGCTTGAAAAAGCCATTCTTTTAATAGGAAGCTAAGTCAGTTTGGGGAGTGCTCTGACATTTCTGTCTGGTTGGCCAACAAAGTAGGACATACCTGTGTAAAACTGCTGTGAAACAAAGCGTTTGAGCCAAGAAGTTGCAGATTATGCAACAGTGGCAGAACTTGGTAGTGATGTCTTTGTTTAAAAAAATATGGAGGGATAAGTGGCTTGTTGTTCTCATGCTTCCCTTGTTTATCACCTCACTTGCCTAATGAGGGGCAGGGTGTCTGGCTGTGCTAACGAGACTGCCTGCGGAGTCACCACAGGAAGCGGTTTAAGGCTCTGAGCATGGCAGAGGAGTCTGGTCCCGCTGGTAGACTCCCAACTAGGATATAGTGGAGTAGCCACAATTGATGGCAGCTGCAAGGTTATTATGTAACAACCCTCCTCCCGCAACCCAGCGAGTGAACCAGGGCAGGTGAGTCAGACTTTTTGTTTCTTGTAGCATGTTTGAGAATTTATCAACAATTGGAACTGTTTGTTGTTTCTGAAACCACAAGATCTGAAATCAGAACTCTGGCCAAAAGGATAACACACACTGAGCACATTTAAAAATCTTCAAATCTCAGCTGACTAAGGTTTTTGCATTGAGCAAACTGTTTTGCACGTATAAGATTCTTTCAAACGGTGAATCTAAATGAGTGGGAGGCTAGTTTCACAGCCCCTTCTGACTCCTGCGGTTAGTGGCAGGTAGATGTTCAAAGCCCTTTTATGAAAAAGTCCAACCTGTCACACCCCCCTCCTAGCACTTTCTTCTGCATTTTGCTCAATCCTCATCCGGTTTCTCACCCTTTGCCGAAGTGGTTGCTGTGAACTGGTGTATGCCAGCAGCTACTGCAAGGTGTCTATTTTTACCAGACAAACACAGTGATGTGAAAGTGGAGAGCAGAGACATATTCTGTGCCACTACAAAAGTGCTGAATGCACATTTTCACAATTCACAATTTTGAAACCGTCAGAGGCAGATGATTGCTCAAATCTACAAAGATTTCCAGTATCTTTGCACAGAAACTGCTTCATAAACTGCATCATGCAGCTGATGTGATTAGTTGAAGTGTAAAAAGAAGAAAGACCCTGTAATTTAATAAATGTCAATCTTTCTGTCAACTCTTCTGTCAGTATTGCCTTGTCCAGTCATTCAAATTATAGGTCCAGTTGAGTAAGGAAGAAACTAAATATATAGATATTTTAATGGATTAGATTTCTTTGAATTAGCACACTCTAAAAGAATTTAAGATGTGTGTTTCAGCTCAGATGATATAGAAGGTCAAATCCATATTTTCTGAGTTCAGTTCTATTTCTTTCCATGTTTTGTGTTTATAACTATTTTTTGACAACTAAAAGAAAATGGATGACATTTGAGTGTGATGTTTCAAAGATTAATTTGTTGTGTATACTTTGTACTTTGTGGTGTAAGGGTGATGGTGGCGACAGTGGTAGGAGTTCCTCCCATAATTGGCGGGTCTGTCACACTACCCCAAGGCAGCTGTGGCTATGATCCAGTAGCTTGCCACCATCAGTGTGTGAGTGTGTGCATGAATGGGTGAACGACTGAATGTAGTGTAAAGCACTTTGGGGTCCTCTGGACTTCATAAAGCGCTATATCAGTACAGGCCATTTACCATTTTACCATTTTACTCATTCATTTTTGGTATCATCCTAGCTATAGAGACCATGTAGTGATTAGATGAAATGCTCATTAGGCCATGCCAGATTGCTGAACGAAGGCAATTGTCTGACATAGTGTTAGCAAGAGCAATTATGTCATTTTTCTCGTCGAAAGCTTCCTAAAGATATTTATAGAGGAATTTCTAGTTATACTCAACACCTAGAGTACAATTTGTCTTGTTGATTCTTGGAAAACTGTTACGTTTTTTTTATGAGAAGGACCTGTTCAATTTGTATGCCATTAAGTCATAACGAATGTTTACTCTGCCATGTTGGACAAAAGATGACAGTACTGGATAAAAGTAGGGTTTGCATCATTTAAAACCCTGGTTAAAAGCAGGCTTTTCATAACTAGCGGTGCTGTTTTAGTATAACAAAACCACAAAGCAGTTTAAAGATACAGCTGGTGAGCTTTCGAGCTGTACTCAACATCTAGAAAGCAATGTGAAGTGTTGATGCGTAGGAAATTTTACATTTTGATGAGTAAGACCTGTGTACTTCCAGAATAGTAGTGTTAGATCAAATGCTTGCTCGGCCTTGTTGGTTGGTGACAACACCAGTCATTAGCAATGTCAGCAAACATAGTTGTGTTATCTCACCAAAAGCATGGAGTTAAATTGCATCTTTTAAGTTATACTCAGTGTCTACATGTCAGTGTGAGGCATCAATTCGAGTTACATTAGTACAGTTTTGATGAGAAAGACCGATGCAATTTCCTGTGATTGATGTTTTATGTGACTATGCTGGATGGTTGGACAGAATGTGGCAGTAGTGTTAGCATGTTTAGTTGTGTAGTTTTTCTTGCTCAAAAATCTACATGGAGCTAAAAGAAAACTCTTGAGAGCTTTCTAGTTATATTCAGTATCTAGAAGGCAATGTGAGATGGACGACTGCTTGGAGTCAAACAGCCTGCAGTAGAATTAGAACACATTGTCGTAGTATTTATCAATTTAAAAATCTATGTGAGACTACCAGATACTTCTGGAGAACTTTTTAAACACTTTCAACATTTAGAAGGCAACTGATACACTGAAAAGTATTTATGGTGGGAAAGATCCTGCAATCTCCCGTTAAAGTTCTGGACATTGAGGATTGGTGTTATTTCACCCACCCAGACCTCAGCAGCTACTTAATTCATAAAAGCTTGTACTATCAAGGGGAGAAACTCAAAACTATAAATAATGCTGACGAAAGGTTAAATGCTGCTGTTTGAATTATGTCCAAGAGTCTTTTTCTCTGAAAGAGGACTGATTGTGCTGTTTAGCAATTGAGCTAGGCTTAGCCAGCCAGGTATCTGCAAGTAGGTGTAATATTGGACTGAAATGCATAGTCAGAATGAGTAGTGTATTATCTACTTGACTTCCTTCATTGTAAAACGATGTTTTTTGCAACTAATAACATCTGTCTATAACAGTAAAAAAGTTGCTTATGAATAGAGATGAAATAAGGGAACATCAGCATCATCATTTCAGCCAACTTGTCCACATGCAAACACATTGGGATAAGCCCAATGTGTGTCTGTTACAGATGAACATGGAGAAAATGAAATTCACAAATCCTAGAGTAACAGCTGGACTCAGTTTTTCTTTTGGATTGCCCTCAATTACTTTAGCCCCTCATTGGGGATTTAGTGGAAAATCTGGTTTTTAGCCGATAAATTAACAGCAAAGAAAATTTTGTCTTCTACCATGTTACAGGTAAACATAAATCAACTAATGCTATGATGTAAACTGCACAGACTTTAAAAAACATGTTAATGGTAATGTTTCTTTTTTTCTAGAAATCATGTGATTGAATGGCAGAGACTGACCTCTGACTCTCTCTTTGCAGTTAAGTAAGGTTATTTTTTTCCACGTGTGTTGCATGTTTTGCAACAGACTAAACTGAAAGGCATTCAACCTTGTTTCAGGCTTGTTTACCTACTGTAAATAGTTCTTTTAGCTTGGTCCATTTGTGAAGTCTGTTAGCAGAAACTTTGTGAGAAAGTATTTCCAAAGTATGTAAAAGGTTGATCCAGCTGACTCAAGGTACTGTGTGCAGCAAACAGCACAAAAAACTTGTTACAACATCCAGCACACTGTGACAGATGTAACATCAGTGTATTTTTGAAGTTTTATGCAAAAGTAGCATTCACATGATGAAACACGCTTTACTCTTACTTTCTCCACAAAGCATGATGACCACTGTTTTGATGTTTTGCAGAAGCAGAAACAAGAGCATTAGCTGTAATGAAATCCAGAAACAAAATAGGGGGTGCATGTTGGGAACGAGTGCTTTCACTTCCAGCTGGCTTGCAGCTATTCTGCTATTTTTGAGCTAAGATCCAGAATGTAGACGTTTGCTAATATATGAAACTTAAAAAAACAAAATAACAAACACAAAAAACCTTTTCAACCACAACAGCTCATACTATTTGATACAGTTCCCACTACTCAGCATTTCAATGAGGCGAATCTCAGTGCAGAATGATGGGTGACGCACCTCTGCGATAGATTATGGGTAAACTGTCCTATTCTCATAGACACACATGCTGCAACCTGAGAAGTTCATAGACTGCTTTGGTAGTTTTCTTTTTATACAGATGAGTTTTGCAAGGTCTTTTTTTTTTTTTTTTCAAAATTCCTTCAGTGCTATACTAGATTTACTATTATTATCAGTGTGGCTATGCTGGTTATTGGTGTTTTCTGAAGCTTTTCTTGTAAGCAGACAGTTAAACATAAAAAAAAAATGAATGTTACAGGTGCAAACAATCATTTAAATCTTGAAGATGGCCCAGTTGTCTGACCAGAAAAATGAAAGATTTTTAATCCCAACAACTTATTCTCATCATTCAGCCTCAGAACCACCTCCCCCACCCCCCTAATATTTTTAAGCAACTGCTGTGTACGTGTCAGAAATTCAGAAAAAAAAATGTAATAACAGAGATGCATACGGTTTAAGTCTAAGAGTCTGAGCCAGGAAAAACACCCAGTGAAGAAATGTGATTCCAGGGTCAGGGAACACATCAGAAACTCACCCACAGAGGGTCCAGGCCACTTAGTCTGCAAAAGGCATCCATCCACTCGCTGGTTCCTTTCACCACCGATGCTCTGTTTGTTGGAGTCGATCAGGCCTCCTCTCCACTCAGCAAAGTTTGCACACACTCTTGCACTCTCACTCTCTCTCTCTCTCTCTTTGCACCAACACCAGTGTATCAATATGTATGTGTGTGTTCTGAAATGGGTTAATTCTGTCTCTTATTGCTCTCTTTTTCTAATGGAAGTACTTTGCGTGTCGAGTCTCTGTGTTTCTTAGTGTATGCTTTAGCTTTTCTTTAATAAAGCATCTCTCTGAATGAAGCACTTTTCTCCCTGCCACCCTGACTGTAACTGCTGCTGCCCAGAGATCCGGTGTCTTTCTGACTCCCAGTCAGCCTGGCTGCTGTTTATGAGTGAGTCTCCATGCTGGGTGGGTGGAAATATTTCTCTCTCTCTCTTACTCTCTCACTCAATCGCTTACTCACACCCCTCTCTTCTCTCCCACATTTACTGGATTTTGATCAAAACACCACTTCCCTCAATGGGATGACAGTCCCACACCCAGACACACTCCTCCCATTTTCACTCTGCCCCCTCACCTCCTTTCTCAGTCCTTCTCTCGCCCACTTTCCCCACATCCCAAACAGCCCAGTTGTCTGACCACAAAGTGTCTGGTTGAACACAGAAATACCCTTTAAACTGAGACGAGACACACTCCAATAAATGCCATGCTTATAGGATTTGCTCTTCATATAAATCCAAGATAATAGCAAGTAAAGATAGTTGTCTTTTATCACATTTATGACATATTGTTTTAGTATCTGAGGACAAACATAAGACAAATTTTTCTCTGTCTCTTCACAAACAGAGAAATAATACAGTGTCTTACAAAAGTACCCATACACCTTGGACATTTCCACACTTTATCACATTACAATGAAAAAATTCAAAGTATTTTAATGAGATGCTATGCAATAGACCAACTTGATGTAAAATGTAATTATGAAGTATATTCAGTCTCCTTTTCCTCTGAAACACATATATGAAATCAAGCAATATATTGCCTTCAAAAGTCAACTAATTACTAAAAAAGTGCAGCTGTGCATTACTTAATCTGAGAATAAACACAGTTGTTCTGTGAAGGCCTTTCACTCAGCACTGTTCAGTTATATGAGAATCAAGTGTAGTATTATAGCAAAAGCTGTAATGCTCCACTTGTGAAAATAAATCTGTTGGGCTTCTCCTTGGCACTCAGACAACAATGCTGAGTGCTATGCTGTCTTTTTGTCAGTCTGATTTAATATTCTGATCTTAAACGTCATGTTTTCATCAGTTGTAAGCAGAAAATCATCATAACAGCAATAAAGGCTTGAAAACATCGTTCTGTGTGCAATTAATCTATATAATGTGTTTCATTGAGTGAATTGAGTTACTAAAATAAATGAAGTTTTCACTGATATTCCAATTTATTAAATGGATCTGTAATAAGTCAACCAACTGATATGTATCTTCTAATTCTAGGCTAATGAGTTAGAATTTATTTCAAGCAGAGCATGTTGAGTCTCCTCAGTGATGCAAAGCATCACATGCATTTCCAAGTATTGCATAACTTGCTGATACAGTAAGAAATAGATTGTGTTTGGTTAATTAGTCATCCCATTAGACTGAAACCTGCACTGTAAGTGGAAAATGTGAGGTCATTCTACAGCTTTCTGTCAAGATATCTTGTTGAATTGGATAATAAGTTTTAAAGTCTATGTTCTTGTTGGAGAAGCTGGGAAATATGAAAGTTTTGGCAGCTCAAAGTGAAATTACCTCTTGGAAAATTAAAAACAACAGTGTAATTTAATAATAATAACAAAAAAAATGAAAATGTGCTCCTTAAACTATAGTTCTATCCTCTTTAAAAAAGAGAAAAATAAATGAGTGAGTGTCCTCAAAGCTCTTTGTTGTCTGCAGAAATACATCATCACATGGTGAGAAGCTGGTCAGTCCTGTCAGCAGTTGGAGAAAACTTCAGTTGTGCAGGAAAATATGACAGTGTCTGGACTGGGACTGACACCACCACCAGCATCGTCATCACCGCAGAGAAGAAACATGGAAAGTTTGGCAAGGAGGCAGACCACCGCCAGGGACTGGTGTCTCGCCATGTGCAAATATGGGATTATTATTCTTTAAAGAAAATGATTCATCTCTTCATGTTTCTGCTCTAGGCAAGCTAATGCTCTGTTGCAGTATTTCAGCTAGCTCTTGTGGTAAAATGAAAAAGGTTTTGCTGCAGAAACCAGGATTTAGATGTCATTTCATGCTTTTGACTTAAGGTGAAATTTCAAGTGAAATAAAGCAGTGTGATATTCTATGAAAATAACAAAAATCTAAGTTACAGTACCTAGAACTTTTGGTCTCATCAGGCCAGAGCCCCCCTTTTCTAAATATTTGCTATGTCTACATGGCTTGTGTCAAACTGCAAACTGAACTTATTATGGCTTTCATTCAGCAATAGCTTTCTTTTTGTCACTCTTACATAAATCTCAGAAGTGTACAACTAATAATTGTCGTTTTAAGAGATTCTTCCATCTGGATTGTGGATCTCTACAGCTCCTCCACATTTACCATGGGCATCTTGACAGACCAAAGCTATTTGTTAACAAATGCTCTTCAACAAACATCTGAGGACTTCACAGAACAGCTGGATTCATTCTAAAATTAAATTACACACTATTTACTGATTAAATGACTGTTGAACCAGTTGGTTAAACCAGATTTAATTTAGGTGTTTCAGAGTTAAGGGGGATAGAATAGAAATGCACATTCACTACTTTGTTAGTTTATCACATAAAATCCCATTAGAATATATTGTAGTTTACAGTTGCAATGTGACAAAGGTTATTATTACTCTTACAAGGCACAGTAAATGACCAAAGTTTATTCTGCAAACCTGTGAAGGCTGGGGTAAAAAAAAATGCATTAGTGCAACAATATTTTTGACAGAAATCTAAACAAATAAGGCATGAACAGTCTATTGTTATGTCTCCCACAGTATTGCAGTTACAGAGAAATGGTCTGAGACACCACAGCCACTGAGGTGTGAGTGGTGTGTGTCTGTCAATGTAGCACGACATGAAATGTTTACAGTTCACCTCTCTGTCCCCAAAAATATAGTGACTAAGAAAAAAAACGTAACGCATGGGTTATTATTTAAAAAAAAATTGTTTTCTTATTAGCACTGGCCAGTTGACGACATTTAATGGAGTCTTTTAAATAGTTCTCATCCCATCATGGTTACACGGTCTGTCTTGAAGCTGCCCAGTTTTCTGTTTGTGAATGCTGCCTACAAAAGGTTTGTTAGTAAAATGTACACATTATTTTTATGTGCTTCCTGAGTGGAGACGGGACTAATTCCTCCCCTGTTGGGTTCAGAAAATTTAAAAAAACCCTTAAAGACTCTGAGCCAAGACTCCTCAGCTGATTGTTCCCAGACAGGGGCCTGAGGTTGGAGGTGGTGCAATTCATGGAAGAGAAAGTAGCACAAAAACAACATGCACCTAAAACTGCACGTACAATGACGAGCAAGAAGTGTGCAAGCTGATGGTAGGGATCCAAGCACAAACGTGCAGAAAATGGTCAGTGAAGTGAACCTAAAGGAGCTTCGTTTCAGCCAATGACCAGACGGCCAGGCTGTTTACACCAGCGCAGAAAGAGAAAGCAGGAAGAGTGGACCCAAAGGGAGACTGGTACTGGAGGGAGGCCACATGCGGTCATGGCGTGTAGTAGTAGTAATGAGGACCCGGCAGGCGGTGGATGGATGCAGAGGTTGTGCTGAGGGGGTGGCAGTGACCCAGCCAGCCCATGGCTGCGTGGTGGTTAACCAGTCTAGGTCACCTACACTTCCTCTGGCCTCCCTCTCTCTGGAAGGAAAAACAGTCTAGTCAAAATAATGGTGTCATTTTGGCTTCTTACGTTTGAGCAAGAAGTTGGGGGTGGGGGGAGGACAAATTTAGAAGCAGCAAAGCAAGGGGAGGGGCCAGAAACAGTTGAGGAAACAAGCTAGCAAAATATCTCCTTGGTGTTTTTTCTTCTTCTGGCAGCTCTTAAATAAGGAGTCTTAAATGAGTGGCACAGCTCCAGTGCAGCCTGTAAATTCAGCCTACGCAAGCAAACATAACTGCATCTTCCGCTGCTCTCCCCCCTTACTGTTTAACGTAGTTCACATCCTAATCTGTCCTCACCATTTCATTCTGGTTGATCTTTGACTATGACCCACTTCCTGTCTGTCAGCATGATTGCTGTGCTGTGAAAGCTGATAGGATTGGGAAGGGTGGGGGGAAAACAGTTCCAGCTCATCTGTGGATTTTTGTGCATCAGATCTGTTTCTTCAGTCTGCAGACCCCTGACAGTCTCACATGTTGCTGTGAGTGAGTCGAGCCTGCAAGTATGTCACACCCTGCTGGCACCGGCCCCTCTCTGCCTCATTCACAAGACATTCTCAAAGATCGATCCCTCTCATTCTGTTACAGAAATGCAGAGACTTACAAAAGTATTAATACCTCTTTTCACATTTTGTCACAATGTTTATGTGGCAGATCAACATAAAGTAACACATAGTTGTGTTAAGGGCTGTTGTCCTGCTAAAAACTGAACATCTTCCCCGTTCCAAAGTAGTTTGGGGACCCAAAAAGGCTTTCCTCTCTGACTTCTGGAGCAACTTCATTGTCCCTGCTTAAGAAAAGCATGCCCACAGCATGATACTGCAACCACCACACAGTAGGGACGGTGTGTTCAGGGTGATGTTCAGTGTCTGTCTTATCCAACCAGAGCAACGTCTTCTGCATGTTTGCTGTGTCCCTTACACGGCTTGTGGCAAAGTGCATAAATTATTATTTTGCGTTTGTTTCAACAATAGCTTCCTTTTTGCTGCTGGATTTGTGGGCAGGTTCGTGTTTGGCTCTTTTCCTGGTAGGGTTCATTAACAGAGATACTGCTGTCTATAACTTCATGAACACAATAATTATATATTTGACCTAGTTGCCACTGAAGGACCTACTAGCATTGTAAGTTTAACTAGAAAATTTCTGAAGAAATTTAGAAGGGGTCTGCCAAAGTGTGCGTATAGATGCTAACGTAATGTACAAGGAAGTTGGGAGGATGTGGAACATCACTGACATGTTGACTAACTGTGACTTGGTCCACTCAGGGGGCAAAAAGTTGTGCATAAGCTAAAATTAGCCAAAATGCTAACGCTAGCTTAAATGCTATCAGCAGCATGTGGACTTACATTGACTTACTTCATTCAGTAGTCCACTCAGGGTGCAAAAAGTAGTGTATAAGCTAAAATTAGCCAAAATGCTAATGCTGGCTGAAATGCTATCAGTAGCATGTGGGGTGTCACCACCCTGTTCACAAACATCGACTCACTCCATTTTGTATGCTAAACCTAATTATTATTTCAAAATAAAGCTAAAATGCTCATTTTTAACTTTAGCATAAGGCTAAAGTTAGCATGACGGCTATCAGTAGCATGTAGAGCGGCTTGCGTGTTGACACTACCAGTAGAAAGTGTGTTATCACAGTAATGTTGATAATAATGGACTTACATAATTTAGTAAGTCAATATAATGGGATTTTGGGGGTCGTTTTTTTGCGAATTACGTCGCCATGGTAACTCGAATCGGAAAGTTGAGTAATAGCACACATCTCAAGATCGAGCCGCACGTTTTGATGTATATATTGTGGGAGTGCACGCCACGGTTCGGGCCGCATTAACGCAGACGGAAGAATAATAAATAATAAAAATAAAGAGACACTTTAAGAGGTGTAGAGTAATAGGTTCCTGCCCATGCATTGCATGCAATTACTATGTGCAGGCCCCAACTAGAAAATTTCTGAAGAAATTTAGAAGGGGCCTGCCAAAGTGTGCGTGTCAGCGGGAGCCCAATTATTAGGTGTTGTGATGGTAATCAACAACGATGCTAAGGTTATGTACAAGGAAGTTGGGAGGATGTTGAACATCACTGACATGTTGACTATATTCCATTTCAATGGACTATATTCCATGTCAATCACAACCAGTGATTGACATGTTGACAACCACTGGTTGTGATGATGGTTTAGGTCCTGGAGGGCTCAGGGTTGAGCATCACAATCTAAACAATCTAAAACAAAAGTTGCCATCTGTCTTTGATGCATGTTTTGTCCAGAAAATGGGTTTTTGTTTTCATGCATGACCCTCGTGATGGGCATTGTTTCTTACAGGTCAAAGGTTAACAACAAATGAATGTACTAATATGCCACCACAGTTTTTAAGTTAAAGACAGACATTGAAAATTTACCATCCAGCAGTGTATTTACTAAATATCAAAAGGTTTCAGAATTCATCATAAAACCAAACACACGACAGCAGTTAGAAAGTTCAGAGAAACGCTCATTACAGAACCACATTTCCAGTGCAAAAAAAATAAACCTTTGGGAGTAGCTTTACAGAAAATACTTTTTACTTTTATTATGAAGTATGGATAGGCTACCCACTTTAACTTTACTTGAAGATATTTTCCCAAATCAAACAACTACAGTTTGTTAAAGGGACTCATGTTTTTACAGAAGCTTTATTGTTTCAATATTTTATATCTGCTGACCCTATTGTGCCAGTTGGAGCTTAAGTATGCTGCTCTTGTAAATCTGAACAGAATGACTTAGTTAAAAACCGCAAAACGGTCTTAAAGTACACAGCCTCTTATGATAGGGTAAGTTTCCAACATAAATAACCATGGTGAATCACACAGTTAAAGAAATGGACTTAACGATTGTGAAAATGAACACATTTATTAATGAAAAACAGATCACAATTAAATAATATATTGAAGTCATGGAAAAAATATTTGTACAAGTTTTCAGGTAATTAGCTCAAAATTAAAACAATTAGACTAGGACAAATTAAATTAAATAATACGAAACATTTAATACCGAATTTGATATTTTTACAATAAAAATGTACATGTTTTTTGTGTGTCCTGTCTGGCAGTGTGACACTCAGAATTGTTGTCTGAGTGTCAAGGTGAGGCCCGACAGATTTACTTTCACAAGTGAAGCATTTTGGCTTTTGCCACAATGCTCATCTTGTTCTTATATGCATATACACACACAAGCAGAACTTTATTAAAAATATTTGTGGTCTCTTCTGAAGCCAGGTCCACACTATATGGCAATGCACCGTCCCATGGCCTGTTTCAGGACACACAGACATGAAGTTCAAACTTTCAAGCCTTTGGAGAATAAAAGATGATGAACATGCATATAACTACATACATAATGTGACAGATTGATGGTCCACTGGGCTCCTCCTGGCAGATCGTGGAACGACATCTACAAAATAAATAAATAAAATTGTGACAGATCTGTAGATAAAAATACAATTTCAGCTGTATTAGATTGTTAGCAATAAATTACCCTGAATTTGTCATGAACATTAATGGTCAGACTGCAGCAGTTGAGGCACCCAAAGACCAAAGTAACTGAGTAAAGCAAACAAATCAAATCATCCAAATGTTACTGAAAAGCCGTCTTTCGTCTTCCTTAGTCCCGGGACTCACATCTATACCACGTTCACAGTGAAAGCAGGAACGAGCGAAAGAATGTGTGGGAAAGGTGGTGAGATGATGAAGCTGGGAGGAAGATGAATGGCCCAAGCCAGCCAGTTAGAGTGAAAAAACCTCTCCGAACAGCTCCTTCCAGTTAGAGAAGCGTAAGAGGTATGGTAAAAAAATTTCAAAGCGTGAGCGAGGGCCGTTTTTCGCCTTCCTTAGTCCCGCGATTCACACCTGTACCTCATTCAGACCGAGAGCAGGGCCGAGTGAAAGATGGTGTGGGAAAGGTGCCCAGCTCATGAAAAAGGCATGAAAATGAATGGCCGAGCGTCCCCCTTACCCTCCCGCGACAGTTCGCTCTGAAGCACCGTTACAGAAAACCATCAGCCTTAGAGGAAATTCAAAAACATTTTCTGAAAGCCAACGAGCGGCTCCATGTCATGACCGTAAATCATGCCGTTTGAGCAATATTTGTAGGCGTGACGGCGAGTTGAAAATAAATCTGGGGTCTGAAATCCCCTTGCTCCCACACTCTAACTGAGCGGCAGTTAATTGCTGTTACACTGTGAAAATTTATAAAATCATGATTTTTCCTAAAACTTTGGGTTGCTTAGAGGCACGTAGTGGAAAAACCGTCAGAGGTATCAACATACCGTCCTCAGTTCTGAACACAGCACGGACCTATGTACAAACTGAGATTTAAATGGCGTTTCTAGGTGATACCATGATTACACAGTAAATCCTCAAAAATAGTGGGTTTTTTTTTTTTTAGGATTTTTTTCAGTAAGTCGCTCCATTGACTTACATGGTGTTTTGGGGGGCGGGTTTTTCGCGAATTACGTCGCCATGGTAACTCGAATCGGAAAGTTGGGTAATAGCACACATCTGGAGATCTAGCCGCATGTTTTGATGTACATATTGTGGGGGTGCACGGCACGGTTCGGGCTGCATTAACGCAGACGGAAGAATAATAAATAATAAAATAAAAATAATAAAGAGACACTTTAAGATGTTTCTCTTTTTCTCATCCCATAGATCTACTGGCCCAGCGTTTCTCCATTTCTCCATTGTTTTTCCTAAACTGGAGCACTAACTGAACTACTACCACAGCTAACTCCAAATACTCAGTTTTTCATCCCATAGTACTGTACCTAGTCCAGAGATGTGTGTTGGGGTTTTTTTTGTGTGTTTGAGGCAGATGGCTAATAAAATCCCTATATAAGCCATGCAAGCTTGTGGTTGTAATGAGACAAATTTTCTAAAGGTCAAGGGTAATAATAGTTCTGTTTCTCAAAAACAGGCTCAGAAAAATAAATGATATCGCTCTCCAGTGGGCATAAAATGACCCACAGAGGTTTGCAATCTTAGTTTCTCTTTAGAGAAACAAAAGCAGAAACATTTTCAGATATAAATCAAATCATAGTCACCATTCTTAGGAGTTCTTTAAGCAAATTTCAGTGACTCTTCTATTCAGTGTTTTGTTATTCCACTGCAGTGGTTTGGATTTCTGCTCCAGCAGCTGGCAGGTAACACATGGCAGCTCCGCCTTTGTCTCACTTAAACAGCGTGGCCACTTTTTTTTTTTTTTTTGCTCTGTTTTTAACACAAGCCAACAATCATCAGTCTGGTTTGCTGACCTTATGACCTGGTTTTAGCATATTTAGCCTTTTTTTCAGGCGTAGCTCTAAACAAAGTGGCCCGAAGCTGTGAAACCTTCCTTATGTAACCTCAAGAAACCAAAAGAGATTTACTGAAAATGCTGAGTTACTGTTTCAGTGGGCCATCTGTTTGGAATGATGTCCAAATCCATCTTCTTTCACAGGTAAGCACAATATTTATTCTGATTCTTATTTGCCTTGCATGACACCGGGAGACAGTTTGGTTGCATAATGAATCCAGAATTAGTAAGATAATTGTTGGGCTGAGCTTTTGTTTTTCTAATCTTAACCTGACATCTCCAAACCTCAGACATAGTAAAGATGCTCTTTTTCCCTCTCAGACAGCAGATGGCTGCCATCATTTTCTCAGCTGTCCTGGAACCCGAAGGTGTCTGAATGAGACTGTGCTATGATTACTCTTTAGAGGAAAAACCACACTGGACGACAGCCAGCCAGAGGAATGGCAGAGATGCCGCAGGATCAGTTTGGAACATAATCTCTCAACAAACAAGCTTAATTTACAGTGTCTGTATTTTTACATGGATGGATATTCTTATTTGCCAATATGTTTAAATAAGGCCAAATATCATAAAGAAAAATATAGTTAACTTTAAATTTAGAAATGAAGTTTGACATAATTGTTGGTTGCTACACTGAACAGTCTGTTCAGCAATTCACCAGTTGTTTACGATTAATCTTCTTTTTAATCTGTTTCTCTGTGTTTATATTACAGAAGAGGGAGGATTTTTTTGCAGTTCCCTGCACTGCAGAGAAACAAAACCAAATATTGACTGATTTGATTATTATTTCTTGTTTTTCTCAGATATCTCCTTTTGAGTGAAAACTGTTGCTAAACATGCAAACTTTTTCAGGGTGGTTTTCAGAATCTTTGTTTAGAGGAGTTAATTTGAGCCCTGGCTTGTTGAGGAGCTGTACTTAATGGCTCTGCCTGTGGTGAGTTTTGGTGAAGGCCTGGTGGTGCCTCATAGCTGACCCAGCTACAGTCCCAGTAGGTTTAGGAAACCTCAGAATGAAGTGGGAGACAGAATGAGAGGGGAAGTGAACCAGGAGGGCAATAAACGGCCAGAATCTGCAGGAAGGAAGAAAATGCTGGTGAGCCTAGGTGCTACCTCAGCCTGAGGCAGTCTCTCTCCATCCATCCATCCATTCATCCATCCATCCATCCATCCATCCATCCATCCAGCCACCCACCCACAGCCTGCCTCAGCATGTACACACTAGGCTTTTTCACGCTGTTTGACAGGATATTGCGGCTTCTCTCCTAATGTAAAACAGACGTGTTACCACCCAAAAATAGCACCAAACAGAGGTCCATGGGACAGTTCTTCGTCACTGGTTGCCCAGTATCCTGGACTCCTGACTCCCACTTTAATAGATCCCGGAGCCTGGCACCCACTCACATAGGGCCCTTGTGACGTACAGAGGCACCAGCTCAGCACAAATCACCGCAAAGAAGTGGTAAGACGAGCAGCAACAAAAACAATTCCTCTGCTTTCCCCTTGAAGATTGAGGACAGATCCCCTCTAAAAATATCACAGAGGAAAACTGAGGGGGAGGCTTGGATTGTGGTTGTGGCATTTATTAGGGAATCATCCACTCCCTAAAGGCTGTAAAAACACAGCCGTTTTCAGGGTGGAAAACAAATGGGATGAGTACAATGTGGTAAAATGATGTTATGATAACCAGCAACATGTTTTTTACCACTTGTTGATGATTGATATATATATATATATATATATATATATATATATATATATATATATATATATATATATATATATATATATATATATATATATATATATATATATATATACCACATGACACAAAAATTTCAACCGAACTATGCAGCAGGCTCATTTTTTATCTCATTTGCTTCCAATTTAACAGAATGAGGAAAGCTGCCAGTCATTTAATGCTGAGTCATGTTGATTTGCAATAACTTTAACAAAGCTAATAGACATGTCATTACAGGTTCTACCTTAAAATCTGTAAAATTCTGTCTTTCTATAAATCACCTTTAATAATAACTCAAACCATGCAACAGTAGTCACAGCATTAAATGATATTTCCATTTATCTCCAGAAATCTGGCTTAAGTTATGAGAATGCTGGAAAAATAAGCAACTAACAATAAATCAAAGTATTTTCACACAGGGTGTATTACTCAGCTTCTTATTGCAGGGCCATTTGTTGCAGTATGTACTCAAACATTGGAAGCCTGCACTTTTCACTCAGTAAATCAGAGAGTAAAAACATGACAGACTTCCGGGAAAAACCATATAGGACAGCAAGGGCTGGGCTGGTGGATTGAAATGAACCACATCCTGAGGGTAACAGGAAATGCTGTTTAAATGACAGGTTTCACAGATGATGACCTGCTGGGATTTTCCATCATTTCCTTCATTAAAAATATAACAAATATGCCAAAGTTTTTCTTGGAGTTATGTGAAAACAAGACTTCTGTTGTTTTGTATGAAACATTGGGTGAAAGTCATAAGAATAATTTTCCCTAAATAATTTTCACTCTAAACACACCTTTATAGTAAATTGCCCAAAGCTCGTCATTTTCACACACAAATGAAACTGAGTGACCATTCTTAATCTATATGGTTTAATATGATGTTGGAGCACCCTTTGCAGTTTCAACTCTTCTAGGAAGGCCTTCTAATATATTCTGAAGTGTGTTTTTGCAAAATTTTAAAATTCTTCTAAAGGCAGATTTGTGAGGTCAGACACTGATATTGGACGAGAAGAGCTGGCCTGTTCCTGTTATAATTCATCCTAATGGTGTTCTGTTGACTTGAGGTTTAGATTTTGTTCAGGCCAGTCAATTTCTTCAACACCAGACTCCTAATCCATGTCTTTATGGACTTTGATTTGTGCACTGATTCACAGTCATGTTTGAACATGAAGGGACCTTCCTCAAATTGTTTCCACAAAATTGGAAGCATGAAATTGTCCAAAGTGTCTTGACATGTGTAAGCATTAAAGGCTATCCCATACTTCTTCTGAAGCATCAAAATCAGCTCTCATTGACATAGTTGCGTGATGAAAATTGTCATTTTGTTGGCAAGGAAGCTTCCTACTCCTCCTCGAAACTGGGCCCGGGTCAAACTATTTCGCACTGTGTGGTGTGTTGTTGGTTATTGTTGTTGGTTGTTTATAGGTTTGTGGGCATGTTTTATTTAGAATTGCTCTCGGACAGCAATGTTGATATTTCATTTCAACTAATCTGTTTGCACTCTCCAATTTTTTGTGTCCAAAGGCAACACAAATACTTTTGAGGAGTGTTTATCAGACCTGGTGAGGAACTATATACATTTGTATGATTCTTCACCAAATCACAACAAATATTGTCAAATGGCTAAAGCTCCTGGATGGAAATTGCAACGTCGTTGTCCACAGAGGAGGTGTGACGCTCTCTCCATGACCGTTTCGTTAAAGCAAAATAGAGGAAGCAGGGACAGAGTGGGGACCTAGGCATGAAGTATACTGAAGCGGGGGTCGTGTCCCTAAGTGGTCTGCGCTGTGTGTGAAAGGTGTGTGCAAATACAAAAATCCCACAACCATGTGACCACACGTTGACTGTTCAGCTTTGGATGAAGTATTAGAGATCCTTAGGATTTCATTTCACCAGAACCTAAGGAGTTAAGCACAACTCCTGATGAAAACCCCCACTGAACCAAACTTTATACTGACATAACACATACAGACAAATGCTGTTCTGCTGGCATCTGTCAAACCACTGATGCTTTGCGTTGAACTTTGTGATGTAAGGCTTGGATGTAGTTGCCTGGAGATAGTTGGGAAGTTTGAGACCAGCATCCACTGACCCTCCTCTGTTATGTTACGTGGCCTACAATGTTGTGGCTGAGTTGCTGTTGTTTCCTGTGACTTACATGTTATTATAAAACCACTAGTTGACTATTAGTGGTGAGGCTGGTGAATATTCAGAAGTAAGGAAATTTCATGACTGGATTTATTGCACAGGTTGCATCCAGTCAGGATGTTTGTTGGAATTCAGCTCCTGGGAGTGACCCATTCTTTCCCACATTTGTAGAAGTAGTCTGCATGCCTAGGTGCTGGATTTTATACGCTTGTGGCCATGGAGCTATAAATGCTCAAAAAGCTGTGTTGAGAAAAAAAATATTCCTCCAAGTTTTTCTCAGAAAATGACATTTGTTATTACTGGTTTGTTGTAACTCAGTCACAACACATTCAGTTCCTTCAAATTAGTTCTCTAACCCTTTAAAATACCAGAGAAAATTTCACATTGTTTTCCAATTGCTAAAACTGCAGAACTCTGAAAAGGCCCCATACAAGCTAAGCTTGTTCAGCTTGGACAAGTCAAGGCTGTGGGTTACCTTGCAAAAACATTCATATACATTGAACCGTCTCACCTTTACTTGTAACAGGTTGAGGCTGTCTCTCAGTTTTCCCAACCAGTCCAGAACACATCACGACTTTCCACAAGTTGGCCTGATTGGCCGCTCATGTTCTGCTAATAAATCTTAGCTGCTTTGTCCTGTCCCTGCCAGATCATCTGTTGACCTATCTCAGCCTCATCTGTTTCCAAGAGAATATTCTGATTCCCATAGATCTGACCTTGAATTTTTCCCTTTTTAATTCTGTCTCTGCGTCTCTGCTGGATTTGTTTTTGGACCCAGGAGTCAGCCCAGTGTTGCTAACAGTATGTTCCCTTCTTCCTAGTCGCCCTCCCAGACAAGAGTTTAACATTCCGCAGCTCTTCAGATCATCTCAGAGTGTAGAATTTATCTTTTGCGGAAGACATTTTGGCTCAAAGTGAATTTAATCTCTTTATTTCTCTCCTAGACTCTGAAACCCTGGACTGTTTTAACAAGATTCTACCTGAAAACATTGATAACATTTTCTTAAACCTTCTCCCCTGGTTGTCATTTTTGGGTCCATTCAGGCTGGGTTTACAAAGCATTACATTTGTCACAATACAGCCTCAAACCTCTATGTATTTTACTGGGATTTGAAGAGTCAGACTAAAGTAAAGAAGGGCTTACTTATAAATATATATATAAATACATTACAATGTGGTGTTCCTTGGTCTTCATAATGCTGTTTCTTCACTAATGTTCTCTAACAACCGCTGAGGTCTTCACGCAACAGCTTTATATATAGTAAGATTAAATTACACACAGGTGGACTCACAATGCACAACTTTGTTTCTATTACATGAAATCCCCTCCAAAATAAACTGAAGGTTGTGATTGTACTACAACAATGAGGAAAACAGACTCCGTACTCTCCAAGAAAACAAGAAATTTCTGGGTAATTTAGGTCTGTATGCAGCAGAGGACAGATAACAGTTCAATAATAAAATAGAAATATCTGTCATCTGGTGTGAATCATGTACAAGGTCTTTCAAAAGGGCATATTTGGCATTTTAAGAGTCTTGGTGAGTTGAAATCTGAAAAAGACTTTCTGTTTTTGGTTTTGTTTTATGAGACATCGTCCCTTTTCCAGAGGGCTACCACCAAACCATAATATGGTTGGCTTTTTAAAACAATGTTACATAACTTTAATTTCTTTCTCAACCTAGTTTTGTAACAGTTTGGGATGACTAACTTGTTGTTTTCAAGGGGAATACCATTCCGTCAAAGCAATTATTTTGCCTACTGCTGCATTCATGCAACACTAAAACTCCTTGATAACCTGTACATGTGGAAGGTGTTCGCTTTTTCCACATTTTATGTTGCAGCCTTTTTCCAAAACAAGCTAAACTCACTTTTTCCTCAAATTCCTGCACATATTGAGAATGTTAATGACAGTTTTTTTTCTTTTGATTTATTCAAAATTTCAAAAATAAAATGTATAAACAATTACATCCTTTGCTCAATGCTTTTTTAAAGTACCTTCGGCAACAATGATATTTTCTATCATCCTTCTTTACTGATCCTTTTAAACTCAGTCAGGTTGAATGGGTCATTGTTAAGTCTTTCCAGTGATGTTTCATTGTATATAAGTCCAGGCTCTAACTGGATCAGAGCCTTCACTCACTGCTCTTGAAGTCATTCCTTTGTTGTCTTGGCTGTCTGCTTCAGGTCATTGTTTTGTTGGACTATGAATCTTCACCCTTGCCTAAGGGCACTCTGGAGCAGGCTTTTTTGAAGAATATCCATGTTTTGCACCTTCTATATGGACTAGTAGCCAGTTTCTGTCACAGAAAAACATCCCCCACTGCACGATGGGATTGCTTTTCTCCAGACATGATGGTGGGAGTTGGGCCAAAAAAGTTCAGTTTTAATTTAATCCAGAACAGACACTTTAACTTTAAGGCCAAATTAGTGAAATGCATCTGCCAGGAGCCATGTACATTTCTGTTTTTTGAGGTCTGTATTTAGCTCCACTGACAGCAGAAATCTCTCCACAGTATTTCACTCATTTCAACTGCTTAACCTCATCAGATCTGAGATATCTATTCATGACGGCCATCTCCCAGGCTGTGATAAACGCCATGCTTTGGTTGTAGCAGGATGATAAATAACATGTTCATCTTTTTCTATAAATAGAGCAAGTTTCTTTTTGCCTAGATTGAAATAAACAAGTCCAAAGAGAATGTATGTGATGCAGCAATTGAACTTTGTCCATTTTCTCTGAGTCCATCAAATTTCACCTCACACTTGATACATGATGCTTGTTTTGAAACCATCCTGAAGCATCTGTGTTATAACTATTGCTATAAGAAAATATTAATCTGGTAATGTAAGCATAAAAAACAGCTCTGCTTAATCCTATTTCTTTTTAAATTAATCATGTGCTCATTGGGCATTTCTTTTAAACTATTATTTGCACATGTCTATTTTGAATGATTTCAATGTATTATTTCACAATATTCAAAATGGACAAAATAAATAAATGAAATATATGTTTTGTGTTCATCACATGGGGATCAGTGTGTTATTTTTTTCCCACCTCTTGCAAATTTTTGTGACATTAACAAGGACAAATCTGTACAGTGTCTTAAACCTTTCCACATTTTGTCCTGTTACAACTATAAACCTCAGTGCTTTTTGCTGGGATTTTATGTAATAGAATGTTAAGGGTCATTATCCTGCTGGAAGAGGAACTTTCACCTTAGTCTCAAGTTTTTTGCAGCCTCTAACAGGTTTTCTTCCAGCTTTCCATTACTTCTGACCAGCTTTCATGTCCCACCCTGAAGAAAGAAAACATCCCCACAGCATGATGCTACCCCCATCATCCATCATGTGAGTTCAGGGGTACATATACAGTGGTAGTTTTATGTCACCTGGTGTGTTCAGTATGATGTGCAGGGATTTATTTAGGAGTCCTAGACTAAAGGAACAGTTTACAAATACATGCCACACTTTTCAGTGTTTTATTTGTAAAATACATAAGTACTAATAATTTTCTTTCCACCACACAGTCATGTACTATCTTGTATTGGTCTAAAATCTCAAAAATGTAACTTTAATTTTGAGGTAGATATGAGGCAAAATGTGAAACATTTTAAGGGGTTTAGATACTTTTTAAAAGCACAAATTCAAGATGGAAATTCAATTCTTGAAAAGAAGGAACAATGTACGTTTTTGCCAACAGAGGTGACTTATGTTAATAATTAAAACTTCAAAGGAACTGGTAAAGCAAACATGATTATGAAATACATTTATGGGTTGTATTTCCACTGCACATAATTCCTTTTTAAGGCAGCTGCTTGAACCTATTTTCATCCTTCATTTAAGAAACAAAAAAACAAACATTTCCACGACCCAAAGAACGGATAGACTGAAAATGTGACGTTAGTAAGCTAAGACAATGACGCATGTTGTTCTTCTACTGGTTATATTGCTAATTTTACTCAAAATTACACATCCCACACATCAGCTTTGGGAGTCCCACCACACAAGTCAGGGACCAAATGAGACAAGACCTATCATGTCTTCCCTAAGTGAGAGCAGACGCTGTTGACTCAGTGCAGTCTAGAAGCGCTCGGGCTGCGTCCCACCACAGCTATGCACCGTCTGACCAGAGCCTCAGAGCAAGGGTGTGTAGACACACACACGCATCCACAGATGCATGCAAACGTTATACAAACACAGTCAGAGACATATGCCTGCAGGTGCTCAGACCCACACATGAGCCAGTCTCCCTCTTTCTGAAGCTCTGGTTTGCTTCTTAATCCTCAAATCTGATGCAGAGCATACAAAGAAAGGTATACTTTCTCTTGCTCTTTGGTTCCTTCAGTTGAGCTGCTGAATTTAACATAACAACAATTTGGTTCTTTCTTGTTTTTCAAGGGGGCGTTCACTCTTTGGGATTAACTTTGAATCTTGCAGGCAGGTCTTTGCCTAAATTGCTTGTGTTGAAAGATTTATTTTGGGTTTTTTGTCTTCTGATTCTTCAGAAAAGGTTACTTTGTAGGGCCGCTAGAAACCTTTTTTAAGGTCTATTGTGATATTTAAACCATTACATTGCTAATAATCTCACATTAAGATACTGCAAAAACATTATACAATTGTTTGTTAATTAATACCTGCAACAATTTAAATGAAACTCCTTTTAACCAGAAATGCTCACAGTGTCATGATTCATGTTTCTGGTCTGCTCACGTCATGTTTTTCCTGTTCACATAGCTTTCCATTCTCCTTGCACTCCATACCCTCATCGCCCCAGTCACTTAACCCAGCTCACCTGTCTGCCTAATTATCCCAAGCTGCACCCTCCAGGATTTAAGCCTCTCCCAGCCACAGCACTAGTACCAGATTTTCTGAAGCTACCAGCCAAGGAGATCTAGCTTGGTCCTGCCTAACCAAGCGGCTGAGATTCCTGGCCACTTTTCTGGACCCTAGCTTAGCAAGCTCCCTTCTGATAAGTTTCTTGTTCTCTGATCTCAAGGTTTTGACCCCTGCCTGCCCTTTTGACTTTGTTTTGTGTGCTCCTTATCTGACAAGTTTTCACCTTTTTAGACCCTATGTTATGACCCCTGCCTGGCCCTCTGGATTCCGCTCTGCCTGCCGTCCTATCATTCTGTGAAGACCTCTTCACCTACCTGGACCATCACTCGGACCATGCCTCTCCTGGATTTTCCTAAGGAGTCCTGCTACATCTTTACCAGGTCTGCCATCTGTTCCTGCAGTCCAGCATCTAGCACAACTTCCTTCATCATAAAATAAATCCTGTAACGCTGTGTTGGTGGGGGGTTTCTTTTTTGGGTCCTCTATTTACCAATTTCTTACACACAGTTCATCAGATCTAATAGAAATAATTAACTGATGCACTGTTACAATAACTACCTGTAAAACAATATTAAATAAAAAACTTTTTTTTTAAAAAATCGCAGCACTGTTAAGTATGATTAGATGTTTACAGTGTTTGAGTTCATGTTTGCTCAATGCCAGTGTCCTGATTTATTCTAATTCTTTTAAATTATTGTTTTTGATAAATTTGGCAACTAAGTGGGGAAAAAAATGCTTTATCCCCTTGCTTAGAACCAGAGAAAAAGTGTAATGTTGGATGTGAATAAGCTCATCTAAAGACTGAGGGGTGTGTGTGTGTGTGGGTTGTGTTGTGTTTTTTTTTCTTTTTTTTTTTTTTCTTCTTGACGTTTACTTTAGAAGCATGCACTAACTTTTGCCTTGTGTCTTATAATTTGGAGGACTTCAGAGGCAAAAACTCACTGAGCCCAGGTTCTTAATCTTGCACTTCATTTTAGGTGAAAGAGAGGTGTGTTTTCTCTCTCTCTCTCTCTCTCTCTCTCTCTCTCTCTCTCTCTCTCTCTCTCTCTCTCTCTCTCTCTCTCTCTCTCTCTCTCTCTCTCTCTCTCTCTCTCTCTCTCTCTCGGTCTTTGGTTAGCTCATGGGGGAGAATGGGTTATGGGGACAATTACAGTATTTAATATGGTCTTTTCCAGCTGTGTACATTTTCATTTGACAGTCCTGCAGCAAAAAAATAGTTCAACTGTACCCCTGTCAAATGACATCTAATCTTGTTCAATGGTAGCTAATAAGCCATGCACTATTCACATTAGTTTCTGATGTGACAACATAAATTTCCCACTAGTGAGACTAAAGGATTGTCTTATCCTATCCTGGAAGAAGACCTGTTAAAGGATGAAAAAGGCTTGCGACTGCGGTAGATGTTCACCTCTAGGACAACAAACATGCAGTCAGGTAAATTTAATGATTTAGATCATAGTATATTCAGGTGTTTGGTCCAGTTAAAGTCCAGATCTAATTGAGAATATGTGACAAGATTAAAAAAAAAATATATTGCCACATCATGCTATGACTGAAAACAGCCAAAGAAGTACACTGAAAGAAGCTGGAGTGGAGGTAAAGTTCCCAGCCTCAAAATATCAAAAACAAATCCATGTTTTTCATTGACATATTGTGTTTTGAGGATGAATCATCTGAGTTATGTAAAGACAAGCCTGTACATCTACAAGTTTCTGTTTCTGACCTGCACCAAACATTTGAGGTTAAGGACTCCATCTCATTAGAACCATCTTCCACTGATCTAATGCTGATCTAATGCTCCACCAATCCTATTCCATCATCAGTGTTACACTGATGATGGAATAGGATTGGTGGAGATAGAGTAAAATCCAGTCACAGACCAGAAGGGATGGTGATTTCTTGTGTCAGTGGGATGCTGAAATGCTAAAATGTTGTTTCTTTGGTGACGTGGGTGTCTGGTTTTTAGACTGGATATGGCATTATGACCTGAAAGGAAACATACAACATTTGGATTTGATGCATCTCAATAAATGTATATAAATTTCTTAGTTTGGAGATACTTACATTCAATGGCAACAGTTTTGGCTGTGGAAAAAATAAGAAAAAAATCTTTTTACAAGAAGGGCAGCATCTGTCCAAGGAAAACATCGAGGATGGATTTAAATGCTGCATGAAGCACAAGAATGGACAGCAGAAGACTAGTACCAAGTTGTTTTCTGTTTTGAATCCTCATTCAAATTATCTGGAACCTCATTCTCCAAAAGGTGAGAGATAACATGAGTTTTCTGTCAAGCCAGCAGTGACGCATCCTGACACAATCCATGTGTGGGTCTGCTTTTCATCCAGTAGAGCTCACTCGGTATTCTACTCAGGAATGAAGAGTGGGCTCAAAAAACATCACTCAGCACAACCTTCTTTCAACAAACACCCAGATCTTATCTTATCTTATCTTATCTTACAAACAGAAACAATTAGGATATGGTCTGTTTTTTGAGCACAAAGAAAAAAATTATCATAAAGATTTTTTTTTTTTTGAAACTATTGTGTTTTTTGTTTCGTGTTTTAGATTATTTTCTCTCTTCCCTAATTTTGAAAAGTGATTGTACTTGTGTTGTGTATGCTTGGTTCTAAACTAATAGGTGCCTTGCCTGAAGATCCTATCCCTGAAGGTTTTGACACGAGGTCAGGAGACCACGCAGAAATCTGGCTCCCCAAACCCACCCTTTTGAGAACCTGGATGCCAATTTCTCAAAAAGGAGCAGAATAAACACAAGCCAACAAATTACCATCAAGTCCTAATACTAACACGATAAGACTGTATCACTATCAGTCAGGGTTTGGCCCAGAAGTTGACATCCAGCATGAATTGCTTGAAATTTTTCTCATGTTATGACATAACAACTACAAACTTCAATGCATTTGATTGGGATTTTATGTGACAGATCAACACAATGTAGCTGTGAAGTGGAAAGAAAATGATGTGGTTTTTCTCTACATAAAAATCTAAAAATGTGGTGTAAATGTATGTATTCAGCCCCGTTGAGTCAGTACTTTGTAGAACCACCTTTTACAACAATTACAGCTGAAAGACTTTTGGGGATTGTCTCCACCAGCTTTGCACATCTCGCAACTTAAACATTTGCCTAGTCCTCTTTCCAAAATACCTGAAGCGATTGGATACAGCATCTCTGAACATGAATCTCAAGTCTTGTCAAAGATTCTCAATTGGATTCATGCCTGGACTTTAACCTGGCCAATCTAACACATGAATATGATGGAAACTAGCTGATATGACTAAGTAACTCAACAGCATTTTATTTAGAGGCATCAGAGTAGAGGAGGCTGAGTATAAACACATATCACCCTTCTCAGATATTTTTGTTGAAAAGTCTTGAAAACCATGTATCATTTTTCTTCTAGTTCATAATTATGAACTACTTAGTTTGAACTGTTACATGAAAACCAAACAAACAACCCAAAAAACATCATCATTAATTTCAGCACCTGTTTTCAACAGCCCATGATAAGCAAGTGCACTGAAAGACAGTAATAAAATTGGAAATGAGTTTATTTACAGTAACAAATCAAACATGAAAATAGAGATCCAAGAGGAAACTCTGCTTATGTGGTGTGACTTTCCAAACACCAGCAATTAGCTGATTTAAATTAGAAACAGAGAAGCTTGCCAAAAAAGACTGTGAAAGTTATTTTTATTACAGCAAAACCAACATACATTCGCACTGAAAGCCCTGGGTTACCCACTGATATGAGGCCACACGTATGTAGCAAACTCAGAGTCAGACAGATAGATAAGGAAACACATATCCGGTGTCTCACCACGAACACGCATACAGACAGGACCAACACACCCTGCCATTTATGGCCCTGGCGTTGTTTACTTGTGACCACCAGATTTCTGCAGCAGTCAACCCCATACCTTCACACATTCTTGCACTCAAGCTATTATTATTATTATTATTATTATTATTATTATTATTATTATTAGACATCAAATGCAGGAATCAGACCAATGCAACTCATGACAGCAGGATTATAAAAGAGATTATGGCTATAATTCTAGGAACATATTTTCTTACATTTAATTTAACTTAAAGTGCTAAATAAAGCTTTATTCACCAAAAACATGTTGACTACAACTGAAATCCTTCAGACTGGGACCAGCTGGTGTACATGAGCTGAAACTTTCCTCTGCCTCTTTTATCTATGTTGCACTGCCATCTGTAGACCTTCAAAAATAACACAAATTGCTCCATAAAAGCCCTCATTTCTTTGCCTAATTGCCTCTTACATAACAAGTCTAAACAAAGAAAACAGTCAAAATTTGTTTAGCACAGAAAAACAAAGAGAGGGCAGCCAAAATGTAATTTTCACCTTTAAATGTTTGTTTGTGCCCCAAAGGCCAAATATATCTAGGCCAAGTAAACTGTGAGCTCTGAATTAGCTGGAGAGCATGAATTTGTTTGTATTGTGACAGACAAGTAAATTATCCAAGGTGTTGAACCTGTTCACCTCAGCAGCACAAGATCCTGTGTGGGTGTTTCATGAAGCATAGTCAATATGACCAAACAGAAATGAAGTTCATATAATGCAGTACACCTCAAAAGTATTCATAGTGCTTTTCTTTTTTCATATTTTTCTCTTATACCCTTATTTCAAAATGGATTATATTTTCCCCTCAATACTACACACACAACACCCCATAATAATGTGATTTATTTATTTTTTTTACAAATATATTAAGAATAATAACTAAGAAATCGCATATACATAATTATTCACAGCCCTAACTCAAAACCTTTGGCAGCAATTACAGCCTCAAGCCATCATAAATATGATACAAGAAGCTTTGGGGACCTATCTTTCTCTTTCTGTTTCCAGAGCCACTATAACTGTATAAGGCTGGATGGGAAACATCATTGGACTGGCATGTTCAGGTCTCTGTAGAGATGTTCAGTCAGATTCAATCTGATCAATCAGAAGTTTGGGACTCTGGCTGGGCCACTCAAGGACATTTAAGGAACTTCACAGAGTTATCTGAAGACACTCCCTTGATATATTGGCTGCATGCTTGGACCCATGTCCTGCTGAGAGGTGAACAGGACCAGGTTTTGGACTTTGGTTACTGGATCATCAAAGGGCCGTCACTCCTTGCAGTAGCTGGACCAAGTGTAAGTGCATTGGGTGGTGCAGACCAGACCAGGTTTGCTAACTGATTTACTTATTCAGCCACAGGCCCTCACATCTAGTCCACCAAGACTCAATGTCATCTCATCCACCCATAAAACCATCAAAAAAATCTGACTTCAGATATTTCTTGGCCCAGTCCTGACATTTCATTTTTGTGTCTTGTTCAGTGGTGGTTGGGTTTCAGCCTCTCTTACCTTGGCAATTCTTGCACTGAATAGTACTGAATTTCTCAAATTTGAAAGCACTGAAGGAAAATTGGTTCTTGGAAGGTTTGTTAGATTTTCGTCAAATCTTGGCAGTTCATTTGCATTTTTCTTTTTTGCATTCAAAATGTTTGACTATTTGCAACAAAACATTTCATGATCCTATGATCAAACCCCAATATCTTGACAATTTGAAGAGTGTTGTACACCTCTGAAAAGCTTTTTACAATTTTTTTTACTTTTCTTGTTAGTTAAATCTCTTTTTTGACCCATTTTGCCTAAGAAAATAGGTTGTATAGTAATAATAATATAGTAATAACAACAATTATGCACACTTTGATATAGGTTTTGGATCTCCTTAGGCCACAACCTCTCTCATTACACAAATAGATCTTACCTGGTATGCTTAAATCCATTAAGTATTAAAGTTTGTAAAGCATGGAATTGGAAAATATACATAAAAGTCCATAGTCAAAATGCTCACTTGCCTAACAATTGAGCAAATAGTAAAGGTTAAACCACTACATCTGAGGTCAATTAAAGCAGCAGTTGAGAGTGTATTTCAAGGTAACATCTCAAACACACACTGTTTTTGTGTAACATCTTGGGGAGGTCCAACAAATCAGGCAAGATATCAAAAATATAATCTTCCTCCAGTCTGTTTGCTTGGTCATAATGATTGCTGTTACATTTGGATGAAAAAACGAAATCCCGAAACTTATGAAAGAACATATGGCCCAGTTTCAGCCCACAAGTGTCAACTACATTTGGCCGACGTACCACATGGAATGATGGAGTTGACCCATTACCAATGTGGAAACCTGATGTCAACCACAACCGGCCCAGATGTGGGCCACCACTGATGAATGATCTGGACCACACCAGGGATTAAATATTCCCACACATGAGCCCAGTCCCACTTTTATCTGGTTCATGTTGTTCATCTGCTGAAGAAAAAAAATTCTAATCTGAGTTTAGAATGACTAAAGATGTATAAAATATTTAAACAAAAATGAAATTCAGAAGATCTAAACTTCTCATGAAATGATAACATGTCTTAATATAATCACTAGAACAAGATATAATGTTTATTCTAACAGTTTAATGTATAAAAAAACTTTAAATAATTTTTAAAGCACAAAAAAATTGTGCAAAAACACTCCCAAAACATAGTTTATAAATAAATTCACAGTCCACATAACGAAATCTTATGAGGTCTCACCACTGATAGCAGCTCTTGTTTTTAAAGCCTGCCTTACCATTCATCCCCTTCTAGTTTGTCTGTTGAGCTGTTTCATTCGTCAAAAAATACCATTCTTCTCCATACGCTCTCTTTGACAGTTGTGCTGCCTTTCAAGTCCAAAGTTTTAATCTGGAAAAATAAATGAAGCTCCTTGGTGTTAAGGAAACAAAAATACAAAGTAGTAAAGGAGTATGACCCCCCCCCCTTAAATATCCTTCTCTGTTTGGCCTTTTTGTCACATGTTAAAGATCATAAAACTAATTTTCCAGACAATGATAACCTGAGTGAAACTGATACAGTTCCTAAATTATTATTTCATTTATTAAGAGAAAAACCTATCCATACCAACCTGGCCCAAAATTATAATTGCCCTTCTTGTTGAGTTATGGAATTACTAATTAACCAGATTTTTAGTTTCAATTTGACTATCCACACTGAGGCATGTTGAATCAAGAATCCAGTTCAATAGAGACCGTCTGACAACATGAAGTAGGTTGAAAGATTTCAAAAAGTAAAATGTTATGCCCTAATCTAAAGTAATTCGAGAACAGATCAGAAAAAATGTCACTGACATCTTTCAGGAAGGAGAGGGTACCTCTGATGTTTTAAGACTCCAGTGAACTACAGTAAAAATCATCCACAAATAAAAAACATGGAACAGCAGAGAACATTTCCAGGAGTGGCTGGCCTTCCAAAATTATCCCAGAAGCACATCAGTGATTCATCCAGGAAGTCACAAAAGAACCCAGAACAGCAACTAAAGCAGAACACGCCTAACTGCTACTAAGGTCAGAGTTCATGAATCAACAACAAGAAAGAAACTGAGGAACAATGGCATCCATGGAAGAGGGCCAAAACCACTGCTGACCGAAAAGAAAACAAAGCCCGTCTCACATTAAAAACTTCCTGAAAATGTTCTGTAGACTAAAGAGACAAAAGTGGAACTTTTTTAAAAGTGTTTGTCCCGTTACATGTGGCATAGAACTAACACAGAATTTCAGAAACATTTAAATACAATGGTGGTAATGTGATGGGAAGAGAGGGCCTAGCTATCAGTTTGTTACCTTTAGCTCAACCTCAAGTCAACCTCTGAATGGCTCAAAAAACACAAATTGAAGGTTTTGGAGTGGTCTAGTCAAAGTCTGGACTTAAACCCAGTTGATATGGTGTGATATTACCTTACAACAGACCATTAATGTTGGAAAAGCCTGTAGTGAGGCTAAATGAAAACAATTCAGAGGAGAATAAGCCGAAATCATACACAGTGATGTAAAAAAACTCACTGTCAGTTATTACAAAGGCTTGATGGTAGATGTCGACATGGGTGCCACAACCAGCGATTGGGCTTATGGAACGATATATTTTTTACACAGGATTCTGCATACCATTTTTTTTTTTTTTTTTTTAATAAATCAATTTATATTAAAACTGGATTTTGTACTTACTTAGGTTATCTTTGTTTCAAAATGAAAATAATTCAAGCTAAAATGTTTGTGTAACAAAAACACATGGTTGTATGAAGGTAATAAGAAAGATAGAATAATGAGGGAGGGAAGGAATTTTACAGCAGCTGTCCTGAAATCTTTGTCTTGTAGCTGCTCCTCATTCCAAGATGTTCCATATCTGGAACATGAAATGATCTTCCTTCCAATGTGAGTCTTGTTGATGACACCTAGTGGTGACAATAAAAAGAAACCAAGAATTAAACAAAAGGGAATAAGCCCAGGTGTGGAATTTGGGCAATATGTCTACACTTTATTAAACCGCTGAGCTTTACTGACATTAGAGCACTTACAAAGAGAGATGTGTCCTCCGAAGAAACAGAGCAACAGGAAGTGGACTGACAAAATCAGCATCTTCACCTGCTCTGGTTCTCACTGATTTAAGAAATCTGTCAATCCTTTAAACGGCCCTTTTTCTGATGTTGTTTTGCTCAGTATAATTCAGGTGCAATCCAGATGATGATTTCAGTAGAGGATACTCACAGACCTGTAAAAACATTTCAAATAACAAAAAAGGCAATGAAAGAAAATAAATGTGTGGGTGTAATTTATATTGTGAATAGGCAAAAAAAAGCATTTTAAGGAGACAAACAGATATGGTGTAAAATGCTTGATTAAGACATGGGAGCCATTTTGGTATCTCACTCACTTTGCAATGTTGAAGCCCACAACCTAAAAAAAAAAAAAACACACTGAGTGCTTTTATTTCTGTTTTAACCTTATTTCTCCCTCCCAAAATAAAGTTAGTCCAAGCAGAAAGTCCTTGCTAATCTGTTTTGTATACAAAGAGATTTGCCAAGTTGCATCAATGGAAATTGATCATAATTACACAATAAACTGAACAGATTCCACAGTGGAGCTGATTATCATGGCAAGAATCAATACGGAGAGAAAAGCTACAAATATGCTCTTTGGTTAGTGTGATGGTGTGTGTACACATGAAGGGTCGAGAAATGAACCCCTTTTACAAACCCATTGGCTAACAGGCTTCACGAAGCGTTACCTTGGTATCAGCAGAAGAAAGCACAATACTTTTAACAAACCTACTTATAAGGCTGGCCTAGAACAAGATGAAATCGGGACTTTACGAGAGAACTTAAGCAAACACATGCAACTCTCACCAGCACTCAATCACAATGGGGGGGAAGGAGTTTTCCAGAATATATATATATGTGTGTATATATATATATATATATATATATATATATATATATATATATATATATATATATATATATATATATATATATATATATATATATATATATATGTATGTATGTATGTATGGATGGATGGATGGCAGAAATATGGAAAGCCAATTTGTAAATTAAACACATGCTGTCCACATCACCTCTTACAAACACCTAATAAACCTTTAGAAAGCACTACGTGGCATTCAAAAAGTATATTCTGAATTCTCTTATAAAGATTTGCTCATATGTGCATATAATGAGCAAATCATTATATCTTTTGTTTTTCACTTTTTTGCCAAATGTATACAGGCCTTTAAGGGAAATCCATTCATATCCATACAGTACCAAGGAAGGTGATGTAGTACTTTCTCAGGAAACACAGTACATTGGAGACTTTGAGAGATGTTTTGTACACAGATTGTTCAGATGCACCACACAGTCTGTTGTTTCCACATTAACAAAATCGCCAGTGGCACCGGTGCATGGCAGCCTCGCCTCTGTCAGACTTCCCCAGGGCAGCTGTGCTTACTGTCCAATAGCTTACCACCATCAGCGTGTGAATGTGTGTGTGAATGGGTGAATGACTGAATGTAGTGTGAAGCGCTTTGGAGTCTTTTTGGACTTGATAAAGCGCTATACAAGAACAGATCATTTACAAGTACCGGCCATTTACCTTTTCAGGTTTTGTTGGTAGTGGACTTTCTGTGTCAGTTATATGGTCAAGACAGATCCTTTCACCATACAACATTAGGCAAACAGGTTTTATCTGTAGTTAGACTTGCCTCCATCATATTTAATTTGAGTCCTCATTTTGGCCTTATTTCAAGAAATGCGATTAGTTGACTCCAGCCTAAGTAAAGTCTGATGGCATTTTAATCCCTGTATCAGAAAGACACCTCAGTAAATTCCGGTTTAAAAGGTCTAGAACAAGTGGTTAAGCCTTAAGCCCTGCACGAAAAACGGGTCCAAAGTTTCTTAAATTAAATGGTACAACAGCCTGCCAAAACATGGCGTACTCGTAAAACGCGCCTACGTCATAAATGTGCGTTTGGTTTATCAGCTGACGCTCAATGTCCTCTGGCATGCATTTTTCTACGTTTCTTTCTCTTTTCTAATAACGGGAGCAGTTAAATCCTTCGCTAACTATAATGCACAGAGCTGCACACACGGCTTTCTGTGACTGGGCTCAGTTTGTCAGACCAGCGATGATCCGACAGAGTTTAAAATACACAGGTGAGTTGTTGGTTTATCAGCGTCAAGCTAAAATGCTAAAAACACTTACCTAAGCTAGCCATGATGTAACTGTCAGCTTGGCATGATGAGATTTTCCTTTCAACTTGGATCGTGAACCTACTTTAAACAAAAATGTATTTGTTTGATATCACGGAAATATTTTTATTCAGTCCAAAAAGTTGTCACTTTTTTCCTCTTTGAAAAAAAAAAAAAAAAAAAAAAAAAAGGAATTGGAGATAGACCCCATCAGTGAACGATTTCCTCAAGTTACTTATGCTTATGTTATAATGTTTACGTAGGCTGTCTCCAGAACAGCTCTCGTGCCTACAGTATTATTCCTCCGCCTCGCGACACCGAGGAGAAGGAGATGATGCACCGGATGCTGCGCGTGGACCACGCGGGTGAATACGGGGCTAATCGCATCTATGCCGGACAGATGGCAGTGTTGGGCCGATCCAGGACTGGACCTCTCATCCAGGTATACGTGCCATATGGAAACCTTACAGGTGTTAAAGCCTCATTATGTCTAAAACGAGGTACGTGAGCAAAAGAGTTGCCTATTATAACAAAAGGTTATAGATCATTAAAATATATTGTAGTGGCACAGAGGTCATGTATGATTGTCAAAAAGTAATAGGTGTAGCGTTTTAAAAGGTGAAATTCTGTGGTCATTTATGTTCTTCAATTTATATTGAAGCAAGGTTATGGCTTGGTTTTCCCTGTTTTATTTGGCTCAGATTATTAAAAAGAACAAATATAGCAGCTTCATTTGTTTACATGCACTCCTCATGGGCAGGGATTTCATGTTTTATATTGGGCTCAATATAAAAGAGAGAGAATGATATACAGGTTCAGATATACATCTTCACTGAGACACTGTTGCTTGTATGTCGTGTGTGTAATATTTCAACTATCTGAGGTTTTTTTGTTTTTTTGTTTTAGCAAATGTGGGATCAAGAAAAGAAACACCTATCAAAATTCAATGAAATCCTTGCTGAGAACAGAGTTCGACCCACAGCTCTTCTGCCTCTCTGGAACTTGGCCGGGTTTGTTTTAGGTTGGTACGCCATATAAAGATACAGTGTTTATCTAACTATGATTAAAAACCCACACAAAATGCTCTTGACACAGCTGGTAAAAACACTAAATTACTGTTTTATTTTTATGTCTCTGTCTTGTTTAAACATCCTGCAGGGGCATCCACTGCGCTGCTGGGCAAAGAGGGGGCGATGGCGTGCACGGTGGCAGTGGAGGAAAGCATCTCTGAACACTACAACAGCCAGATTAGAGCTCTGATGGAGAGCGACCCGGAGAGATACACTGAACTGTTACAAGTGAGTGCCACACTTCAAATGTTCATACTTTGTGTTTAACTTTAAACAAAAAGGACTTTTCCAAGCCCTCAACAAATAAACGCACATGTACACTGACTGAAGCCACCAAATGATCAGGCACAATGATAACGCTTACTCTGATAATCATTTATTCCTACATGTTTATCTAAAACAAGATCAGAAGTAGTCTTAAAAACAAAATGTAGCTCTGCAAATGTTAGAAGTTGTTCAGAAGTGCCATTTTCTCTGCCCTATGTTATGTATTTTTCTTTAAACAATATTTAATATAACATTTCAAAATGAATTACATGAATATAAAACAAATAAAATCCAAGCAGTTCCATGGTTGTCCATGAACTGTTTTCAAACTTTCCCCCTCTCCTGCCTGTCCTCCAGTTATATGCAGTAAAAAAATTTGTCCTTAAAGATTACAGAGTCTTCCTGTTTTTGTTTGTTTTCTCTTAGTGAAAAAGCAGTTATAAGCAAATGCAGTGGCTCTTCTTTGAGTCCAGTCTAGTTTCAGTGGGACTGTATGTCTCTACAGCAGATTGTTATTAGCTGTGGGTCACTGGTTAAAATGAGAATTTTGGTTCCTGATATATCAAACTATAGGTGGCACAGTTGTAAAATTTTCTTTCTAGCCAACAGAAAGGTAATTAATGAATGAAGCTCTGGAAAAAAAACTCCTCAGGATCGAGAGTTGACTTTAATCAGAGAATCAGTTTCACTAATGCTGCAGTTAAATTAACCTGTATTGATGGTTCCTATTAAGAATATTTTAAACTCTTGTATTTTCTGCCTGATCAAATAATATTATTCTCCATGACTGGTTTATTTGTTTCAGGTCAACAAGAAAACAACATGTTTGAGACACACTTTTTTTATTTTTTTTTATCAACAAACGAGACACAATTTATTGTTAGTAGTCTGCAGAGCTGTAGGGTACAGTAAGAGTACTACTTCAACATATTTTTACTCAAGTAAAAGGAAGTAGTATCCATCCAAGAAATTACTCAAGTAAGAGTAAAAAAGTATTTGGTAAAGTCTACTCAAATACTGAGTAACTGATCAGAACATCTGATTTAATATTTAAAACTGATGTCAGACAGAAAGTATAAAGTTATGTGCAAGTTTGGTATTTTAAAGACTAAAACGAAAAAAAATCAGTACAAATAAGATAATTACAAAATAACAAATTAAGGCAGAAGAAACACTTTTCTAAATAATTTTTTTTCAATATAAAACACATTAAACTAATACAGTAGGCACTGTTTATTTTAGAACAGGGTAAAGTACTTTTGCTGAAGGAATATGGAGTTGACTGTATCTTTTTCACATTAATATGTGTCAGCAGGCTCAGCAGATACAAACTACCATCAGGGCTCTGTTTATGGTTTCAGAACAGGTGGTATCAACTAGGTAAGTCAAGTTAGCGCTGAGTGAAGCGTGAGCGCGAGTGTAGAAGATCCCCTCGTCAATGGCAGGCAAGATAACGCGGTCCGCCATGGCAAGAGGAGGAAATAAGCCCCAAAGAGCGCATATCTCACCGATGGAATTAGAAATCTTAATGACGGCATAAGGAGAATATCAAAACATGTTCAGCAAAAAAAAAAGCAATACTGCTGGTGTTGCAAAATAGCGAGAGTTAGCGTGGCTGAGACCAAGTCAATGCGTGAGTGTGATTTGACAGAGAACTAAAGTTTTATTCTTGATACTTCACTTGTTTAATCTCCAAAAAAAAAAGAAACAAAAAAGCGGTGGGTGACTTTATTTGATTGAACAAAATATTAATAACTGTTGTATTTTCACTTGCAGGCAATAAAGAACACTTAATGAAAGGACTCAGATTGGGAGCTACTAATAAATGTCCAAGTCATGACGGTTGGAAGGCTGCTGTCTAAAAAGCTCAGTTTTATAATAAAATTTAAGTAAGCTAAGCAATTTGTGCTTGATGATGATTACATTAAAAAGAGAAATAGAATAGCTTTACCCAAGAACACCTGCCAGGAATTGAACTCCAGTGTCCAACATGACAGATGGAGACACTCACCTCTTTGCTAAGGAAGACCTCATTAGGTTTATGTGAGTGATAGATTCACATCCACCTCATAGGCACCTCTGCTGTACAGTAACAGTTTAGGTGCCACAGTAACATTCCTGACAGCATTAAAACAAAGTGCTGCACAGATAATTTGTCCTATTTGTGTCATATGAGCAATGTGCAGGGTGTAATTTTATTAAGATAACTTGACTATGGCGAAAAGCGGTAACGCTCCAAAATATATTAATCTAGAAATGATAAGACATCTAATCGTGGTCTGATCACCCTCTCCCAGTGTAGATTTCTGCAGGGAATTAGCGTTCCGACGTCTATAGACTCCTGTAGAAAAACACGTCATTTCTGATGCTTTCCTTGTGCCAAGTGGTACAGCCTCAGGATTTGCTCTAACAATCCTGCCACCGAGCAGGGTTGGTTCATGGAGTAAGTTGCGGTAGTAAGTTGACTCGGGGTAACGGCTACCCGGCTTTCTGAAACCAAAAGCCCAGGATATGCACATAGTCACCCCAGAGCTGACTCAGGATCTTCACTTATCCTGCTTTCTGAAACGGCCCTTGAACAACAAAGCTGGTGTTCAAACAAGAATTGTTCATTTGTGTTCCCTTTCAATAGGTGATAAAGGAATTTAGAGATGACGAAATGGACCATCATGATACAGGATTGGAGCACGATGCAGAATCAGTGAGTGTATTTCTAATATTCACATGAGATAACAGGACACCTAATGAAAATTTCTCTCATCAAATAATGTTTTAGATCACATGTGTCAAACTCATGCGGCTCTCGAAACCTTCAAGATAACGGTTGTGTTCTTAAATGTTACTTTATCAGTTAAATCAGTTTTTATTTGTATGATGTCAAATTACATCAGTCTGAAAAGATTTTCAATATTATCTAATTAAGAAGTACTCATTGAATGCTGAGCACTATTTATTAATATTTTAACAGTTTGTTAATAGGCAGTTTTGTCAATACATTCTGCTACAACCAGCCCTTTGAGGACATTCATGCTCTTGATGTGGCCTGAAATTAAAATGAGTTTGATAAGTGGCTCATCAAACCACATGGGTGTTTAAAATTTCCATCTGTGAAGTATTAAAAAAACTAAAATGTGTTTTTTGTGTGTTTTTTCAGCTACCTGGATACTGGCTGCTTAAAAATGCAATCCAGCTGGGCTGCAAAGCTGCAATATACATTTCTCAACGTGTCTGATTCTTAACCTAAAAACAACAGGATTCCTTTTTATTTTTGTTCTCTCTTTGGAGATGAGTTTGTTTGACGCCGTCATCACTGAATGAAGGACCTTGTGATGCAACACATTGTTGTACCTTTTACCAGATGTGACATTCGGTATACATACCTTGCTAAAAAGACTTAAATAACTCCACTCTTACTGCATCATTGTGATATGTTGATTATGCTTCAGTTTGTTTCTGCTTAAAGCATCAATATTATTTTCTTAAATGTTTGGTTTTAGTTTTGCATTATTATGAGGGCTCAAAAGGTGTGTTGTCAGTGACAAAGTTGGATATCTCTCTCTTTAAATAAATAAGTTCATAAAATATTTGTTCTCAGTGTATCTAACGTAATCTTAGACTATTTTCTGTTTGTCTCGGACCAAAATGTAAAAAGCTTAAATACACATGAGATGTTGATGGTAACATTGTACCCTTCAACATACACTCATGTTTCATATGCAATAGTTCACAAATCAAACCAAGCACTGACTTGTCATTCATCTCAAGCTGCTAAGCACCCTTTACACAGCTGCTCAGGGTACATTAGGTCACTGAACAATAGACTGTTTTAAAGGCACAGAATGTCCAGAGCATTTAGTTTATAAACAAGCAGGCTATGTACTGTAACATCTAACGTACCTCTCCTAATGAAAAAAAATACATTGGGTGATATACAAAGTATCCATACCCTTAAACGTTTTCACATTTTGTTACTTTACACCAACAAAATTCAATCTATTTTATTGAGATTTTAAACCAAAAGGAGTGCTTAATTGTGAAGTACAAGAAAATTATTAGTACCTCATTTTGTTGCAGTTCCAGTTGCAAGTCTTTTGAGATATTTGTCTAGCAGCTTTGGATATCTTGAGGCCATTTTAGAGCTGTAGATTTAGGCTCTTTATCCTCCTGGAAAGTGAACATCCACCTCATTCTCAAGTCCTTTGCAACCTCTATGAGGTTTTATTCAAGGATTACCTTGTATTTGGATCCATCCACTTTCCCATCATCTCTGCCCTGCTGAAGAGAAGCATACCAACAGCATGATGCTGCCATCACCATGTTTTACCATGAAAATGGTGCATGCAGTGTGATTGCCAAGGGTTACCTTTTTACTATGCAGTACATGGCATTTTGCATGTAAACCAGGAAGTACAGTTTTGGTCTAATCTGCCCAGAGCACCTTCTTTCACATGTTTGCTCTGTCCACCTGTATGGCTTATGGCAAACTTCACACTGGACTTCTTGTGGCTTCTTTCAGCAACAGGTTTCCTTTTGCCACTCTTCCATAAAGGCTCGATTTTCTGAGTGCATGACTAGTTATCGTGTTTGTCAGATTCACCCACCTGAGCTTTATATCTGTGTGGCTCTTCCAGAGTTACTGCCTGCTTCTTGCCTGGTTCTCTGATTAATGCTATCCTTGGCCAACCTGTTAATATAGGTGGATAGCCATTTCTTGGTAGGTCTACAGTTGTCCATTTTCAGATGACTGATTAACCAGCTCTCTGTGAGATGTTCAAAGATTGGGATATTGTTTTATGACCTAACCCTGCTTTACACTCCTCCACAACTTGTCTGCTGTGTACCTTGGTCTTCTTGATGCTGTTGATTCATTAATGTTCTCTCACAAACCTCTGAGGCCTTCTCAGAACAGCTGGAGTCATACTGAAATTAGGCTCTGCACAGCTGGATATTTACTAAACAGATGACTTCTCAATGCATTTGGCTGCTCTGGATTTTATTTAGGGATATCAGATCAAAAGGGACTAAACACAAATGTACACCAACCTTTTTCAGATTTTCTTTTGTAAAAAACTTTGAAAATCTTGCATCCTTTTCCCTCCACTTCACAGTCAAGCACTGCTATCACACAAAATCCCCAAATAAAATACATTAAAGTTTGTGGTTGTAAGGTGACAATGTGCAAAAGTTAAAGGTGTATAAATGCTTTTCCAAGGCACTGTAGTTATATGATCATCTGAGGTCAGCCGCTGTACATGAGCAACACGAGACAACGGGGAGCCGTGCAATTCAAAGGTAGATTGTTCTGCATCATCTCTGCTCCAGATTAATAGCGCTGACAGGTTTACAGCGAGGTGTAACTGTTTAAATAAAGCAACACATGTACAGCTCCATTCCTAGCTGCATTCTGGGTGACGAAGTCACCACTGTATAAAGACCAGAGTGATGGCTCCGTTAAAGTGCTGATATTATTAACCAAAATCTTTTAATGCTGCAAATAAGTCAGCAATGTAAACCACTGCTTTACATTGCTAAGTGTTTGGCATTACCAAACATTTAGTCCAAGTGTTTGGTATTGCCTGCATAAGCACATTTTAAGGCAATCACAGAAATCATTCCTGTTCCTGTAAATGTCAGGAGTTCATGTGCACAGTTTCTCAGAATCGCTTCCAGAGGAATCTGCTGAATTACTGACTCAGAAGTTGGCAACAACAAGAATGTAGAGAGCAATAAAACTTTACTAAACTGTGACTGTCTTGCTATCCGTGAATAATTGCTGTTGTAAATTTTGAATAGCACGGACAATACAAATTCCCATACGTCATAAAAGCTTTCGGATACAGGCTGTATTACTGTTTGGCTTTTATATCTGCAGTCTGTCAGTCTTTCAGCTTTGCAGAGGTTCGTAGTGAGTAATGGGTAGCATGAAAATAATCAGTTGGGAATTTAGCGGATAAAAATGAGCTTTAATGTCCTTGCAGAACATTTAATGGTAAAATGACAATTTTCACCATGTTTTCTTTCATATTTTATAAATTAATTGATATGAAATGGGGTTGGCACCTACAATATTGTGAGTTTCCTTTTAGCTTTCCTCATCAAGTGCAGTCAATTTACCATTTACACTTGGTTTCAGTTGTGCTTGTTGTAGTTTTCTCCATTTCATAACCATATCAAAATGTACTAAATAAACTATTTAAATCACAGTAACATAAGGTACAAAACTGCTCAATTTCCCCTTTCAAATAATATACTTAAATTACAGAGCTAATTAATTTTTTTTAACTATGGAAGCAACTAAGAGTACTCTGAAACTCAACTGCTACTCTCAGCAACAATTAAATGCTAAATACAAGATTTTTAAACAGTATTAGACAAGTGGTCTGCATGAGAGGAAGCAATGGTCTGCAGAGATACAATGGAATGGTTTAGTTAAAAACATCTGTCTTCTTTACACTAACAGTTATGCACTTTGTGTTGATTTATCTCAAAATTATGATAAAATGCATGAAAGTTTGTAATTGTAAGATGACACAAGGCACACTAAGAAAAAAATCATTCACTTGTTTTGAAATGGAGTGGAGCAAACAGAATATAGTCACATTGTGTTATTAAAGTAATGTTGCTCTTCTTTAGCAGGCGTACATTTAAATACCTAGTGTGTGGCATCACTGTATGCTTTACATCACTTCAGAGGCTCACTCAGACTGATTACTGATTTGGTTTGTGCTATAAGACATACACAGTGCATCTGTTTATGTGGCCAGTTAACCCTTGGAAAAATCTTTTGTGAGTCTGAGGAGTGAATGTAGCCGTGAGAGCGACCACATGTCCACATGTCTTCATAGCGTGAGGTGACAACACATGATGTAAAGGGCTGAAATCATTTCAGCTGGAATCTCTGATTTACGGTCTGTCATTCAGTGACATCTACCAACTGCTTTGAAGAAAGAAAAAAACAAACACAAACCAAGGTCAGTCTTCTAGGAAGCTCAATCAGTGTAAAACTTATTTATTTTCTAAATGTTAGTGGGACACACTTTATGCACAATGTTTTCTATGTCTGTGTCATATAATGAAAAAGAAATATTAATGATAAATTTCAGTTTTCTGGCAACTGCAGTCCAAAAACTTAACATAAAAGTTATAGCAAATAAAACATTTTGCAACAAGAGCCACACGCAGAGCAAAAACAAATATTGGATTTAGATCCAGATAAAAGTAAATGTAACACTTTTCATAATTTATATTAATCAGTAAATGTTTAGTAATATTTTTCTTTAATATTTAAATAAAACCCAAAATACTTCTAAGTTTAATTATGCAACAAATGTGTGAATGTACAGTTTTAATGAATCCAAAGTATGAATATATTTGACAATATTTGAGAAAACGTGTACAAAACATGACGTGATTTATTTTGCAGCAACCAGTTGACCTCTTTAGATTCAAGGCCTGTTTATATAATGCAGAAAAAAAACCCCAAAACAAATAAGAACTATTGCTGAATTTTTTTTCTATTTTGTCCACCAAAGTTATTATTAAATTACATTTGTGTGATTCTCCTGGTATCACATGGGGCCCAGTTGTTGCTGAGTTCTTTCAGCTTTTTTTTTTTTTTTTTTTTTTTTTGTTTCAGGTTGTCAATCAGATGGTAGCACTCATGCTGAGTGCCAGAGTTAAGCATTGCGTGACCCTCCTCAGTAATATCTATCAGTGCAATGACAAGCCTGTTTGTTTGTTCAGCATAACTCCAAGGCCACACTAACATCATGACATGAGACCGAAAGACATTCAAAAACATACTCTCCAGCACAGGAGGACATAATTGAAGGTTGAGAATGAACACCTCTCCGGCCTCGCCAAGACCACAGTTTAAACATTCATAGGAATAATAGACAATTTGTTTTAAATCTGCAAAGATTCAATAACTGCATTAGTATTTCTTACCTGTTGAAATTTTTCTTTTTTTTTTCTTTCTTTTTTTTTTTTTAACATTTACATTTTTTAGTAAATTAAAATCAGCAAAAATGTGTTGTCCATTTGCATTTAGCCTCCTTTACTGATTTGCCTGAAAAATCCAATGGATCAAAATGCATCAAATATATATGATTATCAAAACATCTTCTTATAATATTAACGAAGAAAGAGCATAATGAAGACCAAGGAACACATCAGACAGGTCAGGGATTAGGGAGTGTGGAAGTTTAAAGCAGGGTTAGGTTATTAAACTGTATTTCAAGCTTTCAGTTGTTGAAAGAAAGTCACAAGACGTGTTTGCAGTTTGCCACATGCCACCCTAAGTTGATTGGATCAAAGGTGAAATTCTGAAGAACAACCTGCAGGTTGCTGAATTCAGCAATGGAGCCCTGGATGGTTATTACAGCATCTAACAAGAAGAATCTGGAGGTCAACATGGAGAGTGCAGTAGCTGGCAAAGAGCCTCTGAAGGATCAAGTCTTATGTGTTAGAATTCTCCAGTCAAAGTCCAATTGTGATTTTGCTGCAAGACTTGCCTATATAGTTGTTCAAATTTGAAAGAGCTTAAGCTATTGTGGAAAGACAAATATTAGTCACTCAAACTACACAGTTGGTGGAGACAAATGTAGCAAGAAGGCATCAACACGTATATGGTTTATGCAAAGCATAAGCTGTACTATACTCTGTTTTCTTCAGCGTAAGGTACAGTTAAAACCAGGAGTTTAAAAACACAGAATTAAAAGTCACTTACGTGTTTTTTACTCACTGAAATTAAATCAGACCAAATTTCTCTTGATTTAGGTCAGTTAGAATTAACAACATTATTTATATTTGTTAAATGCCACAATCATAGGAAGAGAATCTGTCAGAGATTTATTTATTAATGTGGGTATTGTTTCTATCCCCAAGTATAGACACAACATGATGGGAATGTCCATCTCCCTTCTCCTTCCTTCTCAAGGAAGGAGAAGGGTTCTGTGTCTCGGGATGAATGTATTTTGGTCTAAAATGTGCAAATCAACCCCAAAACAAAAGCCAAAGACCTTTTGAGGATGCTGACTGAAGCTGGTAAGACAGTGTCATTATCCACAGTGAAACATGTCCTGTACTGACATGGACTGAAAGGCCACTCAGCTAGAAAGAAACCATTTCTCCAAAAGAAACATAATAAAGCCAGATTGCAGTTTAAGGACTCGTCTAATACGATTCATATTCCTAGTGTTGGTCAGAAATCTGGCAGCTGCCTAATTGACCTTTTACAGAGATCAGTAAAGACACCATAACAATAATCTAACCTACTGAAAATAAAGCAATGGATACAGTTTTTTGGTTCCTATTTTGATGAGAAACATTTTGTTATTTATTTATTTTTGCAATGTTATTTAGATAGTAGTAGAATGATTTAGTAATAGACTTTATGTGGATTTCAAAATTTAGGTCTGAGCCAATAATAGCACCTACTAGTACATCTCAATGAATTAGAATGTTGCGTAAAAGTGGAATCTCAGAAAGTGAAACTCATACATATATGTATATATTTTAAACTCTTTATTTAAATTTTTAAGTTTTATACAAAACACACATTCCAAGACACACAATTAGAATAAGAGAACAAGACGGGTATTATCTGTATCTTTAACTTATTAGGCTGGTCTCATGAAAGCTGGAAATTCGACCCACTATTCTTCTTGTGCATTATCCACTTAGCCCAAAGTCTTGCATGGGTCCCTGCTTTAGTCCTGAGAGAGTAGGTCAGCTTCTCTAAGACGTATATTTCCTCGACAATGTCCATCCACTTCACGAAGCTTGGAGGGTCGCACTTCAGCCAGTTTCTTGTAACTGCCTTATTGTATGCAAGTATCAAAATTTTGAAGAGATAGGTGTCTTCAGTTTGAGATATGGCCTCAGGAATCAAACCCAGTAACATTATTCTCACATCCTTGATGGTTTTGAAGTCAAATATGTCCTCAGAATTCTGTCTAAAAATAGTTGCAGTCTTGTATATGACCAAAAATCATGAGAGTGATTGGCATTCATGTTTCCACATTGTCTCCAGCAGTGCTGCTTACTTTTGATATAAGGGGTGATGAAAAAACGAATCAGAATCTTCCATCCAAATTCCCTCCACCCTTTTGAGCTAGTGGAGGATTGTTGTCTTTTGCACATAGAATACCAATCACTGTCAGACAACTGAGTATTAATTTCCTGCTCCCATTTTAATTTACCATATACAGAGTTTATACCATTTTACTTATGCAAACTCTTATACAGCTTGGACACGATTTGTCCAGGAGTATGTTTGTATGCAGCAATCAATACATCAATCAACTCGTTACCTCCTGCTGAAATCCCTGTTTTAATTTCTGTCTCATAAAAATGTCTTAGCTGCAGATATCTGAACAAGTCGCTATTCTTTAAATTGAATTCCCTTTTGAATTGACCAAATGTCTTGAAGTTTCTTCCCTCTAAAAGTGTAAATGTAATATCAGTCACTTCAGGTCCAAACTTAGAGGTCCAAGAGGGCCAAATAGGAAGTTTGCTATCACCTTCTATTTTATATATCCTAACAACCCACCGCCCCACCCCCTTGAATGATCATATGCACTAAGCGTAGTTTGAGGTTGAGATTGGTCCATATTTAGTTCAATGTGTTTCCATTTGGACTGATAATCCAGAGCACACCAATAAACAATATGTTGCATATGGCTGCAAAATAATGTTCTCTAAGGTTAGGCAGTGTTATCCAAGCCTAATCCCTGCCAAGTTGAAGTGTTTTAAATTTTACTCTTGGTTGAGCTCCTGCCCATATAAACCAGGATATCATCTTATCCCAGTCTGTAAACTGAGAATCTGGGATTTTGATTGGTAGCGATAAAAAAGATTTAGCAACCTTGGCAGCAGGTTCATTTTCAAAACTCATATTTTATAGAATCATCACACATAGAGTGACATATTCCAGGCCTTTATTTCTTGTGATTTGAATGATTATGGCTTACAGATAAAGGAAAACCAAAATTTAATGTCTCAGAAACTTAGAATACTGAAAAAGGTCATTAATAGAAACTCATGGTGTGGCACCCTAATCAGCTAATTAATTTAAAACATCTGCAAGGGTTTCCTGAGCCTTTAAATGGTCTCTCACTCTGGGTCAGTAGGCTACAGAATCATGGGGAAGACTGCTGAGTTGACAGATGTCCAGAAGTTAGTCATTGACAACTTTCATAAAGAGGGTAAGCCACAAAAGGTTATTGCTGAAGAAAATTAAGTGGAAGGAAAAACTGTGGTAGAAAAAGGTTCACCAGCAAAAGGGAGAACCACAGCTTTGAGAGGATTGTCAAGCGAAATACATTCCAGAAAAGCCACCACACACACACAAATACTAGACATGGGGTACAAATGTTGCATTCCCCGTGTCAAGCCACTCCTGAACCAGAGACAACATCAGAGGCGTCTTACCTGGGCTATGGAGAAAAGGAACTGAACAGCTGTGCAATGGTGCAGAGTCCTGTTTTCAGATGAAGGCTAATTCTGAATTTCATTTGGAAATCAATGTCCCAGTGACTGGAGGAAGAGTGGAAAGTGACAGAATCCACGTTGCTTGAAGTCCAGTGTGAAGTTTCCACAGTCAGTGATGGTTTGGGTGCCATGTCATTCTTTACCTGTTAGCTGTGATCATTAAAAGTGCAAAAAATTAAAGCTTGAAATATTTTATTCTCTGTAAATTGACTGTTTCATTTTCTGACCTGACTGGCAAGAAATATTGCACTATCATGCAATATTAAAATGTTTTGAGATGTACTAATGTTTCTTGCTGCTCTCTAATCTTTAACTTTATCAGGTCTAGTTGAATGCTGAAATATTGACTTTTAGGGCCCAAAAGGAAATTATGGTCCATTAATTGATGGGACAGATTGACATTGTGACTTTAAAGCACATGTGTTCATGTGGTGGCACAAAAATATAAAGCTGTGTGTCATCAACATACAAATTGTAAAAATTTTTTTTTTTTTTTTTTTTTTTTTTTTTTAATCTGAGCTACATTGAGCATATCAATAGTGAATGAAAGTGACCCTAGGATGACACTTTGGGGAACCCCACCTTTTTTGTTTACTCAGATATATAATTGCAAATGAGACAATAGTCCTGGTCTGTCAACAAGATCTGAACCAGTTTAGTGCAGTACCAGACCATCCCACCCACTTTTCCAGTTTTTAAATCAGTATATTATGATTAGCTGAGATCCAGCAACAGAGACTGTTTGATGCATCTCTGTTAAGATATGTCATACACTTTCTGAGATGAATGACAAGAAATATTGCACATTTACGCAATTTTCTAATTTTCTGAGATGTCCCAGTAAAGTAGAACTGTTTAGCCATAATGACCATCATATCTAGAGTAAAAATGGGGATACTTGTGCCATCCTAACTATGATGTATGGGGTTGGCAGCATCATGTTATGGGTCTGTTTTGCTGCAGGAGCAACTGGTGTGTTTCATAAAATAGATGGTATCATGAGGAAAGAACATCATGTGGAAATACTGACGTAACATCTAAAGACATGAGCCAGTAAGTTAAAGCTCAGGGACAAATGGGTCTTCCAACTGGACAATGACCCTATGCATACAGCTAAAGTAGTTACAAAGCAGCTTAAGAGCAACAAAGTCAATGTTTTGGGACGGCCATCACAAAGCCCTTATCTCAATTCTATAGAGAAGTTGTGGGCAGATCTGTAAAGGGGTTATGAGAAGCTTGTGGAAGGAAACCTGAAACTTTCGACCCAAGTGACACAATTCAAAGGCAATGCTACCAAATACTGAGGGGATGTACGTAAACTCCTGATTTTTCAGACTTTAATGAATAAATTTCTGACATACTCTTTCTTTCATTTTTGTGCCATTTTGCGAATAGAAATAAATTTTGTTAATTCGAACTGACCTAAAACAAGAGAATTTTGATCTGATTTAACTTCATACAGTGAGAAAAAAATGGAGAATGTGTCTTTTTTTCAGTGTATGCAAACCTCTGGTTTCAACTGTATATTGCACAAGCTGGTTATGGTTTTCTCCTGAGTATGCAGGATTACAGGTGTGACACCAAAACTCAGTGGTGAACATATTTTCCCTGGCTGGAGGGGTGTGTGTGGCATGCTATTAAGATGGACAAAGCGCATGGTTGGGTGTGAGGGGATCAGCAGAATGAGGTGAACCCTAAAACTCTTATCGCCACCTACCCCCCCCCCCTTTAGACATTACTGAATTCAGCACTTCACATCCCTGCTGTTGACCCCTCCTCCATTCATCACTGTGATGCATTAGCCGTTTGCAGAAGGCCTCTGAACACCTGGTTTCATGGATGGTTTCGTCTGCACCACCTGCTTGCCTCCTGCTGCTGCCCAGCACCTCACGCTGATGCTGCTAAGGCTGTCTGTCATGCTCATTGATTCAGTGTTGAGCTCTGGCGGTGTTATTCAACCCAGGTCTCATTTCTCTCGCCTGTGGCGTCTTTTCGTGTGGCTTGTAAAGATGCCACTCTTAAGTCCCATTAATCACAATCCTGTTTGCTAAGTTGTGCGCTCTACTGTTGGTGACAACACAGATTCAGAGAGATTCTCTGATTGTTAAATTACAAACGAGACAACAAGCGGTGAAGTGAGGTGTGATTGTTTTAGCAGTTGTAGCACCACGAAGAGGTTTTGTTATTAATCCTGTTTCAATGTACCGTTCTTGTTGTATTAAAAGATAAGTCTTTTGATTGAAGCACTCTTGGATTTTAAACCAGCAGCTTGTGGGTCATGACCTTTCTCTGCCGCAGTGCAGTCATAAGAATCCAGGACATGACTGCTGTCCCTGGCTCGTTGTTCTTTGAAGTTATCAGCCGAGAAATATTCCAGCTCATGGCCGAGCCCTAGGTTCTCGAGGCCGGCGATGACACACATGCTGAACAGACAAAGTACCCGGACCACCCGGGCTTTAGGTGTCCTGACCTTGGAGGCTAGCTGTGAAAAATAACAACACAAGGGGAGAAAGAATGCCTCCAATGTTGTGCCGGGGGTCATGCTGCTGCCCCATCAGGGTGAAGTTCAGCATATCTTATGAGCCCCTGATGATTAATTTTAAAAAGTTTGTTTATCAAAAGTAAGGAAGCAAAGGGAACTTACTTCCAAAGTGTATGAAGTCCCTTTTGTTATGTATTTTCTTGGTATATTTTGTTGTTCAAGCTAAGAGGGACAGCGTTTAACAAGATGAATCTTTGGGAGCCGAGAACATCAGTTCACTTTAATCCATTGATCTGAAGCCTGGTCTGAAAAAATTATATCATTCTGTCCATTCCAATTTCAAAGAAAAACAAAAAAGGTACTAATGCCTTTTCTCTCTATCAACATTCTAGTGAAACGATGATAGATTTACAGCAAGTTCTTTCGTTTTTCAGCTATTTCAGGTATCTGCTAAACAGATTGTTGCGTTGATTTCTGGGAAGACAGATGGTGGTGTGCATGCTTCAGGACAACTGAAGGAATGAAGGATTGTTCGGCTCAGTAGATCAAATTTGCTATAGGCCTTGGCTACAGTTTTACCGCGTGTAGGCGTATAGACTCTCACTAACATTTTTTTTTTACCAGCTTTGTTTCTCTCTGGCTATAGTTGAAAGTAGATGAAATAACACAAGGTGCTTGAAAATGGGACAGATATTGTTTTTCTTCTGCCAAACTGTAAGAAAAAAAATCTGCCCTTTTTTTCTTTATTATCTCTTAGGTGATTATTGAGACCCCATTCCTTGCCACAAGAAGTCTCATTATTAGAGATATACACCAAGTGTCAATGTGGCTCATTTGTGCTTTCATTAATTTGATCAATTATTATTTTGGCTTCTGTTGTTTATTTATATTCAAATCTTTAAACACACACCACCACCCTCTTAGCAGCTTTGCAAAGTCCGATGCCACTCCTGTAGCACCGCCCTGCAGCCTTTGGCCTTCCAAGCGATCATTATTTTCTGTGATTGACACTTTGGGATGGTGTGCATTTCATTGATGAGAATTTTAGAGCCCTGCGGCTTGTGATCCTTCAGCCATCGTTGGTACGTCACCCTAAGGCCATCTGAAAGGGGGTACAGTTGCAGATCACTTTCAAATACTCTGTCACTTTCATCACCAGAACCCAACAAAACTAACCAGCCATCCTGGGAATCCGCAGATGCTGACCTGAACAGGCAAGAAGCTTCAGGTAAAAAAACATCATTTACACTGCACAAAATCTTTTACTTTGTAGGTGAGAAATCATTTAACTTGTCTGTCATAGGTTCAGTTTACTCTTAGGAATCAGAGGTTTTGGACCTTTGCAAATGTTTTCTATGAGCCATATAGTGAAGAGATCTCCTTTTTTAGATTAAATCTGTATCAGTCAAAAGAGCTGGAGTTATATGTGAGGTAAAAACACACTACTAGTGTGGAATCCTCACCTAATTTCCTACAGACCAAATGGAGCATGTGACAAACTCAAAGTATAAAAGGGTGTTGGATTTGGATTTGATTTATATAACACCAGTTCACAACAAAATATTGTTTTAAGGCACTTTACAAAAATCAAAGAAAAAAAGATTATATTTAGAAATATATAGTCAATCAATTGTGCAATAAGTCATACATACAGATTAAGTCAATCACATACATTCCACATTGTTCCTAGTTTTAAACATTGCACCCTATGTTCAGTTTATTATTTCAAAACAGTGATGTTTAACAGAAGCAAAAGACATACATAGCAACCAGCTTTAACTTGTCCGTTATATAATTTTTCAGTTCGAAGATGCTATTTTCTTTTCCTTTACTTATTCATTGTTGTTGCATTTTAATTCACTTCGATCCAAAGCAGAATAGTGTCACAATTACCAGTTTGGACATTAGAGAATCTATGAATAGTATTTTAAATATTTTCTTTTACACTTCCTCCCATGAACAATCGTCATTTACTATTTCTTTCAGGAGCAGAATTAACATCATGGGGGAGTGTCATAGGAGCATTTGCTTTAAAACACGGTTGTATGATTATTTTACAACAAAGACAAAATGATTACATAATTGACATTTTGAAATGTTAACTTAAATGAGCAATTATCTTTGTTAGCATTTTAAAACGCTCACTCTCTTACTTTAACCCTGAGATTTTTCAAACGTCTTCCAAAATTTCCAAACTCAGCATGTTCTGTTCTAATCACTCCACCGACACAAGTGGTAGTAGTTATGTTTGAGTCTTCTTTATTCAGTAATACATGCTGAAGAGTGATGTTATTGGTGCTGTTAGTGTTTAGGTATGGTACGTTCACTGATTTCTGAATTCAGATTTTAGAGTTTCCACCTGCAGGTTACAAGTCAAGGTTAATCAAGTTTAAAATCAGCTAATATTTCGGTGCATCTGTATTTAATATTCAGAATTTTTTGGCAGTGAAATGATGGTTTTGCTGTTTGATAACTTCATATTGATTTTTATACCACCATAACACATTTTTTGAATACTGTTGCAGACTAAATAAACAAACAAAAAACTGTCAAAGGGACCATTTGAAGAATTGCTGCTGAAGTAATATTTTAGGACAATAGCTGTGTGTGACTGTGTGCCATGTCAGAACCAGTTTCCACCTTAGGAGAAGGAACCTTAAACTACTTTCAACTGAGGTGTGTTCTTCAGTGACCTCCAGGTCCAATGCTCTGCAAAGAGGGTATGCATTTATCTTGACTCTGCAGAGATTTAGATCTTTTTTTTTTAATCTGGCAATTGGAGGAAGAAAGAAGAGGAAGATGGCAATGAGGGCTCTGCTGGTAAAGTGCTTGGTGGTGGGTGTGTGCAAAAGCTTCAAATATGTTGAAGAGAAATGTTTGTTATCTATTCTCCTCGCCGCTGACTGTCCAGTACCTCCCCCCTTAGGCTGTGTCATCAGCAGTTTATCTCAGGTCTTGGTGAGCTTCAGGAGAAAGTGGGAGGTGATATGGTTCAAATGGTGCCTCTATAAAGCTCATCACTGATTTGCAGGCTTCATCAATACTTGGCTAGGAGTCCATCACAACTCATCTTCATCTCATTCCTGGTTAGTGAACTCCGAGCTTCTGACTCCTTCCTCTGCAGCAGCAGCACCAGTCATCACAGGAACCTCTGCAGCAACCTTCAAGGCTGGTACACTTTGAAAGGTAAATTCATTTACAGCCTTGACAATGAAAAAGAGATCTCGTCCTTATCATATGCATATACAAGTCTTGGATTAATCTTTTGCTTTGTATGCCTCTCTTCTTTATGTTCTCTAAGACATGAAGATACTTGGCCACGTGACCTTCTTCCTTCTGCTCGGGGGAATCTGTGCTCAGAGCAACCGTAATGCTAAAGCGAGTGGGAAATCTGCAAAGAGGGGTGGTGCGGCCCAAGCAGGTGACACTGGTCAGTCGACCCCGGTGGCTGATTCTTCTCAAGGGAACAGCAGAAGCTCCGGGAGACCAGCTGACTCGAGACAGGACAGCACTGCAGGAACTCGTCCAGCTGGACAACAGACGGACGAGATGAGGCTGCAGTTCCTCAGGAGCACCCAGGTGAAATGCAATGATGGATCAGCGGCTGGGTGAGATGGTTTGGATTTCTAACAGATTTTTATTTGTTGCTGCAGGTCCATTCATGGCTGCTTTAGCTTCATCTTGTCCCTTTCGGTGTTTATGCTCCTTCAGGTTCTACCTAAAGGAGTTCAGAGGAAGCCGCAGATGGCTGTTATTTCTGGAAGGTGAGTATTTACAAACTGGTTAAATTGGTCCCCTAAGGTCAGATGCTTTTGGCATGATGCCCCCTTTGGAATTTTGACAGGGATGTCATCTTGTTATGTCATCATCTGCTTTTCTCCTTTTTTGGTTGGTTCTTCTTTTTTGATTGAGCAAGGAAGGACCAAAACAACAGAAACTGTGTAAAGAGACTGAAAAGTCCATTTCAAGAGCAACAGATTTCCACACAATGCTATTTTATTTGTGGAGGCGTCTAATCTCTCTCATAACCTAGGTGAAGGTGTTTTTATGTTCCTCAGAGGCCTGATGGGCTAAGCAGGGTGTCTCACATCTCAGGCTCTAATATTAGTCTTTTTTATTTTTAGGTGGCTGGTGCTGTTACAGCAAAGAGACCTGTGATTCCAGGTACCAAAATATCCCCCGACTAATGAGCTCATCAGGGTGGCCCCAAACTAAAAGAGGTTAGTCATCTATTCATATTTTAGCATGCATGGAACATACGTTTTGTTGGGGGTTTTTTTTTCAGGCAAGAGGTTTATTTAGCAATCTGATATTCTTACAGGGACTGGAATATTGTCGTCTCAAGCAGAAGAAAACCCCCACTGGCATAATGCAAACCTTGTGTAAGTACTGTCGCATTTGGCATAAGTGAAACCTTTTTAAACATTTTTATGAAACAGATACTACAGAAAACTGAACTGTGATTTTTCAAAATTGCCCATGCAAATTTCCAAATTGCACTGGGGTTGGGACTGATAGAAGAAAAAATTACAAGCAGTAATTTAGAGAATTTAGTTTCCTGAATGACTCTGGTACCAGCTGTTTAAAAAAAACCATGATGAAGTATCTTAAGTAATCTGAAGTATACTTAAGTAAAACAAAGGTAAAAAATGGGGGAAGCTGATTATTTTTAAATGTTGTATACCTTAAAACTGCAAACTATATTAAAAAGAAAATAAGCTTTTTTTTGTTTTGTTTTAGCACTAAATGTGAGCTTTATTGTAAATTAAAAGATTGCTTCCTGATTAGTACAGTAAGTGTAAAAAATGTCTGGTAATTTTTTTCCTTTTTCTCCACAGGCAAAAATAAATAAATTACAGAATAGTTGTTTATGTGCAGTGGTTAAAATAAATATTGAGTATATTTCTGAGTAAATATCTTTCTTATGAGACTTAACATTTACACCAACTATTTCACATACAAAATTGGTCCATAAATTTGGTTATGTGTGAGGAAGTGGAATGACACAAGGAATAAGCCTTGAATATGCTTGCTGAAATTTGATCTTTAGTAGAAAACCCCTTTTTGTTAATAACTTCTTTAAGACATGTCCTGTTTGAAGAAACTAGTTACATGCATTGCTAAGGTGTGATTTTGACCTTTTCATTCAAACCAGCTGTCATCAAATCTTCAAAGGTTCTGGGGGTTTCTTGTATGCAAACTGATTTTCAATTTTTTTCCATAAATTTTCAACTGTATTCAAGTCTGATGATTGATTGGCCCATTAAAGCTTCATTTTCTTTCTTCATTTTCTTTCTTTGCAACCAGTTGAGGCCTCAACAGTTGGCTGTACGCTAGGGGTCATTGTATAGCTTACATATCCAATATTTGTCCACATTTTTGCGTTTATTCTTCAGTTATGTGAAGTCTGCCTGTACAAAATGCTGAAACAGCCCCACACTATGATGATCCCACCTCAAAGCTCCACTGCTATTATGGTGGTTCTTAGGGTGACGCAGTTTCTGGTCTAAACATGGTGTGTGCAAGAACAGAAAAGTTCAGTTTTTGGTCTCATCTAACCAGCCTTATTTCACTTACTTTTGCTAATGTTCAACAATACACTTTAAAAAAAGAATTCAGCACCCTTTATCTTCAGCAGTGGAGTCTTGTGTGGTGTGTGTGCACAGACATTGCTGTGAGTGAATGGAAAAATTTTACCTGCTGATTCCAGGTCTTTCAGAACTCTCTGCAATTAGTCCTTGTTTCTTGGACAATTGTTCTGATTCATTTTTTGTGACTCCTCTTTCAAAAAATCTTGCAAAAAGAAGTTGGTCATCAGTGGCTTATGGTAAAATTATGCCCTTTCCACTTCAGAAGTTGCATAGTCATGAGATTAGAAATACCAGTTCCATAAGCTATATTTTGCAACAATAAGGTTGCAAAGGTCTCGATAACGAGAAACCCTTCCATAGGCTATTAATGAGAACTAACCCCACTGATGTTAATTTGCAGTTATAGAACAAAGTATTGCGTTCCAGTTGCTGACTGATTATACCATGTGTTCAATTTTTATTCCATGTTACTAACATGGTGTAAATTTCACCGTGGTAGGCCCATTAGAAATAGATTTACAGAGAAAAATGTCGATTTGTTCATTTGTTTCCCCACAATATATGACAGAGAATTACATATTTTTCCTTTGAAGGTGTTAAAGTTATGAAATCTACTACTGTCTTTATTCCTCCAGCCAACTTAATATTACTAGATTTGAAAACTTTGAACTAAGAGATTATTACCACCTTAAAATAGTTGGGATTGATATTTATTTACAGGACATACACGTTTAAAACTAATACAGATTTAAAATCAGCTTTATAATTAGTTTTTTGTCATGGGACAAGGTTTCAAAGTACTCTTTCAACATACTTTGAACAACAAAGATTGATAGATTTTAATCTGGATGTTTTGACACAGTTCTTTTCGTTTTACACTACATAATGGCATTTTTTCTTTTGTTAATGGACAAAACCTTTGAGAGTGAATCAGAGCTGTGAATCTGAAAACAGTTCAAGAAGAACATTTTCATAGGCAATGTTCCTTATTGTCTGAGATTAAATCTTTCATCTGTAACATAACAAATGTAATTGTGTCACATTCTACAGATTCATCCCATACTGTTCCAGTGATGTATGGAGTGGCATGGGCCCTGCCCCAACCCCCGCTCCAAGAACAAGACAAGGAAAAGACAAAGTTAAAGAAAGAAACACAAATGCAAGTGAGTCTCCTAAGATATATATCCTTTTAAGAGGACAAGCTATTTCTGTCATTTACTTGGTTTGCCCTTTGTCATTAAAACCTACATTTCTTCTCAGCTGAGTATTCTTTCATGGGATCCCTTATTATAAGGGAAGTCATCAAAGATCTCATTCCCAAAGGAATCAAGCAGGCCAAGGTTGTCATGCTAGCTGGAACGAGGTGAGTCTGTTTTATTGCCAATATTCTGATGATGACTGCAACTTTTGGAACCAAGTCCCCTGGATGTCCTCCATTCCTAACTTTAAACACGAGAAGTCCTATTTTGGGTGCATCCTCTTGTCAGTAATAAAGATGTTTATGGTCATCTGTGATCAGTGACACAATGTTTATTAAAGGGCCTTGCCCTGTAATGGTGAACATTCCTCCCTGGTTAGCAGGATGGTTGCTGGGACATCACCCCTATGTCCTAAAACGCGATCCACCATGGGAAGCTGCTGAAAGTGGTTATCAATCTCAAGGCCAGGTTATGAAATATTTTCCCTGGGTCCCTTTGCAGTGCTGGTGCGACAGGTGTTTTGCTCAACATTGAGAGGGTTGCCAGCCAGCTGGAGCAACTAGGTACCGAGGCTCAGGTGCGGGGCCTGGTGGATTCTGGATGGTTTCTGGAGAGCAAGCAGCAGCGATCCCCAAATTGCCCTGAGACTGTTTCTTGCACACCTGAAGATGCTATCAAAATAGGACTCAGGTAGATCCTGAAACACTTCTGACATTCGATAGACTGTCATAGACAGATGCCATCCCTAAAATTAACGTGGGGATCATGTTTATTTCTCTTAGAATTGTTATTTATATTATTTTAAAGAGTGTCTTGTTTCCATAGGTTGTGGAATGGGGTTGTTCCGGATAGGTGTCGGCAGCTCTACAAGAGAGGGGAGGAATGGCAGTGCTTCTTTGGTCACAGACTATACTCCACTTTGACCTGTAAGTGCTCACTATTTCTCATAATGCCATAAACCTGACGTAGGCTGTTCAGAAATAAACTGTTCATTGACTCTCTTGCCAAGAAGGAGAAAATTAAGGAACAGATTGTTATGCCTGCATTTTATTGGTTAATGTGAAGATATGTTGAAAAGTCAGTTCATCAACAAAGTTATCCATTTTTGGTATGAAGAAAATATCTCCAGACAGATTTTTAATCAAACCACAGCACTGAGACTGCATTGATAAAAGTTTCAGTTGACATATATCTTAACAGCGATGCATCAAAAGCTGTCTTTGTTGCTGGATTTCAGCTCATCAGAACATACTGATTGATAAACTGGAAAAATGGGTGAGATTGTCTGGTGCTAAACTGGTTTAGATCTTGTTAACAGACCAGGACTATTTTATGTAATTTGGCAATTATATATCTAAGTAAACAAAGATCGTATGTGAGATTCCCCAAAGTGTCATCCAAAGGTTACTTTCATTCGATATTGATATGCTCAACATAGCTCAGACTAAAAAATGCTAAAACATCTCTTACAATTTGTATGCTGATGACACACAACTTTATTTTTCTGTGTCACCACATGAACACGTGCTTTAAAGTCACAGTGTCAGTGTGTCCTATCAGTGAGTGGATGGGTCATAATTTCCTTTAGAAAAGACAGACATCATTATTTTCAGGGTCATAAAAAGTCAATATTTCAGCATTCAACTAGACCTGATAAAGTTAAAGATTACAGAGCAGCAAGAAACATATTAGTACATCTCAAAAAATTAGAATATTGCCTAAAAGTGCAGTATTTCTTGCCAGTCAAGTCAGTAAATGAAACAGTCATTTTATAGAGAATCATTATACATAGAGTAAAATATTTCAAACTTTTATTTTTTGCAGGTTTGATGATTATGGCTTACAGGTAAAGAAAACCCCAAATTCAGTGTCATAGAAAATTAGAATATCACATTAAACCAATCAAAAATTAGTGTTTTAAGCTAAAATGTCAGGCTTCTGAAAAGTATGTACATTTCTATGCCCTCAATACTTGCTTGGGCCTCTTCTTGGATGAATTACTGCATCAATGCACCGTGACATAGAAATGATCAGCCTTTGGTACTGCATAGGTGTAATGGGAGCCCAAGTTGCTTTGATAGCTGCCTTCAGGTCATCTGCCTTGTTGGGTCTGGTGTCTCTCATCTTCCTCTTGACAACAGCCCATAGATTTTCTATGGAGTTCAGGTCAGGGGAGTTTGCTGGCCAATCAAAACAGGAACACCATGGTCATTAAATCAGCTTTTGGTACCTTTGGCAGAGTGGACAGGTGCCAAGTCCTGCTGGAAAATAAAATCAGCATCTCCATGCAGCTTGTCAACAGAGGGGAGCATGAAGTGCTCTAGAATTTTCTGGTAGACGCTGCATTGACTGTGGACTTCAGAAAAGACAGTGGACCAACACCAAAAGATGACATGGCACCCAAACCATCACTGACTGTGGAAACTTCACACTGGACTTCAAGCAACGTGGATTCTGTCCCTCTCCACTCTTCCTCCAGTCACTGGGACATTGATTTCCAAATGAAATTCAGAATTAGCCTTCATCTGAAAACAGGACTCTGCACCATTGCGCAGCTGTTCAGTTCCTTTTCTCCATAGCCCAGGTAAGACGCCTCTGACGTTGTCTCTGGTTCAGGAGTGGCTTGACACGGGGAATGCAACATTTGTACCCCATGTCTAGTATTTGTGTGTGTGTGGTGGCTTTTCTGGAATGTATTTCGCTTGACAATCCTCTCAAAGCTGTGGTTCTCTCTTTTGCTGGTGAACCTTTTTCTACCACAGTTTTTCCTTCCACTTAATTTTCTGTTAATATGCTTGGATACAGCACTCTGAACAACCAGCTTCTTCAGCAATGACCTTTTGTGGCTTACCCTCCTTGTGTAGGTGAAAGGTGTTGATAACTGCACTGGGAGTACTGGGAGAAGGCAGAGGAGCTTGTTTTTTTCACAGATTATCTGTCTCATACCATCCTGTCACAACATAGTGACAATTTCAACAAATATGTAAAAAAAACATTTTTTTATAAAAGTGACATACTGCAACTAATTAGTTGATTAGGGTGTGACACCATGGGTTTCAATTAATGACCTTTTTCACATTATTCCAATTTTCTGAGATACTGAATTTTTGGTTTTCATTATCTGTAAGCCATAATCATCAAAATTACAAGAAACAAAACTTGGAATGTATCACTCAATGTGTGACAATTCTATATAATATATGAGTTTCACTTTCTGAGATGACTGGAAAGAAATATTGCACTTTTATACAATATTCTATTTTTTTTTTTTTTTTTTTTCAGATGTACTAGTAGTAGTATCGGCTCAGACCTAAATTTTGAAATCCACATAAAGTCCATTACTAAATCATTCTACCACTCTCTAAAAAACATTGCCAGAACAAAAGGTTTCTCTTAAAAATAGGAACCAAAAGAATGTATCCGTCATTTTATTTTCAGTAGGTTAGATTATTGTTGTAGTGTCTTTACTTATCTCTGTAAAAGATCAATTAAGCAACTGCCAGAGTTCAAACCAACACTAGGAATATGAATCATATATGAGTCATATTAGTCAAAAATATCACTGCACTGGCTCCCTGTTTGTAAAACTAAATATTTTTGTATGTGTCATTACATAATTTTGGAAAAAAAAAAAAAAAAAAAAAAAAAAAAAAAGAATAAATTAGACAGTATGACCAAACAGTTCCTCGGTACGTGAGCAGTGTTTTTGTTAAATATTTGATTTACATCTCATAATTGATACTTTTTTTTGGATGACTACCTTTTACTTCTCGTTGAGTAAAAGCATTCTGAAGTGATGCTACGCTTTCTTGAGTAAAGGTTTTGGCGGCTCTGCCCACCTCTGTTTAGAGGTTAGGCTAGGCACAGGATCTTCTGCTGTTGAAAAGAATAAACTCTTTGGAATGTTTGTGATTAAAAACACTCCCATAAAAACTTATAGTGCAACAAAAAAGAAAAAAAATCTAAAGAGTCAGTTTCTAAGCAGAATTTCTTAAACTGGACACCTTTTAATGGGAGTTATGTTACTGAAGTTGATAGGTATGACAGCTGCAAAAAACTGTGACATCTTTGCATCGATGAAATGCATAGAGATATTATGAATTTGTATTAGCATCAGCATGAGCGTTGTTATTTGGCACTGGCATGTAACATTTTCGTCTTGTGAATCTGTCTGTCTTTGTGTCTGTGTAGGGTTTCAAACCAAAATATGGTTCCATGGTCACCTAATTCAGCAGCAAAAACAACATACATTGGTTCAAAACATTTATTAGAGTTCATAAATCTTTTTGACTGCAGCCAGATATGATGCTGACAGAGGTAAACCTTCAGAATGGGGGGCGTTACATTTATCCCCCTGTCTCATGGTTAAGTATATTTAAACATTTGTGTTTTAAATAAGTTGTTGCAATTACTGGAGTGCAGCTTAGTAAGCTATTTGCAGTGTGATGTGTTTGCAGCAAGTTAATCCTATTTGCAAGTCAACCAGAAGATTTTTGTTGTGGCTGATTTTCAGTTTCTGGGTTTTTGTAAGGATGGAAATTTTTACCGATGTCTCTTTGAAAAATATAATTGACAGCATAAAAAGATCCTTTTCTTGGTGTCCTGTACAGGGTGGTCATTAATTATTTATATTAGAATCAGAGACGGCAGGATGGGACTTGTGTGAAAGAGCAGTTGCTGTATAACCCGGATTTACTATTATTTTAAAATAAAGACAAACTGACATCAGAGCTGACATTTTAAGATGTCCTTAACAGACTATGTTAGCTGTTTGCTTGCTTAACACTAGTAACTATGAACAGCAGCCTCGTGTGTATTAACTAAGGTCTTCCAAAGCCAACGTGTTTCATGAGACAGAGGTTTAAAGCTCAAAATTATAAAAAAATATTACTTTCAGTGCACTGTTCAGTCTTCCTGTTATCTGCTAAGTCTCTCTCTCTCTCCCCCTCTCTCTCTGAACTCCAGACATGTCTTGACATATTGTAAAAATATAGGTTCTTTTAAAATATTTTCCTACATCTTTTGCACTGCCTCATACTTCAATTTAAACATATCACTGATAACTGTTATAGCTAAGTTTGTATCTTCTTTACACATTAACACCTGTCACACCACAGGGATTCGTTGTTAGTGCCACTTGTTTGCACTTATGCATGTTGCAATCACTATGTGGAAGATTATTTTTTCAAATTTTCTGTCAAGGTCAGTCAAGTTGAAAACTGGTCGATTTTTGGTCACCATCCAGTTTCTCAGTGCATCATGCATATTTTAATATTCTATACAATTCGTAATGTCATGCAGGTAACATTAATACTGATTAGAAGTCATGTCCCAGTGCTCCTAAAGAACCAAAATCCAGTATGCCTCCTCCTTTTCCAAAAGAAAATATAGAAGATAGAAGAGCCAATTATCCACTCTTGATTCTTTCGCTGTGGTTTGAATGTACTGATTAGTTTTTCTTTTAACTCTTTGTTCTTTCCATAGCTCCCCTCTTCATCGTGCAGTGGCTGTTTGACGAGGAGCAGCTGAGAGTGGAAAACATCTACATGGGAGGGCAGAGTCTGTCTGAGGAACAGTGGCAGTACATCCAGAATCTGGGCTTAGAGATCAAAAACTCCCTGACAGATGTGACGTAGGTTTTGAGACAAAACTTATGTTTAAAACTTTGGACCAGTTGGTGTTAAAGTAAATAGTTACTGAATATTAATTATCTGTTCCCTTTTCTCTTTTTTCTGGTACAGGGCTGTATTTGCTCCATCTTGCCTCTCACACACAGTCATCACCAAAAGGTAAGAGTGGGCATTTAAATTCAATTGTTCTGATATTAATTTAGCTCTGTTACCATTTAAATCCATGTGATCTTACTATTGCTTATTGTCATCATCCTATGTTAATGGATCACTAAATGTTTTCATATTTTCCATAAAGTTTTGCACCTTTGGAACACAGTAATTATTTCTTTTGCACAAATGAACATGAACGAGTCACTCAAGTCTGTGTTTTCAAGAGGTTGAGAAATGAAGGTCAAAGGTCATTGTAGAGTGACATGCAAAAGTCTGCTTGGCAACAAAAAGTAGTACATGACTGTGAAGAGGAAGGAATGTGATTTCATTTCTTTTTGAATAATAAAAGAAATGTACCTGTGCTGTGCATTTGTCTTCTTTGCACAATAGCTCAGGCTCAGTCAGATTGGATGAAAAACATATGTGAACAGCCGTTTTCAAATCCTGGCACAGATTTTTGGATTTAGGTCTGGACTATGCTATTGTTACTCTGACTGCATGTTTTGGATATTTGTCCTGATGGGAGGTGCACCTAACGTCCGAATTAAAATCTTTTGCAGCTTCGAACAGGTTTATGTCCAGGATTGCATTAAGTTCCATCCACCCTGATCAGCTTCCCTGTAACTGTTGAAGAAGAAAAGCATCCCCCAGTATAATGCCGCCACTACCATGATTCTCCATAAAGATAGTCTGATCATAGTCATTTGCAGTGTTAATTTTCCACCATACATTATTTTGCATGTACACCGAATCGTTGAATTTTGAACTCTGCTGATAGGGGTACCTTCTCCCACATTATTGCTGTTTCTGCTACATAGCTTTCTGCAAAGGGGACTTCTTTTGGCTTTCTTTCAATTGTTCAACAGTCTTGCCACTCTACCATAAAGACCAGATTTGTGGAGCGACCAAATAATAGATGTCCTCCCATCTGAGCAGTGGATCTCTGTAGCTTCTCCAGAGTTACCATGGGCCCATTGGCTGCTTCTCCTTGGCCAGTTTAGGTGGACAGCCATGTCTTAATAGGTTTGGAGTTATAACGTAATCTTTCCATTATCTGATGATAATGTTACATTGAATGTTCCTTAATGACTTCGCCTTGCTTTTAACCTCTCAGGAACTTTATCCCCAACCTGTCTGCTGTGTTCTTTGGTCTTCATGATGCTATTTGTTCTCTAATGTTCTCTAATGAACCTCTGAGGTCTTCATAGAACAGCTGGATTTTTTTGTGAGATTTTTATGTTAATATTTATTTATTGGGTGATTTATGAAGCCAACTTGTTGTTCAGCATAAAATGTAGGGTTATTATACCATAGATGGCTAATATATGATGCATTCCACAATTTTCCGATTTTTATTTGTAAAAAGTTTAAAAAATAAAAATTAAAAAACCCTCCACAATTATGCACCATGTTGTGTTGCTCTGTCACATCAAAATTCCAATAAAATGTTTGGAACTTTGTGGTTATAACAATACAAAATGGACCAGTCAAAGCTAGTTAAAACCCTGTAATCAAACCATGACTTTGGTAGCTGTTCCACTTGTTTTTAATTTCTCAAATTTCTCTCAGATTTGACCTGTTTCTTTGTCTTTAATTCACAACTTCTGCATTCTCTCCTGCAGCAACTGGATGAGTTTCCAAGTTAAAGGCACATCCCTGCCACGGGCCCTCCACTGCTGGGACAGAAGTCTGGAGGCAATTCGCAACAACAGAACCCCAGCTAAAGGCTGCCCTTTCCACCTGGTGGACACCTGCCAGTGGCCCCAATGTAACCCCACCTGTCCAACATTGGTGGACCAGGCCACCCAGCAGGAGCTTACTTTGCTCCAGATGCTGGTTGCCATGGGCCTTGACCCACAGAGGCTCGGCCTAGATCCCGAGGGAGAAGGAGATTCTCTGGCTAGCATGGCCAATAGTGGTGGTTAAGTGGAAAAGTCAAGAGAAAGCAAAGGGAAAGGCAAATTCAATGGAAAAGTGTTTGAAATTTAATGTAACCGTAGAAATGCTTTTAGAAATCTGGTTACGATATGTTGCCCTGTTCAGCATTCCATAATGCTCCGCATCTGTGACTCGGCTGGTTGGTATGTTGCAGCATCTGGGTTTGTGTTGTTTACTGGGCCCTCTACTGGTCACATGAGAGAAGAGCTTAGCATTGAAAGTATTTCAGCTATCCAGGTCACAGAGGTTTGACCTTTTCCAGATGTCTGGACATAACCTAAAACACACTTTCATCTTGATCCCTCTAACATCCAACATCATAGAACGATCCTGTTAGTAGAGTTTTAACAAACAAAAGTTCAGCAAAATGTCAAAGACACAGCTCTGTTATTTAAATTACATACACCTTCAACAGATTTAAAAGAATAATAAAAAATATATCTAATACATATAATCCATCAAACTGTTCACACACAAATAGAAAACATCAGCAATTTTTGTTTGCAAGGAGTCTGCTGATATTTGGTTGGTTATTTTTAACAACTGATGCTATACTAACTTATTTATATATACTTTTATGTCTAATTACATGTGTTCTATGCATGCAAAAACAAAAGTGTTCTGAGTTAATGATGTGTTCTCTCTGAACACACATCACATCTGAACACTCTGCTCTTCTATATCTAATCATTCAGTTTATTCTAATCTGTGAGGTAAAAGGTCAATTTTAAACATGTTGACGCTGTGGTGATTCACCGCTCAGTTGTTATGACACTTCTGTTGTCAAGCAATATACCAGCTATTATCTTTCTGTCATTAATTGTTGTCAAATGTATTCTATATTGTTCGTCTATTTTCATTGCATTTATGGACACGTTTTATTTCCAAATCACTACTTTAGTAAAGTCAACTGATGTACATTTTGAAACATAAAATAAAATTTTGAATCCTGGCTATGTGAACATTTACTTTGTTTGTTTGCTTTCTTGACATCGTTACACCATTAGGATAGGAACTGCAAGATGCAATAATGGTTGAAGAAAAAAAAAAATCTAATTTCTACTCAATTTATTATGTTCAAGGGTAAGAGTGGGCAATGTTTATTTCCTGGAGGGCCACATTATTTGACTTGAAGTAATCTAAGGGCCACACAATGGAGGATTTGAACTCAAATAAATGCAAGCTTATCCATAGATGCCACATTAATGTTATACTTTTTACAATCTATTTGATCCCCCCCCCAGAATTGAATTATTATATACACATTCATGGTGTGTAAAAAAAAAAAAAAAAAAGGAAAAAAAATATATCTTGTATGTGTGTGTGTAGTGATATTTTTACCACATCCGCATTTTATTTTTTTGTAATAATGTTCATATTTTTGTTTCAGGTAAAAGCAATATTCTCCTAAGTCCTCTTATCCTCTAGAGGGCGGTGCCTTGAAAAGATGATACGTACCTAAAATTAAGAAATGCATTTTGATCAATTTTGGATATTGAATAAAATGTGAAATATTATCGGTATCTGACTTATAACTCAGCAAAATACAGTAATTTCGTTGTGTGCTGGCTCATCACGTCCTAAAAAAAAGTCTTGGATTTATTTCCCATAATGCACCGCCGTTTCTTTCTACTTCCTCTTTCCGCCATATTGCAGAACCGGTAAGATGTCTTTTTACGCACTCATTTACAATCTTTAAAGAATCTAAGCCATCTGTGTGATAGATATTCACTTAACCTTCCATTTTCAGAGTGAAAGCACATAGAAGTGATTTGGGAAGATTATCGACCATGTTAATAAAGCTACTGGTGGACATTTATTCTGTTAAATTTCCCCCTCTGCTCGGCCCTGGGACTCGGCGCGTTCAAGCCGCCCCGATAGCCATTAGTGTCCCTACTAGCGTGGAGGTGCTTTGTTTAGTGCAGGGGAAAACTTCTGTACTCACCATAAGTATTGGTTTATAGCACACTTCATATGCTGTTGGCACTTTATTAAGGTTATGTGTCGAGAATGTTTTTACTTGTGAGTAGAGAAGGCTAAAGTAGCTAGCATCGCTGGGTGCTCACGCTGGACCATGCTTTGGTGGGAAGCTGGAATTTACTTAAGCTTCTTTGTTTAAAATACATATTTACGATAAGTGTTTGATCGAAATGTATCGGAATAATTTGTCTGAAGAAGCTGGTAAATGTTAGAAATCGTTCATTGATGCTGGATGATGAGCTGCTACTGTTAGGCTTATTAAGGTTGTTCTTATTAAAGAAAACCATAATTTGTGTTTTATCTGTTACAAAAGTGAATTGTTGTGAAATGGTTAATGTCCAGTGAGACTTGTGCTTTAATGTAGGGAAGTTTCTCCTGAAGATATGGCTACCCACAACTTATCTGTATGTCTGTTGCTTGTTTGTGTCTGCAGGCATCATGGTGCGCATGAACGTTCTCGCAGATGCTCTGAAATGCATCAACAATGCTGAGAAGCGTGGGAAACGCCAGGTCCTCATCAGGCCCTGCTCCAAGGTTATTGTGCGCTTCCTAACCGTCATGATGAAGCACGGTGAGTGGCAAAAAGTTACATACATACATACATGCATGTATGGAGAACTGAGTGTGAATGGTGGCGACTGTGTGGATTGAGCTGATCGTTTTCCATTGAAACCTCCAGGTTACATTGGTGAGTTTGAGATCATTGACGACCATAGAGCCGGGAAAATCGTTGTGAATCTCACAGGCAGGCTGAACAAGGTAAATTTATTCCTACTCTGCAGATTACATTTTAAAAGACAATTTAGAAATATTCTGAATTTTCTTGAGTAGAATTAGAGAAGTTAATCTCTGTAATAGATTGTCACAATGTGTGTATTAATGCTGTAGTCTATATTAAAATAGGACAAAGATAACATTTGTGCTTTTTTGTGGTTGTTGTTTATTGTGGAGTATAACCCTGTGATTTATTTGTTCTTTCAGTGTGGTGTGATTAGTCCACGTTTTGATCTTCAGCTCAAGGATCTGGAGAAGTGGCAGAACAACCTGCTGCCTTCAAGACAGTTTGGGTGAGAATCACTTTGTGCTTTTCAGACTTTCAGTGGACTTGAAGAAAGAGAACATGCTTCTATAATCAGACTTTATGGTTAGATGAACATGTGTTGGTCACGTTTCCATGAGTTTGTGTTTTTAATCAAGCTATTGTGATTCCTGCTCTGTTTTGGTCTTTTAGTTTGGGTTCCCCCCCCAATAGTTCTGTTGAAGTCTCTGTATTGAGTACAGTGATTTTACTGTCCCAGTTGATAGTTTTTATTGGTTATGTGATCAAAGTTAAAGTGATTGTCCCATTGAATCTTTTAGAAATTGAAAAGGGCTCAACTTTGAAATTTGATCCATTGACATAGGGGAGCACAGTATCACACACACACATATATATATATATATATATATATATATATATATATATATATATATATATATATATATATATATATCTCATCACAGGATTATCAGAATCTGCTTTATTGCCCAAAATCGTGTGCACAAACAAGAAGATATTTGACTTTGATTTTCAAAGGCTCACAGTGTATAAATGTATAAAGTTCAGCAGAAACTATTTGAGAAACTTAATATTTTTGTCAAGCGTTTGTCTGCTGGTTACTAGATTGTAATTACCATGAACTCACGCATTACATGTTGATATATTCAGCCTGTCGGTTGCTCCAAATGAAGAGGATCAGAAAATGTTTTTTTTTCTTCTTCTGCTAAGCAGCATTTGGTTTTACAACTTAATTGTGCAGATGCTTTATGGCAGAACATCATTTTTCATTAAAAAGCATAATTAATATCAATCGAACAATTTGATAATCAGCAAATTATAAAGAGAGGGATCTGATTTTGATACACCTGACACTGAATCCAGCATTTGCTTTTGGTCAGATAAAATACTTTGTTCTGCTTGGCTACAGAAATCTATTCCAAGCTTTATGTATTTTCAGATCAACAAATATATTTTAGGTGTGTGCAAACAAGTCAGATGATGTGGTTGTGACTACATTCACTGCTTAGTGAGTCTCCAAATGAACCAAAGCCTAAATATTGTATTAATATAGAGAATTGACAGATAAAGGTGTGTTTTCTCACATTTTGATGCGTAAAAAAAATGAACTGACTGAAGTTATCAGATGTGTTTTAAACGTATACTTTGCATCTGGCATTAGATCTCTTTGTAGCTATAGATGCACTCGGTTTTAGATCTGCTAGGATGTGGAAAAAAGCGGAGAGATGCACAGGTCAAATAGTTGCTTTTCAATGGCAGTTTATCAGCAGTTCAAATCAGAATCCACCAAACTAAAGCCAGACGTAGCACCAGAACCATTTTGATTCTGTTCAAATTCGTTTTTTAATTTTTCTTTTAACGACCCTGTTTTAACAGGCTGTGTTTAATAAGACAGGCTACTTTGTAACTTGATCATGTGATTGACAGCAGAAATCTATTCTATTTGCATGTAGATCAATAATCAGTTTATAGAAGATGCTGTCTATGCAAGTCATCACTTATTTATTAACACACTAACTGTTGGGGCTGAAATATTTTCCTGCATATCAGCATCACATTCATGGATTATCTTTGAATCCTCAGATGTAGTCTGTGAAAACGTAACTTTATCAGCTTTTGCTTTCAGTTTAAGTGGAAAAATGTCAACCTGCTGCAACTAACTGCGGATGATGAGCAACAGCACTCAAAGACCAGCAAAAAAAAAAAATTAATCACTGTTTTGCTGAGATGTTTTATGTAACCTTTAGAATATATTTAGTGTTTTGAATAAAATACCGTTTTCCCCAGTGTCTGTGATTAAGCAAAGAGAATTTCACACTGCTGGTAAGGAAACATCAAGGAGAGCGAAGTTGCCGTCATTTCTTGCTGAATACCAATTGGCTTTATTTTGGGAGGGGGGACACCATTTGCTTTGCGTGTGTCAGATCAACATTTGGGTGTTTGGATGGATTATTCCAAGGGAGCAAAAACGATGCTCCTTGCTGTTATGAAATGAAACGACATCAGACTGATATAGAGCTTTATTAGGACGCCCAAAGACGCTTCACAATTAAATCAGCCATTCCCATTCATGCACACATTCACACGGTGATGATGGCAAGCTGCTGGCTTGTAGCCTCTGCAGCCCTGGAGCAGATTTATGCAGAGGAAATTTATTTGACATTTTTAAGTAGATTTATTGTTGTGGTAACTGGCCTTTCATAAGACATTGGTTTTTAATACTTGAAGACCCCCATTTTAAAACTGAAAGTAACCTTAAAGTAAAAGCCCTGGAGATCTTGATGTCATTGCTGATTATTTAGCAGCCAAAATATGCAATAAAATGTTGGTCTGAAGTGAGTCGAGACAAAACCTGAGGTCCGTGTTTAAAATGGCGTGCAACTTTAAAGGACCTTTTCCATGAGATGTACACTTTTTAATCTGTCTATACTTGATGCAACGAACAATCTTTAGTGCATTACTTAACAAAGCCGGCGAAAAATTCAATGATTATTTCTAAAAATTGTGACAATCTGTTGCAATTAACCTGCATTTGTGATCGTCTTCCTTTCTTTACCATAACACAATGTTCCTGCCACGCTCTGCCAGCGTTAGTCCCTCAGCCGCTAAAAATATACATCAGTTTGGGCATTATTGCTGGTTGGAGTCCATCCATGTATTATCGACATGTAGAGAGTGAATGCATGTTAAAATAAAGTCTCCTCACAAACATTGTTTTTAAAGCATTTTTGCAATTGTGATATTTCACACTGATATTCTGATGCCTGTTGCTGTTTAATGTGTTGTACAACTCTGATTTCGACTTGTTTAAATTAACACTCATTTGGAAAGCTTTGCTGTTCAGTGGTTTAAACTATATGTTTTTAGTAGGGGTGCCTGTCTGGTTTAAAGCTTTTGGTTAAGTTCTCTGTTTGGGATCAGGAGTTTTACTTTTCATGTAATTTTTTTTTCTTTCTGAATTTGGTGTTTTACAGTCAGACCTCATTTGTTTACCAAGGAAGTAACAAATTGATTTGAATTGAATTAAAGTATTTTCATGGCAAAGTATTACTAGTTAATGAATTTGAAGAAATTACAATTAGCAAGCAGTGTCTTAGTTCAACCAAAGATTTCTTATATTTTTAGGGGGGGGGGGGCTTAACTTAAACTGTACATCTTTTGTACGTGAATATGTCATGGTTTTTGTTCTGAGGGGTTTTTCTGAAGGTATTTGTTCGTACCAATTTTTTTAAGGGTTCCTATGTATTCTTGAGAGATCTAGAAAACTGGAATTTGTGTTTATGAATTTCCAGGTCTGGATAACTGGAAAAGATGTATATAGAAAAAATGTTAGATTTTCCAGACTTATTTTTTCCCCTCCATGTTTTCAAGATTTTATTTCACCCATCCATACTCCAAGTTCTTGGCTAACTGAATGAGAACTTATTCAGAAATCGAAATGCAACCAATTCTCTCTACGTTTTTGAACCCTAGACACCTTTGAATTTAGGTTGAACTTAATCTCTGCTTTATAAACGGAGTCTAGTTAAAATTCTGAGCAAAACCATAATTAATATTTTTAAAAGAAAACAAATTTATCCAAGCACTAAAGTCCATAAACAGTGTCTGAGAATCTGCGTCAAATGTAAAATACACAGGTCCTTATTTCAAAGGTTCAGTGTTTTGAAACGAAGCTGAAATGTAACTGGAAAAGTCAGGAATTCTTTAATGAAGAATGTGTAGAAACCTTGTATTATATACACATGACTGTAAAACAGTAGAATGATCCTTAATTGTGCTACATTGGGGAAATTCAGTTGTACCAGCAGCAAATTGAATGTAAATAGAAGCAAGCATATTCATACGAAGGTAAGAAATAGACAATAAGAATAAGAGATGGTACAGTAAAGGCAAATTTACAGCATAAGAAAAATAACACTGTACATTTGGTAAACAAATGAGTAGTCACTTGTGTAATCACAAATTCCTGGTATTCTGCACTTTATCGTGGACTACGTTTAATTTCTCTGAGTGGGGGGGGTTCTGGTACATTCCAGAAATTATAGGATCTTATTGGCACATATGAAGAGAACATCATACTGAGCTGGCTTTGCAGCAAACCGGTGGCTCCACTGGTCTTTTTTTGACCGAGACTGAAGCTTTATATTGGATCTTATGTTAAATTGATTTATCACCTTGTTTTCATGGTAGAGTACATTGAGTGATGTAGCTCACAAATCTATTTAAAGTGTTTATGAACTCCTGCCTTCTTCTCCACAGATACATTGTGCTGACCACCTCAGCTGGCATCATGGACCACGAAGAGGCCAGACGGAAACACACAGGAGGCAAAATCCTTGGATTCTTTTTCTAAAATGTAAAGAACTGCAAATAAAAACAGCCAGGAGAAAGCTGCTTGTTTCATGTGCCTTATTTCAACTATTTAAAAGTGCAGATGTGTACTAAGTGTTTTACACACAATATTGTTATTGAAAATGTTGCAATGGGATCTTTAGGCTGGGAAGGTTTTAATCATTACAAAAACAAGGCAGCAACAACTGATTTATGAAGTAAAAGTAAAACCTTTTGTATAAAAGCCTGTGGTTCTACGGTAAATGTTAATTTAATTAAGCAGCCCAACAGTTTTAGTGGAGGGTGTCCAAAAGAAGAGGCTCTGATGCAATAAGAAAACTCTTCCAAAAACAGTGGCTTTTTTTTTTTTTTTTGTGACTGGGCTGAACACCCCTTGAGGGTCCCATCAATAAACACGATAATCTCTACTGTGTGTAAACTGAACATTGTTTTTGTAGCTTTTCTTCCCCCCAGTGGCCATTAAAAGCTGTTGCCTCTTCCCCACTCTTGTTAATCGCTTGTAAAAAGAGTCTTTGCTTTTTCTGCTCTGCAATCATCTCACCACTGTGACCTTTTCTCCAATCCTTAGTGTATTTTATCTTCTCCCCAACCTCTTGTATGCTGGTTACTGACCTTGCATTAAGCTGAGGGGGGAAGCAGTAACAGCCTCCTAATGTAACAGTTCTGTCCAAATGCTCCGGCGCTAAAAGCTCACAAACAGATGGCCTCCCTTGTGGGCTTACAGCACTTAAGAGCTACCTTGTAAAGGAAAAACAACTTTGTACGTTTCTTCTGTTAAAGGTTTGGGAAACTAAGCTCAGAGTGATTTAAAGCCTCCTTTATCGGTGAGTGCGAAGGGATGATGGCGTGTTCTGGTGAAGAATGGGTTTCAAGCAGTTTTATTTGTACAAATGCAGAAAAAGGTAAAATGTTTGACGACTGCAGCTTCCCATCTAAAGTTCCAAAATTAATTTACTGTCTAATTTTAACATTTTGTTTAAAATTGCCAGTGCTTTAAAAAATAAAAGCCCTTTTTGAAAAGTGCTGGTTGCTAGATTAAAAACTGCTCTATTGAAAACTTCATTCCACGTAGCGTTCCACTTAAAAATCGAAGTTTGAGCATTAATGACATTAACATACCCTGTTGATAAAATAAAGCACTACCACTTATTTTGAAGATGACATGAAAGCAAATGCTGGATGAAAGGATCATGGTTAAATTCAGAGAAGTCCAAAGAGTTTTAGTGTCACGGTTATTAATAGGTGCTCTAATTATACTGGATTACGTTTTTTTTTTCCTTTTTTCCAGTAATTAAAAAATGAAATGTGCTTAAAGAATATATTACAAACAAAATGTATTTCATAAAGAAAGGTCAACCTACCTTGGGTAATCATGCCCTTTGAAATTTGCGTCCAGCACCTCGTGTTTTGAATTAAATGGTTTTCAGGTTATTAGCATCCTGACAGTAGAGAAATAAGTATCTGATTCGCTAGTTTCTCCACTTACAAAGAATGGAGAGGTCTAATTATCACTGTATAACAGTATCTGAAAAAAAATCCAGAAAATTAAAACTTTTTTTTTTTTTTTTTTTTTTAATGTAATTTGCATTTTATTGCATTAAATATTTGATCACCCACAAACCAGCAGGAATTCTGGCTCTCACAGACCTGTTTGTTCATCTTTAAGAAGCCCTCCTATCCTTCACTCATTACCTGCATTATTTGCACCTGTTTGAACTCATTACCTGTATAAAGGACACTTGTCCCACATGCTATCAATCAGACTCCAACCTCTCCACCATGGGCAAGTCCAAAATGCCATCTAAGCACACAAAGGACAAAATTGTAGAACTGTAAAAAGCTGGGATGGCATATAGGACAACAGGCAAACAGCTATTGGTGCAATTATTAGAAAATGAAAGAAAAAGATGACTGTCAATGTCCCTCAGAATGGGGCTCCATGCAAGATCTTGGCTCATGAGTATCAATGAAGAAGGTGAGGGATTCGCCCAGAACTACACAGGAGAACCTGGTCAATGACCTGAAGACAGCTGGGACTACAGTCTCAAAGGTTATCATTAATAGACAATGTTGTCATGGATTAAAATCCTGCAGCACGGGCAAGGTCTCTGCTCAAGCTCCAGGCCCGTCTGAAGTGTGTCACGGACCGTTGTTAAAAGTAGAGAACTACTGAGGACTACATGAACCATGTGATCATGTGTCAGCTAGTTCAAAGAGTATCATAGCCCTCTTGCTATACAGCACTGGTCTGGATGATCCAGATGAGGCATGGAAGAAAGTTCTGAGTCCTGCCTTCTGGTATAAACTTTTTGGTATAAACTCCAATCGCCATGTTTGGAGGAAAAACGCCATCCTTACCGTGAAGCATGGGGGTGGAAACGTCATTCTTTGTCCTTGTGTTTCTGCGATGGGGACAGGACAACAACTCCGTATTAAAGAAATAATGGTTGGGGCCATGAATTGCAAGATTTTGGGCAACAACCTCAGCTAGAGCAATGAAGATAGGTCGTGGCTGGGTCTTCCAGCATGGCGATGACACAAAACACACAGCCAGGGCAACGAAGGAGTAGCACCACAAAATACATTTCAAGGTTCTGGAGTGACTCAGCCAGTTTCCAGACTTAAGCCCAATAGAAAATCTTTGAAGGCAGCTGAAAATCCATGTTTCCCAGCGACAGCTCTAAAACCTGCAAGATCTGTATGGAGGATTGGGCCGAAATTCCTGCTGCAATGCGTGCAAATCCGGTCAAGAACTACAGGAAACGTCTGACCTCTGTCATTGTAAACAAAGGTTTCTGTACCAAATATTAAGTTGCATTTTTCTCTAGTATCAAATACTTATTTCATGCAATAAAATGCAAGTTATTTAAAAAATTATACAATGTGATTTTTGAATATCTATTTTAGATAGTACCTAAGGTGTATCTACAATGAAAATAACTTGAAGAATCTGTCGTGTATCAAATACTTGTTTCCCCCCCACTATAAATGAGTTCTTTGTGTCTTATGAAGGTTTTGTGTTGTGCAAATGTTTCTACGCAGGCTAAATGGGTTATTAACTTTTAATTTAATTCCAATACTTTTATAAAGAGCCAATTCACAACAAAAGCCAACTCTATTTACTTTAGAATCCAGTATCTGGTTGATTTTCACTTTAAATCTGTACAGTCCCGTCATACAGTCAAATTCACATTCAATTTCATGAAGGTGAATTCAATCCAAATTATACAAAAGTAAAATGTCCTTAAGCATATTATTCCAGTTGATCAAAAGCAGTCCCTTATTCTGAGCCAGTATGTGTAAGAACACAGCTAAGCAAAGAACCAGGAGTACTTTCTGCAGGACAGGGGATAAAAAAGGAACACACAGAGTTGATGCAAGCAATAGCTCCGACGGTGGCTTCACCTAGGTAAGAGACACAGCAAATCACAGACGCCCAGGGCAGGCATACTTTCTATAGAAAAGTTATTATCATTAAAGATAGATGAAGAGTAGACATTTCTATTGAAATGTCAATGACCCTGTAATGGAAAGAGACACTGGGACTACTTTCTACTGGGGAAACAAAAGAGTTAATGGCAGCAAAAGCTATGTTGATGGCTTTGTCCAAGGAAGAGACACAGAGGCACTGGGATAGAGGTACTTTCCATCTGAAAGAAAAACAAAGAGAGGACACTAAGTTAATGGTGTCAGTGATTTAGTTGATAACTAGGAAGTAAACACAAGCACTGAGCCAGGTATACATTCTACAGAAAGAAAAAAACCTATAACTCATAATTAATGGCCACAGGTTACGCAACAAAGAAGAGTAGCAGGAGAGAAAATAGAGGAAACAGGTTCAAGTTAGGAATCATTTATACTCAGGTCCACCTAGAATGAGATTATAACATATAGGTTATTATCATGATATAAAGTAAATAACACTTGGAACTGTACACTTTCTGAATATGAACCTCTAGTAAAAACTTTCTGAGATTACAATGTAGTTTGGACGGCCTATGATCAACCTGCCTGCTTTTACATGACTTTGAAAGAAACAGTTCCTCTGTGCTTATTTTGTTTCATGAGATGTTTGATACACCAGATTAAGTGTTTAAGCTCCCCTCAGCTTTTGTTTTCAAAAGAACAATGATATGTAGAATGCAGTGGTTTTTAAAGTGGTTCATATTTAAATACTGTGCTTTTTCTTTTTGATTTGCATTTTTTGATTTCTCATTTTGGACTTACTGACTGAATACAATTTCATTTAAAATTAAAAAGGGCCATTTCGCTACTTTTTGATACAATTTCAGATACAAAATGAGCAGGGTTTGTGGTTCTTAAACTTGGTCCATTTAAGTTCAGAATAATGTTCAGAATGTTATAAAAACTGAAGAAAACTCTCGTTAATGGAGTCTGAAAAAGTCTGGAACCCTGGAATACAGAAAACCTCCAAGACTCTGAATTTCTGCTGCAGAGACAGAGCATTTGAAGACAATATGTCACTGTGCATCTGGAAACTGGGGTCCACAGCCTGGCAGCCTCCAGCATGTCTTCATCTGTCTTCCCCATATGTCAGCTTAGATGGCCCTGAAGGTTTCAGAGTTCAGCTGCTGAGGAGCAGGAGATGTGGAGCTCTCCAAATAAATAAAACACATTAATACTGAAGTAATGAGCTTGACCTTTGACCAATTTTAGTAGAAAGAGGCAAAAGAGGGAAATTTTACAACTTGTTTGTGTACTCATTATAAATAAATATTAACTAAAAAACAACAACAACACAGATTCGCATCATCATTATTCAAAAGCTTATCTAAGTTCTTCAGTGACAAAATTGTTTTCTGCCAATGTTTTTTAGTCGGTTGGTGATTTTTTTCTTTCTTACCCTTCTTTCTGGTCACATTTATAAGACCTGTGTGTAGAGCAGGGTTGTAGGGTCCTGAGCATCTATGGAGATGCTCAGGACTCTGACTGCCACTTGTCCTTCCTAATTCTAAATGCTAGGTGGATGAGCGCCAAATTATGAGAAGAGAAAAAAAACTTATCATGAACTAACCAAACCAAAATGAAAATGTCCCAATCACAGAACTGATGATTATATGTTTTATTCCTTTAGTTATTAAAAAAAAAAAACACTGACATAATAGGAATATTTCTCAATACCTACTGCTTTATTACTAATATAGAAACAGAAATCCACCATAAAGAATTCAAAAAGCAGTAATTTTCCTCATAATTGACATTTTGTTCATTTCCAAGCTGTCGTTCTGCAGACAGGTTGTTTTTTCCTTTAAGTAATCCCCTCTGTGCCAAGGGCTGAAAAATGAGAATGCTGTGAAGCATGTTCTCTCTTAGCATTTTCTCTCACTGCAAAGCTGAATTTCTTGGCAAGATGAAAGCCTTTTCCAGTGGATGCTGGAGTTGAAATGAAAACATCATCACATTCATTTCCAGAGGAAACTATAAGAGATTGACTAAGTGTAGAAACGTATAAGTCCCTTGTTTTGGCATCAATTCTTACAGATCCCACAGCAGCTTTTTGGGTAATAGATGGTGTCAGGATGTCCAATACCAATCAGCTTCCTCACAGCTTTCTGTTCCTCTGCTGAACACTTGAGGGCAGTAGAAACACACCTTCAGGTTCTCATGCTGCTTTCTGACCAGGCTGGTTGGCAAGCAACTGGAGTAATTAAGATCATTTAAAGATAAGCAAATTAATACTGAATCTGCAATAAAAGTATGAATCAGTGATTTGTTCAGAGGAATTGTTTCCTGCTGTCGTATATCACGAGGCTTGACAGAGTGAAACCAGAAAAACAAAAAGATTATTAGAAATCCGAAATAGGATGTAAATTAGAGTGTTATCCACTCTGCTAATTTATATGTTTGATATAGCTTTTCTTATCAAGATTAAAAGGGTGAAAGATCCCTTTGATATTAAATTAGACAATCAGTTTAACTAAAACAATTATATATTTTAATTTTAGCTGTTTTATTTTAGATTTTCAATCAATGTTACAGTAAAAGTCAGATTTCTAATAAAAAATGAGGTGAGTCAGAATCTAATACCAACAACAGACAATAACCTTTCCATCTGAGCAAACAACAACATAAAAAGTGATTTTCTGTTTGTAATATGGTATGCTCTCAAGCGACGGTGCCTCTGCAGCAACAGAGAAACATCTTGTTTGTGCTTCCTTGCATGAGATCATGTTGTGTATTCTGCTTCTTCTCCCTGCCGAGTGATTTATTCCACCACCCAAGACATTTCTGACAGACGGCATATCTGAAAGGGCCTGAAGAAAACTCAGGAAAAAACGGTGACCAGCTGAGAGGGAGATAGGAAAATGTGCAATTTGCAGGGATAGAGTGGACTGTTTTCACACTGAATTCATGCATTTTCAGGTGAAATAGAGGAGCGGGGCGTTGTCATTTGGTCCTTTCGCTGATACACTTATCTAATGTTTTTCACTCTCTTTCCCTATCTCTGTCTGTGCACCTTATTTACTATAGTACAGAATGGTGGGGTGAATATGCGTGTTGCTGTATTTATAATATGGAGGTCTGTCTGGTGTGTATATGATGAATGAGATAGTTAAGAGGCAGAGAATTTATGGCTGTGATTGTGGCCATCCATTCTGCCCCGCAGTCCCTCGCTGTCCTCAAGGGCATCATGCTTCTCTACGTCGCACGCTGGGATCCCACCGACGCCGTGCAGAAACACCTGGGTTGTCCAGGTAGAAACCAAGCAGCAGTCATCCTGTTACCCTCACTACATGCTAAGCAATGGTTAATTAGCAGGCAATGAGCACAAGCTGCTAATGTACATATAATAGCGGGGAGGCCAAGAGGTGCAGGCAAGAGTTGGGCTTTCTTAATTAGTCCTCTGATTTGTCCGCTATAAATCACTGGGAGAATTACAGCACAGGACTCTAATGTGGGCAATGTTCAGTTTGCTCCACAGTAAATAAGAAAGACTTTTCGTTAGCCTTAAATAACTAACATTGAGTGTGTAATGTGACTTAACACTTCCATAACTACCATTAACACAATCCCTTGGTGTCTAAAGATGGCTTAGTTTAACTTTACACCATTGGCTCATTGATTATGCAAGGAGAAAATGCAAATCAATCCTTTCTCTTGTTTCACTGCTTGTTTGCACCTCAGCTTCACTTTCCCTGTGTGAATAATAATAATAATAAAAAAAAAGTCAAACCCTATTGATTCTAATAAATATTAAAGTGAGGAAACATTGCACAGATCAAGCATAGCAGCAAAAAAAAAAGTGTTTTAAATGTGTACACATAATTACAATATCATTAAAAAGTTAATTATATTTTAATTTAAAAAGTGAAACTCACTGTATAGATTCATTAGATACAGTTTGATAAATGTTAAGCATTTATTTCTGTTCAATTTAATTATTACGGTTTATACTTAATAAAAATCCAAATTCCAGTTTCTCAGAAAATTTTTATTTTACATAAGACTAAAGACAATTAAAAATGGAAACTTTAATACAGACATCATGGGGAAGACTGCTGACTTGACAACTGTCCAGCAGACAGTAAAGGACACCCTCCACCAGGAAGCTAAGCCACAAAAAAACAAAACAAAACAAAAAAACAATGCTAAAGATGCTGTCCATTTGTAATTTGTCCATTTGTAATGTTGAAGGAAATTATTAGAACACTGAGTGAAATGAAAAAAAGTGGTAGAAACAGACTCACAAGGAACAGGAATACCACATCCATAAGAGGATTGTGAAGCAAATCCTGTTTCGGTTGCAGAAGATTCATAAGTCTTGGGCTGTGGCTCAACATACTTTTTAGCAGTTCAACATTTCTGTATTAAAAATCCTTTAACTGGTTTTAATTGGTATTGAATCTTTAAATGCATTATACTTTTTGAATCAAATTACTGAAAATACTTAACTTTTAAATGATATTTTAATTCAGTGAAATGAAACTATCCATACTGATTGCACTAGATCTAGCATTTCGTTTCCTGTTTGTAATCTTCAGAGTAGTCAATACTTCAACTTAGCTAAGTTTTGTCTGATCAATTTCATTTAACATTTGGAGGAGATTCACTGCCTGGACTGTGGCTGGAGTCAGAGCTTCAAGAGCCCCCACACACAGACATACCCAAGACTTGTGCCACAACTGTTAACAAACCATTTCATTTGGTCATTATTTACACAAAAGCCAATGATTATACATTAAAGGCAGTCCAGCATCAAAGAACTTCCTGTGTGAAGCACGTACGTGCGTGAAGCACATACTGAAAACAGAACAAGCTTTAATAAATGGGTGATTAGGCTTCTGCAGCAATTGAAAGTATGCTATGGAGGTAATGCAATAATTTGAATCAGTTATGTTGGAATGGGGAAAACATCGAAAACATGCAGGACACTGGACATTATGCTGACATTCCACAGTCTGTCTATTTCATGAATGTGTGTGACATGTCTTTCTGATCAGCCATAAATGCACAGTGAAAATGCAGGGGGTGAGGCAGAAAGTACCATGCTGCACTGATAGGGGGCAGTGCTGACCCCCATGGGCACAATGGGCAACAGGCGCTTTTCTTTTATACTTTGAAAAGACAAAAAATACACAGCACAGGTCTAAAACCAATCCAGAATGATTCTCCTCCTTGGCAATAATCTCCATTAAAGCAGCCAGATTTTTGAAAATGAAGGCAAACAAGGATGGTTTTTACAACTGAGTGATGAAGATATTTTAGGAGATAGGCACATGAACAACATATACAAATAAAGGTAAAATAATACACAATTTTCAATTTTAATTAAAAAAAAAAAAAAGAGAGATTGACCCTCCCCAAAAAAGTGTTTAAAAATTTAATTGGACTTTAAATTAAATATTCCTTTTTTTTCTTGCTATCCAATTGAACAGTATGGAATCGATTAAAGCATAACTCAGCATAACTTAAAGTTTTAAAAACAACAAAATGTTTCAATTAAGGTCAAAACTGAAATGTAAGCTTCTTTTTTGGATTTTATATATTTGTACATCCACACTGTAAAATGTGACTTCTTGTTTTAACTTAAAAAAAAAAAAAAAAAAAAAAAAAAAAAAATCAAAGGGCTGCCTCAAAATTTTAGATTAACCCCAGTATAATTGTACAGTATAGTTAACTCAATGTTGTTGGTTTACTAAACTGTTAAAGGTTGTTAACAGGATGTGTTTTCCCCAAGGACACAATGACAGAGAGGGGCTCGAACCAGCAACCCATGATTATGGGACGAACACCTACCACCGTCGCCACCATTGCCCCGAAACAGTGAATTGTAATTTTTCACTTTAATTATGTCAATATGTCATCCTGAATCAGCGTGGCAAGTATTTTATTAAACTATTGTGATAACACATTTTTAAATTAATAACCTTTCAATTACACAAAAAAGAAAATACTGAAACTTCACACTGAGTCAATTCCGAAATGTTATTCAACATAACTATCTCTCAATTGGATTGACAAATGTTTGAGATGAATCAGATTTAAGAATTAAAACAACTAATTGAAATTGCTGTATCAACTAATACATTTTAAGTGATTTAATTCATACAAATAAGATGAAATATATATCTGTGTTTAAACAACCACATTGGGACCATGGTGACAGTGGTATGTGTTCATCCTGTAATCGGTGGGTTGCTGGTTTGAGGCCTGCTCTATCCATCTCTATTGCTGTGTCCTTATAGTTAGATAGTTAAGATAGTTAAGTTGAATAACATTTCAGAATTGACTCCATGTGAAATTTCTTTTTTTGTGTGTGTAACTGAGAGGTTATCAATTTAAAAATATGTGTTATAACAATAGTTTAATAAAATACTTGTCAGACTGACTCAGAATGATATATTAACATAATTAAAGTGCAAAATTACAATTTATAGTGCAGAAGAGTCAGTGCCTCACAAGTCATAAATCTCATCGTACACCAAAATTTTCCAGTTTTATGCGTAAATACTCATTAGCCTCTGTGTGAATTACTTCCCAATGCAAACATGATGACAGTTTAAAGGTTCTTTAAAAAGCATTCACATGAGCTGCCACATGACATTTTTGGCATTAGAGTTGCTTTAAGATGGCAAAACTCCGTTTTGCTCTTAGCCCCTCTTGGAGTAGCCATTAGGTTTCGCCTCCTAGACATAATGATTCTGATGTATTCTAAAAAAAAAAAAGAAAGAAAGAAAAAGGGTTTTCTTCTGGTAAGATATTAACTGCTTATAAGTTTCAACAGAACCAATTAAAAATAAAATTAAAACAATTAATTAAAAATACTGAACTGTCGCTTTAATATCAAGAAGAACATGTCAAGCAGTTTCATTAAAGAATAAGCAGACATAGAAAACCTCATTTAATAAGCAACAAATATGCTAAACTCCTTAAAATACAAACAATATTGTTTGCTTTCTTTCTCTGGACTGACGAAGTAGAACAGAAAGCTTACATTATTAGAATTACAAGGTTAAAACATAATATTTTACTGCAGGTGATGTTTAAATAAAAACTGAATCATAGTTGTTCCTCTTTTACCAGGTTTGAAAAAGATTATTGTTGACAGCCATGCTAGCTACTCTAGCACACTTTGCTCTCAGCTAAATGCTAATGTATGCATAGTAACAAGATTTAAGAAGCTCATGATTTAAAAGTGAGCTCATATTTCCTTTCACTTATTATAAAGCATAATAGCACAGAAACTGATAAGAAAGCCTAGGGAGAATACAATTCTAACCATTTACTGTGTTATTTTTCACAAAATCAAATGTTCGAAATCACTGTTTATGGTTACTGCATGGTTTATTAAAATAGTTTTAAACGTACACAGCTCTTTCCTATTTTAAACTGAATGTGGTTGTTTTGCAGCATCTGCTGCAGGCAGACATCTGCCATCACTGGGAACCCTATATTATTCACAGGTGGTGAATCATCTTTTTGAAGGTTGCATATTCTCTGGATCTCACAAATAAAAGTCTTTTTTTCCCCCCCTATGTCCTCAGCATATGGGAGTTTAGTTCATGAAGAAAATACCTACTGAGATAAAAAAAAGACTTATGTGAGCCAGGGACTATTACTCAACATGTTAATGGTCTCAACTTTCCCCCATGCAATCTAGAGGAATTGGTACCATTAGAGGATAAACAGTTTTATCTTTGAATGACTATAAAATAAATGGAAATCTCATTTTCTTTGTAACATGTTGTCTAATCTTTACCTCACAACAAAGGGCAGCAAATGTGCTCGCTTTTCTTTTAAAATTCAGCTATTATATACTGTTTATCTGTGAGCTGTAGTTACATGTTCAAGGACACTATGTTGTCTGGCAGCTGATGGATGCACAGCAACTGAACTTTATGCTAAATGATCCTGTGTCCAACCACTTAGTGCTCTGCTGTAGAGGCATTTTGTGGTTATTTTTCCAGCTTGCATGCTTTTGCAATTAAGCTTGTAAGCTTTAGTGTAACAACATCCCTTCTCTTTTACATTATTGCTCATTTGTAGGCAAAAAACAAATAAATGTTGCATTATAGAGAAACCAAGGAAAACTTGCTGCGTTTAAAAAAAATGACTCACTTACTCATATTATTGTGTTCAATATAAACAGGACTAAGAGTCGATTGAAGTAGTCAGGTGATTTTATGTTTTGAAGATTGCTTGAGTGCGTAAGTATTTCATAATTATGTATATTTCTAGTTAGATGTTGCAAACCAAGTAATATATATATATATATCAGAATGCAATGTTAAATCTAAGATGATGTACAGCAGGATTTTGTTGTTTTTGGCATATAATATAATATGACAAAATGATCAAAATCTGTCTGCATGACATCGACTCGTTATCTTTTGTTGTTTTATGGTATTCACTTACACAAGCATGGACTGTACCTGTGATTTTAGCAACATTCCAACATACTTTGAAATCTGAATTTTGAGTTGAAAAGACCAAAATTTCTCACTAACCTAAAAAAAAAAAAAAAAAAGAAAAGAAAAATACAATATGACCGCCACTTGTAGAACATAGTGACGGCAGCAGAGACATTTGCACATTTGTCTCTTTTTCCCAATAAATCTGTTGCATGCATAGTATTGTATAATATCTGTCACCAAAAGTGTTACTTCAGGTTTTTACTGCTGAAAAATACATTGTATTGCTGGCCTGGTCACTAAACACAACAATGAGCTATTTTCTATGTTTTTCCATTTAGTTGAGCATTCTCAGACCTCAGTTCCAAATAAAAGAGCACAAAGAATGTATTTCACAGTCTTTAGGTTGTAAAAATATTTAATGAGGAGGAACTGAAGATGTGGAAGTGGTAGAGGAGTATAAATACCTCAGTGTTCACCTGGAGAACATACAAGACTGGAGATGCAACAGTGAGGCTGTCTAAAAAGAGAGGACAGAGCAGACTTTACTTCAGTGTTTGCAGCAAGATGTTGCATATCTTCTTTACCACTGTTATGAAGAGCAGTCTCCTCTGTCATTATCTATTGGGGTAGCAGCATCACAGTCAGTGACCTAAAAAAGCTAAACAAGCTGACAAAGAAGGCTGGTTCTGTTCTGCTCTGGAACCCCTAGAAATGATTGTGCAAAGAAGGATTCTTCATAAAATGAAGAACAGTATGGAAAATTCTAAGCATCCTCTTCATCAGACTGTCATATAACATCAGAGTGTCTTCACTAAGAGGCTACTTCAGATCTGCTACACTGGTTAGCTCAAACTTTTGAGTAATTTAAAACATTTTTAGGAGTCTGAAATAAAATGGCTCAGGCTAATGAGAAGTAAAGTAACTCAACATTAGATAGCCTATACCTGGGGAAAATTTTGTTTCGAAATTTCTTTCAAGACAGGTGTAATTCACAACAACGACCATGCTAATATTAGAGATTGCAAAGGTTTAGATAAAATTTCAACACACATGTGCCTCTCTTTGAAATACTCTGGCTTGGGCTGAGAAGGAGATGACCCACTGAACAATTATGATGAATGGGGAACTATATGTGGACATTTTTGTCAAGTCTGAAAGTCACAAAAATTAGCATGCTAATGACATTAGCACCAGCGAAGTTTTTTTAAATACAGTTTCAGCACACATCTGCTCAACTGTTTATGACATACGTACCTCAGCTCAGGCTGAGAAGGATCTTAGTCACTCCAAATTACTATTTGGACATTTATTTCTCAAGGAGTCTAAGATTATCCCAAACATTAGCATGCTAACATTATCATACTCTTAGCTCAGGCCATAGTACACTCTAATCTGTTCTTCTAAACAATACTTTTTCAATATCATGTGACAAATTTCTAGTATGCTATATTGGAATAAAAAATACAAGTATATTTTGAGCACAAAAATAAAAAAATCAAGCTTTTGTCTTTGGATAAATTGTCTTGGCAAGTTAAAGGTATTTTTGATTATGTTTTACAGGCCATATGAAGGTTTGTATTTTCATGTTTGTTCATACATAAAGAATATGTTTAAAACACAGGAAGCTCAAACTGCGGCAGGAGCCTGAGGGACCCCCAAACTCCAGAAGCACATCAGACCCAGCTGACCGCCTCCAGGGGAGGTCAGGATGTGTTGACAGCTTCTTGGGTGTCAGGGGAAAGCTTCTGTTCATCTCCAGCCTATATATGGATGTCTCTGGCAAGGTGCAAAATATTGCAGCAGGTTTCTCTGTAATTAACACTTTTCAAGGGTTGTTGAAGGGCAGGTGTGCCTAACGGAAGGCAGTGTGTGAGAGTATTTGTCATTGGTGGAACAAAACAGCAGTTTACTTGCAAATCTCTGCAGATATAAAGCAGTTGCTGTTGCTTACACTTTTATCTTTTCCAAACTGTTAACTCTAGTTTGTTTTTTTTATTTTTGCACATTATTTTTTTTTTCAAAAACAACACATCATAGTCTTCGTGTAGTTAACTGTCTTAACACCGAAGCTTCTGGATAATGCCAGACATCATTACCTCAGTCCTCTCAGAATAGCTCTCATGAAGAGATTTATCCCTCATCAGCACAACAGCCTCTCACCACTTGGAGCTGTGAAAAGCTAACTTCAGGTGCAAAGGTCACATACAGCTGTGATCCCAGCAGCTATCCCATGATCTGGGCGCTTTCCTTTTCGCTCTACAGCCTCCATATTGATTTGATTAGCTGCTAATTAAAACTTGGCAGGCTGGGCAGGGCACAGAGGAGATTGCTCAATTAGCTGGGTGTCAGAGCCTCTAATTCACTCTCTTTCACCCTCTCTTTCTGTCTGTCTATCCCCTTTTCTCCTTCTGCTCTATCACAGATCCCCGTTCTGTTTGATGGGTATAAAAGAAGGATGAAAACAGAGGGAGGATAATTCTCTTAGGAAATAGACTGAGCACTCTTGTGGAGCTAAAACACCCAGCCCCATAATCCTTTAGCAAATCTTTGTTTAAAGATCTGGTTTATAAATTGTAGAGAAAGCGGGCTTCCTTTTTTTGAGCATGTTGCCTCCAGCATGCCTTGATGCCTTCTACCTTCCCTTTCCTGGCAAGTTACTCACAAGCAGTTATAGGTTTTTTTGTGCCGCCTCTGGGAGAAGGACGCAAAAAGAGATTGTTTCCCAGTCAGGATTCCAGATTTTCAAAGCTCTGGAGATGGAAATAGTGTTGAAAGGGTTATGTGAAGCATTTATTTCATGAAAAACATTTGGGATAAATTTATAAACTTACGTCTTCCAAACAGTGTCTGTGAAAGAAACATTTCTGTTAGAATAATAAGCTGTAGCTCAAGGTCCTTTTAGAGCTGAATGCATGTCATTCATAAAATGAGTCTTTGATCCAGTGACTGACAGCCTGCTCAGTCAGATCCTTGTCTGGCTCTTTTTGCAAGCCACACACAAATAGAAGGTAAATCCTTTAAAGCCATTTTCATCTATTCAATGCAGAATCTGGAGGCACATGTGAATGTTTGTCCTATTATTTCCTTTTTTTAACGATGGAAAAAAGAGATCTCTATCTTGGGCTACGGTTGTGTAGACAATAACAGTAGCAGTCCAGCATCAATGGCCAGGCCAGTCACTGTCTTTGGTAGAAATATCTCTACATGACATATAATTTACATATGGGTGTATTAGCGTAATGGAAAACCAGGAAACGAGCAAAGACCATGCCATAATGATATAAATTTAAAGGTTTATTAAAGAAAGCAGTAAAAGGGATGGATGAATTGGATGTGAAGATGGGTCTTCTGGTGAAAAGGCTTGGGAGGAGAAGACTCAACGTGGAAGATAGAACCTGGAACAAAGAGAAGTGGATGAAAAATGAGAATGGAAAGTGAGATAAGGGTGCAGTGATGAGGAGGGATGAAAGGATGAGGAGATGTCCAAAGAGGGGATCAAAAGAATGAGACTGACAGTGATGACTGGGTGCATGACAGCTGTCCTAAGCCCAAGTTGGAGGACCCCTCCCCCCATCACCCCAAAAAACACAAAATGGTTAGGCCACTGACACAACTTCTGACTTAGAGTTCATTAGGCCGCCCCAGTAAAGTATAAAATGCTACAGGCAGAGAGAGGAGAATACGTAGTTTCAATCTATCCCTTTAATCTGGTTCAAGCAGCCTCTTGTTATAAAGAAACAACACCGCAACTGTCACCTGGGGAACATGCCTCAAGCCATATAGCCTACCCTCGGTTCGCTCACCAATCCGCTGACTACAGCTGGACCTTTCTCTATGAAGAGCTGTTTCATCCAGAATTAAATAAGTAAATACTGATATTGATCAATAATTAATAATTACTCCATTAAATAAATAAATGTCTCCATGAAATATAAAAAGAGATAAAATATTTTAATGGGGAGTTTATTTTGTTGATCAAAGTTTTCTTTCTTTCTCTTTCTTTCTTTCTTTCTTTCTTTCTTTCTTTCTTTCTTTCTTTCTTTCTTTCCTTCCTGAATCTTTATGCTGTTCAGCAGGGCATTCATCCTGCTCCTGCTCCTGGCAATCTGGACAGGGCCTGCATTCATTAGTCAACTTTATGCTCTTATATAATATTTACAAGCAGCAGTTCATAAGACTCGAGAGACTATGAGCTTCCAGTCAGTTTTGATTGGGGGTTTAGACTGTAGGAGAGCTTGCTCTCCTCTGAGCTGACCTTCTCTGACTTTTATGTGAATTTTGCAGTTTCCTCAACAAGCAGTAGATGATGTCAGTGGCAGTTATCAGGATGCTGACTTTGATTAGCTTTAAGTAAGCCTGAATTGAAACTAATTCTAGGTATTTAGTGTAGTAGCCCACTATCTGATAAATTAATGATGAAAATCAATCCATCCATTTTCTTGCATGGTTATCCTTGCAGGGTCGTGAGGGGGCTGGTGTCTATCTCCAGCGGTCAACAGGTGAGAGGCGGGGTACACCCTGGACAGGTCGACAGTCCATCGCAGGGCAACACAGAGACAGACAGGACAAACAACCACACACACACACACACACACACACACACACACACACACACACACACACAGTCACACCTCAGGAGAATTCAGAGAGACCAGTTAACCTAACCTAACAGAACTGTGGAAGAAACTGGAGTGCCTGGAGAGAACCCACGCATGCACAGGGAGAACATGCAAACTCCTTGCAGAAAGACCCCAGGTTGGAATTCAAACCCAGGACCTTCTTACTGCAAGGCAACAGTGCCACCAACTGCACCACTGTGCAGCCCTGATGAAAATCCAATAACAAATAATTAAATAATAAACATTTAAATGAAAAATATGTATATAATAAATAAAAAAAAGTCCACTCATTAATGCTAATTACCTCTTAAATATCATATTAAAGGGTCATTGCGTGGCGCAGTGGGTAGAGTGGGCGCCCGTATGCAGAGGCTATAGTCTTCATTGCGGTTGTCCAGAGTTCAATTCCCAGCCTCAGTACCTTTGTCTGCATGTCCCCAGTTCTCTGCCCCACTTGCTGTCAGTAAAAAAAAAAACAAACAAAAAAAAACATTAGTGCTTCAATTACTTGATCAAATGAATTGAAGAATAAATAAAAGGGATTATGCTTTACATATTAATCTAGAGTTATTAAAGGATTTGACACTGTTAATCACAATATTTTATGCTAAACAGTTTTGTATTGCCTTGCTGTAATAACTTATAAATGACTTTATATTATGTTATAATGAACAACTGTGTGTTAGGATTAAAGAATGGACCTCATATTGCCCTATCACAAGTTATGGGGTCCCATAGGGATCAATTATGGAACCCCCCTATTCCACACATTATGATTTTTCAACTGCATTAGTTTCTTTGTTTCCTGTTATGTTAAGGATGATACTCATTAGTTTTCTTTCCTCAATGTTAATTTTTTGTACTAAAATGTTTCCTAATAGCTGAGGTTGGAAGGCCTCCTTGCCATCACCCTCATCTGATATAGTTGTTATGTTTCAAATAAATTATTTAGAGTATATCTGTTGAGGTCATTAGTAATCTTTGTATTGCATGTGTCCAGAAATGTTTTAAAATTATCTGCCATTGTTTGATTTATCTGGATATTATTACACATTATTACACTGCACAGGGACCTAACCATTCTAATTATATTCATAAATTTTGCAAAAGACGTTTTGTCAAATTGTTACTTTTAGATTCATTCAGTGAGACCTTTAAATAATTTAAGCTCTTGGCTATTTTTTCAGGTTAGCAAATGTTGAAGTAATAGTTTTGAATGCATTTTTATTTATCTCTTATGCCCAGTAAAACCTTGTTTTCTGTTTGATAGTTAAATGTTGATGATAATGACAGCAACAATTATAAAACAAGATGAGTTAAACAGCGACACCTTCCAACGTTTCAAGCTACACACAGTCAATGTATTTTGGATACAGCTCAATCCAGTTAAGTATGTCTGGTGAGTAAAATGTGATGACTACAGTTGTTTCATTTTAGTGTCTAGATGTTTGTATTTATTATTATGTAAGAGCAGTTATGTCATTAATTGTTTTTTATTGTTTTGTTTTAAATGTATTTATTTTATCTGCAGGGCTGTGCATTAGAAACTCTTGACATAAATAGCACAAAACGTCATGGAATAAAAAGCCGGGGGACACAAATGAAGGACGGCAGCAGATGGAGTGCGCTGGTGACAAACTACATTAATTGTATAAGAAACAAACCAGGGGTGCAGAGAAACCAAAAGTCACGGAGCACGAAGAAAAGCAGAAAGAGGACTGATCAGAGACTTCAGAAAACAACTCTGTTAAATCAAAAGAGGATGAGGCAGTGAACAAAGAATCAGAGTTGAGGAGAAAGAATTGAATGAATAGAAAAATACCACCAAATAAAGTGGATTAACAGAACATAACAGGAGAAAAGAATGAACAAATAAGTGCATGAATCATATAACATTTATCAGAACATTTACTTTCCAAAGCCATTATAGTTGTTCATCAAGTTGTGTTAAAAATAAAATCTCAAAAAAGGTCATTATGTGCGAGTGACAGAAAACCAAAGGCCACGTGAAAGTGCAGAGATTAAGAAAGACAGTCTGCATGAGAATGAAGTCCACTACACAAATCTCATACCCAAATAGAGAAACTGAAGGTCCACACAAATTGAAGGTGTTTTGAGTGTGTATCTGTGTGTGTGCGTGTGTGAGAGAGTGTGTGGGTGTCCATCAGGTGTCAGAGAGGGATGGGAACATGGGCAGGTCCTGGTAATGAAGGACTGATAAGTCCCTTTTTCCTCGGCCTGGGTTAATTGTGCCTTGAGATAAAGGGTAATAAATTGTCACGGGGTAATGGCAGGAGCCTGGGCTGAGCCCTGTTCCACATTCATCATGACTGTCTGGGTCTGTGTGAGCCTGGGGAGCACCAAGCAGCACTAAAAGACTGTTAGGAGGAAGGACAAGAAAAAGAGCAAATCTTAGAAGGCGACTGGAATGTGTGAAGTTTATCTAACTAACAAGAGCAACAATGATCCACGAGGACAGAGAAGAAAATGATAGAGAAAGAACAGAAAAAAACATTTTTACAACAAATCTGTGAGTTGAATTTTAAGCTTCTGTTGCAATTATGTTGCCGTGTCTCAAAAGGTGTTTTACCTGGCCTTACATTTCAAGAAATGAAGTGCATCATGCTGTTGATAATTATTATAATGTGCTTGTTCCATTTATTGTGTATATTTGGATGAAAGATTTTAAAACTTGATCAGGACTTATTAAGTTAGTTTGGTCATGATATCAATTTCTTGATAGCCCCCGCCCCATCCGGCTCTCTAGTTGTGTCCTTGGGAAAGACGCCTTACCCACCTTGCCTGCTGGTGGTGGTCCGAGGGCCCAGTGGCATCTGTGTGTGGCAGCCTCGCTTCTGTCAGACTACCTTCGGGCAGCTGTGGCTACAATCCTGTATCTTGCTACCTTAGCGTGTGAATGGGAATGACTGATTTCATTGTAAAGAGTCTTTTGTAAAGACTCTTTACAAAAAAGCACTATATAAGTCTCATGCCATTTGTGTCTCATTCAAAGGTAGATGTGCAATAGTTCAATGGGGCTAGAAGCATTTTTAGCAAAATAAATAACAATGTATCAAATATGACAGTGTCATAGGGACTGAGGGCTTAGAGCTTTGTTTTTTATAGGATGAATCTGACAACACACCAAGAAGTCCCCAAGCCTGCATTTCAGTGAACAGCAGTTGTTTTACCCATATCATAAGTTATGCTGCATTCATGGTGCAGGAAAGCAGATCTGAACAAATCTGAATGTTTGTTCATCCTGCTGTGATCCTTGGAGGAGGAGTTCATCGGAACCCATTAAGAGTGAAAAAGTCAGACAAAGGGACCCTGCTTGGTGTCGAGGTAGAGCGAGGCGAGCGCCCCATATTCAACGCAGCTGTCCTGTGTTCGATTCCCGACCCTGAGATCTTTGCTGTCTTTCCCCCCATCTCGCTCTCCTCATTTCCTGTCTGGTGACTGTCAGAAAGGCCTCTAGTGCCAAAAAAAGCAAAGTGGTTCATATAACATCAGCAGCATCTTTTACAGAGATTCAGTTGCTGCATGTGGGGACAAAGAAGCCAAGGCTCTTGTTACTCTATCTATGTGACCTGTCCGTCTACCTTGTAAGTTCAGACAACTGTGTCACTGAGGAAAACAAACTACTGAAAAAACACTAAGGGTTCCTGGGGATGAAGCATGCTGTAACAGCCTTTGTCAACTGAACAAAGGCTCTGTAGCTAATTCTGGAGTCCATTAGAGATAGGCCAGACTTAATGTCTCTACTCCCCTTGAGAAATGATGGATACTTAAAAATAAAATGTTTACTTCTACATCAAAGTAGATCATAATATGTAAATGGGACATAAGTATCTAAAGCTGAAGGAACTTAATGAATGCTGAGGTGTGACGAGCTATTCTTTCTAATAGTTCCCATTAACAGGACACACTGTGCAGAAGCACACTGAGACAACACAGATCACTGGACTTCAGCAGTGGGTATTTCTTTTTCTTTAGAAGCTGTGACATTTGAAAATTACAACAGATTGTGGAGCATTGCACCATAAAGTGGCAGAGCGCAGCCAGATGCCGTCAGTGAGTTTTAATTACCGAAAGTTATTACAGATATATATTTTTACCGCATCAGTTGCCTGAAATCTATTTTCCTTTTAATGGAAACCAGTGGAGGTTTGAAGAGGAAACCTCAAATATCATGTTTTAACATTCCCTCTTACTGTGGTATGTTTCACATTTTAAGTAACACCACAAAGTATCATTCAGGTTATATTAAAGTTAGAGCCTGTCAAATGCCTATGGTGAGACAGTAAAACTCTCCACTGCTGTTACATGATAAATATATTCTGAGCAAACCTTCACAGATGCTGTCAGCAAGATGTTCTATAGTTCATCAAGCAAAAAACAATTCGTAGTACATGTTTCACTGGGATTCGGTGAGCCACCTTGGCAGCATGACAGATCACTTCTTCACACTGAGAGATTATGGTGTTTGGAGGTGGCGCAGAGGCTGAGGAATGAAGCTTCCCACACATTATACAGCAGAGCTGCTCCCATGGAGGTGCCTGATGTTCCCACCATGCAATCATGACACTCAGTGCAGTGTGACATATGATGTGTGTACAAACAGTAAGCACATGGGATGCGGCTGTTGTTCCTTTTGACTGTTTTATGTGGGTCATACATGGTGTACCAAGGCACAGCAGGGTGGAGAGGACATTCTTCATACAGCCCATATAGAAAGTCAAACACTGCCCTTGAGATGTGACTTCATGTCTCGAAGGAAATCACCATGCAGAGTTATGTGACGCATGTCTGTGACTTTCAAACAAGAACACAGGTAAGACTATTGCATGTTTTTTGCTCTCGAAGGGAAATTTGGTCAATGACAACCAGTCTTTTATGCTTTTAAACAGATTTGCTTCAGATAATTTTTTGAAAACTGACAGAAAGAGAAAGCTGACTTTCACCTTCAATTAAAGCTGCAGTACGTAACTTTCACAAAAATGTTTGTTACATATTTCTTAAAACTGTCACCATGTTGTGCCAGTATGTTATAGAGACTGATAATCTGCGAAAAGATCGATCTCCTCCACCTCCTCCCTGAGCTACTATTGCCATCTGAAGAAACGCACCGCTCCCGACCAAAACCAACCAATCAGAGCCAGGAGGAGGGTCTTAGCGCTGTCAGTCAACATCATTTACTCACTGCTAAATGTGCTAATGGCGGAGAAACAACTTACCATTCCAGGAAAACCACTTATTCGTTGTCATCGGTGGCCATGCTAACTAGCCTAGCCTCTGCAAGTTGCCGCATAGCATAGAGCAAGAGTGGGGGGGATGAACAGCGCCATGGGCATGGTGATTGACAGTGCAAAGACCCACCTCCTGGCTCTCATTGGTTGTTTCGAGATAGCACTGGGAGAACTGGGAGAAGGCAGAGGAGCTCGATTTTTTCACAAATTATCTGTCTCATACTACACTGTCACGACATAGTGACAATTTCAACAAACATGTCGAAAAATATATTTTTTTAAAAGCTATATACTGCAGCTTTAAAACTAGATATTTACACACAATGTAAAAGTAAAAAGAGACTCAACTTTCTCTGCTTTTTGGTTACAGTATACAGTTATGGCCATATCATTTCTACTCACTAAATACCAGAAAAATGAGTGGAAATTTTTTTTGGATTTTTTTCTTCTTTTTTCAAATTCAGACGCTGACACACATTTCCAATCCGTGTATGGTTCGTTCCTTGGGTTTTCCGTTTCAAAACAAAATTGCAAAAGAAAATAACCATGTTGTTTTTTTTTTTGTTTGTTTTTTTTTTTTTTTTTTTTTTTTTTTTTTTTTTTTTTTTTGTTTTGTTTTGTTTTTCTGTTTTTAAAACATAAATGAAAAAAAAATGTAAAATTGAAAAAATTAAAAATCCACAGTGTGTGATTTTTGCTTCAGCCAAATAAATCCAAGATAAAATACAGGTTTTTTTTTAAAAAATATGTAGCGATAAAATGACGGAAGTCGCCAAAGAAGAGGAGTGTATGAGAGATTATTACACTTTATAATCTTAATTGCTTTCTTGGAATATTAAATCAGTTTTGTTCATGGTACCATGAACTCTCGATGAGGTGCGTCGACTCCCTCTAAATGAAAACCTCAACGGTTACCAAGGGGGATTGGAATCAACACCCCTCCAACCACCACCACCGCCAAACCCACACCCCAAGCAAGGAGTACCATTAGTGGTTCACTCATAGCTTTTCTGTACGTTATTGACCCAGAGATGCTAAAGCACATCAGTGCACTGTGACTGAGACCCATCGGTGACAGCTCATGGAACACAGGAGTGGCTTGTAGTATTTTTTTAGTTTTGGAATTGTAGTTTTTCTAATTTACTTTTAAAACAAGAAAACCACCCTTTTTTTTTTTTGGGTTTTCTTGTTTTATTTTGAAACTGAAAAAAACAAAGAACAAACCATACACGGAATATTTCCTTAGTATTTGGTAGAACTGACTTTAAAACTATGGGACATTGGATCAAATGTTTTGGGTTTCTTTTCACACACTTCTCAAAATAGTTTACATTAATTCTGGTCCATTCCTGGCCCTGCACAACCTTTTCAGCTCTGAGGGCATTGTTTTTTACAGGACTTTGATCTGGGCTTTCTGATGGCCACCCCAAAACATTGATCATGCTGTCCTTGAGCCACCTTTGATGATGAATTTGGACTCAAACTCTCAAACTCTAACTCTCAGGCTGATGTCCTTTAATGTTATCTCTGTGTTTGCATGTATTGTTCTTTCCTTGCCCTGTGATGGGCTGGCAGCCTTTTCAGGGTGTACCATGTCTGTCATCCAATGAAAGTTGGAGAGCTAGGCACCAACTTCATGGATGGATAGATGAATGTTCTTTCATCACAGCCCACATCATGATGCTGCCACCTGCATACCTCACAGTTGTGGGATCTTCTTAGGAGTGCTTGCTTCCCTCTATTTCTCTCTCTCTCTCTCTCTCTCTCTCTCTTTCTATATATATATATATGTATATATATATATATATATATATAATAGCCAACCACTTAAATTTTAGTTTCATTAGACCACTGGATTTTCTTCAAAATTAAGATATTTTTTCACTGAGTGCTTTTGTAAACTGTTAAACAAATCAAGCCTGTGCCTTAAAGAATATGTAATCAGTATATGTAGCCTAATTCAGCACATCTTTGACTTCTCTAAGTAATGAACATTTCAAACGGGACCTAGATTAATTACACACAAACTGATGTTTTAAAGCCTTCATTACAGTTCATTATAACAATTTTCTGCCTGCAGCTAATGAAAAACATGACATTTGAGATTAGAATATTACATCAGACTAATAAAAAAAATTAATACAGAAATGTGGGCTTATTGAAAAGTCTGTTTAATACCTACTTAATGACTATCATTTTCTAAAGGCACTTTTGACAAATGAGCCAAATCGAATGCATCTTATAATTTATTGAATATGACTGTTTATCTGAGTTGCATCAAGTTAAGTTTTGATCAGACTACTTTAAATTTATACCTAGAGATAATAAAAAGAAGTCCAAATTCCTTTAAAACTGTGAAAAAGCCTTCTATGGAAGCTGTGAATCATGTGTCAGCTTCAGTGTTGTTGCTATTTATCAATGTAATTTGCAAGCACCACCAGTTAACTGATCACCTACTAGGATGATTACCAACTTTTAAATTATTCCTGGGGTCACCTGTCCTAAGGTTATAAAGAGACCCTTAAACTAATTTAAATGCCAAGAACCTTCTATTGGTCAATTATAGCTGAGGAACTATCTTGGATAAGATAAAAAAAAAAAACTGCTAATGAACAGAATGCAGGTGACAATAGTGAGACTAGTCATATTATTTTGTTGGTAGAAAATAAAAGCCAAATTAGTTTTCAGATGTTTACTCTGAATTTCACTGTAGTTTAATTCTCAGGGACACTGAAGTGCCTGTTAGATGATAGCAAGTAGGTGTGCTGCTGGTAGTCATGCTTCTGGAGATATGCCACCTCCTTATTAAACAGAAAAACAAAGCATGCAAAATGCAGAAGAAGAGAAAGAAGACTGGAACAAAAAAAGAAAAGGGTAAACAAACAACACTGGGGCCGTGGCTTGGGACCGTACAAGACCGCTTTCAACTTGAGCTTTCAGGATTACCAAAACTTGCACAACTACCAGAAACACAGACCAACAATGTTTTGTTCCTAAGAGTGTACAAAGCCCTGCAGCTTATTCCTCTTTGCCACAGACCTCCATTGTTTTTCCTCTGAACCATTAAGTCTCCCAACATTTCCCATTTAAGTCTGTTGCGTAATCATTGATCAAAACTATATGAGGCTTTAGCTCATGGATTCACAGGAGCAGAAAAAGCACATTTGTGCTGAATGTTGCATTTAGGCTAAAAGTGAACAGAAGAATTAGAGCAACTACAGTTTTCTAAATTTATATAATTTTTTTTAAACAGTTACAAACTTGTATTTTACCTGCTATACAATTGTTCTTGAAAACTAGACAAATAATGAAAACGTATCAAATGTGTATCACATGAAGTACTTTGCCCTCTGTATCTTCTGAAAAAAGAAGCAGCCACCACCATGCCTTATGGTGGGGATGTGTTCAGGGTGATGTGCAGTGTTATATTAGTTTTGCAGGTACAGTTATGACCAAAATTATACATACCCCTGGCAGATTTAGGTATAAAGTGAGCCTTTAATTTTGTCAACATGCTTCTTCTGGCTGGAAGTAATACAGTGGCTTGCAAAAGTATTCATATCCCTTAAACTTTTCCATATTTTCTCACATTACAACCACAAACATAAATATATTTAACTGGAATTTAATGTGAAAGACCAATACAAAGTGCTATAAAATTGTGTAGTAGAAAGAAACAAAACATTTTTATTAATAAAAAACTGAAAAGTGCGGCGTGCAGAAGTATTCAGCACACAACGTAAAAGTACAAACAAACATACCCACAAATGTGAAAAAGAAAAAAAATTGAGATTTTTTTCTTCTTTTTTTCAAATTCAGAAGCTTTTAAGTGGCCCAGTCAGAGTCCCAATTTTAATCTGAAAGAGAATCTAGGAAGGGAGGGAAACATTAGGGTGATGACAAAGAGGCATTCCAGCCTCAAAGACTTGGACCTCATCACTAAAGAAAAATCTCCAAAATACCCATGGAAACATGCAAAAAGATGGTCAGCAATTATGAGAAGGGTTGGATCGCTGTAATGCCAGCAAACATTTTCCATTAATTAAAACAAATATAAATAATCTTTTGACATATCATTTGTACCAAAATATAAATAAAAACATCTAAATTTACTTTATATAATATTGTAACACATTTGAGAGATGATTGTCTCATTTCCTATCAGAAAAAACTTCTTGGTTGAATTAAACTGATGTTAGATCTAACCCTTCAAGGGGGTATAAATGATTTTGGGCATAAATTTGTGTCAGAAAGTTTAATACTGGTTTTATATGATTGGAGCTTCTTCCACCCATTTGTCTCCCTGGTACTATAGATGTTGGATCTAGCATTCATAGCATTTTCATAACTAACTTGTGGTAATTGTTACATGACAAAACAACATAGGTCTAATTTTAGATAAAATTGATCTGAATTAAACAACTCTGAATGACAACAAATAAATGAATCTTACACCTTTTATTTTATTGTAATCTTAAAGAAACAACAGTACAATTAGTAGTAATTATTTAAATGAGGCATGAACTGCATTATATCCAAAATCCTTCATTAAGCCCTCAGATATTTATATTGTCCTGATCATGAAACACTGGACCAGCTCTACACCCTCAGCAGGGTCCTGGAGGGTGCATGAGAGTTTGCCCAACCAGTCTATATGTGCTTTGTGGACTTAGAGAAGGCGTTCGACCATGTCCCTCATGGAATCCTGTGGGGGTTCTCTGGGAGTATGAGGTACCAGGTCCTTTGATACGGGCTGTTTGGGGGTACAGGGGTATGACTGATGTCAGAGCTTTGACCACATCGCTGGCAGTAAGTCATTTCCGGTGAGAGCTTGACTCCGCCAAGGTGGCCCTTTGTCACCGATTCTGTTCGTAACTTTTATGGATGTGATCTACAACTCTTGCTGGAGCAGTTCACTGCCAAGTGTGAAGTGGCCGGGATGAAGAGCAGTACCTCCAAATCCGAGACCATGGTCTTGCGCCGTAAAAAGGTACAATGCCTTCTCTGAGTCAGGGAGGAGGTCCTGCCCCAAGTGGAGGAGTTTACGTTTCTCTGGGTCTTGTTCACGAATGAGGGAAAAATTGAGCAGGAGATCGATAGATGGATTGGTGCGGCGTCTGCAGTGATGTGGGCGCTGTACCAATATGTCATGGTAAAGAGAGAAGTGAGTCAAAAGGCGACGCTCTCAATTTACAGGTCAATCTATGTTCCCACCCTCATCTACGGTCATGAGCTTTGGGTCGTGACCGACAAAACAAGATCACGGATACAAGTGGCTGAAATGAGTTTCCTCCGCAAGGTGTCTGGGCTCTCCCTTAGAAATAAGGTGAGAAGCTCGGTCATCCAGGAGGGACTCAGAGTAGAGCTGCTGCTTCTCCACATCAAGAGGAGTCAGTTGAGGTGGCTCAGGCATCTGGTTAGGATGCCTCCTGGACGCCTCCCTGGTGAGGTGTTCTCAGCACGTCCCACCAGGAGGAGACCCAGAGGAAGACCCAGGACACGCTGGAGCGACTATGTTTCTCAGCTGGCCTGGGAACGTTTTGGGATTCTCCCAGAGGAGCTGGCCTAAGTGGGGAGAGGGAAGTCTGGGTCTCCCTGCTTAGGCTGCTTCCCCCGTGATCTGACCCCGGATAAGCGGAAGAAATTGGATGGATGGACATTATTTATAAAAATAAAGACGGATTAGTGAATCTAAATGTATTATGGTGAAAAGTTTAATAAGTCTTCAATAATATTTCCTGTGATAATTGGCTACATTTCTAGTAATTGAGCATTTTGAAACTTAATCCAACACAACTGAGTCAGTGTTTTTCTTAACATCTATAAATGTTTTGGAATTATTTTTACTTTATTATTTTTTACTTTTTCCATAAAGGCCTGATTTGTGTAGTGCATCACTAACAATTGTCTTGTTGACAGGTTCTACTACCTGAACTAGAGATCCATGCGACTCCTTCAGGATTACTATAGGTCTTCTCTACTTCTCTGATTAATGCTAGCTTTGTCCAGTTTAGATGGACTGTCATGTCTTGGTAGGTTTGCAGTTGTGCCATTCTTTTTCTATTTTCAGAAGATGGATTAGACAATGTTCTGTGAGATGTTCAAATCTTGGGATATTATTCTATAACTTAACTCTGCTTTAAACATTCTCCTTGACCTGTCTGCTGTGTTCCCTTGTCCTCATGATGCTGTTTGTTCTCTAACAAACATTGATTCACAGAACAGCTGTATTTATACTGAGATTAAATTACAGACAGAAGTGGTATATTGAAAATAAATGCTTGCTACATTTCTTGGATTTTGGCTGATCACGCTGAACACACCCCTTGAGCCATCATTATGCTGTGGAAAGTTTTTCAGTTTGAAAACCATGTATCACTTTCTTTCCACCTTACAAGGATGTGGTACTGTGTGTTAGTCTGTCACATAAAATCCCAGTAAAATGTATAGAAGTTAATGGTTTAATCATGATAAAATAGGAAAACAGTCAAAGTTGCATGAATACCTTTGCAAGGCACTGTAAAAAAGGGAAGTAGATGATTTTAAAATAATCTATGAGAAAGATGAATGAATTTCACAACAGCGAAGCAATGACAGTGGATGTCAGGGGCAAAAAGAGAAGATTAAAATTAACAACAAAGCAAGAAAGAAGATGGAAAGCCCACGAACACTCAGATTAATTTGTTCTCAGCCTCTCCATACCTGAGCACACACGCCGGTGCTCCGCTCAACCAGTCAGTGCTCACCGCTATAAATCTCGGAGTGACATTTTGGGCGGCGAGTGGCGCGTAAACATGGCCGGCTAAATGTCAGCGCAGAGAGCAGACAAGCCTGACTTGGAAAGAGTGAGAGTGGAGGCAGTAATGTCACCACACTTAAACTCACCCGCCATCAGTCTTCATGACATTTAAGAGATATATCCCTAGATGCATCTGGTTGAGGCACGCGATGGGAAAAAGTTTGCAGAGAAAGCTAGGAGGACTTGATGAGTCAGGAGTTTTTAAGTACTGATGTGACCACACACGGAGGGGAAATGATTGTGTTCTCTCTTTTTTTTGTGTAATATTTTTTTCATGATTTAGTAGCCAGCAGCTTTTAAATTCACCTAAGGCTGAAAGGGAAATCCATGATTTAATTTAATGGTTAGTTCTACAACCATTTTTTGATGTCCTTTCCAATTTCAGGTGAGGATCATGTTTCCTCCCTACATTTTCAGTCATTTTATAATCCAATATGGAGGGCAGTGTGACCTCTCAAGCCATGTCAGTCAAAATATAATAATAATAATAAAAAAAACAAACGACTTGATATTTCATCATTCATCATCCTCTCCTCTGATGTTCATTCTTTAATCTGTCTCCCTGCTGCATGGGGGCTGTATTGATTTCTAAATGAATAATTGAGAAAGATGGTTTAACTGCTCTTTTCAAATGTCCACAGTCTCCTGTTTGATTCACTTAGCCCTCTCCTTCTTGTTTTTCTTTCCCTGACCCATGATCTTTCTCTTATTGTGCCATCAAGCCTGCCCCTGTATTCCTCTCTTGCTCTCATTTCTCCTCTCCTATCAAGCTGCTGATGTGGAAGTTTCAGGAGAGAATGGATTCCCCGCTTGGCTAGCTGCTCCCTCCGACTTCTGTGTCTCGTCCGTCAGCAAAGACAGGTAGGTTTAGAGCTCTACTGGTAGCTGTGTCCTCGTCTGTCTCAGTTTCAGCATCTTCACTCTCCTCACAGACACTTTTCCTGTTTTTAGGGGCTTTTATGGAAATGCAGTTAATAAGAAGCTGGTACCTCCTTATGTGGAGTATGTGCGCCCTGCATGCTGCTAAGAATGTTGAGATGAAGCTTTGTTTGCTGTCAAGCACACCAAGCCCACATGGAGTGAAGTTGCCACGTTACTTCTTCTCTTCTTTTAGCTTGAGTATCTGAGCACTACCCTTGCCTAAGGCTAACGGGGACATTTAAAGAAATTACTTTTTCAGAAACTAAGCTGTAGAGGGAGGAGGGTGTGGCAGAAAGAGGTGCTTGCCCAGGGCAAGAGTGCTATTCACTCAAAAACCACCACTGTTTCAAAGTATAGACAAAAGTACATCAATGAAAAGATTACCAGATGAATCTGAATCAATAAATCTACCTGTTATTATCTACTGTCTTTGACCTACATAGCACACGTAACTCTGTGATGTCAGAAACAAAAAGTCAAGTAGGTCTCATCAAACTGTTCATCAGAGATGAGCCTCTAATTCTTCTGTGAAGCTTGACACCATCTCACCAAAGAGTCACATGAAAAGGAGCAAATGCTCACTGTAATGCAGCGCAACATGAGTGACATCTTCTGTAATGGCAGCTAAACTCCTAAAAGTCTTCACCATGTTTAGCTTGGTGGTCTCCAGCTATGATAGCACATCCAAAGCAACATTTCACATAAAGGAACCCCGTTGCATCACATCAAGGTAAGAAGCATCATAAATATGAAAAAAAAAAAAAAAAAAAAAAAAAAAAAAAAAAAAAAAAAAAATCAGACTCACCTTTGATGTTTATTTCCAGAAAAGAACATATGAACATTAATCTTCCATTAAGGCAACCTTTTAAACACCCTGCCTGTCAAAGTCCGACACCCCAAGAAGTGATTCACTCTCAACTTCCAGCATTGTGAGTGTCTTTGAAGTTTGCTGTCTTGTTGTGTTTAGTGCAAATGTCTTGATCAGCTTCACTGATAAAGTGGAGATAAATTAAAACAGATGTACAGTGATGCAATCATAACAATGTGTGCAGAATTAGAAGGAAATGTAAGGACAGTTAAAGCAAGCTATCAGTGTTTTTTAAATATAAAGTTGTGTCAGCAAAGCAGAGGTGACAAAAGAATGAGTACATGCTAGTAATGCTCTTGTCATGAACCTCACTCAGTGATCAAGAAAAATACCAAGATTTGGGGATAGTTTAAATGGTTTAACTTTGTGTGGGGAAGAGGGGTCTGGCTAGTTCCTGAATGTGGTCCATGGTTCTTTGGTTCAAGTTCTTGAGGGTTGTTGAAAGATGTTCAAACATACTGCAGCAGTGTCCAAGGTGTTGTCAGGCAGTGACGATCTGTATGAACACATGGATGAACACATGTGAGCAGTAAAAGCTATATTTTTTCACAGGCAAAGATCTTCTAAGAATCTCAGAAGCTGCCAGCGCTAACTTTGTTACTAGTCAGATGATCTGATGAGATGATACTGTTTAGCCAACGTTCTTCTGGATGGAGAGTGATGAAGATCAGCAGGTAAAGTCGGTGTCACCTGTGAATCACCGGTGGGAGACATGCAGCTGATCAGAGCTGCTGAGAGGAGCTGCACAGTGTGTGTCAGCTAACCAGCCAGAGCACCAAAAAGTAAAAAAACTTTGCACCGTTTTTTCTTAACAAACCTTGTAAATTGAGTAATGGTATTCCATTCAGATAATGTTAGCTAAATGATTAGTTAATCTATGCCAATATATCATGTTAAGATAGTTAAGAAGATGTTGTTACCTATCCCTTCCTAGTTTGTTAAAGCTGGAAATAAACCTAACCTTCTTTAATTTCCATGCAGAAGTGCTCACTTTTGCTTTCCACATATTTAAAATAAATTTTTATTGCCACAATTGTTGGGGTCTGGGAGTTTTTGTTCACCATCTTTTGCAGTTCCATCATTCATCCACCAGATGGCATCGTGGAGCACGGTGAGCTTGGCCATTCAGCAGGTGTGGTTCCACACCTGCATTCAATCAGCCTCATCAAGAAGAGTTTAAGAGGAGCATGCTGCCAGTTAATCAGTGCCTGAGTGTTAACCTTAAGTGGTAACTTTCAAGCCCCTCTGTGTTTACCTGATGATCTTTGCTTTCTCTCTTAGAAGGCATTTCCACTTACCTTCTGTACTCTCTGCCTTCAAGGTTCCTCCTGATGCAAGTTTGGATCCTGCTCCAAGTCATTACTCCTGGTGATTCAAAGCCACATGCAGACTCTTAGCAAACCCTCCGGAAACAAATCTCTGACTGGTAGTTCCTTGGCTCCTCTTCCTTGCTATTTCATTGTTTCATCGACCCCTGTCCACTGTGCTACCCGGATTCCACGTCCCATCCACCATCTGGCTTCACCTACATCAGCTTCGTCCTTAAACTCATAATCCTCCCAGACCCCACAAATTCCTCCCTGGCAGATTTTCTTCCCTATCAACACAGTAAGCATTTTCAGCAACATGTCTTCTTACCCCTCTTCATTATACTCGCCTTATCGCTCCAGCCCGAAGTCCATTTCCACAACCATTTCCCCCGGACCACTGAACATTCACCTTTGCCATAATTTCATTATCTTTGTAACAAAAAAAAAAAAAAAAAAAAAAAATTAACTTTACATCCACCTCCTGAGACTGTTTCTGCATGTGCGTTAGACATCTATCTAAAACCATGACAACAATAGAAAGAGCAAGGTCAGGGAGGAGCCATTAGACCAGCAATGATGCAGGGTCCTTCAAGTAGGGAAAGCTGATTTGCTGAGAAAGCTATCTGTTGCAGGGAAACCAGTCAGGTATCAGTTCAGAGTTTTCACAGATATTTCAGAATTGCACTCATTCACACTCCAAAATATTGTCTATATTATAGGTAGCACAGGGAGAAGGCCATGTTTATATTTACATATTTTTCTTTCACTTTCTGTTTTCATGCCCTTAAACTGAATTCTGAGGCTTATTACTCTGATCCTTGTCACTTCCATTCAATTGTATTAAGTAACTTTGTATACAGGAATGGTGGTTTACTGAACACGTCATGTTCAGGGTTGCCCTGTGATACTAAATGATCTGGCTACTTACCCTGCAGATGTTCAAAGGTAACTGTCAACTGGAGTTTGAGTGCTAAAACTTTAGATGTTGTTGGTTTAAAGAACTAAAGTCGGTCACCTGGTGTTGTAGTGTGGCTGTTAGTGACTGTGTTTTTAGTCACTATGGCAAGGTCCAATTGAATGCAAGAGGATGCTAAATCACTCAGTAGACCCCTCAAAAATTTCTCCCTCTCACTCCTGAGATCATTGTTATGAGCCTGACAGAAGAGACACTAAATCTAATTCTTATATGCTCTGGCACAGAAACCTTAACTAATAACCAATTTCATTTTTTTTTTTTTTTATTTTATTTTATTTTATTTTTTTTTAAAACCTTAAGTTTTACTAGAACAATAACTTAAACTATGCTTCAGTCAAATTGAGATCAGATCAGGGTTTTCATCCCTAGAGGGTAACCTCTGTGAGCTGTATGGTGAAAATATTAAAATGCCTTAAAATATCATCCAGAAACTTGTTTACAGCTGAAATTGTGTGTGTAAGCAAGGTGGCCTACAAACTTGACTCAGTTACAACAGATCTATGAGAAGGAATGGTCTAAAATTCCATAAAACCACTGAGCTTGTAGAAAAATGCCAAAAAACATTTGACTGTTATTCTAGTTTTTAACCAACAGATATATTTAGCTAATCCTAATTGACCTAACACAGGAAGTTTGTCTGCATTAATGTTAGAGATTTATATGCCTCAGTTTATATAAATGTTACTTTCTTACCTGTGATTTTATGTATCACACATACTAAGGGCTGCTCTTTTAAAGTCATTTTCAAATGTCTGTTCCCTAAGTCAGAACGAAACCAAAGAAAAATGCTTGTACATATACCACCCCTTGTTCCTAGAATCAGTTACCTGAAATTTTCAGAACTTGTTACCATGGGGAAGTTTAAGTCCATTTTAAATAAAGAAAATGCTTAATATCGGGTGTAATTCCAATTTACTATTTTTAACTATTTTACTCCCCGTAAGTTTGCTAGATTTATTCTGGCCAGACTTCTGTAGAAACCCCCCGCCCTCCCAGATGTTAACATGAATAAGGCATTTTGCCACAATGCACCAGCAGGACACCTACTTACACTCCTAATTTTTAATGACTGGAGAGCCACCCTGGTCTCACTGATTCAGGGAAACTGCAGCAGAGTCTTCCCTTTTCGAGGGCAGAGTCTGTGAAGCAGCAGCAGAACTGATCCTGACAGACCCAAGAGGGGGACCTGATCAGGAGACCCAAGGCTCATCACTTAAGTACCGTCTTGGACATGTTCACAAATGTCAGGGTGGCAGCAGCACAGATTATTGTTTTATTTCTGTGTGATAGAACCACACAGAACGTAATTTTGCGTGGTTGGAGAAAGGTTTGTAGAGCTACTTAATAGTTGATACAAGGGCTGAAATATTTCAGCATTTTTTCCCCCCATTATTTGAATAAAAAAACAGCAGCAACAGAAGAGGAATCAACATTTGCAGACCAGGAAAAAAATCAGCTATAAACAGGAGTTAAAGTAAAACATGGGTCAATCCCAATACAAACAAGTTTGTTAAATGACTCCTAAAGATTAGTTGAAAAGCTACAAAGTTTGTTAAACTATTGAAAATGGAAAAGCTTGATTTTGTCTGAGAAGTTGGTACATCTAAGTTAGCAACAATTGTTCCCAACTTCGTGAACCGAAGGAGGAGTTTTAAACAATGACTTGGAGTTTCTGCACTGTTTTAGAATAGTAGTCTGCCTATGGTTGTAGTTTGCCAATGACAGTGGAGAAAGTGAACGTATTGGACACGCTTCCAGATATTTACCAATTAAACTTGGAGCAAGAAGAATGCTTAAGACATTTTATTGCTGGCAAAGATGTTGTGGCTCTACTCCCCACGGGGTTCGACAACTGTCTATAGTTAGCACTGTATTTGTACTACAACTAGCGGTTCTGGGGACGTCGAAACTAGATGTCTGGTAGACATCAGAAAAAGACGTTTTCTGGCATCACAGTCTGCACCTTCAGGGGACCAAAATTAGACATCCAAAAATTTTGTTTGGACGTCTCTGCATCCTAACACTTTACAGTGAAGTCCTCAGATCATTTTTTTTGGGAGGGGGGGGGTTTCCATCAAACTGGTTCTAGTCCTGAACTGATGGTAAGGCTCACTTAGCACCTGTTTGTTTTATTCCAGTGCTGCTTTAGTTCTTGCTCCAAAATTGGTGAGAACCCAGCACCATCTGAAGCTACAGGTTAAGATTCATTCATTCAAACAACTCAACAAGTTGGCATGCACTAACATGTCAGAGCTCTGAAAGGATGGCTGTTGTTGTGATTGTTTAAAAAAAACAAACAAAAAAAAAAAATAGAAGAAATTTGATGTAACTGCTTACTAGTTACTTCAGAAAAGCAGCTCTCTACATGTGGTTTGCTATCAAACTAGTTGCTACATAATCAGTCCTCCTGCGGCAAGGTGCATACATGAAATGACAGTGGTCTGTAATCAAACCTCCAAGATTGTGTTTTTGAAAGGTAAAATCAATATCAGTTGTGGTCTACATCTGTAGATCAGTGAGGCTTGTTGAGTGGTTTTTTTTTTTTTTTTTTTTTTTTTTTAAAAATGTGAAAATTAACACTATAGCTGCCAGGTGATGTTTTATACCAGTAACAATATTTGATTTGAGAATAATGATTGTAAGCCCTCATTGAAATTCAATTGGGGGCTCTACTGTGTGTTGTGGTCATTTGGTCTTCTTGCTGGGACCTGCAGAGCTCACTCTGGAACTACCAGACCTGACAATGTGCCTGCTGGTTGTTAGGGTTTTGGTTCATTCTTTAAAATGCATGCCATTTTTATTTTTTTATTTTTATTTTAGTGAACAGTTTCACGTACAGCAGAGACTTTGATTCTTTTCCATGTGCAGATTTATGAACCCTGCATGTGATCTCACGTTATCCTCAGCAGGGTTTCCTCGCCTGCGGTCGTGTTTGTGTGTGGAAGCAAAAGCTTTTTTTCTGCTACCTCCCTGATGTTCCTGCACGCATCGTGTAACAGCAGGTGTATGAGTAAAAACCCAACTGATGCCTTCTTCACTCCCACAGTTCCTGGTGTTGTTATTCATCCGATGGCTGATGTTTTCAGACACTTCCTCATGTAACACCACCAACCAGCCTTTCACCTTTTCACATCTGCTCTCCCAGCGTCTAGCACCAAGAGAGCTGCTAAATCTCCTCATGCTTTCTCCCCAATTCTCACTGCTGGTGGGCTGTTATTAAATTATATAGCAGCCACTCTACCTCACCAACATGTACTGCCTTCTCTTTGCCTGGTGGGAAATGTATTGGCTTGACAGTTTAACTCATAGCTGTGTGAAGTGGAGCTGCCTCCAATTGGATTTGACGGTTAAGGATCTTTATTTTCCGTCATGTTTTGGTAGATGTGCTGCAAAAAGTCTCTCCACAGAGCAGCAGAGGCATGCAGAGGATAAAAGATGATGTCGTTTTTCTGTCCACTGGAAAGAAGATTACAGAGATAAGAGTCATTACCAGACAGCTTGTGATCAAAGTCAAACTCTTTCCATTTCATTTAAATCTTCAAATAGCTGGTGATAACGTTTACTGATGGTAGCTTCTCTAACTCGCTGCTTTAGATCGATTCTCATCTCAGTTTGAGAATCTGGTCTCGGTTCTTGTGTTTTTTAAAGTCACAAGAAAGAAAGAAAAAGACATTATCAGTGTGGCTGATTGCTGCAGTGGAAAACTTCTCATAAAGACCTTAACATCAGTGCCAGAAGACAACACACAGGCAGTAGAGCTTACTGCATAGTATGTTTAGCTGATAAGGGGATACATTTCTTTCCATGAACTGTCTCTCTGTTGTCAAACTCCATTAATTTCAGGCTCCCAGTTGAATCAACAGTGTCCTGAATTAATACAGCCCATGTGACACTGTAAGGCCACTGAATGTGGTATTGGATTAAAGAAAACATTTCTAGGAAGTAAATATTAAACAACTGAAGCTTCAGACTCAAGGAAGTAATTATTTATATGCCTCACTTTTAAAGTAAAAACTCATTTCAAATAGTAACTTTTTTTTCTAGATGCAACATTGTTTTTTTTTTTTTTTTATCTGACACACCTATAAAAAATGTAAAGTTTTGCAGAACATAAATTGAAGATTATTTAGTGATTAAGATTAATGTGACATACAATCATGTGATACAGGACAAACTTTGACAATAGATTTTGGATAGATGGATTTTTATGTCAATTCTAAAGTACTGAAAAATTCAAGTAAAATGGACACACTTAAAGTAACACAGCGCATGCATTTTTCCATTCAGTTACAGCTCTAAGTCTTCAGCATGCCATATCTTGACTTAATAATCTTTGCCATCTGTCTTTCAAAAGTTCTCTATATCTGTCAGATTGTGGGAACATCTTTTCCACGGCCCACTTTAAGTGACCCCACAGATTGTCTGTCTGATCTGGTTCTGAACTCCTAAAACAATTTTCCTCTCATGTAGTCATGGTTTTGTTGATTTGGATGTATGCTTGGACTCAGTGATGCTAAAAATGAAATCCATCCTCCCTTCTGTAGGTTTGGAACTATTCATTTATCCAACTTGACAAAAATAATAACCCCCAAACATGAGTCTGCCACCACTATGCTTCACTGTGGCTATGATGTTCTTTGATGGGTTTTTTTTTTTTTTTCAAAATATGCATTTTGGAATTCAAAAACTTAAGTTTGGGTCTCTCCACTATATATATATATATATATATATATATATATATATATATATATATATATATATATATATATATATATATATACACACACACACACACACACACACACACACACAAGGGAGGTTAGGATTTTTCCTTTTGAGATGAGGAATACCAGTTTGAGAGTCATTGTGTTAATCTTTGAGGTGGTTTTCTTTGTGCTTTTTGATGAGGCAGACTTAATGAAGCTCAACATGTTCCTAACCCACATGCAGAATCACACAGGAGACAAGTGGTGAAGGTGAGAATATTTATTTACAATATATACAAAAATATGCAACAGGATTGAGCCCACAATGGTTTGAGTTCCGGAGGCGTGCGAGGAGGAGGGAGATGAGTTAATCAGGATTCACAGGTAGGTTGATTTTGCGCTGATTGAGAAAGGAATGAAGTCTTAGTTTGGCTGGAAACAGTTGTGAGCATGGAGGGGCTTGTTCGGTCCTGGTGTGAAGCAGAAACTGATTCTTGTCCACTGGAAGTATCCAGGGTGTGTGAGTGTTCAGAGAGGGATGAAGTCCTAGTGAGAGCTGGTTGCTGGAGAGGGGACAGGCCGGCGAAGGATCTGAGAACGTCATACTGTAGCTGGCAGCACAAAGATAAGTTCTCCTTAGGTGGATCAGGAGAAACTCAAGAACTTCAGGTAAACCTGAAATCCTGGAAACAAGGTGACTTGAGACTGGAGGCAGAGATCACACAGTTCTACAAAAACAGAACACATTTCCCAGAAGTCTTGAGCAGGCAAGAGGTACAGTCATAAGTAATCATCCAGTGAGAAATGATGGTTCTCCAGCTCCTTATGAACACCAGCCTCCTGATGAGGCGATTATATTCAGGTGCACAGCAGCACAGAGCTCTCCAGCAAAGATCCTCTCTAAAACAGGAACTCTCACACTCAAAGAAAACATGCAAACCCCAACACAACAATTTTCTTTGTATTTCCTCAGACAAATCTTAAGATTTAAACCCAAAAAAGTAGACATATCAATCTCTGCTTTACAGTTTCAGGCTTTAATATGCCTTAAAAAACAGAGCACAGCAACCATTATGGAGAAGGATTTTTGATCTGTTACTGTATTTGTATGCAGAGTGGTAGCAGTGTTCAGATGGCCACTTATCACTTTCTTGGGCTGATACTTAGCTCTGAGCTATATGGTGAAATGATTGCAAGCTTTACTGTGCATACATCCACTGTTTCTAAACATCAAACAAAACACCAAAGTACAGGAGAACACTGATTAATGTTCTTGTTTCAGAAATACAAGTTCAAATGAAACAACCACCTGAGTTGGCTAATTTTTTTTTTCCCCATTAAAGCAAAAAGTTTTTTATTTTTTGATATCTTTCATGTAAAAAAATGTTTATTTTCTTTGTCTTGAGTCCTGGAAGTGTTTTTATAGTTGTCATAAAAAACAAAAACAATTTGCATTCATTTTACAATGATGACGATGGCTTTGCAGAAAGATAAGCTTGACTGCAGAGCAGTTTTGCTAGATGGGATGTGAAATTCTGATACGTAGTATCTCAGAGCTGCAGGCTGCACAGATGGAGGATGAGGGATGAGAGGGAAAATGGAAGTATCTTTCAATTTGAGTGCTTGTGGGTAAGTTAAACATGCAGCATTTTATACGAGGAAAATAAGACGGAGTGATGAGCATGCGGTGCGTATCAGGTTTAAAATTTCTTCTGCTGCAGACTGAAAGAGGAGAGCTCAGTGGGAGTAAAGATGAATGCAGAGGACAAACTCTGAAAGGTGCGTAAGACATATTTACCACCACTGATGTCTGATGCATTTCTAATTGAATCGATCACCTATTGATCTTACTTGTAGATACAAGGGTAAGTGCTAAGTTCCATGTTGATGTATGGGATATTTTTCTGTTAATGCACCACACATACATTCATTATTCTATTGGTGTTCATTGCTAAAGAGCAGATTTAGTAAAATTAAGAGAAAAGTGTTGGGTAAATACAAGAGTACTAAAAGCTTTGTATAATTCTAAAACAGGACTGACCCTGTAAATCCAACATGAAACATGTTTCTGGAATGACCCTTTCTGCAGTATCTTGCAAAAGTATTCATACCTCTTGAAGATTTCCACATTTCTCTATGTTACAATAAACTTCATTATAAGCAGAGCTTAATTGTGAAGTGGAAAGAAAAGGATTCATGATTTTCAAAAAAAAAAAAAAATAAATAAATAAATAAATAAATAAATCTCAAAAGTGAGGCATGAATTTGTATTCTGGGCACTGAATCAATGTGCCATAGAATCACCTTTTGCTGCATTTCCAGCTGGAAGTCTTTTTGGTTGCTCATTCACTAAAATTTTAGTTAATTCCTCTTTTTTGCACAAAAGCTTAAGCCTGGTCAGATTGAATGTCTGGGATTTTCAATTTTCAACTCTTGAAACATAATTCTAATAGGATTTAGGTGTGGACTTTGACTGGGTTCTATCAACACAAAGCTTTCATCTATTCCATCATGCTCTGGCTGTACGGTTAGGGTCGTCGCCCTGCTTGAATGTATGAATTTTGCTGACAGGTTATCTTTCAAAATGATCCTGTATTTGGTTCTATACATCATTTGACCAGCTTCCCTGTCCCTCCTAAGGAAAAGTATCCCGACAGCATGATGGTGCCACCCTCAGAGATTTCAATGTGGGGATGTTGTGTTCAGGGTGATGTGCAGTGTTGGAATTAGTATGTAGGCCAAAAAGTGGAGTCATTGTCTGATCTGACCAGAGTATCTTCGACCATATTTTTGTTGTGTCCTCTGCATGGGTTGTTAGAACCTGTAAACAGGACTTCTTACGACTTTGTTTTTTATCAGTGGGTTTCTTTTTGCCGTTCTTCCAATAAGGCCAAAATTTTGGAGTGCAAATCAGTTTAGGTGTATGGCAGGTTTGCAAATTTACCATCCCTTTTCTATTTTCAAATGATGGACTAAGCCGTACCTTGAGATGTCCAAATTCATTTTAGCCTAACCCTGCTTTACACTTCTCCAGAATTTCTCTGCTGTGTTCCTTGGTCTTAATGATGTTGTTTGTTCACTAATATACCTCTGAAGACTTCACAGAACAGCTGGATTTAAACTGAGTTTTAATTGCACGTAGATGAACTATATTTACTAATTAGGTATCTTTTGAAGGTAACTAGTTGCTCTGGCTTTGTTTAGGAGTGTCAGAGTTAGGACTACATACAAAAGCCAACACATTTTTCAGGTTTTTATTTGTAAAAATAATTGTTGAAAACAAAAAAACAAGTAATATTTTCCTTTCACTTTATAATTGTACACTACTTTGTGGTAGTCTGTTACATACAATCCCTAAAATTCAATACAGTTTGAAACTGTAATGTAACAAAATACAAAATGTTCAATGGGTACAGTGCATTAAGTGGGGAAAAAAAAGTGCTGGTGCTTCCTTAACATTTTATATTGAAAAAAAATATTTGGAAAAGTCTTTCTTCTGCCTTAATTTGTTATTTTGTAATTATGCTATTTGTATTAAAATGAGAAATTTTCATTGTAGTCTTTAAAATACCAAACTTTGCACACAACTTTATATTTTTTGTCTGTCTGACATCATTTTTTAAATATTAAAGCAGATGTGATCAGTAACTCAATACTTGAGTAGCCTTTTTACAAAATACTTTTTTATTCTTACTTGAGTACAGTTTTTGGGTACTGTACCCACCTCTGCTGGTGGGTTATTTATGCTTCATAGTTTCTGCTATATTAGTTCTTTCCTTGAGGTCTATTTCATAGTTTATTGTTGTCTTTAGATTTTTTTCCTGTCGTGACCTACTGTGTTTTTACTTCAGTTCAGGTATTTCCATATTCTATTCAATCCCCTGTATTTATTATTGCTCGAAAGGTCTTGACATATAAATTTATTCTTTTGTATTTTATTTTACTTATTGGTGCCTGCCATAGTAATGCATGGAGGCACCTATTACTCTCCACCTCGAAACTGCTTTCTCCGTTAATGTGGCCCGAACCGTCGCGTGCACCCCCACAATATATATATATATCAAAAATTCCGGCTCGTTCTCGAGATGTGCGCTATTACTCAGCTTTTCGTTTCGAGTTACCATGGCGACGTAATTAGCGAAAAACTACCCCATACAAAGTCAATGGAGCGAGGTCCTGAAGACATCCTAAAAAAACAAACAAACACTATTTTTGAGGATTTACTGTCATCATGGTTTCGCCTACAAACGCCATTCAACACTCAGTTTGTAGATACGTCCGTGCTGCGTTCAGAAGTGAAGACGGTATGTTGACACCTGTGACGGTTTTTCCACAACACGCCTCACACTTTGGCAGGCCTCTTTTAAATTTCTTCAGAAATTTTCTAATTTATTTGTATTTTGTTCTTTGTGCATTTCTATTTAGTTTTCTTAGATTAGTTTTAGCACTTTATTTTGGTTCATCATTATGTCCTCTTTAGCTTCTCTCATGTTATTGGTCTTCCTCCCGTTTGTGTTGTATTCATGTTTATCAGTAATCTTCACTCTTTTGCCATTCACAGGCTCTGCTTCATCATCCTCGTGTTATGTCTGATCTGCCACTAAAGCTCTTGATTTTTCATTCTTCAGCGCCGGATTCTGTTTTCACGCCCTCACATTGTTCCGCTCCCTTCCGTGCGCCGTTTTTCCTGTTCCTGGGTTTTGTAAGTTTTGCTTATTAAATTTCTCACTAATGCCTCTCATCAACGGTTGTCTGCACATTGGTTCTGTCTCTTCACCACGAAACTTGACGGGCTGTCCTCGTCCCTCTGTGTACGAGAAGAGCGCGCCGATTGGGGATCGAGAGCGAGCACGCGCATTTTTATTTTGTTTATTTATTTGTTTGTTTGTTTGTTTTCTGGTTTGCTTTTGCCGCTTGTGCATGCAGTGCTGTTTGGGAGTATTTTGACTAGCAAATGCAGACTAACGTAACACCTGTTGCAACACGGAAAAATACCCGCAGGCATCGGACGCTAGAAATGAGTCCAGGGACTAAGGGGTAAAATTTAGAAGTGGTGGTACTGAGTACCATTGCGTACCAGCCCTGAACTGGAATGAATGTTTCTGGAATGTATCCCAGGTTACCTGTATATATTTGCACTGCTCAACCCACTGAAACAGTGCAATTTTTTTAAACACCATAAAGACACCTCTCTTTGGCATCTGACTTGAGGACAGTCCGAAACAGAACCTAAAAAAAAAAAAAAAAAAAAAAAAAAAAAAAAAAAAAAAAAAAAAAGATTTTAGGATTCTCCTTTAATTTTATAATCCTTTTATTTTTGTTTATTGCATATGTGTGTTATGTTACTCAATATTTTTTTTACTTTGGGCTAAATTTTAAAGAATTAATTACGATTAGTTGTATTAACTAGACTTTAATTAATTCATTTATTAATAATGATAATATCATGACCGTTCACTGTTCTCATCCAATAACAACTGCAAACAGGCACCAGCCTCCTGCAACCCTGCAGGAATAAGCTGGTTTAGACAATGGATGGATGGATGTTTGAAATTACTCATCTGAAACATTTTCCTTTTTAAGATTCACTCAATATAACCCTAATAAAGAATGAGACAGGTGATGCTGTCAGCAAATATTGCCCACAATTCCCAAGAGAGGTGTCAAGTGTCTGTCCATGTTTCATCATTAACAGTGTGGTTTGGTGCCTCATATCTGTGCCTGTCTGAGGTCTCAGCTTTAAAGATTTTGTTAAACTGGGCTCAAGATTAGGTTTCATAAAAACTCCAGTCACACTCTTTTGTCACATCACATGAATTCTTGCAAAAGCTTGTATTAGTTTTCCTTACAAACTACATGCTTTTGTTTTTTCAAATAACTTAAAGTGGCAGGACCTATTTAAATGATGTTGGCACAGCTTATGCTTAAACGTGGAAAAGGCATGCAAAGGATAGAAAAAAAAAGGTTTGGTGGTTACACTGATGGAAGATGAGACTGAAGTCATCATCAGAAACTATTCTGGGGACGAAAATACCTGCTGGAAATCAAAGAAAGACAAACTTGTAGAACAGACGTTTATCGTCAAAATGAGACAGAGCTGTGGCTGATTGCAAGAATAAATAAAAGGCCTGATTTAAAACTATAAAGGGGCGATACAAAACCTGCAGCTTTGTTACAAAATAATACACATTTTTCATATAGGTAATACATTTTAGGGACACAAACTATAGGATGACCCATGCATTTGCAAGTCTATAGTGCTCATGTTCATCAATAGACCACTCTGGAACAGAACTTTGTTCAATGCCAACACATTAAACCCAAGGGAAATATCTCATTGTAAGGTCAATTCATTCATTAGTTTCTTAATTAGTCTGTTCATTTGCTGGCAGTAATTAAAACACACATCACAAATTTTCTTCAATCTCAAGAGTCAAAAGCTCTGTTTGTTGACATATGCACCTCCATCTTTGTAAAAACCGAAAACATTGAAACCCCTCAAGGTAATGATTAACTTATGTGTCATAAACTGATGGTTTTTAATTCAAAATACAATTCAAAAATACTTTATTTATCTCAAAGGGAAATTCAATTAAGGATTTTATAATAACAAATTAAAGACATATAACAACATAATAAAGTTACTGTATAGTATAATCTGCTGCTATTAACTCCTGTCTTGTTCTTTTAATATTAGCTATGTGGCTTTTACATCACAGAAAATTCAAAGACACTTCAATTGATTCTCCTGCTTCTGAATTTAGCTTCAAAAGCAGTTTTTTAAAAACTCTTTTAAATTGTGATTGACATGCTTTCTTATTTGGAAAGCACATATATTGATGTACATAAATATAGAGCAGCTGAAGCTTGTGCTAATCAAGCTGCTTTTCCCAGTAGGCTAAATCTCTGAGAGGAAAGTAGATGGAATCTGTAGTTTTCCTTTGATTAGCGCTCGACACTCGACAGAACTGCTGTATGTTAGAGAGCGTCTGGGGAAATCATACACAAGGTGAAAAAAGTCTGAAATCATGTACTGTATGTTGTATATGTATGTACAACTGTAAACAATTGGAAGTTTAAAAAACATTTCAAAACAAAAAATATGTTAAGTGAGAAGAAGATTTAAATTAGAATGCAAAGAAGTTCTGTGCCTTTTAAAAGTATTAATCACCCTTGTATTTTTGAATATTTGTCACATCACAACTTTAAACCTTGAATTATGAAGTGAAAGGTAAGCGACTGATCCATCCATTGTCTATACCGTGCAGTGTTGCAGGGGGTTTGGTACCTGTCTCTATCTGCTACTGGGCTACAGGCAGGGTACACACTGGACAGGTCGCCAGTACATCACAGGAGAACAAAGAGACACACAGGACAAATAAATATCCACATGCACACTCATACCCAACATCAATCCAGAATAATCAATTAATCTAAGCTCATGTTTTTGGAATGTGGGAGGAGGCTAAAGTAGAAGTCGAGAACCCATGCATGCATAGAGAGAACATGCAAACTCCATGCAAAATGATTTGAACACCAGGTCCTCCTTGCTAAACCCACTGAGGTACTATATAGCCCCAAAATAATACAAGGATTGCAAAATGTTTGCCAATAAAAAAGTGTGATGTGCATTAGTATTCAGTCCATTTTACCCTGATACTCTTAAAGGTGACCTACTATGCTTCCTTGAACAGGTTAGGATAGCTCTATGGTCTATACAAAACATGTTCATTACATTTTTTGCATAAAATCATTCTTAGATAATAAGATTTCAGTCTGGTCAGTTCTACTTATTTTGAGCTCCTTTTAAGGCCTCTTGTCACTTTAAATCCAAATTAGCTGCTGCTGGCCACTCTCCTAACTCAACGTTTATATTTGCAAATGGCTGCAAACAGATGTGCAATTATATAGCTGTTCATCTCTGAAAAGCAGAAGTAGAGCCTCCTGCACAACCAACAAGAATGCAGCAAGTTGTTTCTGAATGGTAAGTCAATAACAAAACACTTGTCTTTTCCAGCAGCCATTGTACAGCACATACAGCGGTAAAACCAGCTGACCAGTTGTGCTGGAGTTCCACTTGGGTTGCTAGGTGAGGGGCCAAGCTCGGTTGGAGTTGCTAGGTAACAGCACTGTGTGATGCTACATTCAGAAGGTTTTTGAAATGGGTCATTTTCCAGACACCAAAAAACTTTAAAAAAAAAAAACATCCAGCTGTTTATAGCAATAAGTTGAAGTGCTTGGACTGTTTTTAAAAGTAGTTTAGACCCAAATGGAAAAACTAAGATGTGCAAAATTGAAATAAAGTGCAGTTAAACCAATTGCTTTCAGAAGTAACCTGCAGTTAAAATGAGATATGACTGTAGTTTCACACACTCACTGATGATAAGTAAAAACATATAAACATTTAGAGGAAATAAAATAAAACTAAAGAAACAATATATACATATCTATTTTTTAAATAAGGCAGCTTGTGATTATGCAAATATTTTGTTTCATGGTGAAGTAACTGGGGTGCTCAGGCTGTAAGCTGTTTATTGTGTTCTTAAGACTTGGGGAAGAAACTGTCTCCATGCTCTGTAGTGCTGAACTGAAGGTAAAAATACAAACATTTTGTGTCTATGATGTCCTGATATCTAATTTAAAATTGAAGCACTGGCTGAGCTAACAATGGGATCACTTCACTGATTTTTGTCAGCCATTGTTGCTTTGAAGAGAACTGTATGTTGGGATTGATGAAGTAGATTTTATGCGTAGTGCTGACGTAGATGCTGTGTATCCCACACTGTTGGCTATCTTAGTACACTGACAGCGGTGCAGGATACCACCACACGAGCTTGTGAGTTATGAATGGTTGGAGGGAGTTCTAGCATTCATGTAGACAGAAATGTTTTGTGAAAGAGGCTATTTAAGTTTGTGATTATCATGTGGCATGATGTGAGAAGCATAAATAGTGTGAATCTTTTTGCATACTTGTAATGTAGCTGTATTTGGATGACATGTACTAGGGAGATTCAAATGACATACCAAAATGCCCCTTCATTGAAGTCAACTTGTCGTCCTTCACCAATCACACTTTCCAGCTGAACGTTGTTGACTGATCTGGATGACAGTTTTATAAACCCAACCACAAGGTTAAGGGAAACTGTCAGATGTCAGATGTAGTTATTATAAGATTAGAGGAGCTTAAAAATACGGCTGAGCTGACGAAAGAGGTGTCATTCTCAAACACCACATCCAAAGCAGCGGTAGGCTCACCAACAAGGAGGGCAGAACAACTGGGTTCACTTTTTTGCTTTCTGGAGTGATTTGAAATCATGTTCATCAGACAAATGGGACTTCTTGTTCATAATAATTTATGTAATACTTTCAATAAACCATTAAAAAATGGAATAAATTTTTCTCTGTATCAATGGAGCTGTATCTTGGTGCTATTTTTCAACATTAACCTTTACAAAGCAGCTATTCTCAGGTCTCCATACTCCTTAACTGCTGTTTTATAGTGTCTACAAATACAAGCTAAAAGGACTGTCTTATGTTCTTTGGTTTTCTGTGGCTTTTAAGGTATCTAAGGCATTACCAATATTTTCCCCAAGTGTTCCTACTGTGAGCAGTTGGTAATTATTTTTATAGCAGGAGGAGAGGCAGCGTCAAGCTGCTGTGTGAGAGAGTAGCCAACTTTGAACGGGGCTTTGCTTTTAATTTAAAGCAAAGACAAATACATTTTCGAGTTAACATTTGAAACTGTCTTTACAAAAACAGCAGCCATCCTGTATCTGTTGCTGAGAATATAGATTCTTACCCTCACCTGTTCGAAGAATGACAGAGGAAAGAGCAAAGGATAAAACAGAGCTACTTTCCTGTACTCCTCTTAGCCTTCCCGTTTTCTGCTGCAGATCTTGTTCACAGCGATGCCTTAAAATGGGGTAGTAAATACATTTTCCTTTAAAATGTATATATTTTATCTCTGTGCTTCCTCAGGTATCATTTTATTGTCCACACTGACAGGTCGTACTGTCAGTGAGACCTGGTAGAGCTCAGCATGTTGCATTCACTTATTAGAAAAAGTTCAGATTTTTGAATTACTGACCAGCCAGCCACCAGTTTAAAGCAAATCAAACTGAAAATGAGCTGGCTCAAGTAATCGGACAGATTTTGGACATAACTGGAAATGCTGTCGGCTGACAGTTCAAAATGACAACTCAATTGAGACCAAATGACTGTTATGAAACTCAATAAACTGTTTGGTGAGAATCTCTGCTTTTCAGAAGGAACCCCGTCATATTGATGGTAAATGTCGTAAAAACATGGTACTTATAAGAATGTGCTGAAAATATTTCATTGGAGTAATTCATGTTTTTTAAAGTGTAAATAAATGTGCTGGAAGTGGTGATTTGCAACATGTGTGTTGCAACAAACCTTTCTGCTTGGACTTATCTGACAGCAAATCCCTCTCATATTTTTTTACAAACACATTCAGTCCTCTGTATATACAAAAAAGGAACAACCAATATGTATAGTTAGGCGGTTACATCTTACCAAAGCTATGCTCAACACTCAGAAATTGGTTAAAACTGAAGCTTCAGAAAACTTAAGTAGTTCTGAACAAATAAAATGCTGCTGCTTAGTACAAGAAAACAAGCAACGAGTTGCTTCTTATGAACCCTTTTTCTGCTGTGCCTGCAATGCAAACATCTATTTGGAAATAAAAGCAGTGGACCAGACAGGCACTGTGAGGATTAGGATGGGAACTCCTTATTCTTCAGTGTATATAAAATCCTCAACGGCACCATTCATAATAAACACTCTTTGACTAGATTGCCCCAGCATGTCATGAAAAAGGAAGGTTTGCAATCTGGATTAACCGCAGTGACTCAACGTGTGATATGCCCTCTGAAGCCACAGCTGTCACTGGATTACATGACCTGTAAGATAGAGAAACTGGCCAAACCACTTGAGCTGCAGGATGTTAAATGTGAGGGTTAGATTTATGACAAGAGAATGAAAATAACTCATGTTGCGCTCACATTTATGTGATTCTGCTTTTAAAATAAAACCCTTTTAATTAAAGCTTTGTCACTTTTGTTCTGTTTCACTGTATTTTAAGAAAATGTCAGGTTTTAGGTTTGCTTTATTTAATAGCATGGCAGTTTGGTCTGAACTAGCATGCTCTTGCTCTTTAAATGCACTGTTACTGAAATAATTTTGAAATAGAAACAAAACAAAGCTATGTAATAGATATTACATAATAATAATGTAATGTCCAAAAAAATCTTGATTGTTGATTTTTCTGTATTAAATCAATGAAGTTAATGTAGTTAATTTATTTGTTTATGTCTAAGATATTTATTCATTCCAAATGTTAATGTTTCTTTTTATTAAATGCCTTTAAACTTACTGTTTAAACTTACTTACTGAAGCGAAATATCAACATTGCTGTCCGTGCGCATTTCCGCATAAAACTCAGCTGGGTCCACGCATTTGTGATGTTCCCAAAGTGCTCAATCTTCATTTTGCAAACCTTGCACATGGTCGAGCTCAGGCTTGGTCGGCATTTGGTAAAAAACTAAATGAGTCCAAATGCTTGCCTTCAATGAAGATGAGGCCAGTTGAATCTCGCTCTTTAATTTTTTGTGATTTCCTCTTTATTCTGCGCATGTGTATGTTCCAGTACCAGCTGCATGGTGACAGCAGAACGTCCCATGTAGTTACAAAATGGAGGCCAAAAGACAGCAGATTTGTTTTATTTTTTTAAAATAGATTTTTGGACATTTTAAATCGATTCTAAATGAGAATCTGGAATCTTATGTGAATCAATTTTTTTGGCACACCCCCAATTTCTACAGCTTCAGTGAAGTCTACCTGTGGTAAATTCAGCTGATCAAACTTGATTTGTATTGTTCCTTCTGCCCGTCTTGTCACTATGGGAACTGAGCCTTCAGTCGCTGTGCTCCTCGGCTCTGGGACTCCCTTCCTCCTGCCATTAGGAACATGGACTCTCTTCTCTCTTTTAAATCACAGCTGAAAACACACCTTTTCAAACTGGCATATTCACTTTAACATGGATTAACTGTTGTTGCATCTTGCTTACTGACTTGCTTTATATAATTGTTGCTGACTCTGTTTATTCTTTGTTGTTTTTTAACTGTTTGTTTTTGTAAGGTGACCTTGGGTTTTTGAAAGGCACCCTCAAATAAAATGTATTATTGTTATTATTATTATTATTATTATTATTATTATTATTATTATTATTATTTGGAAAGGCACACGCCTGTCTGTATTAGGTTCCATAGTTGACAGTGCTGATCAGAGATCAAACACCAAGAATGAAATAAAAGGAATTGTCTGTAGACCTCTGAGGCAGGATTGTCTTGAGGGACAAATCTGGGGAAGGATACTAAAAACTTTCTGCTGATTTGAAGGTCCTGATGAGCTCAGTGGCCTCCATCACTGGTAAGTGGAAGAAGTTTGGAACCAACAGGACTCTTCCTAGAGCTGGCCTGCTGTCTAAACTGATCGATCGATCAGCAAAGGCTGTGAATACTTATGTGAATGTGATTTCTTGGTTTTCTATTAATAAATTGGCAAAACACTCAAAAACTTGTTTACACATTGTCATAATACGGTATTTGTGTGTAGAATTTTGAGAAAAGAGATTAATTTAATACAATTTAGAACAATGCTGTAACATGTTGAAAAAGTGAAGCGCTGTGAATATCTTCTGGATGCACTGTCAGTCCATCTTTTTAATAATCCATCCATCCAGTTGAAACCACAAATTACCTTGTTTTAGCTCAGTTAGGATTACCAGAATAAGTGCATCCTTTATGATTCTGGCATTCAACAAATGAAAATACTATTTGGTAACCCTACAGACCTATAACAGGAACCAATTAACCTACAGATCTAGTGATTGGAGGAGGCAACCCATACAGAGAGGTTGAAAAAAGAACCGTTCTTGGTAAATTGCTATTCATTAGAGGTTCAGTGCCATAGACCACAATATATCATACTTCCATGTGAACTGTTGTTTTACAGAATTTTATTTCCAAAAAGCCATCAGAGAAAATTAAAACAAGCAAGTCTGATAAAACAAATCCCCAAAAGGGAAGAACAAAATAAAAGCTGATCACAGCAAGAGAAGGCCTGATGATATATACAACAGCAGACATCATTTTGGTGTCAGAGTACCAATGGATCACTTGACAGACTCATGGCTTTCTTCTCATGAGGTCAAAAAAACAGAAGAACAAAGATTTTAATGGACAGAGAAGGTTCTAAAAATCAGCTAAGGCACATGGAGCCTCTCTGAATAAAACAACGGGGCATTGATGAGTCAGAGATATTTGTGCAACAGATGCTCAACAATACATTCCAGCAAGAACAACAACAATCTGGATTCTCTGGGACACAGATAGGAAAAGGTTGCTGTCACAGCAGTCCAAAATACTGAAACATGTCATGTCTTTTCATCGATAAAACACTGACTCTTTTTGTCCAGTTACTGACACTTAAAAAAATCTTCACACTTCAGTGTCAATTCACCACTTCGGTATTTACACGAATTGTATCCTTTTGAGACAATGTTTCAATACAAAATAACTATGTACAGTACATCTCCATTTGTTAATCATTTTGTTACAAAATATGACTTTTCACATTAAGTTACATTTAATTAATTTTACCCAAACCTGTCAATGAGCTTACACCATAATAAGTACTGTGTGATGTAACTGTTCAGAGCACGGTGAATAGGATAAGGATGTTTAACACCAGAAACAGAGTCGATTTGAAAGGAAAGAGAGACAGCAGTTATAATCCTCCCATCTGACAGAGAGGCAAGGTGAACTTGACATTAATTAACAGTAATGTCTCTTCATTAGCCTGTGCAAAACCACTCATTTAGCTCATGTGATGACTAAACAATGCTGACAATCACAGATTGAAAACCTAATTGGCTTCAGATGAAACTGTTTTCAAGGTAAAGCAAATATGTGACTGAACTCCTTGTTCAGGATCAGTTGCTGTCCCGAGTGTAATCAAGTAGATGTAAATGTCCAGAGATTGTCTTGATGAGAGAAAAGGTACTTCAAATGTGAACAGAGCTGACAAGGTGCCATAGAACAAGTCTAATAAATTATTCATTTTTGCACTCAAGATACAATATAATATTCACTTGAAATTATACATTTTTTGTCACAGCATGAAAACTACAACCACTCACTGTCATTCGGAAACAACACTAAAAAGCACAGTTTCTCCTTCAGTTCATGCATTGTCCAGGGTTGTGAGGCTTGTGAGGACAGTTTCTGTTCACCTTCCCTTTTTGACGATTTTGTATTTTAGATGCAGTGCCTTGCAAAAATTCATGAACTTTTTCCCAGTTTGTCACATTACAACCACAAATTGTAATGTATTTAATTGGCATTTCATGTGTTAGACCAACACAAAAGAATGCAAAACTGTGAAGTGGAAGCAAATCTGGCCCCTTTGAAAGAGCGGAAAGAAAAAAGTTTGTTTAAGAAGTCCCATTTGCATTTTACTGCAAGTCACATAGGGGACATTGCAAACATGTGGAGGACGGTGCTGTGATGGGATGAGACCAAAATTAAACCTTTTGCCCAACATACAAGACACAACATGGTGACACATGGTCGGGGCAGCATCATGTTGTGAGAATGCTTTTCTTTCCTACAGACAAATAACTTTGTTAGATTTGATCAAAAGATGTGAAATCCTGGAAGCAAGACAATTAAAACCGAGGTGGATGCTCACCTTTCAGCAGGACAACGACTCTAAACATAAAGCCAGAGCTATAATGGAATGGTTCCGATCAAAGTGTATTCCTGTGTTAAAATGGCCCAGTTAAAGTTCAGGCCAAAATCCAATTAAGAATCTATGGAATAACTTGAAAGTTGCTGTTCACACATGCTTCATATTTAATCTGAGTCAATTTGAGCTATGTTGAAAAGAAGAACGAACAAAAATTTCAATCTCTAGGTGTGGAAAACGGTTGAGACATATATCACAACACACTTGTAGCTATAATTGCAGCAAAAGGTTGTTCTACAAAGTATTGACTCAGGGGGCCTGAATACAAATAAATGCCACTCTTTTTACTTTCTAATTTGCAAAAAAAATCTTAAAAACCAAGCATTATTTTTCCTTTCACTTCCTAATTGTGCGCTGCAATGTTTTGGCCTATCAAATATCACAAAATATAAATAAGTTTATGCTTATGTAACATGGCAAAATTTGAAAAAGTTCAGGCACTGTAACATTTTAACTCAAGGATTAGCGTGGTTTTTCTCTTGTGATCCACACTGAAAACAGCCATGAAAGAAACCGAGACGAGAAGGTCTTATTCAGACAGAGGACAACACGGACTAACACACAAGTGCGGGCCATAAAAACGTACAATATTAGGTTCGGGGTGATGGCCTTTGTAAATAAAGGCGATTTTCATTACAAAAAAATACTCATCATGCTGCCAAGGCAGCGTCGCAGTTATTTAGTCACTGACTAAAAATATCAGTATTAATATAAACTTAGAAATAAATAACAATACCTCTTCCCCACTCATACAATTTTGAAGATTCTTGAACAATTATGTACAACATTAAGTGTTGTGAAATGACTGGAATAAACTCAACAAGCACAAGACTTTAAAGGTTAGCTTAAGGAAATTTAGTTTCAAGTTTGAGGCAGATTGAATTAAGAAAAGAAGAAACTATATTTCTTCTTTTCTTGTCTGCTGCCTGTCAGAACATCTGGCTGTTATATAAAGAGTCTAATCTAAGTAAATATTGAATCTCAAAAGAAAGTAAGACAACTACAAATGTCTACAAGCAGTTTTTGTATGATATTTTTTTTCACTTAACTAATTATCCTACAAAGGAATTTTTATCTCAACAAAACCAGCCATAGTTGCTCTAAAACCTAATCAGGCACTCAACTGCAGAAATGTGTGATTTTACAGCGCCCCACACATTTATTGGCACGCCTGGTAAAAAATGACTGATTTAGGAAATAAATACCAGTGAAATTAGTGAAACTGAAGAAGTTTTTATTACTTCTTTTCTTTTTTAAGTTGATCAGGGAGCCTGGAAACTTTTCTTAATAATACATGACTTTTTCCAAGGGTATAAACAGGATGTCAGAAAGACCCATTTCTATTGGCCTGAATGTTCAAAATGGGAAACTTTAGAGAAAATGCAAATAAAGTAAGGCTTGTAAGAAAACAGCTACTTACCTAAACCTGTCCACATGTACAGGGGTTGTCATAATAAACAATATTTAAATATAATCGACATAAAAAAAATGATTTTTTTTTTTTTTTTTTTAAAAAGATACCACGTAATTGAGCAGTTTTCATCTCCCCAGGTTGGTGCACAACTTACCACAGCAGAGATGCAGACAGACAGCCCCTCTCCTGTCTGCAGAGGCTCACCTGAACTATCTTGGTTGAAACAGTGAACTGCTGCTGGAAGTTTAAAACTCTCCAAACTTAGAAAGTCAGTAAAGTTCCTGCCTATGTAACAGTGAAAAAGTAAACATGTCAGATGGCATAAACTAACATCAATTAAGCTGTCACATTAGGTATGACATGGTGAAAGATCAAAAAGACCAGAACACCCATTCAGATCCTTGACTACAATGTAAAAAAAAGAAGAGTTTTTTTTCCAATTGATTGCACAGAAGGATACTACCTTAAAAGATGCAAACACTTTTACACTCTTAAGTTTGGTCTAGTGTTTCGCAACACACACAAAAAAAAAAAAAACAATAGTTTTTTCTAAAATACTTATTATTTAATGATTGTGCTCTAATACAATGATAATATTGTCATACAGTAATTGGTTATTTTTAATCTATATTAGATTTGCTTTTAAAAAAAGAATTGAAAATTGGTATTGAATATTGCTGAGCTAAACTTTTGCCATCATGACGACCCTCATATTGACAGTCAGAGTGATAAATAAAAAAGTTTAAAACAGCTGAAACTGTGACAAAAAAGGCTGTATGAAGACAAAAGTTTATATTGCTAACATGCAGAGTGAAGAGGATGGTAAAAGGGTAAATAAAAATCTCCAAAACATACTGTTATCAAATTTTTCACTACAAGATTATACGACTGCAGTAAGAGATGTACTTTTTTTTAAGGCTTCTTACACATCCTTACCAGGTGGGCCTATATATATATATATATATATATATATATCTATCTATCTATCTATATATATATATATATATATATATATATATATATATATATATATATATATATATATGAAGGATGGTGTATTTATAAACACTGAATTAGTTACCTAATGAATGAAATTTGAGCAGTCACAAAATTTCATTTGATCTATTTAGGGGGTGCTCATTAGCCGGTTATTGTCATATTGTCTATGTTGATAAAGTTTTAGGAGCCAGGTTTATCTCAGTGCTCGGCAACTTCCTGGTGAATCTCTTCCAGCTAAGGCCTTGTTGCAGCAGTGTCGACAGTCCAGACTCACATGGCCACACTGCCCAAAAGCAGGGCGTCACAATTCATTGAGCTGCACAGTAAAAAGCTCCAAAATTGCAACGTTTTATCACAGTAAAACTCAGCCATGAAAAGAAAAATAAATACACTGAGAAAGTGAAATAGCAAAGCCAGCAAAATCCCCCAGAGGAATAAACTCTGTGGGAGGTTCAGAGAAATGCTTCCCCTTGCTTTTAAAACAGCCGTACCCACAGCACACTAAAGGAGTCCACCATTTTTCATTTGCTTCTTCTCAGAGGGATAGAGGAAGAACTTCTCCTCTTCCTCTCCTGCAATAAGCCTCTCAAATAAATAAAAGGAACAGTGTCATGGCCTCCTGTCCAGCTGGAGGCCTCGCTGCTACCTTATGCGGCCGTCAGTGCGCGGAGCTCCCAACTGGGATTTGGGATCCGGGCTCATGGAGCTCCAAGGGCTCTTGGCACAGGGCTGCATGACGGGACAGGCGGTGAGACCGACGGCACAGATGTCAGCGGCCTCCCACAGCTCTCCCACGAGGCCGTCCACCCAGCCCTCGAGCTCTGGTCCGGTGAGGGCCGCGTTCCTCTTGGCTTGCTCCACATAAGCCAGGCTGACAGGGATGTTGAGCACTGGGTTCAGGCCGTGGAAGCTCTGCTCCATGTAGCTGTTCTTTGTTGGCCCATTGTGGAGCCTTAGTGTGTCCTCTGAAGACAGGTAGGAAAAGACAAACAGTCAGGAATAATTCGCACAAAAGCAGATTTTTTTGTTCTCCAATGTATTTCTTTCCCCACAACAAAACGCAAATGAACAAAAACACACATCTAAGATTGAGGGCTGTGCCTGGGACTTTAACCTGAAATTTTCAATTAATTAATTAAAGAAAAAGAAAAACATGTTAAAAATATGACGCATTTAACTGCAGTGTGCAATTTAAACCCATATGCCATCCGAGCAAGTGAATGCAGCACAGAAATGCTCTACGAGCTTCCCCTCGTGTTTGGCTGGTGTTGTGGACCAGTTTCATCAACTGGTCCACAGCAGTACCATTCAATAACAATGTTCAATGAATAAACAGGATAGCATTACTGCTATCTAAGTGGAACAGTGTTTTTAAGAGTAAACCTTTAAGGTACTTATTACTAAGGAGCCCCAAAACTCAAAATCTAAAACCAAAGAAGATTTGTGATGGAATCAGACATCCTGATGAGGTGAGAGGGTGGGATCACATGTTCAGCTCTTCTTTTTTCTGACAGTGTTGCCGTATAGCTGTCCTGTTGAGCCGAGTTCCAGCTTTAAGACATGTTTCTCCATTATCTGCACTTCTCATCATCTTTTACAGCCATGTTTTTTGTTTTTTAAGATTTTTTTGGAACTAGTGACCTTTACTGACAGTTACCAGACAGGAAATGGACAGAAAGAGAAGGGGAAGACACGCAACAAAGGTCTCCAGGTAGAGAATCAAACCCAGGACAGCCGCGTCTGCCACATATACAGAGGGCGGCTCTGTATATGTAAATGACACTCTGTACATGTGGCGCCCGCTGTAGCAGTACACCATGCAATGGCCCTTACAGCCATGTTTTTACTTGATGGGGCATTCGAATCAAATTGTACACTTGATAATCTTTATTGAAATACCTTCAAAATAATTAAACTATGTCTCAATGGTTTTACTCAACAGTTCATAAATAATATTCTTGGCTATTTCTAAGGAAGTTTACTGTTGTACAATTTAGTTTTCTTAACTGATAAAATCTGACCATCCTGTTCTAAACTATTAATTTTTTAAGTGCTTCAACATAGAAATCATAAAATCAAACTGTTATCTGAAAATATCAACATGTTCCAAATCTAAACACACTTTGAAGCATATTTCAAAATCTGGGATGGATCAGCGCGCAGTATAAGCAAATAGCACTGTTGTAAAGATAGTTTTATTCTTAGTAAGGATGCCCAGCTCAGTGTTTCTCGGTTATGTCTCCTCTGAACGGTCACTGGAGTGCTTGAAAAAGACTTAAATTTGAATCTGCTGCATTCCTTCATATAAATATATTTTCTTTGTAAACATGACATAAAACTTTTGCTGACATGGTGACAAAGACTAACTGCACCTCTTTAAGTAAGTGTCAACTTGTTAATAGTTTAACTGTATACCTATTGTGCTGCAGCACAATAGGTATACAAGAGACCACAAGAGACCACAAGAGACCACCTTGAAATTGACTGGTGTTGTCATTTAATACAATTAGTACACAAGACTCACACTTGAAATAGGCCATGGATGTTATATCTGAAGTATCAAATATCTGTGTTAGATTTGATAATAAAGTTTGATAAATCCTTTTTAAGCTATTTCAACACACAGCATGTAGAGTAAAAACTGTCCTTGAATGCACCCTGAAGTTACCATTCATTTCCATTACAACACTGTTTAGAAGCTCAGTGGCCTGTCTGCAGGCCAGAACTGAAGAGCAAACACATCTTGATGATGGGAGACTGGTGGTGAATAACTCCGAAAACAAACTGGTGTGTGGTTCCCATGCAGACATTATGTCACTACATTACCTAAACAAGAATTTTCGGTGAATCTGATAAATCAAATATTAAAATCAAATTCTGCTCCTGTATCTTTCTTCCTTGTCCATAATTGAAGGTTCACCACAAATTCACAAGTCATTCTATAATTTTTTGATATTTGATTCTCAATTGAAAATTGCAATAGAATAAGCAAGGAGAAGAAGATGTGGGAATTTTCAGAGCCCAGTTTCAGTGCAAAGACATTCAAGATTTTAAGAAGAAGAACTCCACTACCACACATGGTGCATCAAGCCTACAGCTGAGCAATAAAGGCCCCATTTCTCTACTTATTTTTAACAAAATCAGGACACTAATTGCTCAACAAATCATAATCAAACTTTAAAATACAAAATGCATTCTACAGTGATCCATAGTAGTGAGATCAGGGCTTTAAGTACAAACTGGATCCTAATTTGCTGAATTTTAAATCTGCAATTCAATCTTACAAATGTTCTTTTGATGTGGTGTGGCACATTGTTGCAATGCCAGATTTATGTAAACAGAAAGATCCAAGACATGCTCTCATTCCTGTTTCCCGTGACGGTAAAGCCATGGAAGGAAGGCTTCCCTTTTAAAGCACCCACTCCACCCTGAGCTCCAGTGAAGCTTTAAATTCCTCACTGGTCTCCTAACTGGGATGCCAGCCATCCCTTCTAAGCAAGGCTATGAAGGAAGAAAAAAACCCTCCTCTCACACCCAGATGTTTGCAGACATCAGCGTTTTTCACACACTTGTGACAGAGTGATGCAGTCAAACCCGAGGTGCAGTCAGCACATCAGACGGTTTGCTTTGTGTTACCGCTGTGTGTTATAAAGCTCTGCACCTTGAAAGAGTATTTCTGCATCTGTATAAAATGTGTGTGTGTGTGTGTGTGTGTGTGTGTGTGTGTGTGCATGTGTGCTGTTGCCACATCATAAAGTTTTACCAGCACTGCATGTAGGAAGGGAACATGGTGCCAGACACAGCAGTAAACTATAAGCAGGAAGATGAAAAGCTAAAACCAAAGCACATGCTGAGAGCCAAAAATGCACACCATTTTTGCATCTAATAGTGTAGTTTTAAACAAAAATCTATGAGCAAACAGTGGTACAGTACATCCTTCTTTCATTGCAAACATTTATATACTATATCACTATACCCATAACTTCATAAACAACACCTCTGCTACAGCAAACTAATATTGTTTGACATTCTCAGGAGGGGAACAGAGTTTTTTTAATGACCATCTAAAATTGTGAATATAGCTACATATATTTCAATACTTTTCTCATATCATACTAGCAATTATAATCAGGTCTAATTAAAAAAATACTGTTAACTGTCCCCAAAGCAACTTTCTTTTTGTTCCACGTCTTTGGAATAAAGCTTAAAAATATCATCAATCTTCAGACAAATTCCCTTTCTTTATATTTTGAAGAGTCTTTTTAAAAATTCTCTGGAAGAAATTTGTCCTGGATTAACTTAGCCTTAATATGGTAATGAACCGTGTTGGATATTAGTTTGTATGATTTTAAATATTTAATACCTTCATAGTTATTATTACCTTCATAGTTTTTTTATTTTAACATCTGTATTTGAATAGGTTCTGTCAGTAAAGCAGTTAAGCTATTCTTTTTTATTGTTTAAATGAGGTCATACATATTGAATACATTAAAATTCAAAGGACAATCAGACTCGATCCAACTGGCCAAATATTTTATCAATATAAAGAGAGTCCATGAATAACACTTGACATATGGTATTCTTTCTTTGGAATTGTCGTACTCAATAGACTGACATTGTGATGACTGATGTGACATTTTGTGTAGCTCTAATATGAACACTATGAGCTGCCTCTCACTTTTACCTTATCCTTGTTGTCCTCACTCCTCATCTCTACACCGATAACACGGCTTCTCTTTGACACCTTACCAAATACGTTTTTAGCATTTCAACTGCAGCCTAAAATGCTTACAACTTCCCTCTGTCCCAGCACCGAGCTTATGTGCAATTTGGAGGAGTGTGCACTTCTCCAAAGCTGGGAGAGGGATAACCCAGAGGGGACTGTAGTTCTTACTGAACTCTGTTTGCAAGGAGCCTAAAGATGCCAGTTGTTTTGATTTTCTTTTGACGTAGAGTGTTTAGCTCAGCTGTTTGGTGAAGTTGTTTTGGTTGTAGGCAGAACAGTGGCGTGCAAAAATAACTTACTTAGACCAATGTCAGCTGGTGTGAGCATGACCATATTTAGTTGTGACTAATATGTGACTCCTTCTGACACAAAAACAGTCCCTGTGGAAGGCAACAGATGTAGCTTTATGTGTTGTTTCTTTGCATCATTAAAGTAGCTCAGGGAGATTATTAAACCAAGAAAGATGTGATTACATTTAAGTCGGCATCTCAGCTTTCGTGTGACTTTCAGAGGAAACTGATGGCTTATGGACTGGAACACTGCAGTCTTGTTTCTTACCCATGCTGACTGATTGATTTAATTGTGTCATTGTTTTTAGAGGGCTAAGTGCGCTGTTGTTTAACACTCTGTTTAGTATGTATGAGCTGCTTGCTGGATTATTAGGGGTGACTTGATGACAAATAACCATGGTCTGTAGAGGCCCGAGGCTTGATTAGAAAGGGCATCACTGCAGAGCCAAGACTCTCTCTCTCTGTGTGTGTGTATGTGTGTGTGTGGACCTTTTGGGACACCTAAATCAGCAAACATTACTTCATGGTCAATGTAGCATTCGTGCCGCTCGATATAGCATCTGACATAATGTCAGCATCAGTGAGAAAAAAACTGTAAACACAAAACAACTTCACTGAATTCCTTATAGTGGAATGACATACAGTTAGAGTTAAGTTAGAGTTGGAACATAGTAAAATGGTCAGAGCTTTGGATGTGAGCAGAGAATAATGTGAAGATATTTCTTATTTAACCATAACTCAGCACACACAAGTAATAAAGAAATCTGATATTCTAAAATAAAACTACACCAAAGGAAAATAAAAGAGGAAATTTTACTTTCAGCCCATGACTAGTGACCATAATATGACACAAACTGTCTTACTAATTAAGTAGTTTTGTGAAGAGGTAATGAACAGTCAGTATCTTACCTCAAATAGATGACTAAAGGGCATTATTTTTGCAAAATAAATGTTTTAAACTGATAGGAATCAATTTTTGATTTTCGCTCCACTGTAACAGGAAGTTGGCTTGAGCTAAATGAGGGAATGAGGGACCAAATCTAATCTGTTTGTTAAACAGAGCTTGTTCAGAGAGCTGTGGCTGCAGGTAAAACACTGACTGATGATTAAAGTGGTTAGTGCCTTCAAGGTATATGAAAGTTTTATAATGTTTCTGTTTCAAAGCTCCACAATTTTCCATCATACTGAACCTCTTAATGAGATGGCAGAGAAATTGCTGGAGTTTTCTCTGGCTGAAACTAGATCCCACCCCTCTCCTCTGACTCTTGCTGCACTGCCAGTCAACTGGCTGAAAGAAGCATACCACACTTTTAGCTCTCTTACAGAAAGATAAACTGAGATGTTTGGACATATTTTAAGTTGCCAAAAAACACTGGAACACATGGCATAGAAACTAAAGAAGTGCTGTCTATTATTCTTATTAAGATACAGAAACACAGTTGGGAAGATACAAGCTTTTAGATAAGGCTGCACAAAAAGAGGAGAGTGTATGAAAACTGGATATCGCTGACTATTGTGATGTTGACATTGGTTGCAGCTATTCATCTCAGTCTAAAATCGAGACCAAGGGCGGACGTATAGGGGGCAGTGACAGTAAATCCAAGTTGCAAAATATATTATTGGGATAGAGTGAAATTGCAATGTCGACAGAGATTCAATAAAATGTGAAGCACTATTTTACCAATTGGCTACATGAGCAGAAAGCCTGACAAATTAACCAGTTAACACCTCGTTTTGTTGTAGTGCTAGAGTTACTCCATAAAGAGCAGACTGATAAAAACTTAAAACATTTGAGTCATAAGCACTTAAAACTACTACAAAATTTTGTGTTTACTCCATATTTTCACTGATGACTATATTTCAGCATCAAAATAATAGACAATAATAATAACAGACAACATTATCATGACAGTTATTATAACAGGAACAATTTTTGCCTTTCTGTTTAAATTAAAAGCTATTAGATCATGTGGAGATTGTTTTAATTCTTTGTGTAAATACAGCAAGTGAAACTGTGATATTTTTTAATAAGGTGTTATCATATACCTGCACATGCCTACTGCTAATCACCTTAAAAAGTTGGTAACTATTCCTTTAAGGGCAGACTACACTATTGGAACGTTTCTGACCTTGTCTTATGGGCTGGTGCTTGTTATAGGCCAGCGGAACGATAAGGAAACGAATCTCGGCCACAGGGCTCCAGTTATGTAGGATTCGGACGTTCCAGACTCCGGGTCGCAGTGGCTGGTTGAGTGGCGGACGATAGTGGGTGAACTCTGCAGTCGCATCGATCAGGATGTCGTAGGTGGCTGCAATAACGTTGGTGGGGTCGATCCAGACCACGGTGACTGTGACGTTTGGCCCTTTGTTCCACTTCTGCATGCCTACCGTCTCATCCATGGGACCCATCAGGCCGCCGATGTTCCTGAACATGCGCTCTTTAGCGTCCCACTCTGTGCCAATCTGAGAAAAACAAAAAGGAAAATGAGAGGAATCAGCATAAAGTCATGAAAAAAATGTGTGTTTTTCTCACATGTTTGGACATATGGATATTTAATGTCGAGGTGAGCAATACTGATAAAGTTGAGTAATGTAAATAAACAAAAAGAAACAAACTTTTCTTTTTTCTTGCAAATGTAAAAACAAATGCAAATCCAAATAAGAAAAAATAAGGACCCACATTTTTTATCACTTAAAATGGCTAAAATCACACACAGGAGTATCACACAGGTACACTTGGTGAGAATAAATTATGATTACTGTGAATTTTGAGGGAGGTTTGACCTGTTTAACACTTATACATTTAGTTTGGTGTGGTCTTGAATGTTGAAGTGAGAGTGAATGCCATGCTGAGAGCCAAAGAGCCTTCTGAGGTCTTCAGAATGGAGACTGTGGCAGCTTATGAGCCTGGTAAGGATTTTAAAGAGATTCAAAAGAATTTTAAATCAGATCTTCCACTGTCTGGAAAAACGGAGGACATTCAAAACAACCAGCAACAAGAAAGTTTATCCTAAAAGTTGACCACAAGATGCTAAAAAGGTCTTCCTAAACCCTAAGATATAATTCCAGGACCCACAGCAGGCTTTCGCTATTGTGGATATGATAGTGTATTCCTGAACAATCAGAATCAATCACACAGTCAGGAACTGCAGAAAGCTGCAGAAAGTTAACTTTCATGAGGGGGGGCTCTCTAAGAAAAACATATAGGCCAGAGTGAAATTTACCAGAGAGGACATAGACAAAGACCAGAACATCTTCAAAAAGGTTGACTGATTCTCAAATTGAATTATTTGAACACCAGAACAGAGGGTAAGTTTTCCTCAAACAAAATACAGCATTTTAAGAAAAGAAACTCATAACAGCTATGAAGCACAGGGGTGTAAGTGTCATGGTCTGGGGAACCTTGCTACAGCAGGACCTGGCCAGCTCACCATTATGAAATACACTCTGACTTCTACCGTGTATTGGAGGGTCCTTGAGGAATATGTGAGACCATCTTTCAAAAAAATTAAAGCTGAAGCACAACTGGACCCTGCAACATGAAAGTGACCCAAACATACCAGTAAATCCACTAAGGAGTGGCTAAGAATGTAGAAATACAACATCCTGAACCAAGTCAAAGCCCAGATCTTGAACTCATTAAGATGTTGTGGAGTGATTTAAAGCAGGCAGTACATGGAACCCCCTCCCCAAACATCTCACAGCTAAAAGTTAGGAGTGAGGCAAACTTTCCTCAAAGTGATGTCAGAGCCTGGTAGATGCCTACTAGAAATGGTAAATGGCCTGTACTTGTATAGCTCTTTATCAAGTGTAGAGGACCCCAAAGTGCTTCACACTACATTCAGTCACTCACCTATTCACACACACAACAGAAGTGTTAAGTCAGTCACAACCACTTTGTTTTTCAGACATAAATAATAAATGATAAATGTGAACATTTATTTTGAAAGAAATTAGTATTTAATGTGGTATCCTGATTTTTTTTCTCAACTGTGCATTTTCTTTAAATTCACTCCTACAACTTTATGTAGAGCTGAATAATAAACATAATGGAACTTACTACAGAAGCATTTCTTTAAGTTACACTAGAACTGCAGTAAATTAACCCCCGGCATGACTTTTTCATCAAAGAATCAAAATCTACATCTGTCATCACAACTGGTCAGAGAACACACAAGGTGACAAGCCTGATTGTTTCCTCTTCCACATTTAAGGATGTTTGCATACAGATCCTGCAATGTCTTGGACTGGGAGACAAATGAAAGAACCATACGGTGACGCCCAAACCATATCCTCAAGGTGTGAGTGGCAGAAGCAGGCAATGAACACCTTTATTCACTGAGAGACAGGTTTGGTCTAAACAGTGAAAAAGATTACAACCTCAGATCAGTGAATAAAAAGCCAAAACAGTGGAAGACTGAGTATATCCAGACGCATCCATTACAGCATTTTCTGACAGGAAAAAAATGGGAGTCTAGAGAGAAGAGCTACATAAAAGGAGCTTTCAAATGCTTGTATCAGCCATGGAAGAGGCTGCATTCTCTGTGACAATATATAGATAAATAAAGTGAGGATAAAATTCAGTAGACAGTCAGATGGTAGACAGCATCAGTGAGTAAAATATATTTGAATATGAATTAGAAATATAAAGTGCAGCTGTGGAATATGAAACAGGCAGACTGGAAGACATTGCACTTGAAGACTGCCTGAGGAACAATGAGCCTCTTCAGGTTATTATTTCCATTAAGTTTACATCATTAGTCTTACAGTTACAATATGAAGATCTGCAGGGCATCAGTAGTTGGTTTTCAACATTTTAGTTGAACAAAAACAAATGCTGTTAAAGGGGTAGTATAGATTGTTTGAAGTGAGGTTCTGTGAAGTTATTATCAGTAATTTTCTAATTTTCCCTTCAGAGATGCACAGAGAAACTGGCTTTTGACAGTGACTGACCAAGTGCCATTATGTCACACTGACAACCGTGCTGTGGATGCTGGTAATTTGTGAAGAGGACTCAAAGTTCGCTACGTTCAGCATCAGGTGTTTCAAAATAAAGTCAGAGATAGCACAGAGTTGTAAGAAGCTTTTTAACAGATACTGAATTTTCAACAACAGGTCGAGACTGGTCTGTGGTTCAGTCAGGCAGGGAGAGTGAAAAAGAGCAAGTTAAAGAAGATAACAGCAAGGCAAAAAAGGGGATGAAGCTACGTTGCTGTTTTATCCTTATGAGCATTCAACCTCTGTCTGTTATGGAGCATGGTGGATGTGGGAATGTTGGGAGACATTTGGAAAACTGAGCGTCAGGGTACTGATCCAAGGATCCTGGTAATGCAGAGAGAGATTGTTGTTTTAGTAATGGTTATCGCTGTTTTACATCGACTGCTCTCTTACATGCACAATGTGACATTCCCTCTGCTCTTGACCACTTACAGCAAGAAAACGACCATAAATGTCATTCTTATATCTTCCTATATTGAAGTGGATATGCTTGTCTACTGCTGTTTTTGTTTCAGTCCCTCACTGGATCTACAATTATGCAACTGCCTGTGGCGTCCCCTCAGCAATCTCTTTTTATATGCTGATGTGAGTTGAAGTTCAAAGAATCCCTTCTATTAGGGACACAGCCTGGGCACAGCAACAAAACTGTTTTATTTATCTGAAGGTACGTTGATTTTTTTAAAAACTAATCTAATAGTGTTTTAGTTTCTCAAGTACCTATATACCAAAAGTCAACTGATTTTTAGGTGAGTACATGAGATAAAACCTGTCTATTTTGAAAATGCTCTTGGAAGCAACAACTCCTGAAAACCAATTGCAATAGTTGGCAATGAGTGTTTCACATCACTGTGGAGGATGTTTTTTTGAGGTCAGACCACAGTATCTCACACAGAACCTCACTCGGAAGTCCTTACCTCGACTAGACCACTCCAAAACCTTCACGTTATTTATTTTACCAATCAGAAATGGTCTTGCTGGTATGCTTTGAATCATTGTCCAACTGCATAGCTTAAGTGTGCTTTAGCTTAAGATCATGAACTGATGGCCGGACAGTACTCTTTAAAGATTTTCTGATAGAGAGCAGCAGTGGGGATTTCATAAAATACAGCATCCATGAATTAAGGTCCAAACCATCACCACAGAGCTAGGCTTCTAGCATGATGTTAAATGCTGTCCTAATTTTATGCAAGATGTAGCGGGACCCACATCCTCCAAAATATTTTAGTTTTTCTCTAATTTCACTTTAGTTTTTCTTAAGTTAGTTCATGATTTAACAAGAGAGTTGATGATGGTTGCTGGTTTGGACAGGTGTCATTTCCCCTAATAAAACAATCATTTGAAAACTGCATCCAGCATTTATGTCATCGTCATCTGATACTACAATTTGTTTCTGTTTCAATACCTGTGTTTGAGAATGTGACAAAACAGCAAGAACAGAAGAAATCTGCAGCATAACAAAAAAAGGGTTAATAAAGAAAGGATATTGAGATGGAGAATAGAGGGAGAACGCATCTAAACATCAAGAAGGCTAAATGAGTATGCAAAAGGAGACATGGAGCCATGAGGATGATGAGGAAGGTAGCAACACACATACATTTACACATGTACACAAAACTGACAGAAAAAAAATGCTTGGGGCGTGCTGACAGAAATGTGAGAGGAAAGTCTGGTTTTGGAAGCGCTCATTGTGACAATGGTAGCTGATTAATACAGCCTCACCCTGCTGGAGGATCAATGGCTGACTGGAACTGATTCAGTATTACATCCTCTGAGAGCTTAGATTGCCGTGGTAAAAATAGACATTACTTGCTTAAATGAAATCAACAGGAAAAGACAGAGATTCTTGGCCATCTGGTGACGGCACCTTGCTTTCATCTAAATTACTGGAGATTCTTCTGCAGTTCCAGCATCTTAGACCATGATCTGCTTTATATAGCTAATCAGCTGCCTTGTCTGGCTTTTGTATAGCTTTTTACATTATGCCAGATGGTCACACACACTGAAGCCTACAATCAAGCTTTAGAAAGTCATGCAGTATTATTGACTGAGATGTTGCATTGTGTTCCAGTGAGGGCTTGGAAACGGCCGTCTAAACTTAAGACTGCGGAAAACAAGGCTGGCTATGTTTACACGTCGCAGGTAGGAGGGAAACTCAAGAGACTTGCCCCTGGATCTTGCCCTCAGTTTATTCGGCAACAAGCATTGATTAAGTGCAACACACAATAAATAATGAACAGAAGGTTCTGCTGCAGTCCAGACAGCACATTTTTCAAGCAGGCCAGACGAGTGGGCCGCATACCCTTTAAGCTCTACAGCCTTTTCTCTAACTGAACACGCATATTATGCATACAAAGTTTAATAGGAGGCACATAAACACTGTTTGACAAGCTGTCTGCCTAATAATCGAAGCTCAATCCCTTCTTTGATTGCTAAACAAGCACTAAGCAGAAGAAGACATTTTTTTTCTGAGACAGAGGGGAAAAACACACTGCTGTTTCCTCTGGTCAATTATACAGCACCGGAGAAAAAAAAAAGGCTTCAATACAAACGATTGAGATGGATATGAAGTGTGTTGTGTCCATTTGGATTTAGCCCTGTTGTCTCTGATATCCCTTAACATAACCCAATGCAATAAATATCTTTCAGAACTTATCTATTTTGTAAACAATGTCCACCTGTGTGTAACTTAATCTCAGTATAACTCCAGCAGTTCTGTGAAGGTCTAAGGTCATGGATAAAGATGTGGAGACGTTTAAAGAAGGATTAGGTAACAAAAAAATATTCCAAGCTTTGAACTTCTTAGAGCTGTGTCCACCTGTGACCTTCCATCTAAAATGACAGAATGAGCAAGGAGAGCATTAATCACAGAAGCAGCTAAGAAGCCCGTAGTAACTCTCGAGGAGCTGCAGCGATCTACAGGACCGAAAGGTTCACTTTCTAACAGAACACTAATCATACAGCCATAACTACACGGACGACATGGTTTAGATTAAAAGCATATTTTTGTGCTAGGCCTGGTCAAAATCCAGACCTAAATCCAATTTGGAATTTGTGGAAAGAAGAAGAGTTGGCACAAAATTTAGTCTCTTGATGTGTGAAGCTGCTAGAGAGATACCCTGAAAGTGCAGTCAAAGGTAGTTCAACAAAGTGTTGACTCAGAAGGGCTTAAAGCAAACGCAAGCCTCACATTTAATTAAAATTAAAAACCATGTGTCACTTTGCTTCCTCTTCACAGTCATGCACTTTTGTTTTGTTTTTTGGCAATTTCCCTAATTTATGTTTGGACTGACCTTGAATTTGCTGGGTCTCCAACTGTACTTAGTGATCTGAACTTGAGAGTAACCTTTCTTAATGCAGAATGATGAAGTTCAAATAGTTTGGAAGGACTTGTGCATGTGTGGAAACTTTTAACATGTTTAATGCTAATTTTTGCTATCACTTTTGAGTCAAACACTGTTCACAGCATTCTCTTACTACAATAGCTGAAAGTTTGACAGAAAATTAACTATAAACTCCTTCCAAAGCAGGCCAGAGAGAGATTACCTTCTGGCCCTTTTCAGCCTACAGCTTACAATGACCTCCACATTTAGCTTGTCACTGGCTGTGTGTCTACTCATTAAGTTTTGGCTTAAGACCAATACCCAATTAAATCGCATGACCCCTCACCAAAGCACAGACTTATTTCTATGATAGATGATTGGCTTTTTTGAGGAATTAATACAGAACTGGCAGCTTTGTCATTACTTTTCCCCCCAGTGTTTGGATCCCTATTCTTTAATAGATCTTGCTCTAATCACTCACGGTTTTTATGTACGCTTGAAAAGAAAAAAGTTGGAAGGAGAAACTCCTGATTTAGCAACTTCATATAACTTTATATATTTCACTTTTATTACTTTCCTTCACATACCCCCTATATACAAATGTTCTCTCCACATCGCCAGCTTGCCGGCGCCAACAGTCTGACACCTCCATTAAATAAGGCAGGTCAGTTTGATCAATCAGGGGCATGGACAGTCCGGCTCTACATCTGGCTCTGTTTTACACCACAGGGCATGAGCACCCCTGGAGGCTCATTAGTGACACTTTTCGGTGGAGGAAAATGAAACACAGGTGAACAAACTTAAGACTTTGCAAAGAGGAATTCCAGGAGCAGCACCGACAGACTCCCACGGGGCTCTCTTTAACTTATAGGGAAAGATGGATGAATGCTAACAAAGACACAGGGAAAAGATGCATGTGATGAGACAGATGATGAGAACATGTGTCCAACTCTGAGGAAGTACTTTTGGAACCAAAACAGACTTTGGTTTATAGTTTAATTAATTTTAAGCAACCTCCTGTAGATCTTGGTTGTAAAAAAAAAAAAGGTAAATGGACAAAGTAAAAATGACTAGTGATTTGAAAGTTATTTAGATATCAGCTTGAGTTTACAAAACACTCAACAAATTCCACACTGTCATTATTTATTTAACAAACATTAAGTCAAAATGAATAAACCTGTGTGTGAAAAACTAAATACAAGTCAGATGTCAGTAGTTTGTGGAACATCTTCTAGCAGAAATAACTCACTAGTTGTTTTCTGTATGACGATCAGTCCATCACAACTTTGTGACTTTGCCTGTTCTTTACAGCATTGCTTCGGATCAGTGAGGGTTGGGAACATTCCTGCATGGCTTTCTTTAGGTACGACCTCAGCATTACAGCCAGGTCTAGACTTTGACTGGGCCATTGCGGTACCCTGATTTGTTCTTTTTCCAATTTAATAGTAGGTTTGTTGCTATGTTTGAGACCATTATCCTTTTAAGTTTGGTTGTGTGTCAGCTGTGAGACAGAAGACCTCACATTTGACTCTGATGGGATAGTGTCCAGGTCCTGTGGCTGCAAAATAAGCCTAAAGCCTTGCTAGGCTGTCCAGTCCTGGAAAAATTAGCATTTTCTACTTGAGAATAATCTTTCCAAGTGCAGAGTGAAGTAGTTCAACTAATTTAGAAATGTTTTTATAACCCAAGCCACTGTCACCAACAGTTGCTTCTCTAAGGTCATTACTTATCCTGTCCTTCTTTGCATGATATTTATCACACTTCATTATGCTTCAAACCATCCAAGTGAAGAAAACCTCTTACTTTTATAGATGTGCTTTAATGATCAGTTGATCAAGTGCATTTTATTAGCAGCACTTGATTGTTGCATTCCCTATTAAATCCTGTTGGAAGTAGCAATGTAAACATAAGATATTTTTATTTATTATATTTTGACTTTGTCTTTGTTGAATAAATAGGGACAATGTAGAATCTGTCATGTGTTTTTGAAAATTTCAGGTTAGATTGAAATTATTTTCGGAGCCTGGTTAAAGACCAGGTTATTTTCATTAATATCAATTACATAAAACCCTAAAACTGAAAAAAGGCTGCATGTTGTTTTAACTCCTGACTGTGCATAAAACAGTATTTTTCTATGTCTAAGGTGATCACCACATATTCAACAAGGGGATGTGACAGATTTGAAGGATGGAAAAAATAAAAACATGATAATATGGGAGCTGATTGCTCACATACTAGAGCCCTGTCCCAATATCCCAATAGGCTTTTTGGTGGCACCCTTGATGGGATGGTTAGTTAAAGATGGTTTAATTTTCTAAGTATTTCTCTCATTGTAGATTTGGGCAAATTTAGATAAAGAGCTACTTTCTTGTAACCATTTCTTGCCTTATGAAGATGAGCACAAATCTGCTTAACATGAGTGACATGTTCTCTTGTCTTTCCCAGTCTGAAGATTGTCATGTTACTGTATATTTTGACTCCAAGGAGACATGAGTTTCTGGGTTATAGTTCCAAGAAATTTTTAACAAAATCAAATAATAAAGAGTAAATTAACAAAATCAGTTACATTTTGTTTTATAGGACTCCTTTAATAAGCATGGTGCTGTTGACTTCGTAAAACACAATTATTTCTTACTGTGGGATTTCTACCTCACTGAATAAATGTACTCATTAAAGTTTGGATTTTTTGTGGTGAGATAATGCTACTACAACAAAGAACACATTTATTTTAAGGCTTTTAATACATCTTTCCAGGGGTGCCCATAAATGCGAAGGGTGCTGCATGTATACCTATATAAATTTGGAACACTATGCTAGAAGAGGGACTGAATTAGTTGTTCTACAGTTAGATTTACACAGCGGAGTAATAAACCTCTCAATGTCAAATCCAACGGTAAGTGAGATACTCATTTTAACTATGTTGGCTTCAAGTGCCTCGATATTAAAAGCTTAAAAAGATCCATGAATGTGGCTGGGAGGCAGAAAAAGGAGAGTGAAAAGAAATAAACGTGTCTGCTTTTGTACATATCTAAAGAAGGACAGGGAACACGTTGTTCAGCCAGCCGTGTAGTTTATCTGGGAAACTACAATTGTAAAACCTGAGTAATATGGTTCATATCTGCTAAGTTGACAAAGAGCACAGACTTTCTGCAGCAGAGTCGTGCTGTCTCATTTAAGCTCTTTCTGCCGTTTTTGACTGACAGATGGACAAACTGAGTGACAGTCAAGGCGCTGCACCAGACGGTGAATGCTTTCCAAAGCTTAGCATCCAGATAAAAGCCATTGCTCACATTGCTTCTCTGTCACTCATAGTTTCATAGGCCTGACACACAAACTGTGCCTTTTTCTGATTCCTTCTGAGTTGGTTCCCAAAGGGGAACAAGGTCAAGGTGAGTCCAGGTGTGCCGGTGCTGGTTGCAGGCTCAAAACAAAGCAAACAAACTCACTGAAAGATTTGTTGACATTTCTGCCCCTCACAAAGCAGGATAACGCAGGGAGAAAAAGGTCAATTTATATTTGCTCAGTTAATTTCTTTCTAGACTAGACTGGCTGTCACATCACAGCTGAGTGACTGTATCCTAAACAGAAACAAAGATTAACATAACAAGACAATCAGGGGAAGCATCCCAGTGTGAAGGTGAGGAGTCATTATATTAGGAGGCAACAAACGAGCGACACGTGAGGCACTCATCCCTGTAGACTTGGATGCATTCAATCAATTTACATTTTACAAGGCTATCACAGGCAAGGGTTTAATTGTGTGAAGATGTGCTGCTATAACTATGAGCAAAATCAAAATGAATAAAAGGTCACCATGGCAATAAACCACAAATAGTGTGCAATTATAGATTTTTTTTTTGTTTGTTTTTTAAGGCCTGAATACTGCCAGGCCTTTAGATTCTCTGTCTGACAACATGAAGTCGGTTAAAAGATCTCAGAAGCAACAGATGAGAAAGAAAAATCAGTGGCATCTATTTGTCTGGCAAGGGTTACAAGGCCATTTCTAAGCCACTGAGAGTCTTAATAAAGTTAACCCAAGTGAGCACCAACAGTGCGGAACCCTGCCAGGAGTTCGCGATCTACCGAAATTACTCCAAGAGGGCTAGTAAAAGTTTTAATGCTTCACACAGGTGATGGCTGTTTGATTTTTTTTTTTTTTTTTTGTTTGTTTGTTTTGTTTTTGTCCCAAAATATGTAATCAAAAAAATCCACCTAAAAATAGATAAATAAAACTCACCTCGGCGAACTGCAGCCGGCTGAATGTGCTGCCTGGAGGCGTGGTCAGCTTGAAGTTCTTTTTGGGTGCGACCCAGGTCTCCATGATCTCCAGCTTGCTTGTAGCCAGGTTGGTGGCATGGTGCTTGACCAGGTAGCCCTGGAACTGGTCTATGTGGAAATAGAGATGCACAGACACGGGGTGGCCCATTGGGAAATACCTGGCATAATGGTAGAAAAAGGAGAATCCATTAGAAAACTTCAGGCACGCTAACCCACCTATGGAGCAGCTTTTCACAGCTAAGACTGTAAAAAGGAGAGAGGAAGATTTTCAGGATTTATTTAGGTAGCGTCTAAAGGGAACCTGCCTTGCACATGCTAATGTGGTCAGATGCAAATGTGTACTTGCTGTAAAGGTTAGTGGGGAGTCAATGTGCTCTGTAATTGTGTGACACGGTGGACATTAATTCAATGACCTTTAACAGAGATGTAATCCGTCAAAGACATGTCGACAATACAGATCATTCTGAGGAAGTGCTGCTTGCGAGCCGTTAAACCCAACTTATGTGACTGGAGTTTATAAGTTTTATTATCTGGGTCTGAATACTGAAAAATATTGTGAATAAGGACACTATAATAACAAAGCTACATTTGAAATCATCTATCTCAGGTGTTTCCATTACTTCCATGACAAGAGGTTCATTTTAGGTTCCAAAACATGATCAGAGGCACCAAAGTACACTAGAGGGAAATTAAAAAAGAAATTCAGCACAACTTAAAAAGGAGGAGAATTTTGTATGAGAAGAAGAGATGGGTGATGCCTGTGATAATCTCAGAATGGTATACCAAAACATAAAGTCATACATCAATTTAAAGTATTTTTTAGGTTTGCTGCTGTTGCTGAACCTAAAATTTAGGTCTTTTCTAAAAGAGACAAAAAAAAACACACAACTCCTTTATAAGATATTTTTATACAGTTTAAGAATTTTTAAGTTCATGTTTTCAAATGCTTGAAATAAGATGATTTAAACCAGCTTTTTTAGCCTCAGCACAATTTACTGACTATGATTTATATATATGATTTATATATTTGACATTTCAAATGATTTATATATACTTATTGTGTGTT